>JALAZF010000652.1:2037500-2637500 GCA_022829125.1 Lathyrus tuberosus | reverse complement strand
GGGTCACGACCTTTGCTCGGTCCTACCCCTGTCCTTTTGGGTCACGACCTTTGCTCGGTCCTACACCCGTCCCTTCGGTCACGATCTTTGCTCGGTCCTACACCCGTCCTTTTGGGTCACGACCTTTGCTCGGTCCCACACCCGTCCTTTGGGTCACGACCTTTGCTCGGTCCCACACCCATCCTTTGGGTCACGACCTTTGCTCGGTCCTACACCCGTCCTTTAGGGTCACGACCTTTGCTCGGTCCTACACCCGTCCTTTAGGTCACAACCTTTGCTCGGTCCTACACCCGTCCTTTGGGTCACGACCTTCGCTCGGTCCTACACCCGTCCTTTGGGTCACGACCTTTGCTCGGTCCTACACCCGTCCTTTGGGTCACGACCTTTGCTCGGTCCTACACCCGTCCTTTGGGTCACGACCTTTGCTCGGTCTTACACCCGCCTTTTGGGTCACGACGTTTGCATGGTCCTACCCCTGTCCTTTAGGTTACGACCTTTGTTCGGTCCGACACCTGTCCTTTAGGTCACGACCTTTGCTCGGTCCTACACCCGTCCTTTGGGTCACGACCTTTGCTCGGTCCTACACCCGTCCTTTGGGTCACGATCTTTGCTCGGTCCTACACCCGTCCTTTGGGTCATGACCTTTGATCGGTCCTACACTCGTTCTTTGGGTCACGACTTTTGCTCGGTCCTACACCCGTCCTTTAGTGTCATGACCTTTGCTCGGTCCTACACCCGTCCTTTAGGTCACAACCTTTGCTCGGTCCTACACCCGTCCTTTGGGTCACGACCTTTGCTCGGTCCTACACCCGTCCTTTGGGTCACGACCTTTGCTCGGTCCTACACCCGTCCTTTGGGTCATGACCTTTGCTCGGTCCTACACCCGTCCTTTGGGTCACGACCTTTGCTCTGTCCTACACCCGTCCTCTGGGTCACGACCTTTGTTCGGTCTTACACCCGTGATATGGGTCACGACCTTCGCTCGGTCCTACACCCGTCCTTTGGGTCACGACCTTCGCTCGGTCCTACACCCGTCCTTTGGGTCACGACCTTTGCTCGATCCTACACCCGTCCTTTGGGTCACGACCTTTGCTCGGTCCTACACCCTTCCTTTGGGTCACGACCTTTGCTCGGTCCTACACTCGTCCTTTGGGTCACGACCTTTGATCTGTCCTACACCCGTTCTTTGGGTCACAACCTTTGCTCGGTCCTACACCCGTCCTTTTGGGTCACGACCTTTGCTCGGTCCTACACTCGTCCGTCCTTTTGGTCACGACCTTTGCTCGGTACTACACCCGTCCTTTGGGTCACGACCTTTTCTCAGTCCTACACCCGTCCTTTGGGTCACGACCATTGCTCGGTCCTACACCCGTCCATTGGGTCACGACCTTTGCTCGGTCCTACCCCTGTCCTTTTGGGTCACGACCTTTGCTCGGTCCTACACCCGTCCCTTGGGTCACGATCTTTGCTCGGTCCTACACCCGTCCTTTGGGTCACTACCTTTGCTCAGTCCTACACCCGTCCTTTTGGGTCACGACCTTTGCTCAGTCCCACACCCGTCCTTTGGGTCACGACCTTTGCTCGGTCCCACACCCATCCTTTGGGTCACGACCTTTGCTCGGTCCTACACCCGTCCTTTGGGTCACGACCTTTGCTCGGTCCTACACCCGTCCTTTGGGTCACGATCTTTGCTCGGTCCTACACCCGTCCTTTGGGTCATGACCTTTGATCGGTCCTACACTCGTTCTTTGGGTCACGACTTTTGCTCGGTCCTACACCCGTCCTTTAGGGTCACGACCTTTGCTCGGTCCTACACCCGTCCTTTAGGTCACAACCTTTGCTCGGTCCTACACCCGTCCTTTGGGTCACGACCTTTGCTCGGTCCTACACCCGTCCTTTGGGTCACGACCTTTGCTCGGTCCTACACCCGTCCTTTGGGTCATGACCTTTGCTCGGTCCTACACCCGTCCTTTGGGTGACGACCTTTGCTCGGTCCTACAACCGTCCTCTGGGTCACGACCTTTGCTCGGTCTTACACCCGTCATATGGGTCACGACCTTCGCTCGGTCCTACACCCGTCCTATAGGGTCACGACCTTTGCTCGGTCCTACACCCGTCCTTTAGGTCACGACCTTTGCTCGGTCCTACACCCGTCCTTTGGGTCACGACCATTGCTCGGTCCTACACTCATCCTTTGGGTCACGACCTTTGCTCGATCCTACACCCGTCCTTTGGGTCACGACCTTTGCTCGGTCCTACACCCGTCATTTGGGTCACAACCTTTGCTCGGTCCTACACCCGTCATTTGGGTCACGACCTTCACTCGGTCCTACACCCGTCCTATGGGTCACGACCTTCGCTCGGTCCTACACCCGTCCTTTGGGTCACGACCTTCGCTCGGTCCTACACCCATCCTTTGGGTCACGACCTTTGCTCGGTCCTACACCCGTCCTTTGGGTCACGACCTTTGCTCGGTCCCACACCCGTCCTTTGAGTCACGACCTTTGCTCGGTCCTACACCCGTCCTTTGGGTCACGACCTTTGCGAGGTCCTACACCCGTCTTTTGGGTCACGACCTTTGCTCGGTCCTACACCCGTCCTTTGGGTCACGACCTTTGCGAGGTCCTACACCCGTCCTTTGGGTCACAACTTTTGCTCGGTCCTACACCCGTCCTTTTGGGTCACGACCTTTGCTCGGTCCCACACCCGTCCTTTGGGTCACGACCTTTGCTCGGTCCCACACCCGTCCTTTGAGTCACGACCTTTGCTCGGTCCTACACCCGTCCTTTGGGTCACGACCTTTGCGAGGTCCTACACCCGTTCTTTGGGTCACGACCTTTGCTCGGTCCTACACCCGTCCTTTTGGGTCACGACCTTTGCTCGGTCCTACACCCGTCCTTTGGGTCATGACCTTTGCTCGGTCCTACACCCGTCTTTTGGGTCACGACCTTTGCTCGGTCCTACACCCGTCCTTTGGGTCACGGCCTTTGCTTGGTCCTACACGCGTCCTTTGGGTCACTACCTTTGCTCGGTCCTACACCCTTCCTTTGGGTCACGACCTTTGCTCGGTCCTACACTCGTCCTTTGGGTCACGACCTTTGATCTGTCCTACACCCGTTCTTTGGGTCACAACCTTTGGTCGGTCCTACACCCGTCCTTTGGGTCACGACCTTTGCTCGGACCTACACCTGTCCTTTGGGTCACGACCTTTGCTCGGTCCTACACCCGTCTTTTGGGTCACGACCTTTGCTCGGTCCTACACCCGTCCTCTGGGTCACGACCTTTGCTCGGTCTTACACCAGTCATATGGGTCACGACCTTCGCTCGGTCCTACACCCGTCCTTTGGATCACGACCTTCGCTCGGTCCTACACCCGTCCTTTTGGGTCACGACCTTTGCTCGGTCCTACACCCGTCCTCTGGGTCACGACCTTTGCTCAGTCTTACACCCGTCATATGGGTCACGACCTTCGCTCGGTCCTACACCCGTCCTTTGGGTCACGACCTTCGCTAGGTCCTACACCCGTCCTTTGGGTCACGACCTTTGCTCGATCCTACACCCGTCCTTTGGGTCACGACCTTTGCTCGGTCCTACCCCTGTCCTTTAGGTTACGACCTTTGTTCGGTCCTACACCTGTCCTTTAGGTCACGACCTTTGCTCGGTCCTACACCCGTCCATTGGGTCACGACCTTTGCTCGGTCCTACCCATGTCCTTTTGGGTCACGACCTTTGCTCGGTCCTACACCCGTCCCTTGGGTCACGACCTTTGCTCGGTCCTACACCCGTCCTTTGGGTCACGACCTTTGCTCGGTCCTACACCCGTCCTCTGGGTCACGACCTTTGCTCGGTCTTACACCCGTCATATGGGTCACGACCTTCGCTCGGTCCTACACCCGTCATTTGGGTCACGACCTTCGCTAGGTCCTACACCCGTCCTTTGCGTCACGACCTTTGCTCGGTCCTACACCCGTCCTTTGGGTCACGACCTTTGCTCGGTCCTACCCCTGTCCTTTAGGTTACGACCTTTGTTCGGTCCTACACCTGTCCTTTAGGTCACGACCTTTGCTCGGTCCTACACCCGTCCATTGGGTCACGACCTTTGCTCGGTCCTACCCATGTCCTTTTGGGTCACGACCTTTGCTCGGTCCTACACCCGTCCCTTGGGTCACGATCTTTACTCGGTCCTACACCCGTCCTTTGGGTCACTACCTTTGCTCGGTCCTACACCAGTCCTTTTGGGTCACGACCTTTGCTCGGTCCCACACCCGTCCTTTGGGTCACGACCTTTGCTCGGTCCCACACCCATCCTTTGAGTCACGACCTTTGCTCGGTCATACACCCGTCCTTTGGGTCACGACGTTTGCGAGGTCCTACACCCGTCCTTTGGGTCAGGACCTTTGCTCGATCCTACACCCGTCCCTTGGGTCACGATCTTTGCTCGGTCCTACACCCGTCCTTTGGGTCACAACTTTTGCTCTGTCCTACACCCGTCCTTTTGGGTCACGACCTTTGCTCGGTCCCACACCCGTCCTTTGGGTCACGACCTTTGCTCGGTCCCACACCCGTCCTTTGAGACACGACCTTTGCTCGGTCCTACACCCGTCCTTTGGGTCACGACCTCTGCGAGGTCCTACACCCGTCTTTTGGGTCACGACCTTTGCTCGGTCCTACACCCGTCCTTTGGGTCACGGCCTTTGCTCGGTCCTACACGCGTCCTTTGGATCACGACCTTCGCTCGGTCCTACACCCGTCCTTTTGGGTCAAGACCTTTACTCGGTCCCACACCCGTCCTTTAGGTCACGACCTTTGCTCGGTCCTACACCTGTCCTTTGGGTCACGACCATTGCTCGGTCCTACACTCGTCCTTTGGGTCACGACCTTTGATCTATCCTACACCCGTTCTTTGGGTCAAAACCTTTGCTCGGTCCTACACCCGTCCTTTTGGGTCACGACCTTTGCTCGGTCCTACACCCGTCCTTTGGGTCACGACCTTTGCTCGGTCCTACACCCGTCTTTTGGGTCACGACCTTTGCTCGGTCCTACACCCGTCCTTTGGGTCACGGCCTTTGCTCGGTCCTACACGCGTCCTTTGGGTCCCTACCTTTGCTCGGTCCTACACCCTTCCTTTGGGTCACGACCTTTGCTCGGTCCTACACTCGTCCTTTGGGTCACGACCTTTGATCTGTCCTACACCCGTTCTTTGGGTCACGAACTTTGGTCGGTCCTACACCCGTCCTTTGGGTCACGAACTTTGCTCGGTCCTACACCTGTCCTTTGGGTCACGACCTTTACTCGGTCCTACACCCGTCCTCTGGGTCACGACCTTTGCTCGGTCCTACACCCGTCCTCTGGGTCACGACCTTTGCTCGGTCTTACACCCGTCATATGGGTCACGACCTTCGCTCGGTCCTACACCCGTCCTTTGGGTCACGACCTTCGCTAGGTCCTACACCCGTCCTTTGGGTCACGACCTTTGCTCGATCCTACACCCGTCCTTTGGGTCACGACCTTTGCTCGGTCCTACCCCTGTCCTTTAGGTTACGACCTTTGTTCGGTCCTACACCTGTCCTTTAGGTCACGACCTTTGCTCGGTCCTACACCCGTCCATTGGGTCACGACCTTTGCTCGGTCCTACCCATGTCCTTTTGGGTCACGACCTTTGCTCGGTCCTACACCCGTCCCTTGGGTCACGATCTTTACTCGGTCCTACACCCGTCCTTTGGGTCACTACCTTTGCTCGGTCCTACACCAGTCCTTTTGGGTCACGACCTTTGCTCGGTCCCACACCCGTCCTTTGGGTCACGACCTTTGCTCGGTCCCACACCCATCCTTTGAGTCACGACCTTTGCTCGGTCATACACCCGTCCTTTGGGTCACGACGTTTGCGAGGTCCTACACCCGTCCTTTGGGTCAGGACCTTTGCTCGATCCTACACCCGTCTTTTGGGTCACGACCTTTGCTCGGTCCTACACCCGTCCTCTGGGTCACGACCTTTGCTCGGTCTTACACCAGTCATATGGGTCACGACCTTCGCTCGGTCCTACACCCGTCCTTTGGATCACGACCTTCGCTCGGTCTTACACCCGTCCTTTTGGGTCACGACCTTTGCTCGGTCCTACACCCGTCCTCTGGGTCACGACCTTTGCTCAGTCTTACACCCGTCATATGGGTCACGACCTTCGCTCGGTCCTACACCCGTCCTTTGGGTCACGACCTTCGCTAGGTCCTACACCCGTCCTTTGGGTCACGACCTTTGCTCGATCCTACACCCGTCCTTTGGGTCACGACCTTTGCTCGGTCCTACCCCTGTCCTTTAGGTTACGACCTTTGTTCGGTCCTACACCTGTCCTTTAGGTCACGACCTTTGCTCGGTCCTACACCCGTCCATTGGGTCACGACCTTTGCTCGGTCCTACCCATGTCCTTTTGGGTCACGACCTTTGCTCGGTCCTACACCCGTCCCTTGGGTCACGACCTTTGCTCGGTCCTACACCCGTCCTTTGGGTCACGACCTTTGCTCGGTCCTACACCCGTCCTCTGGGTCACGACCTTTGCTCGGTCTTACACCCGTCATATGGGTCACGACCTTCGCTCGGTCCTACACCCGTCATTTGGGTCACGACCTTCGCTAGGTCCTACACCCGTCCTTTGCGTCACGACCTTTGCTCGGTCCTACACCCGTCCTTTGGGTCACGACCTTTGCTCGGTCCTACCCCTGTCCTTTAGGTTACGACCTTTGTTCGGTCCTACACCTGTCCTTTAGGTCACGACCTTTGCTCGGTCCTACACCCGTCCATTGGGTCACGACCTTTGCTCGGTCCTACCCATGTCCTTTTGGGTCACGACCTTTGCTCGGTCCTACACCCGTCCCTTGGGTCACGATCTTTACTCGGTCCTACACCCGTCCTTTGGGTCACTACCTTTGCTCGGTCCTACACCAGTCCTTTTGGGTCACGACCTTTGCTCGGTCCCACACCCGTCCTTTGGGTCACGACCTTTGCTCGGTCCCACACCCATCCTTTGAGTCACGACCTTTGCTCGGTCATACACCCGTCCTTTGGGTCACGACGTTTGCGAGGTCCTACACCCGTCCTTTGGGTCAGGACCTTTGCTCGATCCTACACCCGTCCCTTGGGTCACGATCTTTGCTCGGTCCTACACCCGTCCTTTGGGTCACAACTTTTGCTCTGTCCTACACCCGTCCTTTTGGGTCACGACCTTTGCTCGGTCCCACACCCGTCCTTTGGGTCACGACCTTTGCTCGGTCCCACACCCGTCCTTTGAGACACGACCTTTGCTCGGTCCTACACCCGTCCTTTGGGTCACGACCTCTGCGAGGTCCTACACCCGTCTTTTGGGTCACGACCTTTGCTCGGTCCTACACCCGTCCTTTGGGTCACGGCCTTTGCTCGGTCCTACACGCGTCCTTTGGATCACGACCTTCGCTCGGTCCTACACCCGTCCTTTTGGGTCAAGACCTTTACTCGGTCCCACACCCGTCCTTTAGGTCACGACCTTTGCTCGGTCCTACACCTGTCCTTTGGGTCACGACCATTGCTCGGTCCTACACTCGTCCTTTGGGTCACGACCTTTGATCTATCCTACACCCGTTCTTTGGGTCAAAACCTTTGCTCGGTCCTACACCCGTCCTTTTGGGTCACGACCTTTGCTCGGTCCTACACCCGTCCTTTGGGTCACGACCTTTGCTCGGTCCTACACCCGTCTTTTGGGTCACGACCTTTGCTCGGTCCTACACCCGTCCTTTGGGTCACGGCCTTTGCTCGGTCCTACACGCGTCCTTTGGGTCCCTACCTTTGCTCGGTCCTACACCCTTCCTTTGGGTCACGACCTTTGCTCGGTCCTACACTCGTCCTTTGGGTCACGACCTTTGATCTGTCCTACACCCGTTCTTTGGGTCACGAACTTTGGTCGGTCCTACACCCGTCCTTTGGGTCACGAACTTTGCTCGGTCCTACACCTGTCCTTTGGGTCACGACCTTTACTCGGTCCTACACCCGTCCTCTGGGTCACGACCTTTGCTCGGTCCTACACCCGTCCTCTGGGTCACGACCTTTGCTCGGTCTTACACCCGTCATATGGGTCACGACCTTCGCTCGGTCCTACACCCGTCCTTTGGGTCACGACCTTCGCTAGGTCCTACACCCGTCCTTTGGGTCACGACCTTTGCTCGATCCTACACCCGTCCTTTGGGTCACGACCTTTGCTCGGTCCTACCCCTGTCCTTTAGGTTACGACCTTTGTTCGGTCCTACACCTGTCCTTTAGGTCACGACCTTTGCTCGGTCCTACACCCGTCCATTGGGTCACGACCTTTGCTCGGTCCTACCCATGTCCTTTTGGGTCACGACCTTTGCTCGGTCCTACACCCGTCCCTTGGGTCACGATCTTTACTCGGTCCTACACCCGTCCTTTGGGTCACTACCTTTGCTCGGTCCTACACCAGTCCTTTTGGGTCACGACCTTTGCTCGGTCCCACACCCGTCCTTTGGGTCACGACCTTTGCTCGGTCCCACACCCATCCTTTGAGTCACGACCTTTGCTCGGTCATACACCCGTCCTTTGGGTCACGACGTTTGCGAGGTCCTACACCCGTCCTTTGGGTCAGGACCTTTGCTCGATCCTACACCCGTCCCTTGGGTCACGATCTTTGCTCGGTCCTACACCCGTCCTTTGGGTCACAACTTTTGCTCTGTCCTACACCCGTCCTTTTGGGTCACGACCTTTGCTCGGTCCCACACCCGTCCTTTGGGTCACGACCTTTGCTCGGTCCCACACCCGTCCTTTGAGACACGACCTTTGCTCGGTCCTACACCCGTCCTTTGGGTCACGACCTCTGCGAGGTCCTACACCCGTCTTTTGGGTCACGACCTTTGCTCGGTCCTACACCCGTCCTTTGGGTCACGGCCTTTGCTCGGTCCTACACGCGTCCTTTGGATCACGACCTTCGCTCGGTCCTACACCCGTCCTTTTGGGTCAAGACCTTTACTCGGTCCCACACCCGTCCTTTAGGTCACGACCTTTGCTCGGTCCTACACCTGTCCTTTGGGTCACGACCATTGCTCGGTCCTACACTCGTCCTTTGGGTCACGACCTTTGATCTATCCTACACCCGTTCTTTGGGTCAAAACCTTTGCTCGGTCCTACACCCGTCCTTTTGGGTCACGACCTTTGCTCGGTCCTACACCCGTCCTTTGGGTCACGACCTTTGCTCGGTCCTACACCCGTCTTTTGGGTCACGACCTTTGCTCGGTCCTACACCCGTCCTTTGGGTCACGGCCTTTGCTCGGTCCTACACGCGTCCTTTGGGTCCCTACCTTTGCTCGGTCCTACACCCTTCCTTTGGGTCACGACCTTTGCTCGGTCCTACACTCGTCCTTTGGGTCACGACCTTTGATCTGTCCTACACCCGTTCTTTGGGTCACGAACTTTGGTCGGTCCTACACCCGTCCTTTGGGTCACGAACTTTGCTCGGTCCTACACCTGTCCTTTGGGTCACGACCTTTACTCGGTCCTACACCCGTCCTCTGGGTCACGACCTTTGCTCGGTCCTACACCCGTCCTCTGGGTCACGACCTTTGCTCGGTCTTACACCCGTCATATGGGTCACGACCTTCGCTCGGTCCTACACCCGTCCTTTGGGTCACGACCTTCGCTAGGTCCTACACCCGTCCTTTGGGTCACGACCTTTGCTCGATCCTACACCCGTCCTTTGGGTCACGACCTTTGCTCGGTCCTACCCCTGTCCTTTAGGTTACGACCTTTGTTCGGTCCTACACCTGTCCTTTAGGTCACGACCTTTGCTCGGTCCTACACCCGTCCATTGGGTCACGACCTTTGCTCGGTCCTACCCATGTCCTTTTGGGTCACGACCTTTGCTCGGTCCTACACCCGTCCCTTGGGTCACGATCTTTACTCGGTCCTACACCCGTCCTTTGGGTCACTACCTTTGCTCGGTCCTACACCAGTCCTTTTGGGTCACGACCTTTGCTCGGTCCCACACCCGTCCTTTGGGTCACGACCTTTGCTCGGTCCCACACCCATCCTTTGAGTCACGACCTTTGCTCGGTCATACACCCGTCCTTTGGGTCACGACGTTTGCGAGGTCCTACACCCGTCCTTTGGGTCAGGACCTTTGCTCGATCCTACACCCGTCCCTTGGGTCACGATCTTTGCTCGGTCCTACACCCGTCCTTTGGGTCACAACTTTTGCTCTGTCCTACACCCGTCCTTTTGGGTCACGACCTTTGCTCGGTCCCACACCCGTCCTTTGGGTCACGACCTTTGCTCGGTCCCACACCCGTCCTTTGAGACACGACCTTTGCTCGGTCCTACACCCGTCCTTTGGGTCACGACCTCTGCGAGGTCCTACACCCGTCTTTTGGGTCACGACCTTTGCTCGGTCCTACACCCGTCCTTTGGGTCACGGCCTTTGCTCGGTCCTACACGCGTCCTTTGGATCACGACCTTCGCTCGGTCCTACACCCGTCCTTTTGGGTCAAGACCTTTACTCGGTCCCACACCCGTCCTTTAGGTCACGACCTTTGCTCGGTCCTACACCTGTCCTTTGGGTCACGACCATTGCTCGGTCCTACACTCATCCTTTGGGTCACGACCTTTGCTCGATCCTAAACCCGTCCTTTGGGTCACGACCTTTGCTCGGTCCTACACCCGTCATCTGGGTCACAACCTTTGCTCGGTCCTACACCCGTCATTTGGGTCACGACCTTCACTCGGTCCTACACCCGTCCTATGGGTCACGACCTTCGCTCGGTCCTACACCCGTCCTTTGGGTCACGACCTTCGCTCGGTCCTACACCCATCCTTTGGGTCACGACCTTTGCTCGGTCCTATACCCGTCCTTTGGGTCACGACCTTTGCTTGGTCCCACACCCGTCCTTTGAGTCACGACCTTTGCTCGGTCTTACACCCGTCCTTTGGGTCACGACCTTTGCGAGGTCCTACACCCGTCTTTTGGGTCACGACCTTTGCTCGGTCCTACACCCGTCCTTTGGGTCACAACTTTTGCTCGGTCCTACACCCGTCCTTTTGGGTCACGACCTTTGCTCGGTCCCACACCCGTCCTTTGGGTCACGACCTTTGCTCGGTCCCACACCCGTCCTTTGAGTCACGACCTTTGCTCGGTCCTACACCCGTCCTTTGGGTCACGACCTTTGCGAGGTCCTACACCCGTCTTTTGGGTCACGGCCTTTGCGAGGTCCTACACCCGTCTTTTGGGTCACGACCTTTGCTCGGTCCTACACCCGTCCTTTGGGTCACGGCCTTTGCTCGGTCCTACACGCGTCCTTTGGGTCACTACCTTTGCTCGGTCCTACACCCGCCCTTTTGGGTCACGACCTTTACTCCGTCCCACACCCGTCCTTTAGGTCACGACCTTTGCTCGGTCCTACACCCGTCCTTTGGGTCACGACCATTGCTCGGTCCTACACTCATCCTTTGGGTCACGACCTTTGCTCGGTCCTACACCCGTCCTTTGGGTCACGACCTTTGCTCGGTCCTACACCCGTCCTTTGGGTCACGATCTTTGCTCGGTCCTACACCCGTCCTTTGGGTCATGACCTTTGATCGGTCCTACACTCGTTCTTTGGGTCACGACTTTTGCTCGGTCCTACACCCGTCCTTTAGGGTCACGACCTTTGCTCGGTCCTACACCCGTCCTTTAGGTCACAACCTTTGCTCGGTCCTACACCCGTCCTTTGGGTCACGACCTTTGCTCGGTCCTACACCCGTCCGTTTGGTCACGATCTTTGCTCGGTCCTACACCCGTCCTTTGGGTCAGGACCTTTGGTCGGTCCTACACCCGTCCTTTGGGTCACGACCTTTGCTCGGTCCTACACCCATCCTCTGGGTCACGACCTTTGCTCGGTCTTACACCCGTCATATGGGTCACGACCTTCGCTCGGTCCTACACCCGTCCTTTGGGTCACGACGTTTGCTCGGTCCTACACCCGTCCTTTGGGTCACGACCTTTGCTCGGTCCTACACCCGTCCTTTGGGTCACGATCTTTGCTCGGTCCTACACCCGTCCTTTGGGTCATGACCTTTGATCGGTCCTACACTCGTTCTTTGGGTCACGACTTTTGCTCGGTCCTACACCCGTCCTTTAGGGTCACGACCTTTGCTCGGTCCTACACCCGTCCTTTGGGTCACGACCTTTGCTCGGTCCTACACCCGTCCGTTGGGTCACGATCTTTGCTCGGTCCTACACCCGTCCTTTGGGTCATGACCTTTGCTCGGTCCTACACCCGTCCTTTGGGTCATGACCTTTGATCGGTCCTACACTCGTTCTTTGGGTCACGACTTTTGCTCGGTCCTACACCCGTCCTTTAGGGTCACGACCTTTGCTCGGTCCTACACCCGTCCTTTAGGTCACGATCTTTGCTCGGTCCTACACCCGTCCTTTGGGTCAGGACCTTCGCTCGGTCCTACACCCGTCCTTTGGGTCACGACGTTTGCTCGGTCCTACACCCATCCTCTGGGTCACGACCTTTGCTCGGTCTTACACCCGTCATATGGGTCACGACCTTCGCTCGGTCCTACACCCGTCCTTTGGGTCACGACGTTTGCTCGGTCCTACACCCGTCCTTTGGGTCACGACCTTTGCTCGGTCCTACACCCGTCCTTTGGGTCACGATCTTTGCTCGGTCCTACACCCGTCCTTTGGGTCATGACCTTTGATCGGTCCTACACTCGTTCTTTGGGTCACGACTTTTGCTCGGTCCTACACCCGTCCTTTAGGGTCACGACCTTTGCTCGGTCCTACACCCGTCCTTTAGGTCACAACCTTTGCTCGGTCCTACACCCGTCCTTTGGGTCACGACCTTTGCTCGGTCCTACACCCGTCCGTTGGGTCACGATCTTTGCTCGGTCCTACACCCGTCCTTTGGGTCACGACCTTTGCTCGGTCCTACACCCGTCCGTTGGGTCACGATCTTTGCTCGGTCCTACACCCGTCCTTTGGGTCATGACCTTTGCTCGGTCCTACACCCGTGCTTTGGGTCATGACCTTTGATCGGTCCTACACTCGTTCTTTGGGTCACGACCTTTGCTCGGTCCTACACCCGTCCTTTGGGTCACGACCTTTGCTCGGTCCTACACCCGTCCTTTGGGTCATGACCTTTGCTCGGTCCTACACCCGTCCTTTGGGTGACGACCTTTGCTCGGTCCTACAACCGTCCTCTGGGTCACGACCTTTGCTCGGTCTTACACCCGTCATATGGGTCACGACCTTCGCTCGGTCCTACACCCGTCCTTTAGGGTCACGACCTTTGCTCGGTCCTACACCCGTCCTTTAGGTCACGACCTTTGCTCGGTCCTACACCCGTCCTTTGGGTCACGACCATTGCTCGGTCCTACACTCATCCTTTGGGTCACGACCTTTGCTCGATCCTACACCCGTCCTTTGGGTCACGACCTTTGCTCGGTCCTACACCCGTCATTTGGGTCACAACCTTTGCTCGGTCCTACACCCGTCATTTGGGTCACGACCTTCACTCGGTCCTACACCCGTCCTATGGGTCACGACCTTCGCTCGGTCCTACACCCGTCCTTTGGGTCACGACCTTCGCTCGGTCCTACACCCATCCTTTGGGTCACGACCTTTGCTCGGTCCTACACCCGTCCTTTGGGTCACGACCTTTGCTCGGTCCCACACCCGTCCTTTGAGTCACGACCTTTGCTCGGTCCTACACCCGTCCTTTGGGTCACGACCTTTGCGAGGTCCTACACCCGTCTTTTGGGTCACGACCTTTGCTCGGTCCTACACCCGTCCTTTGGGTCACGACCTTTGCGAGGTCCTACACCCGTCCTTTGGGTCACAACTTTTGCTCGGTCCTACACCCGTCCTTTTGGGTCACGACCTTTGCTCGGTCCCACACCCGTCCTTTGGGTCACGACCTTTGCTCGGTCCCACACCCGTCCTTTGAGTCACGACCTTTGCTCGGTCCTACACCCGTCCTTTGGGTCACGACCTTTGCGAGGTCCTACACCCGTTCTTTGGGTCACGACCTTTGCTCGGTCCTACACCCGTCCTTTTGGGTCACGACCTTTGCTCGGTCCTACACCCGTCCTTTGGGTCATGACCTTTGCTCGGTCCTACACCCGTCTTTTGGGTCACGACCTTTGCTCGGTCCTACACCCGTCCTTTGGGTCACGGCCTTTGCTTGGTCCTACACGCGTCCTTTGGGTCACTACCTTTGCTCGGTCCTACACCCTTCCTTTGGGTCACGACCTTTGCTCGGTCCTACACTCGTCCTTTGGGTCACGACCTTTGATCTGTCCTACACCCGTTCTTTGGGTCACAACCTTTGGTCGGTCCTACACCCGTCCTTTGGGTCACGACCTTTGCTCGGACCTACACCTGTCCTTTGGGTCACGACCTTTGCTCGGTCCTACACCCGTCTTTTGGGTCACGACCTTTGCTCGGTCCTACACCCGTCCTCTGGGTCACGACCTTTGCTCGGTCTTACACCAGTCATATGGGTCACGACCTTCGCTCGGTCCTACACCCGTCCTTTGGATCACGACCTTCGCTCGGTCCTACACCCGTCCTTTTGGGTCACGACCTTTGCTCGGTCCTACACCCGTCCTCTGGGTCACGACCTTTGCTCAGTCTTACACCCGTCATATGGGTCACGACCTTCGCTCGGTCCTACACCCGTCCTTTGGGTCACGACCTTCGCTAGGTCCTACACCCGTCCTTTGGGTCACGACCTTTGCTCGATCCTACACCCGTCCTTTGGGTCACGACCTTTGCTCGGTCCTACCCCTGTCCTTTAGGTTACGACCTTTGTTCGGTCCTACACCTGTCCTTTAGGTCACGACCTTTGCTCGGTCCTACACCCGTCCATTGGGTCACGACCTTTGCTCGGTCCTACCCATGTCCTTTTGGGTCACGACCTTTGCTCGGTCCTACACCCGTCCCTTGGGTCACGACCTTTGCTCGGTCCTACACCCGTCCTTTGGGTCACGACCTTTGCTCGGTCCTACACCCGTCCTCTGGGTCACGACCTTTGCTCGGTCTTACACCCGTCATATGGGTCACGACCTTCGCTCGGTCCTACACCCGTCATTTGGGTCACGACCTTCGCTAGGTCCTACACCCGTCCTTTGCGTCACGACCTTTGCTCGGTCCTACACCCGTCCTTTGGGTCACGACCTTTGCTCGGTCCTACCCCTGTCCTTTAGGTTACGACCTTTGTTCGGTCCTACACCTGTCCTTTAGGTCACGACCTTTGCTCGGTCCTACACCCGTCCATTGGGTCACGACCTTTGCTCGGTCCTACCCATGTCCTTTTGGGTCACGACCTTTGCTCGGTCCTACACCCGTCCCTTGGGTCACGATCTTTACTCGGTCCTACACCCGTCCTTTGGGTCACTACCTTTGCTCGGTCCTACACCAGTCCTTTTGGGTCACGACCTTTGCTCGGTCCCACACCCGTCCTTTGGGTCACGACCTTTGCTCGGTCCCACACCCATCCTTTGAGTCACGACCTTTGCTCGGTCATACACCCGTCCTTTGGGTCACGACGTTTGCGAGGTCCTACACCCGTCCTTTGGGTCAGGACCTTTGCTCGATCCTACACCCGTCCCTTGGGTCACGATCTTTGCTCGGTCCTACACCCGTCCTTTGGGTCACAACTTTTGCTCTGTCCTACACCCGTCCTTTTGGGTCACGACCTTTGCTCGGTCCCACACCCGTCCTTTGGGTCACGACCTTTGCTCGGTCCCACACCCGTCCTTTGAGACACGACCTTTGCTCGGTCCTACACCCGTCCTTTGGGTCACGACCTCTGCGAGGTCCTACACCCGTCTTTTGGGTCACGACCTTTGCTCGGTCCTACACCCGTCCTTTGGGTCACGGCCTTTGCTCGGTCCTACACGCGTCCTTTGGATCACGACCTTCGCTCGGTCCTACACCCGTCCTTTTGGGTCAAGACCTTTACTCGGTCCCACACCCGTCCTTTAGGTCACGACCTTTGCTCGGTCCTACACCTGTCCTTTGGGTCACGACCATTGCTCGGTCCTACACTCGTCCTTTGGGTCACGACCTTTGATCTATCCTACACCCGTTCTTTGGGTCAAAACCTTTGCTCGGTCCTACACCCGTCCTTTTGGGTCACGACCTTTGCTCGGTCCTACACCCGTCCTTTGGGTCACGACCTTTGCTCGGTCCTACACCCGTCTTTTGGGTCACGACCTTTGCTCGGTCCTACACCCGTCCTTTGGGTCACGGCCTTTGCTCGGTCCTACACGCGTCCTTTGGGTCCCTACCTTTGCTCGGTCCTACACCCTTCCTTTGGGTCACGACCTTTGCTCGGTCCTACACTCGTCCTTTGGGTCACGACCTTTGATCTGTCCTACACCCGTTCTTTGGGTCACGAACTTTGGTCGGTCCTACACCCGTCCTTTGGGTCACGAACTTTGCTCGGTCCTACACCTGTCCTTTGGGTCACGACCTTTACTCGGTCCTACACCCGTCCTCTGGGTCACGACCTTTGCTCGGTCCTACACCCGTCCTCTGGGTCACGACCTTTGCTCGGTCTTACACCCGTCATATGGGTCACGACCTTCGCTCGGTCCTACACCCGTCCTTTGGGTCACGACCTTCGCTAGGTCCTACACCCGTCCTTTGGGTCACGACCTTTGCTCGATCCTACACCCGTCCTTTGGGTCACGACCTTTGCTCGGTCCTACCCCTGTCCTTTAGGTTACGACCTTTGTTCGGTCCTACACCTGTCCTTTAGGTCACGACCTTTGCTCGGTCCTACACCCGTCCATTGGGTCACGACCTTTGCTCGGTCCTACCCATGTCCTTTTGGGTCACGACCTTTGCTCGGTCCTACACCCGTCCCTTGGGTCACGATCTTTACTCGGTCCTACACCCGTCCTTTGGGTCACTACCTTTGCTCGGTCCTACACCAGTCCTTTTGGGTCACGACCTTTGCTCGGTCCCACACCCGTCCTTTGGGTCACGACCTTTGCTCGGTCCCACACCCATCCTTTGAGTCACGACCTTTGCTCGGTCATACACCCGTCCTTTGGGTCACGACGTTTGCGAGGTCCTACACCCGTCCTTTGGGTCAGGACCTTTGCTCGATCCTACACCCGTCCCTTGGGTCACGATCTTTGCTCGGTCCTACACCCGTCCTTTGGGTCACAACTTTTGCTCTGTCCTACACCCGTCCTTTTGGGTCACGACCTTTGCTCGGTCCCACACCCGTCCTTTGGGTCACGACCTTTGCTCGGTCCCACACCCGTCCTTTGAGACACGACCTTTGCTCGGTCCTACACCCGTCCTTTGGGTCACGACCTCTGCGAGGTCCTACACCCGTCTTTTGGGTCACGACCTTTGCTCGGTCCTACACCCGTCCTTTGGGTCACGGCCTTTGCTCGGTCCTACACGCGTCCTTTGGATCACGACCTTCGCTCGGTCCTACACCCGTCCTTTTGGGTCAAGACCTTTACTCGGTCCCACACCCGTCCTTTAGGTCACGACCTTTGCTCGGTCCTACACCTGTCCTTTGGGTCACGACCATTGCTCGGTCCTACACTCGTCCTTTGGGTCACGACCTTTGATCTATCCTACACCCGTTCTTTGGGTCAAAACCTTTGCTCGGTCCTACACCCGTCCTTTTGGGTCACGACCTTTGCTCGGTCCTACACCCGTCCTTTGGGTCACGACCTTTGCTCGGTCCTACACCCGTCTTTTGGGTCACGACCTTTGCTCGGTCCTACACCCGTCCTTTGGGTCACGGCCTTTGCTCGGTCCTACACGCGTCCTTTGGGTCCCTACCTTTGCTCGGTCCTACACCCTTCCTTTGGGTCACGACCTTTGCTCGGTCCTACACTCGTCCTTTGGGTCACGACCTTTGATCTGTCCTACACCCGTTCTTTGGGTCACGAACTTTGGTCGGTCCTACACCCGTCCTTTGGGTCACGAACTTTGCTCGGTCCTACACCTGTCCTTTGGGTCACGACCTTTACTCGGTCCTACACCCGTCCTCTGGGTCACGACCTTTGCTCGGTCCTACACCCGTCCTCTGGGTCACGACCTTTGCTCGGTCTTACACCCGTCATATGGGTCACGACCTTCGCTCGGTCCTACACCCGTCCTTTGGGTCACGACCTTCGCTAGGTCCTACACCCGTCCTTTGGGTCACGACCTTTGCTCGATCCTACACCCGTCCTTTGGGTCACGACCTTTGCTCGGTCCTACCCCTGTCCTTTAGGTTACGACCTTTGTTCGGTCCTACACCTGTCCTTTAGGTCACGACCTTTGCTCGGTCCTACACCCGTCCATTGGGTCACGACCTTTGCTCGGTCCTACCCATGTCCTTTTGGGTCACGACCTTTGCTCGGTCCTACACCCGTCCCTTGGGTCACGATCTTTACTCGGTCCTACACCCGTCCTTTGGGTCACTACCTTTGCTCGGTCCTACACCAGTCCTTTTGGGTCACGACCTTTGCTCGGTCCCACACCCGTCCTTTGGGTCACGACCTTTGCTCGGTCCCACACCCATCCTTTGAGTCACGACCTTTGCTCGGTCATACACCCGTCCTTTGGGTCACGACGTTTGCGAGGTCCTACACCCGTCCTTTGGGTCAGGACCTTTGCTCGATCCTACACCCGTCCCTTGGGTCACGATCTTTGCTCGGTCCTACACCCGTCCTTTGGGTCACAACTTTTGCTCTGTCCTACACCCGTCCTTTTGGGTCACGACCTTTGCTCGGTCCCACACCCGTCCTTTGGGTCACGACCTTTGCTCGGTCCCACACCCGTCCTTTGAGACACGACCTTTGCTCGGTCCTACACCCGTCCTTTGGGTCACGACCTCTGCGAGGTCCTACACCCGTCTTTTGGGTCACGACCTTTGCTCGGTCCTACACCCGTCCTTTGGGTCACGGCCTTTGCTCGGTCCTACACGCGTCCTTTGGATCACGACCTTCGCTCGGTCCTACACCCGTCCTTTTGGGTCAAGACCTTTACTCGGTCCCACACCCGTCCTTTAGGTCACGACCTTTGCTCGGTCCTACACCTGTCCTTTGGGTCACGACCATTGCTCGGTCCTACACTCATCCTTTGGGTCACGACCTTTGCTCGATCCTAAACCCGTCCTTTGGGTCACGACCTTTGCTCGGTCCTACACCCGTCATCTGGGTCACAACCTTTGCTCGGTCCTACACCCGTCATTTGGGTCACGACCTTCACTCGGTCCTACACCCGTCCTATGGGTCACGACCTTCGCTCGGTCCTACACCCGTCCTTTGGGTCACGACCTTCGCTCGGTCCTACACCCATCCTTTGGGTCACGACCTTTGCTCGGTCCTATACCCGTCCTTTGGGTCACGACCTTTGCTCGGTCCCACACCCGTCCTTTGAGTCACGACCTTTGCTCGGTCTTACACCCGTCCTTTGGGTCACGACCTTTGCGAGGTCCTACACCCGTCTTTTGGGTCACGACCTTTGCTCGGTCCTACACCCGTCCTTTGGGTCACAACTTTTGCTCGGTCCTACACCCGTCCTTTTGGGTCACGACCTTTGCTCGGTCCCACACCCGTCCTTTGGGTCACGACCTTTGCTCGGTCCCACACCCGTCCTTTGAGTCACGACCTTTGCTCGGTCCTACACCCGTCCTTTGGGTCACGACCTTTGCGAGGTCCTACACCCGTCTTTTGGGTCACGGCCTTTGCGAGGTCCTACACCCGTCTTTTGGGTCACGACCTTTGCTCGGTCCTACACCCGTCCTTTGGGTCACGGCCTTTGCTCGGTCCTACACGCGTCCTTTGGGTCACTACCTTTGCTCGGTCCTACACCCGCCCTTTTGGGTCACGACCTTTACTCCGTCCCACACCCGTCCTTTAGGTCACGACCTTTGCTCGGTCCTACACCCGTCCTTTGGGTCACGACCATTGCTCGGTCCTACACTCATCCTTTGGGTCACGACCTTTGCTCGGTCCTACACCCGTCCTTTGGGTCACGACCTTTGCTCGGTCCTACACCCGTCCTTTGGGTCACGATCTTTGCTCGGTCCTACACCCGTCCTTTGGGTCATGACCTTTGATCGGTCCTACACTCGTTCTTTGGGTCACGACTTTTGCTCGGTCCTACACCCGTCCTTTAGGGTCACGACCTTTGCTCGGTCCTACACCCGTCCTTTAGGTCACAACCTTTGCTCGGTCCTACACCCGTCCTTTGGGTCACGACCTTTGCTCGGTCCTACACCCGTCCGTTTGGTCACGATCTTTGCTCGGTCCTACACCCGTCCTTTGGGTCAGGACCTTTGGTCGGTCCTACACCCGTCCTTTGGGTCACGACCTTTGCTCGGTCCTACACCCATCCTCTGGGTCACGACCTTTGCTCGGTCTTACACCCGTCATATGGGTCACGACCTTCGCTCGGTCCTACACCCGTCCTTTGGGTCACGACGTTTGCTCGGTCCTACACCCGTCCTTTGGGTCACGACCTTTGCTCGGTCCTACACCCGTCCTTTGGGTCACGATCTTTGCTCGGTCCTACACCCGTCCTTTGGGTCATGACCTTTGATCGGTCCTACACTCGTTCTTTGGGTCACGACTTTTGCTCGGTCCTACACCCGTCCTTTAGGGTCACGACCTTTGCTCGGTCCTACACCCGTCCTTTGGGTCACGACCTTTGCTCGGTCCTACACCCGTCCGTTGGGTCACGATCTTTGCTCGGTCCTACACCCGTCCTTTGGGTCATGACCTTTGCTCGGTCCTACACCCGTCCTTTGGGTCATGACCTTTGATCGGTCCTACACTCGTTCTTTGGGTCACGACTTTTGCTCGGTCCTACACCCGTCCTTTAGGGTCACGACCTTTGCTCGGTCCTACACCCGTCCTTTAGGTCACGATCTTTGCTCGGTCCTACACCCGTCCTTTGGGTCAGGACCTTCGCTCGGTCCTACACCCGTCCTTTGGGTCACGACGTTTGCTCGGTCCTACACCCATCCTCTGGGTCACGACCTTTGCTCGGTCTTACACCCGTCATATGGGTCACGACCTTCGCTCGGTCCTACACCCGTCCTTTGGGTCACGACGTTTGCTCGGTCCTACACCCGTCCTTTGGGTCACGACCTTTGCTCGGTCCTACACCCGTCCTTTGGGTCACGATCTTTGCTCGGTCCTACACCCGTCCTTTGGGTCATGACCTTTGATCGGTCCTACACTCGTTCTTTGGGTCACGACTTTTGCTCGGTCCTACACCCGTCCTTTAGGGTCACGACCTTTGCTCGGTCCTACACCCGTCCTTTAGGTCACAACCTTTGCTCGGTCCTACACCCGTCCTTTGGGTCACGACCTTTGCTCGGTCCTACACCCGTCCGTTGGGTCACGATCTTTGCTCGGTCCTACACCCGTCCTTTGGGTCATGACCTTTGCTCGGTCCTACACCCGTCCTTTGGGTCACGACCTTTGCTCGGTCCTACACCCATCCTCTGGGTCACGACCTTTGCTCGGTCTTACACCCGTCATATGGGTCACGACCTTCGCTCGGTCCTACACCCGTCCTTTGGGTCACGACGTTTGCTCGGTCCTACACCCGTCCTTTGGGTCACGACCTTTGCTCGTTCCTACACCCGTCCTTTGGGTCACGATCTTTGCTCGGTCCTACACCCGTCCTTTGGGTCATGACCTTTGATCGGTCCTACACTCGTTCTTTGGGTCACGACTTTTGCTCGGTCCTACACCCGTCCTTTAGGGTCACGACCTTTGCTCGGTCCTACACCCGTCCTTTAGGTCACAACCTTTGCTCGGTCCTACACCCGTCCTTTGGGTCACGACCTTTGCTCGGTCCTACACCCGTCCTTTGGGTCACGACCTTTGCTCGGTCCCACACCCATCCTTTGAGTCACGACCTTTGCTCGGTCATACACCCGTCCTTTGGGTCACGACGTTTGCGAGGTCCTACACCCGTCCTTTGGGTCAGGACCTTTGCTCGATCCTACACCCGTCCCTTGGGTCACGATCTTTGCTCGGTCCTACACCCGTCCTTTGGGTCACAACTTTTGCTCTGTCCTACACCCGTCCTTTTGGGTCACGACCTTTGCTCGGTCCCACACCCGTCCTTTGGGTCACGACCTTTGCTCGGTCCCACACCCGTCCTTTGAGACACGACCTTTGCTCGGTCCTACACCCGTCCTTTGGGTCACGACCTCTGCGAGGTCCTACACCCGTCTTTTGGGTCACGACCTTTGCTCGGTCCTACACCCGTCCTTTGGGTCACGGCCTTTGCTCGGTCCTACACGCGTCCTTTGGATCACGACCTTCGCTCGGTCCTACACCCGTCCTTTTGGGTCAAGACCTTTACTCGGTCCCACACCCGTCCTTTAGGTCACGACCTTTGCTCGGTCCTACACCTGTCCTTTGGGTCACGACCATTGCTCGGTCCTACACTCATCCTTTGGGTCACGACCTTTGCTCGATCCTAAACCCGTCCTTTGGGTCACGACCTTTGCTCGGTCCTACACCCGTCATCTGGGTCACAACCTTTGCTCGGTCCTACACCCGTCATTTGGGTCACGACCTTCACTCGATCCTACACCCGTCCTATGGGTCACGACCTTCGCTCGGTCCTACACCCGTCCTTTGGGTCACGACCTTCGCTCGGTCCTACACCCATCCTTTGGGTCACGACCTTTGCTCGGTCCTATACCCGTCCTTTGGGTCACGACCTTTGCTCGGTCCCACACCCGTCCTTTGAGTCACGACCTTTGCTCGGTCTTACACCCGTCCTTTGGGTCACGCCCTTTGCGAGGTCCTACACCCGTCTTTTGGGTCACGACCTTTGCTCGGTCCTACACCCGTCCTTTGGGTCACAACTTTTGCTCGGTCCTACACCCGTCCTTTTGGGTCACGACCTTTGCTCGGTCCCACACCCGTCCTTTGGGTCACGACCTTTGCTCGGTCCCACACCCGTCCTTTGAGTCACGACCTTTGCTCGGTCCTACACCCGTCCTTTGGGTCACGACCTTTGCGAGGTCCTACACCCGTCTTTTGGGTCACGACCTTCACTCGGTCCTACACCCGTCCTATGGGTCACGACCTTCGCTCGGTCCTACACCCGTCCTTTGGGTCACGACCTTCGCTCGGTCCTACACCCATCCTTTGGGTCACGACCTTTGCTCGGTCCTATACCCGTCCTTTGGGTCACGACCTTTGCTCGGTCCCACACCCGTCCTTTGAGTCACGACCTTTGCTCGGTCTTACACCCGTCCTTTGGGTCACGACCTTTGCGAGGTCCTACACCCGTCTTTTGGGTCACGACCTTTGCTCGGTCCTACACCCGTCCTTTGGGTCACAACTTTTGCTCGGTCCTACACCCGTCCTTTTGGGTCACGACCTTTGCTCGGTCCCACACCCGTCCTTTGGGTCACGACCTTTGCTCGGTCCCACACCCGTCCTTTGAGTCACGACCTTTGCTCGGTCCTACACCCGTCCTTTGGGTCACGACCTTTGCGAGGTCCTACACCCGTCTTTTGGGTCACGGCCTTTGCGAGGTCCTACACCCGTCTTTTGGGTCACGACCTTTGCTCGGTCCTACACCCGTCCTTTGGGTCACGGCCTTTGCTCGGTCCTACACGCGTCCTTTGGGTCACTACCTTTGCTCGGTCCTACACCCGCCCTTTTGGGTCACGACCTTTACTCCGTCCCACACCCGTCCTTTAGGTCACGACCTTTGCTCGGTCCTACACCCGTCCTTTGGGTCACGACCATTGCTCGGTCCTACACTCATCCTTTGGGTCACGACCTTTGCTCGGTCCTACACCCGTCCTTTGGGTCACGACCTTTGCTCGGTCCTACACCCGTCCTTTGGGTCACGATCTTTGCTCGGTCCTACACCCGTCCTTTGGGTCATGACCTTTGATCGGTCCTACACTCGTTCTTTGGGTCACGACTTTTGCTCGGTCCTACACCCGTCCTTTAGGGTCACGACCTTTGCTCGGTCCTACACCCGTCCTTTAGGTCACAACCTTTGCTCGGTCCTACACCCGTCCTTTGGGTCACGACCTTTGCTCGGTCCTACACCCGTCCGTTTGGTCACGATCTTTGCTCGGTCCTACACCCGTCCTTTGGGTCAGGACCTTTGGTCGGTCCTACACCCGTCCTTTGGGTCACGACCTTTGCTCGGTCCTACACCCATCCTCTGGGTCACGACCTTTGCTCGGTCTTACACCCGTCATATGGGTCACGACCTTCGCTCGGTCCTACACCCGTCCTTTGGGTCACGACGTTTGCTCGGTCCTACACCCGTCCTTTGGGTCACGACCTTTGCTCGGTCCTACACCCGTCCTTTGGGTCACGATCTTTGCTCGGTCCTACACCCGTCCTTTGGGTCATGACCTTTGATCGGTCCTACACTCGTTCTTTGGGTCACGACTTTTGCTCGGTCCTACACCCGTCCTTTAGGGTCACGACCTTTGCTCGGTCCTACACCCGTCCTTTGGGTCACGACCTTTGCTCGGTCCTACACCCGTCCGTTGGGTCACGATCTTTGCTCGGTCCTACACCCGTCCTTTGGGTCATGACCTTTGCTCGGTCCTACACCCGTCCTTTGGGTCATGACCTTTGATCGGTCCTACACTCGTTCTTTGGGTCACGACTTTTGCTCGGTCCTACACCCGTCCTTTAGGGTCACGACCTTTGCTCGGTCCTACACCCGTCCTTTAGGTCACGATCTTTGCTCGGTCCTACACCCGTCCTTTGGGTCAGGACCTTCGCTCGGTCCTACACCCGTCCTTTGGGTCACGACGTTTGCTCGGTCCTACACCCATCCTCTGGGTCACGACCTTTGCTCGGTCTTACACCCGTCATATGGGTCACGACCTTCGCTCGGTCCTACACCCGTCCTTTGGGTCACGACGTTTGCTCGGTCCTACACCCGTCCTTTGGGTCACGACCTTTGCTCGGTCCTACACCCGTCCTTTGGGTCACGATCTTTGCTCGGTCCTACACCCGTCCTTTGGGTCATGACCTTTGATCGGTCCTACACTCGTTCTTTGGGTCACGACTTTTGCTCGGTCCTACACCCGTCCTTTAGGGTCACGACCTTTGCTCGGTCCTACACCCGTCCTTTAGGTCACAACCTTTGCTCGGTCCTACACCCGTCCTTTGGGTCACGACCTTTGCTCGGTCCTACACCCGTCCGTTGGGTCACGATCTTTGCTCGGTCCTACACCCGTCCTTTGGGTCATGACCTTTGCTCGGTCCTACACCCGTCCTTTGGGTCACGACCTTTGCTCGGTCCTACACCCATCCTCTGGGTCACGACCTTTGCTCGGTCTTACACCCGTCATATGGGTCACGACCTTCGCTCGGTCCTACACCCGTCCTTTGGGTCACGACGTTTGCTCGGTCCTACACCCGTCCTTTGGGTCACGACCTTTGCTCGTTCCTACACCCGTCCTTTGGGTCACGATCTTTGCTCGGTCCTACACCCGTCCTTTGGGTCATGACCTTTGATCGGTCCTACACTCGTTCTTTGGGTCACGACTTTTGCTCGGTCCTACACCCGTCCTTTAGGGTCACGACCTTTGCTCGGTCCTACACCCGTCCTTTAGGTCACAACCTTTGCTCGGTCCTACACCCGTCCTTTGGGTCACGACCTTTGCTCGGTCCTACACCCGTCCTTTGGGTCACGACCTTTGCTCGGTCCCACACCCATCCTTTGAGTCACGACCTTTGCTCGGTCATACACCCGTCCTTTGGGTCACGACGTTTGCGAGGTCCTACACCCGTCCTTTGGGTCAGGACCTTTGCTCGATCCTACACCCGTCCCTTGGGTCACGATCTTTGCTCGGTCCTACACCCGTCCTTTGGGTCACAACTTTTGCTCTGTCCTACACCCGTCCTTTTGGGTCACGACCTTTGCTCGGTCCCACACCCGTCCTTTGGGTCACGACCTTTGCTCGGTCCCACACCCGTCCTTTGAGACACGACCTTTGCTCGGTCCTACACCCGTCCTTTGGGTCACGACCTCTGCGAGGTCCTACACCCGTCTTTTGGGTCACGACCTTTGCTCGGTCCTACACCCGTCCTTTGGGTCACGGCCTTTGCTCGGTCCTACACGCGTCCTTTGGATCACGACCTTCGCTCGGTCCTACACCCGTCCTTTTGGGTCAAGACCTTTACTCGGTCCCACACCCGTCCTTTAGGTCACGACCTTTGCTCGGTCCTACACCTGTCCTTTGGGTCACGACCATTGCTCGGTCCTACACTCATCCTTTGGGTCACGACCTTTGCTCGATCCTAAACCCGTCCTTTGGGTCACGACCTTTGCTCGGTCCTACACCCGTCATCTGGGTCACAACCTTTGCTCGGTCCTACACCCGTCATTTGGGTCACGACCTTCACTCGATCCTACACCCGTCCTATGGGTCACGACCTTCGCTCGGTCCTACACCCGTCCTTTGGGTCACGACCTTCGCTCGGTCCTACACCCATCCTTTGGGTCACGACCTTTGCTCGGTCCTATACCCGTCCTTTGGGTCACGACCTTTGCTCGGTCCCACACCCGTCCTTTGAGTCACGACCTTTGCTCGGTCTTACACCCGTCCTTTGGGTCACGCCCTTTGCGAGGTCCTACACCCGTCTTTTGGGTCACGACCTTTGCTCGGTCCTACACCCGTCCTTTGGGTCACAACTTTTGCTCGGTCCTACACCCGTCCTTTTGGGTCACGACCTTTGCTCGGTCCCACACCCGTCCTTTGGGTCACGACCTTTGCTCGGTCCCACACCCGTCCTTTGAGTCACGACCTTTGCTCGGTCCTACACCCGTCCTTTGGGTCACGACCTTTGCGAGGTCCTACACCCGTCTTTTGGGTCACGGCCTTTGCGAGGTCCTACACCCGTCTTTTGGGTCACGACCTTTGCTCGGTCCTACACCCGTCCTTTGGGTCACGGCCTTTGCTCGGTCCTACACGCGTCCTTTGGGTCACTACCTTTGCTCGGTCCTACACCCGCCCTTTTGGGTCACGACCTTTACTCCGTCCCACACCCGTCCTTTAGGTCACGACCTTTGCTCGGTCCTACACCCGTCCTTTGGGTCACGACCATTGCTCGGTCCTACACTCATCCTTTGGGTCACGACCTTTGCTCGGTCCTACACCCGTCCTTTGGGTCACGACCTTTGCTCGGTCCTACACCCGTCCTTTGGGTCACGATCTTCGCTCGGTCCTACACCCGTCCTTTGGGTCATGACCTTTGATCGGTCCTACACTCGTTCTTTGGGTCACGACTTTTGCTCGGTCCTACACCCGTCCTTTAGGGTCACGACCTTTGCTCGGTCCTACACCCGTCCTTTAGGTCACAACCTTTGCTCGGTCCTACACCCGTCCTTTGGGTCACGACCTTTGCTCGGTCCTACACCCGTCCGTTTGGTCACGATCTTTGCTCGGTCCTACACCCGTCCTTTGGGTCAGGACCTTTGGTCGGTCCTACACCCGTCCTTTGGGTCACGACCTTTGCTCGGTCCTACACCCATCCTCTGGGTCACGACCTTTGCTCGGTCTTACACCCGTCATATGGGTCACGACCTTCGCTCGGTCCTACACCCGTCCTTTGGGTCACGACGTTTGCTCGGTCCTACACCCGTCCTTTGGGTCACGACCTTTGCTCGGTCCTACACCCGTCCTTTGGGTCACGATCTTTGCTCGGTCCTACACCCGTCCTTTGGGTCATGACCTTTGATCGGTCCTACACTCGTTCTTTGGGTCACGACTTTTGCTCGGTCCTACACCCGTCCTTTAGGGTCACGACCTTTGCTCGGTCCTACACCCGTCCTTTAGGTCACAACCTTTGCTCGGTCCTACACCCGTCCTTTGGGTCACGACCTTTGCTCGGTCCTACACCCGTCCGTTGGGTCACGATCTTTGCTCGGTCCTACACCCGTCCTTTGGGTCATGACCTTTGCTCGGTCCTACACCCGTCCTTTGGGTCACGACCTTTGCTCGGTCCTACACCCATCCTCTGGGTCACGACCTTTGCTCGGTCTTACACCCGTCATATGGGTCACGACCTTCGCTCGGTCCTACACCCGTCCTTTGGGTCACGACGTTTGCTCGGTCCTACACCCGTCCTTTGGGTCACGACCTTTGCTCGTTCCTACACCCGTCCTTTGGGTCACGATCTTTGCTCGGTCCTACACCCGTCCTTTGGGTCATGACCTTTGATCGGTCCTACACTCGTTCTTTGGGTCACGACTTTTGCTCGGTCCTACACCCGTCCTTTAGGGTTACGACCTTTGCTCGGTCCTACACCCGTCCTTTAGGTCACAACCTTTGCTCGGTCCTACACCCGTCCTTTGGGTCACGACCTTTGCTCGGTCCTACACCCGTCCTTTGGGTCACGATCTTTGCTCGGTCCTACACCCGTCCTTTGGGTCATGACCTTTGATCGGTCCTACACTCGTTCTTTGGGTCACGACTTTTGCTCGGTCCTACACCCGTCCTTTAGGGTCACGACCTTTGCTCGGTCTTACACCCGTCCTTTAGGTCACAACCTTTGCTCGGTCCTACACCCGTCCTTTGGGTCACGACCTTTGCTCGGTCCTACACCCGTCCGTTGGGTCACGATCTTTGCTCGGTCCTACACCCGTCCTTTGGGTCATGACCTTTGCTCGGTCCTACACCCGTCCTTTGGGTCACGATCTTTGCTCAGTCCTACACCCGTCCTTTGGGTCATGACCTTTGATCGGTCCTACACTCGTTCTTTGGGTCACGACCTTCGCTCGGTCCTACACCCGTCCTTTGGGTCACGACGTTTGCTCGGTCCTACACCCGTCCTTTGGGTCACGACCTTTGCTCGGTCCTACACCCGTCCTTTGGGTCACGATCTTTGCTCGGTCCTACACCCGTCCTTTGGGTCATGACCTTTGATCGGTCCTACACTCGTTCTTTGGGTCACGACTTTTGCTCGGTCCTACACCCGTCCTTTAGGGTCACGACCTTTGCTCGGTCCTACACCCGTCCTTTAGGTCACAACCTTTGCTCGGTCCTACACCCGTCCTTTGGGTCACGACCTTTGCTCGGTCCTACACCCGTCCTTTGGGTCACGATCTTTGCTCGGTCCTACACCCGTCCTTTGGGTCATGACCTTTGATCGGTCCTACACTCGTTCTTTGGGTCACGACTTTTGCTCGGTCCTACACCCGTCCTTTAGGGTCACGACCTTTGCTCGGTCCTACACCCGTCCTTTAGGTCACAACCTTTGCTCGGTCCTACACCCGTCCTTTGGGTCACGACCTTTGCTCGGTCCTACACCCGTCCGTTGGGTCACGACCTTTGCTCGGTCCTACACCCGTCCTTTGGGTCATGACCTTTGCTCGGTCCTACACCCGTCCTTTGGGTCACGATCTTTGCTCGGTCCTACACCCGTCCTTTGGGTCATGACCTTTGATCGGTCCTACACTCGTTCTTTGGGTCACGACCTTCGCTCGGTCCTACACCCGTCCTTTGGGTCACGACGTTTGCTCAGTCCTACACCCGTCCTTTGGGTCACGACCTTTGCTCGGTCCTACACCCGTCCTTTGGGTCACGATCTTTGCTCGGTCCTACACCCGTCCTTTGGGTCATGACCTTTGATCGGTCCTACACTCGTTCTTTGGGTCACGACTTTTGCTCGGTCCTACACCCGTCCTTTAGGGTCACGACCTTTGCTCGGTCCTACACCCGTCCTTTAGGTCACAACCTTTGCTTGGTCCTACACCCGTCCTTTGGGTCACGACTTTTGCTCGGTCCTACACCCGTCCGTTGGGTCACGACCTTTGCTCGGTCCTACACCCGTCCTTTGGGTCATGACCTTTGCTCGGTCCTACACCCGTCCTTTGGGTCACGACCTTTGCTCGGTCCTACACCCATCCTCTGGGTCACGACCTTTGCTCGGTCTTACACCCGTCATATGGGTCACGACCTTCGCTCGGTCCTACACCCGTCCTTTGGGTCACGACGTTTGCGAGGTCCTACACCCGTCCTTTGGGTCACGACCTTTGCTCGGTCCTACACCCGTCCTTTGGGTCACGACCTTTGCTCTGTCCTACACCCGTCCTCTGGGTCACGACCTTTGTTCGGTCTTACACCCGTCATATGGGTCACGACCTTCGCTTGGTCCTACACCCGTCCTTTGGGTCACGACCTTCGCTCGGTCCTACACCCGTCCTTTGGGTCACGACCTTTGCTCGATCCTACACCCGTCCTTTGGGCACGACCTTTGCTCGGTCCTACACCCTTCCTTTGGGTCACGACCTTTGCTCGGTCCTACACTCGTCCTTTGGGTCACGACCTTTGATCTGTCCTACACCCGTTCTTTGGGTCACAACCTTTGTTCGGTCCTACACCCGTCCTTTTGGGTCACGACCTTTGCTCGGTCCTACACTCGTCCGTCCTTTGGGTCACGACCTTTGCTCGGTACTACACCCGTCCTTTGGGTCACGACCTTTTCTCAGTCCTACACCCGTCCTTTGGGTCACGACCATTGCTCGGTCCTACACCCGTCCATTGGGTCACGACCTTTGCTCGGTCCTACCCATGTCCTTTTGGGTCACGACCTTTGCTCGGTCCTACACCCGTCCCTTCGGTCACGATCTTTGCTCGGTCCTACACCCGTCCTTTTGGGTCACGACCTTTGCTCGGTCCCACACCCGTCCTTTGGTTCACGACCTTTGCTCGGTCCCACACCCATCCTTTGGGTCACGACCTTTGCTCGGTCCTACACCCGTCCTTTAGGGTCACGACCTTTGCTCGGTCCTACACCCGTCCTTTAGGTCACAACCTTTGCTCGGTCCTACACCCGTCCTTTGGGTCACGACCTTCGCTCGGTCCTACACCCGTCCTTTGGGTCACGACCTTTGCTCGGTCCTACACCCGTCCTTTGGGTCACGACCTTTGCTCGGTCCTACACCCGTCCTTTGGGTCACGACCTTTGCTCGGTCTTACACCCGCCTTTTGGGTCACGACCTTTGCTCGGTCCTACCCCTGTCCTTTAGGTTACGACCTTTGTTCGGTCCTACACCTGTCCTTTAGGTCACGACCTTTGCTCGGTCCTACACCCGTCCTTTTGGGTCACGACCTTTGCTCGGTCCCACACCCGTCCTTTGGGTCACGACCTTTGCTCGGTCCCACACCCATCCTTTGGGTCACGACCTTTGCTCGGTCCTACACCCGTCCTTTAGGGTCACGACCTTTGCTCGGTCCTACACCCGTCCTTTAGGTCACAACCTTTGCTCGGTCCTACACCCGTCCTTTGGGTCACGACCTTCGCTCGGTCCTACACCCGTCCCTTGGGTCACGATCTTTGCTCGGTCCTACACCCGTCCTTTGGGTCACAACTTTTGCTCGGTCCTACACCCGTCCATTTGGGTCACGACCTTTGCTCGGTCCCACACCCGTCCTTTGGGTCACGACCTTTGCTCGGTCCCACACCCGTCCTTTGAGACACGACCTTTGCTCGGTCCTACACCCGTCCTTTGGGTCACGACCTTTGCTCGGTCTTACACCCATCATATGGGTCACGACCTTCGCTCGGTCCTACACCCGTCCTTTGGGTCACGACGTTTGCGAGGTCCTACACCCGTCCTTTGGGTCAGGACCTTTGGTCGGTCCTACACCCGTCCTTTGGGTCACGACCTTTGCTCGGTCCTACACCCATCCTCTGGGTCACGACCTTTGCTCGGTCTTACACCCGTCATATGGGTCACGACCTTCGCTCGGTCCTACACCCGTCCTTTGGGTCACGACCTTTGCTCGGTCCTACACCCGTCCTTTGGGTCACGACCTTTGCTCGGTCTTACACCCGCCTTTTGGGTCACGACCTTTGCTCGGTCCTACCCCTGTCCTTTAGGTTACGACCTTTGTTCGGTCCTACACCTGTCCTTTAGGTCACGACCTTTGCTCGGTCCTACACCCGTCCTTTTGGGTCACGACCTTTGCTCGGTCCCACACCCGTCCTTTGGGTCACGACCTTTGCTCGGTCCCACACCCATCCTTTGGGTCACGACCTTTGCTCGGTCCTACACCCGTCCTTTAGGGTCACGACCTTTGCTCGGTCCTACACCCGTCCTTTAGGTCACAACCTTTGCTCGGTCCTACACCCGTCCTTTGGGTCACGACCTTCGCTCGGTCCTACACCCGTCCCTTGGGTCACGATCTTTGCTCGGTCCTACACCCGTCCTTTGGGTCACAACTTTTGCTCGGTCCTACACCCGTCCATTTGGGTCACGACCTTTGCTCGGTCCCACACCCGTCCTTTGGGTCACGACCTTTGCTCGGTCCCACACCCCGTCCTTTGAGACACGACCTTTGCTCGATCCTACACCCGTCCTTTGGGTCACGACCTTCGCTCGGTCCTACACCCGTCCCTTGGGTCACGATCTTTGCTCGGTCCTACACCCGTCCTTTGGGTCACAACTTTTGCTCGGTCCTACACCCGTCCATTTGGGTCACGACCTTTGCTCGGTCCCACACCCGTCCTTTGGGTCACGACCTTTGCTCGGTCCCACACCCGTCCTTTGAGACACGACCTTTGCTCGGTCCTACACCCGTCCTTTGGGTCACGACCTTTGCTCGGTCCTACACCCGTCCTTTGGGTCACGACCTTTGCTCGGTCTTACACCCGCCTTTTGGGTCACGACCTTTGCTCGGTCCTACCCCTGTCCTTTAGGTTACGACCTTTGTTCGGTCCTACACCTGTCCTTTAGGTCACGACCTTTGCTCGGTCCTACACCCGTCCTTTTGGGTCACGACCTTTGCTCGGTCCCACACCCGTCCTTTGGGTCACGACCTTTGCTCGGTCCCACACCCATCCTTTGGGTCACGACCTTTGCTCGGTCCTACACCCGTCCTTTAGGGTCACGACCTTTGCTCGGTCCTACACCCGTCCTTTAGGTCACAACCTTTGCTCGGTCCTACACCCGTCCTTTGGGTCACGACCTTCGCTCGGTCCTACACCCGTCCCTTGGGTCACGATCTTTGCTCGGTCCTACACCCGTCCTTTGGGTCACAACTTTTGCTCGGTCCTACACCCGTCCATTTGGGTCACGACCTTTGCTCGGTCCCACACCCGTCCTTTGGGTCACGACCTTTGCTCGGTCCCACACCCGTCCTTTGAGACACGACCTTTGCTCGGTCCTACACCCGTCCTTTGGGTCACGACCTTTGCTCGGTCCTACACCCATCCTCTGGGTCACGACCTTTGCTCGGTCTTACACCCGTCATATGGGTCACGACCTTCGCTCGGTCCTACACCCGTCCTTTGGGTCACGACGTTTGCTCGGTCCTACACCCGTCCTTTGGGTCACGACCTTTGCTCGGTCCTACACCCGTCCTTTGGGTCACGATCTTTGCTCGGTCCTACACCCGTCCTTTGGGTCATGACCTTTGATCGGTCCTACACTCGTTCTTTGGGTCACGACTTTTGCTCGGTCCTACACCCGTCCTTTAGGGTCACGACCTTTGCTCGGTCCTACACCCGTCCTTTAGGTCACAACCTTTGCTCGGTCCTACACCCGTCCTTTGGGTCACGACCTTTGCTCGGTCCTACACCCGTCCGTTGGGTCACGATCTTTGCTCGGTCCTACACCCGTCCTTTAGGTCACAACCTTTGCTCGGTCCTACACCCGTCCTTTGGGTCACGACCTTTGCTCGGTCCTACACCCGTCCTTTGGGTCACGATCTTTGCTCGGTCCCACACCCGTCCTTTGAGACACGACCTTTGCTCGGTCCTACACCCGTCCTTTGGGTCACGACCTTTGCTCGGTCTTACACCCATCATATGGGTCACGACCTTCGCTCGGTCCTACACCCGTCCTTTGGGTCACGACGTTTGCGAGGTCCTACACCCGTCCTTTGGGTCAGGACCTTTGGTCGGTCCTACACCCGTCCTTTGGGTCACGACCTTTGCTCGGTCCTACACCCATCCTCTGGGTCACGACCTTTGCTCGGTCCTACACCCGTCCTTTGGGTCACGACCTTTGCTCGGTCCTACACCCATCCTCTGGGTCACGACCTTTGCTCGGTCTTACACCCGTCATATGGGTCACGACCTTCGCTCGGTCCTACACCCGTCCTTTGGGTCACGACGTTTGCTCGGTCCTACACCCGTCCTTTGGGTCACGACCTTTGCTCGGTCCTATACCCGTCCTTTGGGTCACGATCTTTGCTCGGTCCTACACCCGTCCTTTGGGTCATGACCTTTGATCGGTCCTACACTCGTTCTTTGGGTCACGACTTTTGCTCGGTCCTACACCCGTCCTTTAGGGTCACGACCTTTGCTCGGTCCTACACCCGTCCTTTAGGTCACAACCTTTGCTCGGTCCTACACCCGTCCTTTGGGTCACGACCTTTGCTCGGTCCTACACCCGTCCTCTGGGTCACGACCTTTGCTCGGTCCTACACCCGTCCTTTGGGTCATGACCTTCGCTCGGTCCTACACTCGTTCTTTGGGTCACGACGTTTGCTCGGTCCTACACCCGTCCTTTAGGGTCACGACCTTTGCTCGGTCCTACACCCGTCCTTTAGGTCACAACCTTTGCTCGGTCCTACACCCGTCCTTTGGGTCATGACCTTTGATCGGTCCTACACTCGTTCTTTGGGTCACGACTTTTGCTCGGTCCTACACCCGTCCTTTAGGGTCACGACCTTTGCTCGGTCCTACACCCGTCCTTTAGGTCACAACCTTTGCTCGGTCCTACACCCGTCCTTTGGGTCACGACCTTTGCTCGGTCCTACACCCGTCCGTTGGGTCACGACCTATGCTCGGTCCTACACCCGTCCTTTGGGTCATGACCTTTGCTCGGTCCTACACCCGTCCTTTGGGTCACGACCTTTGTTCGGTCCTACACCTGTCCTTTAGGTCACGACCTTTGCTCGGTCCTACACCCGTCCTTTTGGGTCACGACCTTTGCTCGGTCCCACACCCGTCCTTTGGGTCACGACCTTTGCTCGGTCCCCACACCCATCCTTTGGGTCACGACCTTTGCTCGGTCCTACACCCGTCCTTTAGGGTCACGACCTTTGCTCGGTCCTACACCCGTCCTTTAGGTCACAACCTTTGCTCGGTCCCTACACCCGTCCTTTGGGTCACGACCTTCGCTCGGTCCTACACCCGTCCCTTGGGTCACGATCTTTGCTCGGTCCTACACCCGTCCTTTGGGTCACAACTTTTGCTCGGTCCTACACCCGTCCATTTGGGTCACGACCTTTGCTCGGTCCCACACCCGTCCTTTGGGTCACGACCTTTGCTCGGTCCCACACCCGTCCTTTGAGACACGACCTTTGCTCGGTCCTACACCCGTCCTTTGGGTCACGACCTTTGCTCGGTCCTACACCCATCCTCTGGGTCACGACCTTTGCTCGGTCTTACACCCGTCATATGGGTCACGACCTTCGCTCGGTCCTACACCCGTCCTTTGGGTCACGACGTTTGCTCGGTCCTACACCCGTCCTTTGGGTCACGACCTTTGCTCGGTCCTACACCCGTCCTTTGGGTCACGATCTTTGCTCGGTCCTACACCCGTCCTTTGGGTCATGACCTTTGATCGGTCCTACACTCGTTCTTTGGGTCACGACTTTTGCTCGGTCCTACACCCGTCCTTTAGGGTCACGACCTTTGCTCGGTCCTACACCCGTCCTTTAGGTCACAACCTTTGCTCGGTCCTACACCCGTCCTTTGGGTCACGACCTTTGCTCGGTCCTACACCCGTCCGTTGGGTCACGATCTTTGCTCGGTCCTACACCCGTCCTTTAGGTCACAACCTTTGCTCGGTCCTACACCCGTCCTTTGGGTCACGACCTTTGCTCGGTCCTACACCCGTCCTTTGGGTCACGATCTTTGCTCGGTCCCACACCCGTCCTTTGAGACACGACCTTTGCTCGGTCCTACACCCGTCCTTTGGGTCACGACCTTTGCTCGGTCTTACACCCATCCTCTGGGTCACGACCTTTGCTCGGTCTTACACCCGTCATATGGGTCACGACCTTCGCTCGGTCCTACACCCGTCCTTTGGGTCACGACGTTTGCTCGGTCCTACACCCGTCCTTTGGGTCACGACCTTTGCTCGGTCCTATACCCGTCCTTTGGGTCACGATCTTTGCTCGGTCCTACACCCGTCCTTTGGGTCATGACCTTTGATCGGTCCTACACTCGTCCTTTGGGTCACGACCTTTGCTCGGTCCTACACCCATCCTCTGGGTCACGACCTTTGCTCGGTCTTACACCCGTCATATGGGTCACGACCTTCGCTCGGTCCTACACCCGTCCTTTGGGTCACGACGTTTGCTCGGTCCTACACCCGTCCTTTGGGTCACGACCTTTGCTCGGTCCTATACCCGTCCTTTGGGTCACGATCTTTGCTCGGTCCTACACCCGTCCTTTGGGTCATGACCTTTGATCGGTCCTACACTCGTCCTTTGGGTCACGACCTTTGCTCGGTCCTACACCCATCCTCTGGGTCACGACCTTTGCTCGGTCTTACACCCGTCATATGGGTCACGACCTTCGCTCGGTCCTACACCCGTCCTTTGGGTCACGACGTTTGCTCGGTCCTACACCCGTCCTTTGGGTCACGACCTTTGCTCGGTCCTATACCCGTCCTTTGGGTCACGATCTTTGCTCGGTCCTACACCCGTCCTTTGGGTCATGACCTTTGATCGGTCCTACACTCGTTCTTTGGGTCACGACTTTTGCTCGGTCCTACACCCGTCCTTTAGGGTCACGACCTTTGCTCGGTCCTACACCCGTCCTTTAGGTCACAACCTTTGCTCGGTCCTACACCCGTCCTTTGGGTCACGACCTTTGCTCGGTCCTACACCCGTCCTCTGGGTCACGACCTTTGCTCGGTCCTACACCCGTCCTTTGGGTCATGACCTTCGCTCGGTCCTACACTCGTTCTTTGGGTCACGACGTTTGCTCGGTCCTACACCCGTCCTTTAGGGTCACGACCTTTGCTCGGTCCTACACCCGTCCTTTAGGTCACAACCTTTGCTCGGTCCTACACCCGTCCTTTGGGTCATGACCTTTGATCGGTCCTACACTCGTTCTTTGGGTCACGACTTTTGCTCGGTCCTACACCCGTCCTTTAGGGTCACGACCTTTGCTCGGTCCTACACCCGTCCTTTAGGTCACAACCTTTGCTCGGTCCTACACCCGTCCTTTGGGTCACGACCTTCGCTCGGTCCTACACCCGTCCTTTGGGTCACGACCTTTGCTCTGTCCTACACCCGTCCTCTGGGTCACGACCTTTGTTCGGTCTTACACCCGTCATATGGGTCACGACCTTCGCTCGGTCCTACACCCGTCCTTTGGGTCACGACCTTCGCTCGGTCCTACACCCGTCCTTTGGGTCACGACCTTCGCTCGATCCTACACCCGTCCTTTGGGTCACGACCTTTGCTCGGTCCCACACCCATCCTTTGGGTCACGACCTTTGCTCGGTCCTACACCCGTCCTTTAGGGTCACGACCTTTGCTCGGTCCTACACCCGTCCTTTAGGTCACAACCTTTGCTCGGTCCTACACCCGTCCTTTGGGTCACGACCTTCGCTCGGTCCTACACCCGTCCCTTGGGTCACGATCTTTGCTCGGTCCTACACCCGTCCTTTGGGTCACAACTTTTGCTCGGTCCTACACCCGTCCATTTGGGTCACGACCTTTGCTCGGTCCCACACCCGTCCTTTGGGTCACGACCTTTGCTCGGTCCCACACCCGTCCTTTGAGACACGACCTTTGCTCGGTCCTACACCCGTCCTTTGGGTCACGACCTTTGCTCGGTCCTACACCCATCCTCTGGGTCACGACCTTTGCTCGGTCTTACACCCGTCATATGGGTCACGACCTTCGCTCGGTCCTACACCCGTCCTTTGGGTCACGACGTTTGCTCGGTCCTACACCCGTCCTTTGGGTCACGACCTTTGCTCAGTCCTACACCCGTCCTTTGGGTCACGATCTTTGCTCGGTCCTACACCCGTCCTTTGGGTCATGACCTTTGATCGGTCCTACACTCGTTCTTTGGGTCACGACTTTTGCTCGGTCCTACACCCGTCCTTTAGGGTCACGACCTTTGCTCGGTCCTACACCCGTCCTTTAGGTCACAACCTTTGCTCGGTCCTACACCCGTCCTTTGGGTCACGACCTTTGCTCGGTCCTACACCCGTCCTCTGGGTCACGACCTTTGCTCGGTCCTACACCCGTCCTTTGGGTCATGACCTTCGCTCGGTCCTACACTCGTTCTTTGGGTCACGACGTTTGCTCGGTCCTACACCCGTCCTTTAGGGTCACGACCTTTGCTCGGTCCTACACCCGTCCTTTAGGTCACAACCTTTGCTCGGTCCTACACCCGTCCTTTGGGTCATGACCTTTGATCGGTCCTACACTCGTTCTTTGGGTCACGACTTTTGCTCAGTCCTACACCCGTCCTTTGGGTCACGATCTTTGCTCGGTCCTACACCCGTCCTTTGGGTCATGACCTTTGATCGGTCCTACACTCGTTCTTTGGGTCACGACTTTTGCTCGGTCCTACACCCGTCCTTTAGGGTCACGACCTTTGCTCGGTCCTACACCCGTCCTTTAGGTCACAACCTTTGCTCGGTCCTACACCCGTCCTTTGGGTCACGACCTTTGCTCGGTCCTACACCCGTCCTCTGGGTCACGACCTTTGCTCGGTCCTACACCCGTCCTTTGGGTCATGACCTTCGCTCGGTCCTACACTCGTTCTTTGGGTCACGACGTTTGCTCGGTCCTACACCCGTCCTTTAGGGTCACGACCTTTGCTCGGTCCTACACCCGTCCTTTAGGTCACAACCTTTGCTCGGTCCTACACCCGTCCTTTGGGTCACGACCTTTGCTCGGTCCTACACCCGTCCGTTGGGTCACGACCTATGCTCGGTCCTACACCCGTCCTTTGGGTCATGACCTTTGCTCGGTCCTACACCCGTCCTTTGGGTCACGACCTTTGTTCGGTCCTACACCTGTCCTTTAGGTCACGACCTTTGCTCGGTCCTACACCCGTCCTTTTGGGTCACGACCTTTGCTCGGTCCCACACCCGTCCTTTGGGTCACGACCTTTGCTCGGTCCCACACCCATCCTTTGGGTCACGACCTTTGCTCTGTCCTACACCCGTCCTTTAGGGTCACGACCTTTGCTCGGTCCTACACCCGTCCTTTAGGTCACAACCTTTGCTCGGTCCTACACCCGTCCTTTGGGTCACGACCTTCGCTCGGTCCTACACCCGTCCCTTGGGTCACGATCTTTGCTCGGTCCTACACCCGTCCTTTGGGTCACAACTTTTGCTCGGTCCTACACCCGTCCATTTGGGTCACGACCTTTGCTCGGTCCCACACCCGTCCTTTGGGTCACGACCTTTGCTCGGTCCCACACCCGTCCTTTGAGACACGACCTTTGCTCGGTCCTACACCCGTCCTTTGGGTCACGACCTTTGCTCGGTCCTACACCCATCCTCTGGGTCACGACCTTTGCTCGGTCTTACACCCGTCATATGGGTCACGACCTTCGCTCGGTCCTACACCCGTCCTTTGGGTCACGACGTTTGCTCGGTCCTACACCCGTCCTTTGGGTCACGACCTTTGCTCGGTCCTACACCCGTCCTTTGGGTCACGATCTTTGCTCGGTCCTACACCCGTCCGTTGGGTCACGACCTATGCTCGGTCCTACACCCGTCCTTTGGGTCATGACCTTTGCTCGGTCCTACACCCGTCCTTTGGGTCACGATCTTTGCTCGGTCCTACACCCGTCCGTTGGGTCACGACCTATGCTCGGTCCTACACCCGTCCTTTGGGTCATGACCTTTGCTCGGTCCTACACCCGTCCTTTGGGTCACGACCTTTGCTCTGTCCTACACCCGTCCTCTGGGTCACGACCTTTGTTCGGTCTTACACCCGTCATATGGGTCACGACCTTCGCTCGGTCCTACACCCGTCCTTTGGGTCACGACCTTCGCTCGGTCCTACACCCGTCCTTTGGGTCACGACCTTCGCTCGATCCTACACCCGTCCTTTGGGTCACGACCTTTGCTCGGTCCCACACCCATCCTTTGGGTCACGACCTTTGCTCGGTCCTACACCCGTCCTTTAGGGTCACGACCTTTGCTCGGTCCTACACCCGTCCTTTAGGTCACAACCTTTGCTCGGTCCTACACCCGTCCTTTGGGTCACGACCTTCGCTCGGTCCTACACCCGTCCCTTGGGTCACGATCTTTGCTCGGTCCTACACCCGTCCTTTGGGTCACAACTTTTGCTCGGTCCTACACCCGTCCATTTGGGTCACGACCTTTGCTCGGTCCCACACCCGTCCTTTGGGTCACGACCTTTGCTCGGTCCCACACCCGTCCTTTGAGACACGACCTTTGCTCGGTCCTACACCCGTCCTTTGGGTCACGACCTTTGCTCGGTCCTACACCCATCCTCTGGGTCACGACCTTTGCTCGGTCTTACACCCGTCATATGGGTCACGACCTTCGCTCGGTCCTACACCCGTCCTTTGGGTCACGACGTTTGCTCGGTCCTACACCCGTCCTTTGGGTCACGACCTTTGCTCAGTCCTACACCCGTCCTTTGGGTCACGATCTTTGCTCGGTCCTACACCCGTCCTTTGGGTCATGACCTTTGATCGGTCCTACACTCGTTCTTTGGGTCACGACTTTTGCTCGGTCCTACACCCGTCCTTTAGGGTCACGACCTTTGCTCGGTCCTACACCCGTCCTTTAGGTCACAACCTTTGCTCGGTCCTACACCCGTCCTTTGGGTCACGACCTTTGCTCGGTCCTACACCCGTCCTCTGGGTCACGACCTTTGCTCGGTCCTACACCCGTCCTTTGGGTCATGACCTTCGCTCGGTCCTACACTCGTTCTTTGGGTCACGACGTTTGCTCGGTCCTACACCCGTCCTTTAGGGTCACGACCTTTGCTCGGTCCTACACCCGTCCTTTAGGTCACAACCTTTGCTCGGTCCTACACCCGTCCTTTGGGTCATGACCTTTGATCGGTCCTACACTCGTTCTTTGGGTCACGACTTTTGCTCGGTCCTACACCCGTCCTTTAGGGTCACGACCTTTGCTCGGTCCTACACCCGTCCTTTAGGTCACAACCTTTGCTCGGTCCTACACCCGTCCTTTGGGTCACGACCTTTGCTCGGTCCTACACCCGTCCGTTGGGTCACGACCTATGCTCGGTCCTACACCCGTCCTTTGGGTCATGACCTTTGCTCGGTCCTACACCCGTCCTTTGGGTCACGACCTTTGTTCGGTCCTACACCTGTCCTTTAGGTCACGACCTTTGCTCGGTCCTACACCCGTCCTTTTGGGTCACGACCTTTGCTCGGTCCCACACCCGTCCTTTGGGTCACGACCTTTGCTCGGTCCCACACCCATCCTTTGGGTCACGACCTTTGCTCGGTCCTACACCCGTCCTTTAGGGTCACGACCTTTGCTCGGTCCTACACCCGTCCTTTAGGTCACAACCTTTGCTCGGTCCTACACCCGTCCTTTGGGTCACGACCTTCGCTCGGTCCTACACCCGTCCCTTGGGTCACGATCTTTGCTCGGTCCTACACCCGTCCTTTGGGTCACAACTTTTGCTCAGTCCTACACCCGTCCATTTGGGTCACGACCTTTGCTCGGTCCCACACCCGTCCTTTGGGTCACGACCTTTGCTCGGTCCCACACCCGTCCTTTGAGACACGACCTTTGCTCGGTCCTACACCCGTCCTTTGGGTCACGACCTTTGCTCGGTCCTACACCCATCCTCTGGGTCACGACCTTTGCTCGGTCTTACACCCGTCATATGGGTCACGACCTTCGCTCGGTCCTACACCCGTCCTTTGGGTCACGACGTTTGCTCGGTCCTACACCCGTCCTTTGGGTCACGACCTTTGCTCGGTCCTACACCCGTCCTTTGGGTCACGATCTTTGCTCGGTCCTACACCCGTCCTTTGGGTCATGACCTTTGATCGGTCCTACACTCGTTCTTTGGGTCACGACTTTTGCTCGGTCCTACACCCGTCCTTTAGGGTCACGACCTTTGCTCGGTCCTACACCCGTCCTTTAGGTCACAACCTTTGCTCGGTCCTACACCCGTCCTTTGGGTCACGACCTTTGCTCGGTCCTACACCCGTCCGTTGGGTCACGATCTTTGCTCGGTCCTACACCCGTCCTTTAGGTCACAACCTTTGCTCGGTCCTACACCCGTCCTTTGGGTCACGACATTTGCTCGGTCCTACACCCGTCCTTTGGGTCACGATCTTTGCTCGGTCCCACACCCGTCCTTTGAGACACGACCTTTGCTCGGTCCTACACCCGTCCTTTGGGTCACGACCTTTGCTCGGTCCTACACCCGTCCGTTGGGTCACGACCTATGCTCGGTCCTACACCCGTCCTTTGGGTCATGACCTTTGCTCGGTCCTACACCCGTCCTTTGGGTCACGACCTTTGTTCGGTCCTACACCTGTCCTTTAGGTCACGACCTTTGCTCGGTCCTACACCCGTCCTTTTGGGTCACGACCTTTGCTCGGTCCCACACCCGTCCTTTGGGTCACGACCTTTGCTCGGTCCCACACCCATCCTTTGGGTCACGACCTTTGCTCTGTCCTACACCCGTCCTTTAGGGTCACGACCTTTGCTCGGTCCTACACCCGTCCTTTAGGTCACAACCTTTGCTCGGTCCTACACCCGTCCTTTGGGTCACGACCTTCGCTCGGTCCTACACCCGTCCCTTGGGTCACGATCTTTGCTCGGTCCTACACCCGTCCTTTGGGTCACAACTTTTGCTCGGTCCTACACCCGTCCATTTGGGTCACGACCTTTGCTCGGTCCCACACCCGTCCTTTGGGTCACGACCTTTGCTCGGTCCCACACCCGTCCTTTGAGACACGACCTTTGCTCGGTCCTACACCCGTCCTTTGGGTCACGACCTTTGCTCGGTCCTACACCCATCCTCTGGGTCACGACCTTTGCTCGGTCTTACACCCGTCATATGGGTCACGACCTTCGCTCGGTCCTACACCCGTCCTTTGGGTCACGACGTTTGCTCGGTCCTACACCCGTCCTTTGGGTCACGACCTTTGCTCGGTCCTACACCCGTCCTTTGGGTCACGATCTTTGCTCGGTCCTACACCCGTCCGTTGGGTCACGACCTATGCTCGGTCCTACACCCGTCCTTTGGGTCATGACCTTTGCTCGGTCCTACACCCGTCCTTTGGGTCACGATCTTTGCTCGGTCCTACACCCGTCCGTTGGGTCACGACCTATGCTCGGTCCTACACCCGTCCTTTGGGTCATGACCTTTGCTCGGTCCTACACCCGTCCTTTGGGTCACGACCTTTGCTCTGTCCTACACCCGTCCTCTGGGTCACGACCTTTGTTCGGTCTTACACCCGTCATATGGGTCACGACCTTCGCTCGGTCCTACACCCGTCCTTTGGGTCACGACCTTCGCTCGGTCCTACACCCGTCCTTTGGGTCACGACCTTCGCTCGATCCTACACCCGTCCTTTGGGTCACGACCTTTGCTCGGTCCCACACCCATCCTTTGGGTCACGACCTTTGCTCGGTCCTACACCCGTCCTTTAGGGTCACGACCTTTGCTCGGTCCTACACCCGTCCTTTAGGTCACAACCTTTGCTCGGTCCTACACCCGTCCTTTGGGTCACGACCTTCGCTCGGTCCTACACCCGTCCCTTGGGTCACGATCTTTGCTCGGTCCTACACCCGTCCTTTGGGTCACAACTTTTGCTCGGTCCTACACCCGTCCATTTGGGTCACGACCTTTGCTCGGTCCCACACCCGTCCTTTGGGTCACGACCTTTGCTCGGTCCCACACCCGTCCTTTGAGACACGACCTTTGCTCGGTCCTACACCCGTCCTTTGGGTCACGACCTTTGCTCGGTCCTACACCCATCCTCTGGGTCACGACCTTTGCTCGGTCTTACACCCGTCATATGGGTCACGACCTTCGCTCGGTCCTACACCCGTCCTTTGGGTCACGACGTTTGCTCGGTCCTACACCCGTCCTTTGGGTCACGACCTTTGCTCAGTCCTACACCCGTCCTTTGGGTCACGATCTTTGCTCGGTCCTACACCCGTCCTTTGGGTCATGACCTTTGATCGGTCCTACACTCGTTCTTTGGGTCACGACTTTTGCTCGGTCCTACACCCGTCCTTTAGGGTCACGACCTTTGCTCGGTCCTACACCCGTCCTTTAGGTCACAACCTTTGCTCGGTCCTACACCCGTCCTTTGGGTCACGACCTTTGCTCGGTCCTACACCCGTCCTCTGGGTCACGACCTTTGCTCGGTCCTACACCCGTCCTTTGGGTCATGACCTTCGCTCGGTCCTACACTCGTTCTTTGGGTCACGACGTTTGCTCGGTCCTACACCCGTCCTTTAGGGTCACGACCTTTGCTCGGTCCTACACCCGTCCTTTAGGTCACAACCTTTGCTCGGTCCTACACCCGTCCTTTGGGTCACGACCTTTGCTCGGTCCTACACCCGTCCGTTGGGTCACGACCTATGCTCGGTCCTACACCCGTCCTTTGGGTCATGACCTTTGCTCGGTCCTACACCCGTCCTTTGGGTCACGACCTTTGTTCGGTCCTACACCTGTCCTTTAGGTCACGACCTTTGCTCGGTCCTACACCCGTCCTTTTGGGTCACGACCTTTGCTCGGTCCCACACCCGTCCTTTGGGTCACGACCTTTGCTCGGTCCCACACCCATCCTTTGGGTCACGACCTTTGCTCGGTCCTACACCCGTCCTTTAGGGTCACGACCTTTGCTCGGTCCTACACCCGTCCTTTAGGTCACAACCTTTGCTCGGTCCTACACCCGTCCTTTGGGTCACGACCTTCGCTCGGTCCTACACCCGTCCCTTGGGTCACGATCTTTGCTCGGTCCTACACCCGTCCTTTGGGTCACAACTTTTGCTCGGTCCTACACCCGTCCATTTGGGTCACGACCTTTGCTCGGTCCCACACCCGTCCTTTGGGTCACGACCTTTGCTCGGTCCCACACCCGTCCTTTGAGACACGACCTTTGCTCGGTCCTACACCCGTCCTTTGGGTCACGACCTTTGCTCGGTCCTACACCCATCCTCTGGGTCACGACCTTTGCTCGGTCTTACACCCGTCATATGGGTCACGACCTTCGCTCGGTCCTACACCCGTCCTTTGGGTCACGACGTTTGCTCGGTCCTACACCCGTCCTTTGGGTCACGACCTTTGCTCGGTCCTACACCCGTCCTTTGGGTCACGATCTTTGCTCGGTCCTACACCCGTCCTTTGGGTCATGACCTTTGATCGGTCCTACACTCGTTCTTTGGGTCACGACTTTTGCTCGGTCCTACACCCGTCCTTTAGGGTCACGACCTTTGCTCGGTCCTACACCCGTCCTTTAGGTCACAACCTTTGCTCGGTCCTACACCCGTCCTTTGGGTCACGACCTTTGCTCGGTCCTACACCCGTCCGTTGGGTCACGATCTTTGCTCGGTCCTACACCCGTCCTTTAGGTCACAACCTTTGCTCGGTCCTACACCCGTCCTTTGGGTCACGACATTTGCTCGGTCCTACACCCGTCCTTTGGGTCACGATCTTTGCTCGGTCCCACACCCGTCCTTTGAGACACGACCTTTGCTCGGTCCTACACCCGTCCTTTGGGTCACGACCTTTGCTCGGTCTTACACCCATCATATGGGTCACGACCTTCGCTCGGTCCTACACCCGTCCTTTGGGTCACGACGTTTGCGAGGTCCTACACCCGTCCTTTGGGTCAGGACCTTTGCTCGGTCCTACACCCGTCCTTTGGGTCACGACCTTTGCTCGGTCCTACACCCATCCTCTGGGTCACGACCTTTGCTCGGTCTTACACCCGTCATATGGGTCACGACCTTCGCTCGGTCCTACACCCGTCCTTTGGGTCACGACGTTTGCTCGGTCCTACACCCGTCCTTTGGGTCACGACCTTTGCTCGGTCCTATACCCGTCCTTTGGGTCACGATCTTTGCTCGGTCCTACACCCGTCCTTTGGGTCATGACCTTTGATCGGTCCTACACTCGTTCTTTGGGTCACGACTTTTGCTCGGTCCTACACCCGTCCTTTAGGGTCACGACCTTTGCTCGGTCCTACACCCGTCCTTTAGGTCACAACCTTTGCTCGGTCCTACACCCGTCCTTTGGGTCACGACCTTTGCTCGGTCCTACACCCGTCCTCTGGGTCACGACCTTTGCTCGGTCCTACACCCGTCCTTTGGGTCATGACCTTCGCTCGGTCCTACACTCGTTCTTTGGGTCACGACGTTTGCTCGGTCCTACACCCGTCCTTTAGGGTCACGACCTTTGCTCGGTCCTACACCCGTCCTTTAGGTCACAACCTTTGCTCGGTCCTACACCCGTCCTTTGGGTCATGACCTTTGATCGGTCCTACACTCGTTCTTTGGGTCACGACTTTTGCTCGGTCCTACACCCGTCCTTTAGGGTCACGACCTTTGCTCGGTCCTACACCCGTCCTTTAGGTCACAACCTTTGCTCGGTCCTACACCCGTCCTTTGGGTCACGACCTTTGCTCGGTCCTACACCCGTCCGTTGGGTCACGACCTATGCTCGGTCCTACACCCGTCCTTTGGGTCATGACCTTTGCTCGGTCCTACACCCGTCCTTTGGGTCACGACCTTTGTTCGGTCCTACACCTGTCCTTTAGGTCACGACCTTTGCTCGGTCCTACACCCGTCCTTTTGGGTCACGACCTTTGCTCGGTCCCACACCCGTCCTTTGGGTCACGACCTTTGCTCGGTCCCACACCCATCCTTTGGGTCACGACCTTTGCTCGGTCCTACACCCGTCCTTTAGGGTCACGACCTTTGCTCGGTCCTACACCCGTCCTTTAGGTCACAACCTTTGCTCGGTCCTACACCCGTCCTTTGGGTCACGACCTTCGCTCGGTCCTACACCCGTCCCTTGGGTCACGATCTTTGCTCGGTCCTACACCCGTCCTTTGGGTCACAACTTTTGCTCGGTCCTACACCCGTCCATTTGGGTCACGACCTTTGCTCGGTCCCACACCCGTCCTTTGGGTCACGAACTTTGCTCGGTCCCACACCCGTCCTTTGAGACACGACCTTTGCTCGGTCCTACACCCGTCCTTTGGGTCACGACCTTTGCTCGGTCCTACACCCATCCTCTGGGTCACGACCTTTGCTCGGTCTTACACCCGTCATATGGGTCACGACCTTCGCTCGGTCCTACACCCGTCCTTTGGGTCACGACGTTTGCTCGGTCCTACACCCGTCCATTTGGGTCACGACCTTTGCTCGGTCCCACACCCGTCCTTTGGGTCACGACCTTTGCTCGGTCCCACACCCGTCCTTTGAGACACGACCTTTGCTCGGTCCTACACCCGTCCTTTGGGTCACGACCTTTGCTCGGTCCTACACCCATCCTCTGGGTCACGACCTTTGCTCGGTCTTACACCCGTCATATGGGTCACGACCTTCGCTCGGTCCTACACCCGTCCTTTGGGTCACGACGTTTGCTCGGTCCTACACCCGTCCTTTGGGTCACGACCTTTGCTCGGTCCTACACCCGTCCTTTGGGTCACGATCTTTGCTCGGTCCTACACCCGTCCTTTGGGTCATGACCTTTGATCGGTCCTACACTCGTTCTTTGGGTCACGACTTTTGCTCGGTCCTACACCCGTCCTTTAGGGTCACGACCTTTGCTCGGTCCTACACCCGTCCTTTAGGTCACAACCTTTGCTCGGTCCTACACCCGTCCTTTGGGTCACGACCTTTGCTCGGTCCTACACCCGTCCTTTGGGTCACGATCTTTGCTCGGTCCCACACCCGTCCTTTGAGACACGACCTTTGCTCGGTCCTACACCCGTCCTTTGGGTCACGACCTTTGCTCGGTCTTACACCCATCATATGGGTCACGACCTTCGCTCGGTCCTACACCCGTCCTTTGGGTCACGACGTTTGCGAGGTCCTACACCCGTCCTTTGGGTCAGGACCTTTGGTCGGTCCTACACCCGTCCTTTGGGTCACGACCTTTGCTCGGTCCTACACCCATCCTCTGGGTCACGACCTTTGCTCGGTCCTACACCCGTCCTTTGGGTCACGACCTTTGCTCGGTCCTACACCCATCCTCTGGGTCACGACCTTTGCTCGGTCTTACACCCGTCATATGGGTCACGACCTTCGCTCGGTCCTACACCCGTCCTTTGGGTCACGACGTTTGCTCGGTCCTACACCCGTCCTTTGGGTCACGACCTTTGCTCGGTCCTATACCCGTCCTTTGGGTCACGATCTTTGCTCGGTCCTACACCCGTCCTTTGGGTCATGACCTTTGATCGGTCCTACACTCGTTCTTTGGGTCACGACTTTTGCTCGGTCCTACACCCGTCCTTTAGGGTCACGACCTTTGCTCGGTCCTACACCCGTCCTTTAGGTCACAACCTTTGCTCGGTCCTACACCCGTCCTTTGGGTCACGACCTTTGCTCGGTCCTACACCCGTCCTCTGGGTCACGACCTTTGCTCGGTCCTACACCCGTCCTTTGGGTCATGACCTTCGCTCGGTCCTACACTCGTTCTTTGGGTCACGACGTTTGCTCGGTCCTACACCCGTCCTTTAGGGTCACGACCTTTGCTCGGTCCTACACCCGTCCTTTAGGTCACAACCTTTGCTCGGTCCTACACCCGTCCTTTGGGTCATGACCTTTGATCGGTCCTACACTCGTTCTTTGGGTCACGACTTTTGCTCGGTCCTACACCCGTCCTTTAGGGTCACGACCTTTGCTCGGTCCTACACCCGTCCTTTAGGTCACAACCTTTGCTCGGTCCTACACCCGTCCTTTGGGTCACGACCTTTGCTCGGTCCTACACCCGTCCGTTGGGTCACGACCTATGCTCGGTCCTACACCCGTCCTTTGGGTCATGACCTTTGCTCGGTCCTACACCCGTCCTTTGGGTCACGACCTTTGTTCGGTCCTACACCTGTCCTTTAGGTCACGACCTTTGCTCGGTCCTACACCCGTCCTTTTGGGTCACGACCTTTGCTCGGTCCCACACCCGTCCTTTGGGTCACGACCTTTGCTCGGTCCCACACCCATCCTTTGGGTCACGACCTTTGCTCGGTCCTACACCCGTCCTTTAGGGTCACGACCTTTGCTCGGTCCTACACCCGTCCTTTAGGTCACAACCTTTGCTCGGTCCTACACCCGTCCTTTGGGTCACGACCTTCGCTCGGTCCTACACCCGTCCCTTGGGTCACGATCTTTGCTCGGTCCTACACCCGTCCTTTGGGTCACAACTTTTGCTCGGTCCTACACCCGTCCATTTGGGTCACGACCTTTGCTCGGTCCCACACCCGTCCTTTGGGTCACGAACTTTGCTCGGTCCCACACCCGTCCTTTGAGACACGACCTTTGCTCGGTCCTACACCCGTCCTTTGGGTCACGACCTTTGCTCGGTCCTACACCCATCCTATGGGTCACGACCTTCGCTCGGTCCTACACCCGTCCTTTGGGTCACGACGTTTGCGAGGTCCTACACCCGTCCTTTGGGTCAGGACCTTTGGTCGGTCCTACACCCGTCCTTTGGGTCACGACCTTTGCTCGGTCCTACACCCATCCTCTGGGTCACGACCTTTGCTCGGTCCTACACCCGTCCTTTGGGTCACGACCTTTGCTCGGTCCTACACCCATCCTCTGGGTCACGACCTTTGCTCGGTCTTACACCCGTCATATGGGTCACGACCTTCGCTCGGTCCTACACCCGTCCTTTGGGTCACGACGTTTGCTCGGTCCTACACCCGTCCTTTGGGTCACGACCTTTGCTCGGTCCTATACCCGTCCTTTGGGTCACGATCTTTGCTCGGTCCTACACCCGTCCTTTGGGTCATGACCTTTGATCGGTCCTACACTCGTTCTTTGGGTCACGACTTTTGCTCGGTCCTACACCCGTCCTTTAGGGTCACGACCTTTGCTCGGTCCTACACCCGTCCTTTAGGTCACAACCTTTGCTCGGTCCTACACCCGTCCTTTGGGTCACGACCTTTGCTCGGTCCTACACCCGTCCTCTGGGTCACGACCTTTGCTCGGTCCTACACCCGTCCTTTGGGTCATGACCTTCGCTCGGTCCTACACTCGTTCTTTGGGTCACGACGTTTGCTCGGTCCTACACCCGTCCTTTAGGGTCACGACCTTTGCTCGGTCCTACACCCGTCCTTTAGGTCACAACCTTTGCTCGGTCCTACACCCGTCCTTTGGGTCATGACCTTTGATCGGTCCTACACTCGTTCTTTGGGTCACGACTTTTGCTCGGTCCTACACCCGTCCTTTAGGGTCACGACCTTTGCTCGGTCCTACACCCGTCCTTTAGGTCACAACCTTTGCTCGGTCCTACACCCGTCCTTTGGGTCACGACCTTTGCTCGGTCCTACACCCGTCCGTTGGGTCACGACCTATGCTCGGTCCTACACCCGTCCTTTGGGTCATGACCTTTGCTCGGTCCTACACCCGTCCTTTGGGTCACGACCTTTGTTCGGTCCTACACCTGTCCTTTAGGTCACGACCTTTGCTCGGTCCTACACCCGTCCTTTTGGGTCACGACCTTTGCTCGGTCCCACACCCGTCCTTTGGGTCACGACCTTTGCTCGGTCCCACACCCATCCTTTGGGTCACGACCTTTGCTCGGTCCTACACCCGTCCTTTAGGGTCACGACCTTTGCTCGGTCCTACACCCGTCCTTTAGGTCACAACCTTTGCTCGGTCCTACACCCGTCCTTTGGGTCACGACCTTCGCTCGGTCCTACACCCGTCCCTTGGGTCACGATCTTTGCTCGGTCCTACACCCGTCCTTTGGGTCACAACTTTTGCTCGGTCCTACACCCGTCCATTTGGGTCACGACCTTTGCTCGGTCCCACACCCGTCCTTTGGGTCACGAACTTTGCTCGGTCCCACACCCGTCCTTTGAGACACGACCTTTGCTCGGTCCTACACCCGTCCTTTGGGTCACGACCTTTGCTCGGTCCTACACCCATCCTCTGGGTCACGACCTTTGCTCGGTCCTACACCCGTCCTTTGGGTCACGACGTTTGCGAGGTCCTACACCCGTCCTTTGGGTCAGGACCTTTGGTCGGTCCTACACCCGTCCTTTGGGTCACGACCTTTGCTCGGTCCTACACCCATCCTCTGGGTCACGACCTTTGCTCGGTCCTACACCCGTCCTTTGGGTCACGACCTTTGCTCGGTCCTACACCCATCCTCTGGGTCACGACCTTTGCTCGGTCTTACACCCGTCATATGGGTCACGACCTTCGCTCGGTCCTACACCCGTCCCTTGGGTCACGATCTTTGCTCGGTCCTACACCCGTCCTTTGGGTCACAACTTTTGCTCGGTCCTACACCCGTCCATTTGGGTCACGACCTTTGCTCGGTCCCACACCCGTCCTTTGGGTCACGAACTTTGCTCGGTCCCACACCCGTCCTTTGAGACACGACCTTTGCTCGGTCCTACACCCGTCCTTTGGGTCACGACCTTTGCTCGGTCCTACACCCATCCTCTGGGTCACGACCTTTGCTCGGTCTTACACCCGTCATATGGGTCACGACCTTCGCTCGGTCCTACACCCGTCCTTTGGGTCACGACGTTTGCTCGGTCCTACACCCATCCTTTGGGTCACGACCTTTGCTCGGTCCTACACCCGTCCTTTGGGTCACGATCTTTGCTCGGTCCTACACCCGTCCTTTGGGTCACGACGTTTGCTCGGTCCTACACCCGTCCTTTGGGTCACGACCTTTGCTCGGTCCTACACCCGTCCTTTGGGTCACGATCTTTGCTCGGTCCTACACCCGTCCTTTGGGTCATGACCTTTGATCGGTCCTACACTCGTTCTTTGGGTCACGACTTTTGCTCGGTCCTACACCCGTCCTTTAGGGTCACGATCTTTGCTCGGTCCTACACCCGTCCTTTAGGTCACAACCTTTGCTCGGTCCTACACCCGTCCTTTGGGTCACGACCTTTGCTCGGTCCTACACCCGTCCTTTGGGTCACGATCTTTGCTCGGTCCCACACCCGTCCTTTGAGACACGACCTTTGCTCGGTCCTACACCCGTCCTTTGGGTCACGACCTTTGCTCGGTCTTACACCCATCATATGGGTCACGACCTTCGCTCGGTCCTACACCCGTCCTTTGGGTCACGACGTTTGCGAGGTCCTACACCCGTCCTTTGGGTCAGGACCTTTGGTCGGTCCTACACCCGTCCTTTGGGTCACGACCTTTGCTCGGTCCTACACCCATCCTCTGGGTCACGACCTTTGCTCGGTCCTACACCCGTCCTTTGGGTCACGACCTTTGCTCGGTCCTACACCCATCCTCTGGGTCACGACCTTTGCTCGGTCTTACACCCGTCATATGGGTCACGACCTTCGCTCGGTCCTACACCCGTCCTTTGGGTCACGACGTTTGCTCGGTCCTACACCCGTCCTTTGGGTCACGACCTTTGCTCGGTCCTATACCCGTCCTTTGGGTCACGATCTTTGCTCGGTCCTACACCCGTCCTTTGGGTCATGACCTTTGATCGGTCCTACACTCGTTCTTTGGGTCACGACTTTTGCTCGGTCCTACACCCGTCCTTTAGGGTCACGACCTTTGCTCGGTCCTACACCCGTCCTTTAGGTCACAACCTTTGCTCGGTCCTACACCCGTCCTTTGGGTCACGACCTTTGCTCGGTCCTACACCCGTCCTCTGGGTCACGACCTTTGCTCGGTCCTACACCCGTCCTTTGGGTCATGACCTTCGCTCGGTCCTACACTCGTTCTTTGGGTCACGACGTTTGCTCGGTCCTACACCCGTCCTTTAGGGTCACGACCTTTGCTCGGTCCTACACCCGTCCTTTAGGTCACAACCTTTGCTCGGTCCTACACCCGTCCTTTGGGTCATGACCTTTGATCGGTCCTACACTCGTTCTTTGGGTCACGACTTTTGCTCGGTCCTACACCCGTCCTTTAGGGTCACGACCTTTGCTCGGTCCTACACCCGTCCTTTAGGTCACAACCTTTGCTCGGTCCTACACCCGTCCTTTGGGTCACGACCTTTGCTCGGTCCTACACCCGTCCGTTGGGTCACGACCTATGCTCGGTCCTACACCCGTCCTTTGGGTCATGACCTTTGCTCGGTCCTACACCCGTCCTTTGGGTCACGACCTTTGCTCGGTCCTACACCCATCCTCTGGGTCACGACCTTTGCTCGGTCTTACACCCGTCATATGGGTCACGACCTTCGCTCGGTCCTACACCCGTCCTTTGGGTCACGACGTTTGCGAGGTCCTACACCCGTCCTTTGGGTCACGACCTTTGCTCGGTCCTACACCCGTCCTTTGGGTCACGACCTTTGCTCTGTCCTACACCCGTCCTCTGGGTCACGACCTTTGTTCGGTCTTACACCCGTCATATGGGTCACGACCTTCGCTCGGTCCTACACCCGTCCTTTGGGTCACGACCTTCGCTCGGTCCTACACCCGTCCTTTGGGTCACGACCTTTGCTCGATCCTACACCCGTCCTTTGGGTCACGACCTTTGCTCGGTCCTACACCCGTCCTTTGGGTCACGACCTTTGCTCGGTCCTACACCCGTCCTTTGGGTCACGACCTTTGCTCGGTCTTACACCCGCCTTTTGGGTCACGACCTTTGCTCGGTCCTACCCCTGTCCTTTAGGTTACGACCTTTGTTCGGTCCTACACCTGTCCTTTAGGTCACGACCTTTGCTCGGTCCTACACCCGTCCTTTTGGGTCACGACCTTTGCTCGGTCCCACACCCGTCCTTTGGGTCACGACCTTTGCTCGGTCCCACACCCATCCTTTGGGTCACGACCTTTGCGCGGTCCTACACCCGTCCTTTAGGGTCACGACCTTTGCTCGGTCCTACACCCGTCCTTTAGGTCACAACCTTTGCTCGGTCCTACACCCGTCCTTTGGGTCACGACCTTCGCTCGGTCCTACACCCGTCCCTTGGGTCACGATCTTTGCTCGGTCCTACACCCGTCCTTTGGGTCACAACTTTTGCTCGGTCCTACACCCGTCCATTTGGGTCACGACCTTTGCTCGGTCCCACACCCGTCCTTTGGGTCACGACCTTTGCTCGGTCCCACACCCGTCCTTTGAGACACGACCTTTGCTCGGTCCTACACCCGTCCTTTGGGTCACGACCTTTGCTCGGTCCTACACCCGTCCTTTGGGTCACGACGTTTGCTCGGTCTTACACCCGCCTTTTGGGTCACGACCTTTGCTCGGTCCTACCCCTGTCCTTTAGGTCACGACCTTTGCTCGGTCCTACACCCGTCCTTTAGGTCACAACCTTTGCTCGGTCCTACACCCGTCCTTTGGGTCACGACCTTTGCTCGGTCCTACACCCGTCCTTTGGGTCACGATCTTTGCTCGGTCCTACACCCGTCCTTTGGGTCATGACCTTTGATCGGTCCTACACTCGTTCTTTGGGTCACGACTTTTGCTCGGTCCTACACCCGTCCTTTAGGGTCACGACCTTTGCTCGGTCCTACACCCGTCCTTTAGGTCACAACCTTTGCTCGGTCCTACACCCGTCCTTTGGGTCACGACCTTTGCTCGGTCCTACACCCGTCCGTTGGGTCACGATCTTTGCTCGGTCCTACACCCGTCCTTTAGGTCACAACCTTTGCTCGGTCCTACACCCGTCCTTTGGGTCACGACCTTTGCTCGGTCCTACACCCGTCCTTTGGGTCACGATCTTTGCTCGGTCCCACACCCGTCTTTTGAGACACGACCTTTGCTCGGTCCTACACCCGTCCTTTGGGTCACGACCTTTGCTCGGTCTTACACCCATCATATGGGTCACGACCTTCGCTCGGTCCTACACCCGTCCTTTGGGTCACGACGTTTGCGAGGTCCTACACCCGTCCTTTGGGTCAGGACCTTTGGTCGGTCCTACACCCGTCCTTTGGGTCACGACCTTTGCTCGGTCCTACACCCATCCTCTGGGTCACGACCTTTGCTCGGTCCTACACCCGTCCTTTGGGTCACGACCTTTGCTCGGTCCTACACCCATCCTCTGGATCACGACCTTTGCTCGGTCTTACACCCGTCATATGGGTCACGACCTTCGCTCGGTCCTACACCCGTCCTTTGGGTCACGACGTTTGCTCGGTCCTACACCCGTCCTTTGGGTCACGACCTTTGCTCGGTCCTATACCCGTCCTTTGGGTCACGATCTTTGCTCGGTCCTACACCCGTCCTTTGGGTCATGACCTTTGATCGGTCCTACACTCGTTCTTTGGGTCACGACTTTTGCTCGGTCCTACACCCGTCCTTTAGGGTCACGACCTTTGCTCGGTCCTACACCCGTCCTTTAGGTCACAACCTTTGCTCGGTCCTACACCCGTCCTTTGGGTCACGACCTTTGCTCGGTCCTACACCCGTCCTCTGGGTCACGACCTTTGCTCGGTCCTACACCCGTCCTTTGGGTCATGACCTTCGCTCGGTCCTACACTCGTTCTTTGGGTCACGACGTTTGCTCGGTCCTACACCCGTCCTTTAGGGTCACGACCTTTGCTCGGTCCTACACCCGTCCTTTAGGTCACAACCTTTGCTCGGTCCTACACCCGTCCTTTGGGTCATGACCTTTGATCGGTCCTACACTCGTTCTTTGGGTCACGACTTTTGCTCGGTCCTACACCCGTCCTTTAGGGTCACGACCTTTGCTCGGTCCTACACCCGTCCTTTAGGTCACAACCTTTGCTCGGTCCTACACCCGTCCTTTGGGTCACGACCTTTGCTCGGTCCTACACCCGTCCGTTGGGTCACGACCTATGCTCGGTCCTACACCCGTCCTTTGGGTCATGACCTTTGCTCGGTCCTACACCCGTCCTTTGGGTCACGACCTTTGCTCGGTCCTACACCCATCCTCTGGGTCACGACCTTTGCTCGGTCTTACACCCGTCATATGGGTCACGACCTTCGCTCGGTCCTACACCCGTCCTTTGGGTCACGACGTTTGCGAGGTCCTACACCCGTCCTTTGGGTCACGACCTTTGCTCGGTCCTACACCCGTCCTTTGGGTCACGACCTTTGCTCTGTCCTACACCCGTCCTCTGGGTCACGACCTTTGTTCGGTCTTACACCCGTCATATGGGTCACGACCTTCGCTCGGTCCTACACCCGTCCTTTGGGTCACGACCTTCGCTCGGTCCTACACCCGTCCTTTGGGTCACGACCTTTGCTCGATCCTACACCCGTCCTTTGGGTCACGACCTTTGCTCGGTCCTACACCCGTCCTTTGGGTCACGACCTTTGCTCGGTCCTACACCCGTCCTTTGGGTCACGACCTTTGCTCGGTCTTACACCCGCCTTTTGGGTCACGACCTTTGCTCGGTCCTACCCCTGTCCTTTAGGTTACGACCTTTGTTCGGTCCTACACCTGTCCTTTAGGTCACGACCTTTGCTCGGTCCTACACCCGTCCTTTTGGGTCACGACCTTTGCTCGGTCCCACACCCGTCCTTTGGGTCACGACCTTTGCTCGGTCCCACACCCATCCTTTGGGTCACGACCTTTGCTCGGTCCTACACCCGTCCTTTAGGGTCACGACCTTTGCTCGGTCCTACACCCGTCCTTTAGGTCACAACCTTTGCTCGGTCCTACACCCGTCCTTTGGGTCACGACCTTCGCTCGGTCCTACACCCGTCCCTTGGGTCACGATCTTTGCTCGGTCCTACACCCGTCCTTTGGGTCACAACTTTTGCTCGGTCCTACACCCGTCCATTTGGGTCACGACCTTTGCTCGGTCCCACACCCGTCCTTTGGGTCACGACCTTTGCTCGGTCCCACACCCGTCCTTTGAGACACGACCTTTGCTCGGTCCTACACCCGTCCTTTGGGTCACGACCTTTGCTCGGTCCTACACCCGTCCTTTGGGTCACGACCTTTGCTCGGTCTTACACCCGCCTTTTGGGTCACGACCTTTGCTCGGTCCTACCCCTGTCCTTTAGGTTACGACCTTTGTTCGGTCCTACACCTGTCCTTTAGGTCACGACCTTTGCTCGGTCCTACACCCGTCCTTTTGGGTCACGACCTTTGCTCGGTCCCACACCCGTCCTTTGGGTCACGACCTTTGCTCGGTCCCACACCCATCCTTTGGGTCACGACCTTTGCTCGGTCCTACACCCGTCCTTTAGGGTCACGACCTTTGCTCGGTCCTACACCCGTCCTTTAGGTCACAACCTTTGCTCGGTCCTACACCCATCCTCTGGGTCACGACCTTTGCTCGGTCTTACACCCGTCATATGGGTCACGACCTTCGCTCGGTCCTACACCCGTCCTTTGGGTCACGACGTTTGCTCGGTCCTACACCCGTCCTTTGGGTCACGACCTTTGCTCGGTCCTACACCCGTCCTTTGGGTCACGATCTTTGCTCGGTCCTACACCCGTCCTTTGGGTCATGACCTTTGATCGGTCCTACACTCGTTCTTTGGGTCACGACTTTTGCTCGGTCCTACACCCGTCCTTTAGGGTCACGACCTTTGCTCGGTCCTACACCCGTCCTTTAGGTCACAACCTTTGCTCGGTCCTACACCCGTCCTTTGGGTCACGACCTTTGCTCGGTCCTACACCCGTCCGTTGGGTCACGATCTTTGCTCGGTCCTACACCCGTCCTTTAGGTCACAACCTTTGCTCGGTCCTACACCCGTCCTTTGGGTCACGACCTTTGCTCGGTCCTACACCCGTCCTTTGGGTCACGATCTTTGCTCGGTCCCACACCCGTCCTTTGAGACACGACCTTTGCTCGGTCCTACACCCGTCCTTTGGGTCACGACCTTTGCTCGGTCTTACACCCATCATATGGGTCACGACCTTCGCTCGGTCCTACACCCGTCCTTTGGGTCACGACGTTTGCGAGGTCCTACACCCGTCCTTTGGGTCAGGACCTTTGGTCGGTCCTACACCCGTCCTTTGGGTCACGACCTTTGCTCGGTCCTACACCCATCCTCTGGGTCACGACCTTTGCTCGGTCCTACACCCGTCCTTTGGGTCACTACCTTTGCTCGGTCCTACACCCATCCTCTGGGTCACGACCTTTGCTCGGTCTTACACCCGTCATATGGGTCACGACCTTCGCTCGGTCCTACACCCGTCCTTTGGGTCACGACGTTTGCTCGGTCCTACACCCGTCCTTTAGGTCACAACCTTTGCTCGGTCCTACACCCGTCCTTTGGGTCATGACCTTTGATCGGTCCTACACTCGTTCTTTGGGTCACGACTTTTGCTCGGTCCTACACCCGTCCTTTAGGGTCACGACCTTTGCTCGGTCCTACACCCGTCCTTTAGGTCACAACCTTTGCTCGGTCCTACACCCGTCCTTTGGGTCACGACCTTTGCTCGGTCCTACACCCGTCCGTTGGGTCACGACCTATGCTCGGTCCTACACCCGTCCTTTGGGTCATGACCTTTGCTCGGTCCTACACCCGTCCTTTGGGTCACGACCTTTGCTCGGTCCTACACCCATCCTCTGGGTCACGACCTTTGCTCGGTCTTACACCCGTCATATGGGTCACGACCTTCGCTCGGTCCTACACCCGTCCTTTGGGTCACGACGTTTGCGAGGTCCTACACCCGTCCTTTGGGTCACGACCTTTGCTCGGTCCTACACCCGTCCTTTGGGTCACGACCTTTGCTCTGTCCTACACCCGTCCTCTGGGTCACGACCTTTGTTCGGTCTTACACCCGTCATATGGGTCACGACCTTCGCTCGGTCCTACACCCGTCCTTTGGGTCACGACCTTCGCTCGGTCCTACACCCGTCCTTTGGGTCACGACCTTTGCTCGATCCTACACCCGTCCTTTGGGTCACGACCTTTGCTCGGTCCTACACCCGTCCTTTGGGTCACGACCTTTGCTCGGTCCTACACCCGTCCTTTGGGTCACGACCTTTGCTCGGTCTTACACCCGCCTTTTGGGTCACGACCTTTGCTCGGTCCTACCCCTGTCCTTTAGGTTACGACCTTTGTTCGGTCCTACACCTGTCCTTTAGGTCACGACCTTTGCTCGGTCCTACACCCGTCCTTTTGGGTCACGACCTTTGCTCGGTCCCACACCCGTCCTTTGGGTCACGACCTTTGCTCGGTCCCACACCCATCCTTTGGGTCACGACCTTTGCTCGGTCCTACACCCGTCCTTTAGGGTCACGACCTTTGCTCGGTCCTACACCCGTCCTTTAGGTCACAACCTTTGCTCGGTCCTACACCCGTCCTTTGGGTCACGACCTTCGCTCGGTCCTACACCCGTCCCTTGGGTCACGATCTTTGCTCGGTCCTACACCCGTCCTTTGGGTCACAACTTTTGCTCGGTCCTACACCCGTCCATTTGGGTCACGACCTTTGCTCGGTCCCACACCCGTCCTTTGGGTCACGACCTTTGCTCGGTCCCACACCCGTCCTTTGAGACACGACCTTTGCTCGGTCCTACACCCGTCCTTTGGGTCACGACCTTTGCTCGGTCCTACACCCGTCCTTTGGGTCACGACCTTTGCTCGGTCTTACACCCGCCTTTTGGGTCACGACCTTTGCTCGGTCCTACCCCTGTCCTTTAGGTTACGACCTTTGTTCGGTCCTACACCTGTCCTTTAGGTTACGACCTTTGTTCGGTCCTACACCTGTCCTTTAGGTCACGACCTTTGCTCGGTCCTACACCCGTCCTTTTGGGTCACGACCTTTGCTCGGTCCCACACCCGTCCTTTGGGTCACGACCATTGCTCGGTCCCACACCCATCCTTTGGGTCACGACCTTTGCTCGGTCCTACACCCGTCCTTTAGGGTCACGACCTTTGCTCGGTCCTACACCCGTCCTTTAGGTCACAACCTTTGCTCGGTCCTACACCCGTCCTTTGGGTCACGACCTTCGCTCGGTCCTACACCCGTCCCTTGGGTCACGATCTTTGCTCGGTCCTACACCCGTCCTTTGGGTCACAACTTTTGCTCGGTCCTACACCCGTCCATTTGGGTCACGACCTTTGCTCGGTCCCACACCCGTCCTTTGGGTCACGACCTTTGCTCGGTCCCACACCCGTCCTTTGAGACACGACCTTTGCTCGGTCCTACACCCGTCCTTTGGGTCACGAACTTTGCTCGGTCCTACACCCGTCCTTTGGGTCACGACCTTTGCTCGGTCTTACACCCGCCTTTTGGGTCACGACCTTTGCTCGGTCCTACCCCTGTCCTTTAGGTTACGACCTTTGTTCGGCCCTACACCTGTCCTTTAGGTCACGACCTTTGCTCGGTCCTACACCCGTCCTTTTGGGTCACGACCTTTGCTCGGTCCCACACCCGTCCTTTGGGTCACGACCTTTGCTCGGTCCCACACCCATCCTTTGGGTCACGACCTTTGCTCGGTCCTACACCCGTCCTTTAGGGTCACGACCTTTGCTCGGTCCTACACCCGTCCTTTAGGTCACAACCTTTGCTCGGTCCTACACCCGTCCTTTGGGTCACGACCTTCGCTCGGTCCTACACCCGTCCCTTGGGTCACGATCTTTGCTCGGTCCTACACCCGTCCTTTGGGTCACAACTTTTGCTCGGTCCTACACCCGTCCATTTGGGTCACGACCTTTGCTCGGTCCCACACCCGTCCTTTGGGTCACGACCTTTGCTCGGTCCCACACCCGTCCTTTGAGACACGACCTTTGCTCGGTCCTACACCCGTCCTTTGGGTCACGACCTTTGCTCGGTCTTACACCCATCATATGGGTCACGACCTTCGCTCGGTCCTACACCCGTCCTTTGGGTCACGACGTTTGCGAGGTCCTACACCCGTCCTTTGGGTCAGGACCTTTGGTCGGTCCTACACCCGTCCTTTGGGTCACGACCTTTGCTCGGTCCTACACCCATCCTCTGGGTCACGACCTTTGCTCGGTCTTACACCCGTCATATGGGTCACGACCTTCGCTCGGTCCTACACCCGTCCTTTGGGTCACGACGTTTGCTCGGTCCTACACTCGTCCTTTGGGTCACGACCTTTGCTCGGTCCTACACCCGTCCTTTGGGTCACGATCTTTGCTCGGTCCTACACCCGTCCTTTGGGTCATGACCTTTGATCGGTCCTACACTCGTTCTTTGGGTCACGACTTTTGCTCGGTCCTACACCCGTCCTTTAGGGTCACGACCTTTGCTCGGTCCTACACCCGTCCTTTAGGTCACAACCTTTGCTCGGTCCTACACCCGTCCTTTGGGTCACGACCTTTGCTCGGTCCTACACCCGTCCGTTGGGTCACGATCTTTGCTCGGTCCTACACCCGTCCTTTAGGTCACAACCTTTGCTCGGTCCTACACCCGTCCTTTGGGTCACGACCTTTGCTCGGTCCTACACCCGTCCTTTGGGTCACGATCTTTGCTCGGTCCCACACCCGTCCTTTGAGACACGACCTTTGCTCGGTCCTACACCCGTCCTTTGGGTCACGACCTTTGCTCGGTCTTACACCCATCATATGGGTCACGACCTTCGCTCGGTCCTACACCCGTCCTTTGGGTCACGACGTTTGCGAGGTCCTACACCCGTCCTTTGGGTCAGGACCTTTGGTCGGTCCTACACCCGTCCTTTGGGTCACGACCTTTGCTCGGTCCTACACCCATCCTCTGGGTCACGACCTTTGCTCGGTCCTACACCCGTCCTTTGGGTCACGACCTTTGCTCGGTCCTACACCCATCCTCTGGGTCACGACCTTTGCTCGGTCTTACACCCGTCATATGGGTCACGACCTTCGCTCGGTCCTACACCCGTCCTTTGGGTCACGACGTTTGCTCGGTCCTACACCCGTCCTTTGGGTCACGACCTTTGCTCGGTCCTACACCCGTCCTTTGGGTCACGATCTTTGCTCGGTCCTACACCCGTCCTTTGGGTCATGACCTTTGATCGGTCCTACACTCGTTCTTTGGGTCACGACTTTTGCTCGGTCCTACACCCGTCCTTTAGGGTCACGACCTTTGCTCGGTCCTACACCCGTCCTTTAGGTCACAACCTTTGCTCGGTCCTACACCCGTCATTTGGGTCACGACCTTTGCTCGGTCCTACACCCGTCCTCTGGGTCACGACCTTTGCTCGGTCCTACACCCGTCCTTTGGGTCATGACCTTCGCTCGGTCCTACACTCGTTCTTTGGGTCACGACGTTTGCTCGGTCCTACACCCGTCCTTTAGGGTCACGACCTTTGCTCGGTCCTACACCCGTCCTTTAGGTCACAACCTTTGCTCGGTCCTACACCCGTCCTTTGGGTCATGACCTTTGATCGGTCCTACACTCGTTCTTTGGGTCACGACTTTTGCTCGGTCCTACACCCGTCCTTTAGGGTCACGACCTTTGCTCGGTCCTACACCCGTCCTTTAGGTCACAACCTTTGCTCGGTCCTACACCCGTCCTTTGGGTCACGACCTTTGCTCGGTCCTACACCCGTCCTCTGGGTCACGACCTTTGCTCGGTCCTACACCCGTCCTTTGGGTCATGACCTTCGCTCGGTCCTACACTCGTTCTTTGGGTCACGACGTTTGCTCGGTCCTACACCCGTCCTTTAGGGTCACGACCTTTGCTCGGTCCTACACCCGTCCTTTAGGTCACAACCTTTGCTCGGTCCTACACCCGTCCTTTGGGTCATGACCTTTGATCGGTCCTACACTCGTTCTTTGGGTCACGACTTTTGCTCGGTCCTACACCCGTCCTTTAGGGTCACGACCTTTGCTCGGTCCTACACCCGTCCTTTAGGTCACAACCTTTGCTCGGTCCTACACCCGTCCTTTGGGTCACGACCTTTGCTCGGTCCTACACCCGTCCGTTGGGTCACGACCTTTGCTCGGTCCTACACCCGTCCTTTGGGTCATGACCTTTGCTCGGTCCTACACCCGTCCTTTGGGTCACGACCTTTGCTCGGTCCTACACCCATCCTCTGGGTCACGACCTTTGCTCGGTCTTACACCCGTCATATGGGTCACGACCTTCGCTCGGTCCTACACCCGTCCTTTGGGTCACGACCTTTGCTCGGTCCTACACCCGTCCTTTGGGTCACGACCTTTGCTCTGTCCTACACCCGTCCTCTGGGTCACGACCTTTGTTCGGTCTTACACCCGTCATATGGGTCACGATCTTTGCTCGGTCCTACACCCGTCCTTTGGGTCACAACTTTTGCTCGGTCCTACACCCGTCCATTTGGGTCACGACCTTTGCTCGGTCCCACACCCGTCCTTTGGGTCACGACCTTTGCTCGGTCCCACACCCGTCCTTTGCGACACGACCTTTGCTCGGTCCTACACCCGTCCTTTGGGTCACGACCTTTGCTCGGTCTTACACCCGCCTTTTGGGTCACGACCTTTGCTCAGTCCTACCCCTGTCCTTTAGGTTACGACCTTTGTTCGGTCCTACACCTGTCCTTTAGGTCACGACCTTTGCTCGGTCCTACACCCGTCCTTTTGGGTCACGACCTTTGCTCGGTCCCACACCCGTCCTTTGGGTCACGACCTTTGCTCGGTCCCACACCCATCCTTTGGGTCACGACCTTTGCTCGGTCCTACACCCGTCCTTTAGGGTCACGACCTTTGCTCGGTCCTACACCCGTCCTTTAGGTCACAACCTTTGCTCGGTCCTACACCCGTCCTTTGGGTCACGACCTTCGCTCGGTCCTACACCCGTCCCTTGGGTCACGATCTTTGCTCGGTCCTACACCCGTCCTTTGGGTCACAACTTTTGCTCGGTCCTACACCCGTCCATTTGGGTCACGACCTTTGCTCGGTCCCACACCCGTCCTTTGGGTCACGACCTTTGCTCGGTCCCACACCCGTCCTTTGAGACACGACCTTTGCTCGGTCCTACACCCGTCCTTTGGGTCACGACCTTTGCTCGGTCCTACACCCGTCCTTTGGGTCACGACCTTTGCTCGGTCTTACACCCGCCTTTTGGGTCACGACCTTTGCTCGGTCCTACCCCTGTCCTTTAGGTTACGACCTTTGTTCGGTCCTACACCTGTCCTTTAGGTCACGACCTTTGCTCGGTCCTACACCCGTCCTTTTGGGTCACGACCTTTGCTCGGTCCCACACCCGTCCTTTGGGTCACGACCTTTGCTCGGTCCCACACCCATCCTTTGGGTCACGACCTTTGCTCGGTCCTACACCCGTCCTTTAGGGTCACGACCTTTGCTCGGTCCTACACCCGTCCTTTAGGTCACAACCTTTGCTCGGTCCTACACCCGTCCTTTGGGTCACGACCTTCGCTCGGTCCTACACCCGTCCCTTGGGTCACGATCTTTGCTCGGTCCTACACCCGTCCTTTGGGTCACAACTTTTGCTCGGTCCTACACCCGTCCATTTGGGTCACGACCTTTGCTCGGTCCCACACCCGTCCTTTGGGTCACGACCTTTGCTCGGTCCCACACCCGTCCTTTGAGACACGACCTTTGCTCGGTCCTACACCCGTCCTTTGGGTCACGACCTTTGCTCGGTCCTACACCCGTCCTTTGGGTCACGACCTTTGCTCGGTCTTACACCCGCCTTTTGGGTCACGACCTTTGCTCGGTCCTACCCCTGTCCTTTAGGTTACGACCTTTGTTCGGTCCTACACCTGTCCTTTAGGTCACGACCTTTGCTCGGTCCTACACCCGTCCTTTTGGGTCACGACCTTTGCTCGGTCCCACACCCGTCCTTTGGGTCACGACCTTTGCTCGGTCCCACACCCATCCTTTGGGTCACGACCTTTGCTCGGTCCTACACCCGTCCTTTAGGGTCACGACCTTTGCTCGGTCCTACACCCGTCCTTTAGGTCACAACCTTTGCTCGGTCCTACACCCGTCCTTTGGGTCACGACCTTCGTTCGGTCCTACACCCGTCCCTTGGGTCACGATCTTTGCTCGGTCCTACACCCGTCCTTTGGGTCACAACTTTTGCTCGGTCCTACACCCGTCCATTTGGGTCACGACCTTTGCTCGGTCCCACACCCGTCCTTTGGGTCACGACCTTTGCTCGGTCCCACACCCGTCCTTTGAGACACGACCTTTGCTCGGTCCTACACCCGTCCTTTGGGTCACGACCTTTGCTCGGTCTTACACCCATCATATGGGTCACGACCTTCGCTCGGTCCTACACCCGTCCTTTGGGTCACGACGTTTGCGAGGTCCTACACCCGTCCTTTGGGTCAGGACCTTTGGTCGGTCCTACACCCGTCCTTTGGGTCACGACCTTTGCTCGGTCCTACACCCATCCTCTGGGTCACGACCTTTGCTCGGTCTTACACCCGTCATATGGGTCACGACCTTCGCTCGGTCCTACACCCGTCCTTTGGGTCACGACGTTTGCTCGGTCCTACACTCGTCCTTTGGGTCACGACCTTTGCTCGGTCCTACACCCGTCCTTTGGGTCACGATCTTTGCTCGGTCCTACACCCGTCCTTTGGGTCATGACCTTTGATCGGTCCTACACTCGTTCTTTGGGTCACGACTTTTGCTCGGTCCTACACCCGTCCTTTAGGGTCACGACCTTTGCTCGGTCCTACACCCGTCCTTTAGGTCACAACCTTTGCTCGGTCCTACACCCGTCCTTTGGGTCACGACCTTTGCTCGGTCCTACACCCGTCCGTTGGGTCACGATCTTTGCTCGGTCCTACACCCGTCCTTTAGGTCACAACCTTTGCTCGGTCCTACACCCGTCCTTTGGGTCACGACCTTTGCTCGGTCCTACACCCGTCCTTTGGGTCACGATCTTTGCTCGGTCCCACACCCGTCCTTTGAGACACGACCTTTGCTCGGTCCTACACCCGTCCTTTGGGTCACGACCTTTGCTCGGTCTTACACCCATCATATGGGTCACGACCTTCGCTCGGTCCTACACCCGTCCTTTGGGTCACGACGTTTGCGAGGTCCTACACCCGTCCTTTGGGTCAGGACCTTTGGTCGGTCCTACACCCGTCCTTTGGGTCACGACCTTTGCTCGGTCCTACACCCATCCTCTGGGTCACGACCTTTGCTCGGTCCTACACCCGTCCTTTGGGTCACGACCTTTGCTCGGTCCTACACCCATCCTCTGGGTCACGACCTTTGCTCGGTCTTACACCCGTCATATGGGTCACGACCTTCGCTCGGTCCTACACCCGTCCTTTGGGTCACGACGTTTGCTCGGTCCTACACCCGTCCTTTGGGTCACGACCTTTGCTCGGTCCTACACCCGTCCTTTGGGTCACGATCTTTGCTCGGTCCTACACCCGTCCTTTGGGTCATGACCTTTGATCGGTCCTACACTCGTTCTTTGGGTCACGACTTTTGCTCGGTCCTACACCCGTCCTTTAGGTCACAACCTTTGCTCGGTCCTACACCCGTCCTTTGGGTCACGACCTTTGCTCGGTCCTACACCCGTCCGTTGGGTCACGATCTTTGCTCGGTCCTACACCCGTCCTTTAGGTCACAACCTTTGCTCGGTCCTACACCCGTCCTTTGGGTCACGACCTTTGCTCGGTCCTACACCCGTCCTTTGGGTCACGATCTTTGCTCGGTCCCACACCCGTCCTTTGAGACACGACCTTTGCTCGGTCCTACACCCGTCCTTTGGGTCACGACCTTTGCTCGGTCTTACACCCATCATATGGGTCACGACCTTCGCTCGGTCCTACACCCGTCCTTTGGGTCACGACGTTTGCGAGGTCCTACACCCGTCCTTTGGGTCAGGACCTTTGGTCGGTCCTACACCCGTCCTTTGGGTCACGACCTTTGCTCGGTCCTACACCCATCCTCTGGGTCACGACCTTTGCTCGGTCCTACACCCGTCCTTTGGGTCACGACCTTTGCTCGGTCCTACACCCATCCTCTGGGTCACGACCTTTGCTCGGTCTTACACCCGTCATATGGGTCACGACCTTCGCTCGGTCCTACACCCGTCCTTTGGGTCACGACGTTTGCTCGGTCCTACACCCGTCCTTTGGGTCACGACCTTTGCTCGGTCCTACACCCGTCCTTTGGGTCACGATCTTTGCTCGGTCCTACACCCGTCCTTTGGGTCATGACCTTTGATCGGTCCTACACTCGTTCTTTGGGTCACGACTTTTGCTCGGTCCTACACCCGTCCTTTAGGGTCACGACCTTTGCTCGGTCCTACACCCGTCCTTTAGGTCACAACCTTTGCTCGGTCCTACACCCGTCCTTTGGGTCACGACCTTTGCTCGGTCCTACACCCGTCCTCTGGGTCACGACCTTTGCTCGGTCCTACACCCGTCCTTTGGGTCATGACCTTCGCTCGGTCCTACACTCGTTCTTTGGGTCACGACGTTTGCTCGGTCCTACACCCGTCCTTTAGGGTCACAACCTTTGCTCGGTCCTACACCCGTCCTTTAGGTCACAACCTTTGCTCGGTCCTACACCCGTCCTTTGGGTCATGACCTTTGATCGGTCCTACACTCGTTCTTTGGGTCACGACTTTTGCTCGGTCCTACACCCGTCCTTTAGGGTCACGACCTTTGCTCGGTCCTACACCCGTCCTTTAGGTCACAACCTTTGCTCGGTCCTACACCCGTCCTTTGGGTCACGACCTTTGCTCGGTCCTACACCCGTCCGTTGGGTCACGACCTTTGCTCGGTCCTACACCCGTCCTTTGGGTCATGACCTTTGCTCGGTCCTACACCCGTCCTTTGGGTCACGACCTTTGCTCGGTCCTACACCCATCCTCTGGGTCACGACCTTTGCTCGGTCTTACACCCGTCATATGGGTCACGACCTTCGCTCGGTCCTACACCCGTCCTTTGGGTCACGACGTTTGCGAGGTCCTACACCCGTCCTTTGGGTCACGACCTTTGCTCGGTCCTACACCCGTCCTTTGGGTCACGACCTTTGCTCTGTCCTACACCCGTCCTCTGGGTCACGACCTTTGTTCGGTCTTACACCCGTCATATGGGTCACGACCTTCGCTCGGTCCTACACCCGTCCTTTGGGTCACGACCTTCGCTCGGTCCTACACCCGTCCTTTGGGTCACGACCTTTGCTCGATCCTACACCCGTCCTTTGGGTCACGACCTTTGCTCGGTCCTACACCCGTCCTTTGGGTCACGACCTTTGCTCGGTCCTACACCCGTCCTTTGGGTCACGACCTTTGCTCGGTCTTACACCCGCCTTTTGGGTCACGACCTTTGCTCGGTCCTACCCCTGTCCTTTAGGTTACGACCTTTGTTCGGTCCTACACCTGTCCTTTAGGTCACGACCTTTGCTCGGTCCTACACCCGTCCTTTTGGGTCACGACCTTTGCTCGGTCCCACACCCGTCCTTTGGGTCACGACCTTTGCTCGGTCCCACACCCATCCTTTGGGTCACGACCTTTGCTCGGTCCTACACCCGTCCTTTAGGGTCACGACCTTTGCTCGGTCCTACACCCGTCCTTTAGGTCACAACCTTTGCTCGGTCCTACACCCGTCCTTTGGGTCACGACCTTCGCTCGGTCCTACACCCGTCCCTTGGGTCACGATCTTTGCTCGGTCCTACACCCGTCCTTTGGGTCACAACTTTTGCTCGGTCCTACACCCGTCCATTTGGGTCACGACCTTTGCTCGGTCCCACACCCGTCCTTTGGGTCACGACCTTTGCTCGGTCCCACACCCGTCCTTTGAGACACGACCTTTGCTCGGTCCTACACCCGTCCTTTGGGTCACGACCTTTGCTCGGTCTTACACCCATCATATGGGTCACGACCTTCGCTCGGTCCTACACCCGTCCTTTGGGTCACGACGTTTGCGAGGTCCTACACCCGTCCTTTGGGTCAGGACCTTTGGTCGGTCCTACACCCGTCCTTTGGGTCACGACCTTTGCTCGGTCCTACACCCATCCTCTGGGTCACGACCTTTGCTCGGTCTTACACCCGTCATATGGGTCACGACCTTCGCTCGGTCCTACACCCGTCCTTTGGGTCACGACGTTTGCTCGGTCCTACACCCGTCCTTTGGGTCACGACCTTTGCTCGGTCCTACACCCGTCCTTTGGGTCACGATCTTTGCTCGGTCCTACACCCGTCCTTTGGGTCATGACCTTTGATCGGTCCTACACTCGTTCTTTGGGTCACGACTTTTGCTCGGTCCTACACCCGTCCTTTAGGGTCACGACCTTTGCTCGGTCCTACACCCGTCCTTTAGGTCACAACCTTTGCTCGGTCCTACACCCGTCCTTTGGGTCACGACCTTTGCTCGGTCCTACACCCGTCCGTTGGGTCACGATCTTTGCTCGGTCCTACACCCGTCCTTTGGGTCATGACCTTTGCTCGGTCCTACACCCGTCCTTTGGGTCACGACCTTTGCTCGGTCCTACACCCATCCTCTGGGTCACGACCTTTGCTCGGTCTTACACCCGTCATATGGGTCACGACCTTCGCTCGGTCCTACACCCGTCCTTTGGGTCACGACGTTTGCTCGGTCCTACACCCGTCGTTTGCGTCACGACCTTTGCTCGTTCCTACACCCGTCCTTTGGGTCACGATCTTTGCTCGGTCCTACACCCGTCCTTTGGGTCATGACCTTTGATCGGTCCTACACTCGTTCTTTGGGTCACGACTTTTGCTCGGTCCTACACCCGTCCTTTAGGGTCACGACCTTTGCTCGGTCCTACACCCGTCCTTTAGGTCACAACCTTTGCTCGGTCCTACACCCGTCCTTTGGGTCACGACCTTTGCTCGGTCCTACACCCGTCCTTTGGGTCACGATCTTTGCTCGGTCCTACACCCGTCCTTTGGGTCATGACCTTTGATCGGTCCTACACTCGTTCTTTGGGTCACGACTTTTGCTCGGTCCTACACCCGTCCTTTAGGGTCACGACCTTTGCTCGGTCCTACACCCGTCCTTTAGGTCACAACCTTTGCTCGGTCCTACACCCGTCCTTTGGGTCACGACCTTTGCTCGGTCCTACACCCGTCCGTTGGGTCACGATCTTTGCTCGGTCCTACACCCGTCCTTTGGGTCATGACCTTTGCTCGGTCCTACACCCGTCCTTTGGGTCACGATCTTTGCTCGGTCCTACACCCGTCCTTTGGGTCATGACCTTTGATCGGTCCTACACTCGTTCTTTGGGTCACGACCTTCGCTCGGTCCTACACCCGTCCTTTGGGTCACGACGTTTGCTCGGTCCTACACCCGTCCTTTGGGTCACGACCTTTGCTCGGTCCTACACCCGTCCTTTGGGTCACGATCTTTGCTCGGTCCTACACCCGTCCTTTGGGTCATGACCTTTGATCGGTCCTACACTCGTTCTTTGGGTCACGACTTTTGCTCGGTCCTACACCCGTCCTTTAGGGTCACGACCTTTGCTCGGTCCTACACCCGTCCTTTAGGTCACAACCTTTGCTCGGTCCTACACCCGTCCTTTGGGTCACGACCTTTGCTCGGTCCTACACCCGTCCGTTGGGTCACGACCTTTGCTCGGTCCTACACCCGTCCTTTGGGTCATGACCTTTGCTCGGTCCTACACCCGTCCTTTGGGTCACGACCTTTGCTCGGTCCTACACCCATCCTCTGGGTCACGACCTTTGCTCGGTCTTACACCCGTCATATGGGTCACGACCTTCGCTCGGTCCTACACCCGTCCTTTGGGTCACGACGTTTGCGAGGTCCTACACCCGTCCTTTGGGTCACGACCTTTGCTCGGTCCTACACCCGTCCTTTGGGTCACGACCTTTGCTCTGTCCTACACCCGTCCTCTGGGTCACGGCCTTTGTTCGGTCTTACACCCGTCATATGGGTCACGACCTTCGCTCGGTCCTACACCCGTCCTTTGGGTCACGACCTTCGCTCGGTCCTACACCCGTCCTTTGGGTCACGACCTTTGCTCGATCCTACACCCGTCCTTTGGGTCACGACCTTTGCTCGGTCCTACACCCGTCCTTTGGGTCACGATCTTTGCTCGGTCCTACACCCGTCCTTTGGGTCATGACCTTTGATCGGTCCTACACTCGTTCTTTGGGTCACGACTTTTGCTCGGTCCTACACCCGTCCTTTAGGGTCACGACCTTTGCTCGGTCCTACACCCGTCCTTTAGGTCACAACCTTTGCTCGGTCCTACACCCGTCCTTTGGGTCACGACCTTTGCTCGGTCCTACACCCGTCCGTTGGATCACGATCTTTGCTCGGTCCTACACCCGTCCTTTGGGTCATGACCTTTGCTCGGTCCTACACCCGTCCTTTGGGTCACGATCTTTGCTCGGTCCTACACCCGTCCTTTGGGTCATGACCTTTGATCGGTCCTACACTCGTTCTTTGGGTCACGACCTTCGCTCGGTCCTACACCCGTCCTTTGGGTCACGACGTTTGCTCGGTCCTACACCCGTCCTTTGGGTCACGACCTTTGCTCGGTCCTACACCCGTCCTTTGGGTCACGATCTTTGCTCGGTCCTACACCCGTCCTTTGGGTCATGACCTTTGATCGGTCCTACACTCGTTCTTTGGGTCACGACTTTTGCTCGGTCCTACACCCGTCCTTTAGGGTCACGACCTTTGCTCGGTCCTACACCCGTCCTTTAGGTCACAACCTTTGCTCGGTCCTACACCCGTCCTTTGGGTCACGACCTTTGCTCGGTCCTACACCCGTCCGTTGGGTCACGACCTTTGCTCGGTCCTACACCCGTCCTTTGGGTCATGACCTTTGCTCGGTCCTACACTCGTTCTTTGGGTCACGACGTTTGCTCGGTCCTACACCCATCCTCTGGGTCACGACCTTTGCTCGGTCCTACACCCGTCCTTTAGGTCACAACCTTTGCTCGGTCCTACACCCGTCCTTTGGGTCATGACCTTTGATCGGTCCTACACTCGTTCTTTGGGTCACGACTTTTGCTCGGTCCTACACCCGTCCTTTAGGGTCACGACCTTTGCTCGGTCCTACACCCGTCCTTTAGGTCACAACCTTTGCTCGGTCCTACACCCGTCCTTTGGGTCACGACCTTTGCTCGGTCCTACACCCGTCCGTTGGGTCACGACCTTTGCTCGGTCCTACACCCGTCCTTTGGGTCATGACCTTTGCTCGGTCCTACACCCGTCCTTTGGGTCACGACCTTTGCTCGGTCCTACACCCATCCTCTGGGTCACGACCTTTGCTCGGTCTTACACCCGTCATATGGGTCACGACCTTCGCTCGGTCCTACACCCGTCCTTTGGGTCACGACGTTTGCGAGGTCCTACACCCGTCCTTTGGGTCACGACCTTTGCTCGGTCCTACACCCGTCCTTTGGGTCACGACCTTTGCTCTGTCCTACACCCGTCCTCTGGGTCACGACCTTTGTTCGGTCTTACACCCGTCATATGGGTCACGACCTTCGCTCGGTCCTACACCCGTCCTTTGGGTCACGACCTTCGCTCGGTCCTACACCCGTCCTTTGGGTCACGACCTTTGCTCGATCCTACACCCGTCCTTTGGGTCACGACCTTTGCTCGGTCCTACACCCGTCCTTTGGGTCACGACCTTTGCTCGGTCCTACACCCGTCCTTTGGGTCACGACCTTTGCTCGGTCTTACACCCGCCTTTTGGGTCACGACCTTTGCTCGGTCCTACCCCTGTCCTTTAGGTTACGACCTTTGTTCGGTCCTACACCTGTCCTTTAGGTCACGACCTTTGCTCGGTCCTACACCCGTCCTTTTGGGTCACGACCTTTGCTCGGTCCCACACCCGTCCTTTGGGTCACGACCTTTGCTCGGTCCCACACCCATCCTTTGGGTCACGACCTTTGCTCGGTCCTACACCCGTCCTTTAGGGTCACGACCTTTGCTCGGTCCTACACCCGTCCTTTAGGTCACAACCTTTGCTCGGTCCTACACCCGTCCTTTGGGTCACGACCTTCGCTCGGTCCTACACCCGTCCCTTGGGTCACGATCTTTGCTCGGTCCTACACCCGTCCTTTGGGTCACAACTTTTGCTCGGTCCTACACCCGTCCATTTGGGTCACGACCTTTGCTCGGTCCCACACCCGTCCTTTGGGTCACGACCTTTGCTCGGTCCCACACCCGTCCTTTGAGACACGACCTTTGCTCGGTCCTACACCCGTCCTTTGGGTCACGACCTTTGCTCGGTCTTACACCCATCATATGGGTCACGACCTTCGCTCGGTCCTACACCCGTCCTTTGGGTCACGACGTTTGCGAGGTCCTACACCCGTCCTTTGGGTCAGGACCTTTGGTCGGTCCTACACCCGTCCTTTGGGTCACGACCTTTGCTCGGTCCTACACCCATCCTCTGGGTCACGACCTTTGCTCGGTCTTACACCCGTCATATGGGTCACGACCTTCGCTCGGTCCTACACCCGTCCTTTGGGTCACGACGTTTGCTCGGTCCTACACCCGTCCTTTGGGTCACGACCTTTGCTCGGTCCTACACCCGTCCTTTGGGTCACGATCTTTGCTCGGTCCTACACCCGTCCTTTGGGTCATGACCTTTGATCGGTCCTACACTCGTTCTTTGGGTCACGACTTTTGCTCGGTCCTACACCCGTCCTTTAGGGTCACGACCTTTGCTCGGTCCTACACCCGTCCTTTAGGTCACAACCTTTGCTCGGTCCTACACCCGTCCTTTGGGTCACGACCTTTGCTCGGTCCTACACCCGTCCGTTGGGTCACGATCTTTGCTCGGTCCTACACCCGTCCTTTGGGTCATGACCTTTGCTCGGTCCTACACCCGTCCTTTGGGTCACGACCTTTGCTCGGTCCTACACCCATCCTCTGGGTCACGACCTTTGCTCGGTCTTACACCCGTCATATGGGTCACGACCTTCGCTCGGTCCTACACCCGTCCTTTGGGTCACGACGTTTGCTCGGTCCTACACCCGTCGTTTGGGTCACGACCTTTGCTCGTTCCTACACCCGTCCTTTGGGTCACGATCTTTGCTCGGTCCTACACCCGTCCTTTGGGTCATGACCTTTGATCGGTCCTACACTCGTTCTTTGGGTCACGACTTTTGCTCGGTCCTACACCCGTCCTTTAGGGTCACGACCTTTGCTCGGTCCTACACCCGTCCTTTAGGTCACAACCTTTGCTCGGTCCTACACCCGTCCTTTGGGTCACGACCTTTGCTCGGTCCTACACCCGTCCTTTGGGTCACGATCTTTGCTCGGTCCTACACCCGTCCTTTGGGTCATGACCTTTGATCGGTCCTACACTCGTTCTTTGGGTCACGACTTTTGCTCGGTCCTACACCCGTCCTTTAGGGTCACGACCTTTGCTCGGTCCTACACCCGTCCTTTAGGTCACAACCTTTGCTCGGTCCTACACCCGTCCTTTGGGTCACGACCTTTGCTCGGTCCTACACCCGTCTGTTGGGTCACGATCTTTGCTCGGTCCTACACCCGTCCTTTGGGTCATGACCTTTGCTCGGTCCTACACCCGTCCTTTGGGTCACGATCTTTGCTCGGTCCTACACCCGTCCTTTGGGTCATGACCTTTGATCGGTCCTACACTCGTTCTTTGGGTCACGACCTTCGCTCGGTCCTACACCCGTCCTTTGGGTCACGACGTTTGCTCGGTCCTACACCCGTCCTTTGGGTCACGACCTTTGCTCGGTCCTACACCCGTCCTTTGGGTCACGATCTTTGCTCGGTCCTACACCCGTCCTTTGGGTCATGACCTTTGATCGGTCCTACACTCGTTCTTTGGGTCACGACTTTTGCTCGGTCCTACACCCGTCCTTTAGGGTCACGACCTTTGCTCGGTCCTACACCCGTCCTTTAGGTCACAACCTTTGCTCGGTCCTACACCCGTCCTTTGGGTCACGACCTTTGCTCGGTCCTACACCCGTCCGTTGGGTCACGACCTTTGCTCGGTCCTACACCCGTCCTTTGGGTCATGACCTTTGCTCGGTCCTACACCCGTCCTTTGGGTCACGACCTTTGCTCGGTCCTACACCCATCCTCTGGGTCACGACCTTTGCTCGGTCTTACACCCGTCATATGGGTCACGACCTTCGCTCGGTCCTACACCCGTCCTTTGGGTCACGACGTTTGCGAGGTCCTACACCCGTCCTTTGGGTCACGACCTTTGCTCGGTCCTACACCCGTCCTTTGGGTCACGACCTTTGCTCTGTCCTACACCCGTCCTCTGGGTCACGGCCTTTGTTCGGTCTTACACCCGTCATATGGGTCACGACCTTCGCTCGGTCCTACACCCGTCCTTTGGGTCACGACCTTCGCTCGGTCCTACACCCGTCCTTTGGGTCACGACCTTTGCTCGATCCTACACCCGTCCTTTGGGTCACGACCTTTGCTCGGTCCTACACCCGTCCTTTGGGTCACGATCTTTGCTCGGTCCTACACCCGTCCTTTGGGTCATGACCTTTGATCGGTCCTACACTCGTTCTTTGGGTCACGACTTTTGCTCGGTCCTACACCCGTCCTTTAGGGTCACGACCTTTGCTCGGTCCTACACCCGTCCTTTAGGTCACAACCTTTGCTCGGTCCTACACCCGTCCTTTGGGTCACGACCTTTGCTCGGTCCTACACCCGTCCGTTGGGTCACGATCTTTGCTCGGTCCTACACCCGTCCTTTGGGTCATGACCTTTGCTCGGTCCTACACCCGTCCTTTGGGTCACGATCTTTGCTCGGTCCTACACCCGTCCTTTGGGTCATGACCTTTGATCGGTCCTACACTCGTTCTTTGGGTCACGACCTTCGCTCGGTCCTACACCCGTCCTTTGGGTCACGACGTTTGCTCGGTCCTACACCCGTCCTTTGGGTCACGACCTTTGCTCGGTCCTACACCCGTCCTTTGGGTCACGATCTTTGCTCGGTCCTACACCCGTCCTTTGGGTCATGACCTTTGATCGGTCCTACACTCGTTCTTTGGGTCACGACTTTTGCTCGGTCCTACACCCGTCCTTTAGGGTCACGACCTTTGCTCGGTCCTACACCCGTCCTTTAGGTCACAACCTTTGCTCGGTCCTACACCCGTCCTTTGGGTCACGACCTTTGCTCGGTCCTACACCCGTCCGTTGGGTCACGATCTTTGCTCGGTCCTACACCCGTCCTTTGGGTCATGACCTTTGCTCGGTCCTACACCCGTCCTTTGGGTCACGACCTTTGCTCGGTCCTACACCCATCCTCTGGGTCACGACCTTTGCTCGGTCTTACACCCGTCATATGGGTCACGACCTTCGCTCGGTCCTACACCCGTCCTTTGGGTCACGACGTTTGCTCGGTCCTACACCCGTCGTTTGGGTCACGACCTTTGCTCGTTCCTACACCCGTCCTTTGGGTCACGATCTTTGCTCGGTCCTACACCCGTCCTTTGGGTCATGACCTTTGATCGGTCCTACACTCGTTCTTTGGGTCACGACTTTTGCTCGGTCCTACACCCGTCCTTTAGGGTCACGACCTTTGCTCGGTCCTACACCCGTCCTTTAGGTCACAACCTTTGCTCGGTCCTACACCCGTCCTTTGGGTCACGACCTTTGCTCGGTCCTACACCCGTCCTTTGGGTCACGATCTTTGCTCGGTCCTACACCCGTCCTTTGGGTCATGACCTTTGATCGGTCCTACACTCGTTCTTTGGGTCACGACTTTTGCTCGGTCCTACACCCGTCCTTTAGGGTCACGACCTTTGCTCGGTCCTACACCCGTCCTTTAGGTCACAACCTTTGCTCGGTCCTACACCCGTCCTTTGGGTCACGACCTTTGCTCGGTCCTACACCCGTCTGTTGGGTCACGATCTTTGCTCGGTCCTACACCCGTCCTTTGGGTCATGACCTTTGCTCGGTCCTACACCCGTCCTTTGGGTCACGATCTTTGCTCGGTCCTACACCCGTCCTTTGGGTCATGACCTTTGATCGGTCCTACACTCGTTCTTTGGGTCACGACCTTCGCTCGGTCCTACACCCGTCCTTTGGGTCACGACGTTTGCTCGGTCCTACACCCGTCCTTTGGGTCACGACCTTTGCTCGGTCCTACACCCGTCCTTTGGGTCACGATCTTTGCTCGGTCCTACACCCGTCCTTTGGGTCATGACCTTTGATCGGTCCTACACTCGTTCTTTGGGTCACGACTTTTGCTCGGTCCTACACCCGTCCTTTAGGGTCACGACCTTTGCTCGGTCCTACACCCGTCCTTTAGGTCACAACCTTTGCTCGGTCCTACACCCGTCCTTTGGGTCACGACCTTTGCTCGGTCCTACACCCGTCCGTTGGGTCACGACCTTTGCTCGGTCCTACACCCGTCCTTTGGGTCATGACCTTTGCTCGGTCCTACACCCGTCCTTTGGGTCACGACCTTTGCTCGGTCCTACACCCATCCTCTGGGTCACGACCTTTGCTCGGTCTTACACCCGTCATATGGGTCACGACCTTCGCTCGGTCCTACACCCGTCCTTTGGGTCACGACGTTTGCGAGGTCCTACACCCGTCCTTTGGGTCACGACCTTTGCTCGGTCCTACACCCGTCCTTTGGGTCACGACCTTTGCTCTGTCCTACACCCGTCCTCTGGGTCACGGCCTTTGTTCGGTCTTACACCCGTCATATGGGTCACGACCTTCGCTCGGTCCTACACCCGTCCTTTGGGTCACGACCTTCGCTCGGTCCTACACCCGTCCTTTGGGTCACGACCTTTGCTCGATCCTACACCCGTCCTTTGGGTCACGACCTTTGCTCGGTCCTACACCCGTCCTTTGGGTCACGATCTTTGCTCGGTCCTACACCCGTCCTTTGGGTCATGACCTTTGATCGGTCCTACACTCGTTCTTTGGGTCACGACTTTTGCTCGGTCCTACACCCGTCCTTTAGGGTCACGACCTTTGCTCGGTCCTACACCCGTCCTTTAGGTCACAACCTTTGCTCGGTCCTACACCCGTCCTTTGGGTCACGACCTTTGCTCGGTCCTACACCCGTCCGTTGGGTCACGATCTTTGCTCGGTCCTACACCCGTCCTTTGGGTCATGACCTTTGCTCGGTCCTACACCCGTCCTTTGGGTCACGATCTTTGCTCGGTCCTACACCCGTCCTTTGGGTCATGACCTTTGATCGGTCCTACACTCGTTCTTTGGGTCACGACCTTCGCTCGGTCCTACACCCGTCCTTTGGGTCACGACGTTTGCTCGGTCCTACACCCGTCCTTTGGGTCACGACCTTTGCTCGGTCCTACACCCGTCCTTTGGGTCACGATCTTTGCTCGGTCCTACACCCGTCCTTTGGGTCATGACCTTTGATCGGTCCTACACTCGTTCTTTGGGTCACGACTTTTGCTCGGTCCTACACCCGTCCTTTAGGGTCACGACCTTTGCTCGGTCCTACACCCGTCCTTTAGGTCACAACCTTTGCTCGGTCCTACACCCGTCCTTTGGGTCACGACCTTTGCTCGGTCCTACACCCGTCCGTTGGGTCACGACCTTTGCTCGGTCCTACACCCGTCCTTTGGGTCATGACCTTTGCTCGGTCCTACACCCGTCCTTTGGGTCACGACCTTTGCTCGGTCCTACACCCATCCTCTGGGTCACGACCTTTGCTCGGTCTTACACCCGTCATATGGGTCACGACCTTCGCTCGGTCCTACACCCGTCCTTTGGGTCACGACGTTTGCGAGGTCCTACACCCGTCCTTTGGGTCACGACCTTTGCTCGGTCCTACACCCGTCCTTTGGGTCACGACCTTTGCTCTGTCCTACACCCGTCCTCTGGGTCACGGCCTTTGTTCGGTCTTACACCCGTCATATGGGTCACGACCTTCGCTCGGTCCTACACCCGTCCTTTGGGTCACGACCTTCGCTCGGTCCTACACCCGTCCTTTGGGTCACGACCTTTGCTCGATCCTACACCCGTCCTTTGGGTCACGACCTTTGCTCGGTCCTACACCCGTCCTTTGGGTCACGATCTTTGCTCGGTCCTACACCCGTCCTTTGGGTCATGACCTTTGATCGGTCCTACACTCGTTCTTTGGGTCACGACTTTTGCTCGGTCCTACACCCGTCCTTTAGGGTCACGACCTTTGCTCGGTCCTACACCCGTCCTTTAGGTCACAACCTTTGCTCGGTCCTACACCCGTCCTTTGGGTCACGACCTTTGCTCGGTCCTACACCCGTCCGTTGGGTCACGATCTTTGCTCGGTCCTACACCCGTCCTTTGGGTCATGACCTTTGCTCGGTCCTACACCCGTCCTTTGGGTCACGATCTTTGCTCGGTCCTACACCCGTCCTTTGGGTCATGACCTTTGATCGGTCCTACACTCGTTCTTTGGGTCACGACCTTCGCTCGGTCCTACACCCGTCCTTTGGGTCACGACGTTTGCTCGGTCCTACACCCGTCCTTTGGGTCACGACCTTTGCTCGGTCCTACACCCGTCCTTTGGGTCACGATCTTTGCTCGGTCCTACACCCGTCCTTTGGGTCATGACCTTTGATCGGTCCTACACTCGTTCTTTGGGTCACGACTTTTGCTCGGTCCTACACCCGTCCTTTAGGGTCACGACCTTTGCTCGGTCCTACACCCGTCCTTTAGGTCACAACCTTTGCTCGGTCCTACACCCGTCCTTTGGGTCACGACCTTTGCTCGGTCCTACACCCGTCCGTTGGGTCACGACCTTTGCTCGGTCCTACACCCGTCCTTTGGGTCATGACCTTTGCTCGGTCCTACACCCGTCCTTTGGGTCACGACCTTTGCTCGGTCCTACACCCATCCTCTGGGTCACGACCTTTGCTCGGTCTTACACCCGTCATATGGGTCACGACCTTCGCTCGGTCCTACACCCGTCCTTTGGGTCACGACGTTTGCGAGGTCCTACACCCGTCCTTTGGGTCACGACCTTTGCTCGGTCCTACACCCGTCCTTTGGGTCACGACCTTTGCTCTGTCCTACACCCGTCCTCTGGGTCACGGCCTTTGTTCGGTCTTACACCCGTCATATGGGTCACGACCTTCGCTCGGTCCTACACCCGTCCTTTGGGTCACGACCTTCGCTCGGTCCTACACCCGTCCTTTGGGTCACGACCTTTGCTCGATCCTACACCCGTCCTTTGGGTCACGACCTTTGCTCGGTCCTACACCCGTCCTTTGGGTCACGATCTTTGCTCGGTCCTACACCCGTCCTTTGGGTCATGACCTTTGATCGGTCCTACACTCGTTCTTTGGGTCACGACTTTTGCTCGGTCCTACACCCGTCCTTTAGGGTCACGACCTTTGCTCGGTCCTACACCCGTCCTTTAGGTCACAACCTTTGCTCGGTCCTACACCCGTCCTTTGGGTCACGACCTTTGCTCGGTCCTACACCCGTCCGTTGGGTCACGATCTTTGCTCGGTCCTACACCCGTCCTTTGGGTCATGACCTTTGCTCGGTCCTACACCCGTCCTTTGGGTCACGACCTTTGCTCGGTCCTACACCCATCCTCTGGGTCACGACCTTTGCTCGGTCTTACACCCGTCATATGGGTCACGACCTTCGCTCGGTCCTACACCCGTCCTTTGGGTCATGACGTTTGCTCGGTCCTACACCCGTCCTTTGGGTCACGACCTTTGCTCGTTCCTACACCCGTCCTTTGGGTCACGATCTTTGCTCGGTCCTACACCCGTCCTTTGGGTCATGACCTTTGATCGGTCCTACACTCGTTCTTTGGGTCACGACTTTTGCTCGGTCCTACACCCGTCCTTTAGGGTCACGACCTTTGCTCGGTCCTACACCCGTCCTTTAGGTCACAACCTTTGCTCGGTCCTACACCCGTCCTTTGGGTCACGACCTTTGCTCGGTCCTACACCCGTCCTTTGGGTCACGATCTTTGCTCGGTCCTACACCCGTCCTTTGGGTCATGACCTTTGATCGGTCCTACACTCGTTCTTTGGGTCACGACTTTTGCTCGGTCCTACACCCGTCCTTTAGGGTCACGACCTTTGCTCGGTCCTACACCCGTCCTTTAGGTCACAACCTTTGCTCGGTCCTACACCCGTCCTTTGGGTCACGACCTTTGCTCGGTCCTACACCCGTCCGTTGGGTCACGATCTTTGCTCGGTCCTACACCCGTCCTTTGGGTCATGACCTTTGCTCGGTCCTACACCCGTCCTTTGGGTCACGATCTTTGCTCGGTCCTACACCCGTCCTTTGGGTCATGACCTTTGATCGGTCCTACACTCGTTCTTTGGGTCACGACCTTCGCTCGGTCCTACACCCGTCCTTTGGGTCACGACGTTTGCTCGGTCCTACACCCGTCCTTTGGGTCACGACCTTTGCTCGGTCCTACACCCGTCCTTTGGGTCACGATCTTTGCTCGGTCCTACACCCGTCCTTTGGGTCATGACCTTTGATCGGTCCTACACTCGTTCTTTGGGTCACGACTTTTGCTCGGTCCTACACCCGTCCTTTAGGGTCACGACCTTTGCTCGGTCCTACACCCGTCCTTTAGGTCACAACCTTTGCTCGGTCCTACACCCGTCCTTTGGGTCACGACCTTTGCTCGGTCCTACACCCGTCCGTTGGGTCACGACCTTTGCTCGGTCCTACACCCGTCCTTTGGGTCATGACCTTTGCTCGGTCCTACACCCGTCCTTTGGGTCACGACCTTTGCTCAGTCCTACACCCATCCTCTGGGTCACGACCTTTGCTCGGTCTTACACCCGTCATATGGGTCACGACCTTCGCTCGGTCCTACACCCGTCCTTTGGGTCACGACGTTTGCGAGGTCCTACACCCGTCCTTTGGGTCACGACCTTTGCTCGGTCCTACACCCGTCCTTTGGGTCACGACCTTTGCTCTGTCCTACACCCGTCCTCTGGGTCACGGCCTTTGTTCGGTCTTACACCCGTCATATGGGTCACGACCTTCGCTCGGTCCTACACCCGTCCTTTGGGTCACGACCTTCGCTCGGTCCTACACCCGTCCTTTGGGTCACGACCTTTGCTCGATCCTACACCCGTCCTTTGGGTCACGACCTTTGCTCGGTCCTACACCCGTCCTTTGGGTCACGATCTTTGCTCGGTCCTACACCCGTCCTTTGGGTCATGACCTTTGATCGGTCCTACACTCGTTCTTTGGGTCACGACTTTTGCTCGGTCCTACACCCGTCCTTTAGGGTCACGACCTTTGCTCGGTCCTACACCCGTCCTTTAGGTCACAACCTTTGCTCGGTCCTACACCCGTCCTTTGGGTCACGACCTTTGCTCGGTCCTACACCCGTCCGTTGGGTCACGATCTTTGCTCGGTCCTACACCCGTCCTTTGGGTCATGACCTTTGCTCGGTCCTACACCCGTCCTTTGGGTCACGACCTTTGCTCGGTCCTACACCCATCCTCTGGGTCACGACCTTTGCTCGGTCTTACACCCGTCATATGGGTCACGACCTTCGCTCGGTCCTACACCCGTCCTTTGGGTCATGACGTTTGCTCGGTCCTACACCCGTCCTTTGGGTCACGACCTTTGCTCGTTCCTACACCCGTCCTTTGGGTCACGATCTTTGCTCGGTCCTACACCCGTCCTTTGGGTCATGACCTTTGATCGGTCCTACACTCGTTCTTTGGGTCACGACTTTTGCTCGGTCCTACACCCGTCCTTTAGGGTCACGACCTTTGCTCGGTCCTACACCCGTCCTTTAGGTCACAACCTTTGCTCGGTCCTACACCCGTCCTTTGGGTCACGACCTTTGCTCGGTCCTACACCCGTCCTTTGGGTCACGATCTTTGCTCGGTCCTACACCCGTCCTTTGGGTCATGACCTTTGATCGGTCCTACACTCGTTCTTTGGGTCACGACTTTTGCTCGGTCCTACACCCGTCCTTTAGGGTCACGACCTTTGCTCGGTCCTACACCCGTCCTTTAGGTCACAACCTTTGCTCGGTCCTACACCCGTCCTTTGGGTCACGACCTTTGCTCGGTCCTACACCCGTCCGTTGGGTCACGATCTTTGCTCGGTCCTACACCCGTCCTTTGGGTCATGACCTTTGCTCGGTCCTACACCCGTCCTTTGGGTCACGATCTTTGCTCGGTCCTACACCCGTCCTTTGGGTCATGACCTTTGATCGGTCCTACACTCGTTCTTTGGGTCACGACCTTCGCTCGGTCCTACACCCGTCCTTTGGGTCACGACGTTTGCTCGGTCCTACACCCGTCCTTTGGGTCACGACCTTTGCTCGGTCCTACACCCGTCCTTTGGGTCACGATCTTTGCTCGGTCCTACACCCGTCCTTTGGGTCATGACCTTTGATCGGTCCTACACTCGTTCTTTGGGTCACGACTTTTGCTCGGTCCTACACCCGTCCTTTAGGGTCACGACCTTTGCTCGGTCCTACACCCGTCCTTTAGGTCACAACCTTTGCTCGGTCCTACACCCGTCCTTTGGGTCACGACCTTTGCTCGGTCCTACACCCGTCCGTTGGGTCACGACCTTTGCTCGGTCCTACACCCGTCCTTTGGGTCATGACCTTTGCTCGGTCCTACACCCGTCCTTTGGGTCACGACCTTTGCTCAGTCCTACACCCATCCTCTGGGTCACGACCTTTGCTCGGTCTTACACCCGTCATATGGGTCACGACCTTCGCTCGGTCCTACACCCGTCCTTTGGGTCACGACGTTTGCGAGGTCCTACACCCGTCCTTTGGGTCACGACCTTTGCTCGGTCCTACACCCGTCCTTTGGGTCACGACCTTTGCTCTGTCCTACACCCGTCCTCTGGGTCACGGCCTTTGTTCGGTCTTACACCCGTCATATGGGTCACGACCTTCGCTCGGTCCTACACCCGTCCTTTGGGTCACGACCTTCGCTCGGTCCTACACCCGTCCTTTGGGTCACGACCTTTGCTCGATCCTACACCCGTCCTTTGGGTCACGACCTTTGCTCGGTCCTACACCCGTCCTTTGGGTCACGATCTTTGCTCGGTCCTACACCCGTCCTTTGGGTCATGACCTTTGATCGGTCCTACACTCGTTCTTTGGGTCACGACTTTTGCTCGGTCCTACACCCGTCCTTTAGGGTCACGACCTTTGCTCGGTCCTACACCCGTCCTTTAGGTCACAACCTTTGCTCGGTCCTACACCCGTCCTTTGGGTCACGACCTTTGCTCGGTCCTACACCCGTCCGTTGGGTCACGATCTTTGCTCGGTCCTACACCCGTCCTTTGGGTCATGACCTTTGCTCGGTCCTACACCCGTCCTTTGGGTCACGACCTTTGCTCGGTCCTACACCCATCCTCTGGGTCACGACCTTTGCTCGGTCTTACACCCGTCATATGGGTCACGACCTTCGCTCGGTCCTACACCCGTCCTTTGGGTCATGACGTTTGCTCGGTCCTACACCCGTCCTTTGGGTCACGACCTTTGCTCGGTCCTACACCCGTCCTTTGGGTCATGACCTTTGATCGGTCCTACACTCGTTCTTTGGGTCACGACTTTTGCTCGGTCCTACACCCGTCCTTTAGGGTCACGACCTTTGCTCGGTCCTACACCCGTCCTTTAGGTCACAACCTTTGCTCGGTCCTACACCCGTCCTTTGGGTCACGACCTTTGCTCGGTCCTACACCCGTCCTTTGGGTCACGATCTTTGCTCGGTCCTACACCCGTCCTTTGGGTCATGACCTTTGATCGGTCCTACACTCGTTCTTTGGGTCACGACTTTTGCTCGGTCCTACACCCGTCCTTTAGGGTCACGACCTTTGCTCGGTCCTACACCCGTCCTTTAGGTCACAACCTTTGCTCGGTCCTACACCCGTCCTTTGGGTCACGACCTTTGCTCGGTCCTACACCCGTCCGTTGGGTCACGATCTTTGCTCGGTCCTACACCCGTCCTTTGGGTCATGACCTTTGCTCGGTCCTACACCCGTCCTTTGGGTCACGATCTTTGCTCGGTCCTACACCCGTCCTTTGGGTCATGACCTTTGATCGGTCCTACACTCGTTCTTTGGGTCACGACCTTCGCTCGGTCCTACACCCGTCCTTTGGGTCACGACGTTTGCTCGGTCCTACACCCGTCCTTTGGGTCACGACCTTTGCTCGGTCCTACACCCGTCCTTTGGGTCACGATCTTTGCTCGGTCCTACACCCGTCCTTTGGGTCATGACCTTTGATCGGTCCTACACTCGTTCTTTGGGTCACGACTTTTGCTCGGTCCTACACCCGTCCTTTAGGGTCACGACCTTTGCTCGGTCCTACACCCGTCCTTTAGGTCACAACCTTTGCTCGGTCCTACACCCGTCCTTTGGGTCACGACCTTTGCTCGGTCCTACACCCGTCCGTTGGGTCACGACCTTTGCTCGGTCCTACACCCGTCCTTTGGGTCATGACCTTTGCTCGGTCCTACACCCGTCCTTTGGGTCACGACCTTTGCTCGGTCCTACACCCATCCTCTGGGTCACGACCTTTGCTCGGTCTTACACCCGTCATATGGGTCACGACCTTCGCTCGGTCCTACACCCGTCCTTTGGGTCACGACGTTTGCGAGGTCCTACACCCGTCCTTTGGGTCACGACCTTTGCTCGGTCCTACACCCGTCCTTTGGGTCACGACCTTTGCTCGGTCCTACACCCGTCCTTTGGGCACGACCTTTGTTCGGTCTTACACCCGTCATATGGGTCACGACCTTTGCTCGGTCCTACACCCGTCCTTTGGGTCATGACCTTTGATCTGTCCTACACCCGTTCTTTGGGTCACAACCTTTGTTCGGTCCTACACCCGTCCTTTTGGGTCACGACCTTTGCTCGGTCCTACACTCGTCCGTCCTTTGGGTCACGACCTTTGCTCGGTACTACACCCGTCCTTTGGGTCACGACCTTTTCTCAGTCCTACACCCGTCCTTTGGGTCACGACCATTGCTCGGTCCTACACCCGTCCATTGGGTCACGACCTTTGCTCGGTCCTACCCATGTCCTTTTGGGTCACGACCTTTGCTCGGTCCTACACCTGTCCTTTAGGTCACGACCTTTGCTCGGTCCTACACCCGTCCTTTTGGGTCACGACCTTTGCTCGGTCCCACACCCGTCCTTTGGGTCACGACCTTTGCTCGGTCCTACACCCGTCCGTTGGGTCACGATCTTTGCTCGGTCCTACACCCGTCCTTTGGGTCATGACCTTTGCTCGGTCCTACACCCGTCCTTTGGGTCACGACCTTTGCTCGGTCCTACACCCATCCTCTGGGTCACGACCTTTGCTCGGTCTTACACCCGTCATATGGGTCACGACCTTCGCTCGGTCCTACACCCGTCCTTTGGGTCATGACGTTTGCTCGGTCCTACACCCGTCCTTTGGGTCACGACCTTTGCTCGTTCCTACACCCGTCCTTTGGGTCACGATCTTTGCTCGGTCCTACACCCGTCCTTTGGGTCATGACCTTTGATCGGTCCTACACTCGTTCTTTGGGTCACGACTTTTGCTCGGTCCTACACCCGTCCTTTAGGGTCACGACCTTTGCTCGGTCCTACACCCGTCCTTTAGGTCACAACCTTTGCTCGGTCCTACACCCGTCCTTTGGGTCACGACCTTTGCTCGGTCCTACACCCGTCCTTTGGGTCACGATCTTTGCTCGGTCCTACACCCGTCCTTTGGGTCATGACCTTTGATCGGTCCTACACTCGTTCTTTGGGTCACGACTTTTGCTCGGTCCTACACCCGTCCTTTAGGGTCACGACCTTTGCTCGGTCCTACACCCGTCCTTTAGGTCACAACCTTTGCTCGGTCCTACACCCGTCCTTTGGGTCACGACCTTTGCTCGGTCCTACACCCGTCCGTTGGGTCACGATCTTTGCTCGGTCCTACACCCGTCCTTTGGGTCATGACCTTTGCTCGGTCCTACACCCGTCCTTTGGGTCACGATCTTTGCTCGGTCCTACACCCGTCCTTTGGGTCATGACCTTTGATCGGTCCTACACTCGTTCTTTGGGTCACGACCTTCGCTCGGTCCTACACCCGTCCTTTGGGTCACGACCTTTGCTCGGTCCTACACCCGTCCGTTGGGTCACGACCTTTGCTCGGTCCTACACCCGTCCTTTGGGTCATGACCTTTGCTCGGTCCTACACCCGTCCTTTGGGTCACGACCTTTGCTCGGTCCTACACCCATCCTCTGGGTCACGACCTTTGCTCGGTCTTACACCCGTCATATGGGTCACGACCTTCGCTCGGTCCTACACCCGTCCTTTGGGTCACGACGTTTGCGAGGTCCTACACCCGTCCTTTGGGTCACGACCTTTGCTCGGTCCTACACCCGTCCGTTGGGTCACGACCTTTGCTCGGTCCTACACCCGTCCTTTGGGTCATGACCTTTGCTCGGTCCTACACCCGTCCTTTGGGTCACGACCTTTGCTCGGTCCTACACCCATCCTCTGGGTCACGACCTTTGCTCGGTCTTACACCCGTCATATGGGTCACGACCTTCGCTCGGTCCTACACCCGTCCTTTGGGTCACGACGTTTGCGAGGTCCTACACCCGTCCTTTGGGTCACGACCTTTGCTCGGTCCTACACCCGTCCTTTGGGTCACGACCTTTGCTCGGTCCTACACCCGTCCTTTGGGCACGACCTTTGTTCGGTCTTACACCCGTCATATGGGTCACGACCTTTGCTCGGTCCTACACCCGTCCTTTGGGTCATGACCTTTGATCTGTCCTACACCCGTTCTTTGGGTCACAACCTTTGTTCGGTCCTACACCCGTCCTTTTGGGTCACGACCTTTGCTCGGTCCTACACTCGTCCGTCCTTTGGGTCACGACCTTTGCTCGGTACTACACCCGTCCTTTGGGTCACGACCTTTTCTCAGTCCTACACCCGTCCTTTGGGTCACGACCATTGCTCGGTCCTACACCCGTCCATTGGGTCACGACCTTTGCTCGGTCCTACCCATGTCCTTTTGGGTCACGACCTTTGCTCGGTCCTACACCTGTCCTTTAGGTCACGACCTTTGCTCGGTCCTACACCCGTCCTTTTGGGTCACGACCTTTGCTCGGTCCCACACCCGTCCTTTGGGTCACGACCTTTGCTCGGTCCCACACCCATCCTTTGGGTCACGACCTTTGCTCGGTCCTACACCCGTCCTTTAGGGTCACGACCTTTGCTCGGTCCTACACCCGTCCTTTAGGTCACAACCTTTGCTCGGTCCTACACCCGTCCTTTGGGTCACGACCTTTGCTCGATCCTACACCCGTCCTTTGGGTCACGACCTTTGCTCGGTCCCACACCCGTCCATTTGGGTCACGACCTTTGCTCAGTCCCACACCCGTCCTTTGAGACACGACCTTTGCTCGGTCCTACACCCGTCCTTTGGGTCACGACCTTTGCTCGGTCTTACACCCATCATATGGGTCACGACCTTCGCTCGGTCCTACACCCGTCCTTTGGGTCACGACGTTTGCGAGGTCCTACACCCGTCCTTTGGGTCAGGACCTTTGGTCGATCCTACACCCGTCCCTTGGGTCACGATCTTTGCTCGGTCCTACACCCGTCCTTTGGGTCAAACTTTTGCTCGGTCCTACACCCGTCCTTTTGGGTCACGACCTTTGCTCGGTCCTACACCCGTCCTTTGGGTCACGATCTTTGCTCGGTCCTACACCCGTCCTTTGGGTCATGACCTTTGATCGGTCCTACACTCGTTCTTTGGGTCACGACCTTCGCTCGGTCCTACACCCGTCCTTTGGGTCACGACGTTTGCTCGGTCCTACACCCGTCCTTTGGGTCACGACCTTTGCTCGGTCCTACACCCGTCCTTTGGGTCACGATCTTTGCTCGGTCCTACACCCGTCCTTTGGGTCATGACCTTTGATCGGTCCTACACTCGTTCTTTGGGTCACGACTTTTGCTCGGTCCTACACCCGTCCTTTAGGGTCACGACCTTTGCTCGGTCCTACACCCGTCCTTTAGGTCACAACCTTTGCTCGGTCCTACACCCGTCCTTTGGGTCACGACCTTTGCTCGGTCCTACACCCGTCCGTTGGGTCACGACCTTTGCTCGGTCCTACACCCGTCCTTTGGGTCATGACCTTTGCTCGGTCCTACACCCGTCCTTTGGGTCACGACCTTTGCTCGGTCCTACACCCATCCTCTGGGTCACGACCTTTGCTCGGTCTTACACCCGTCATATGGGTCACGACCTTCGCTCGGTCCTACACCCGTCCTTTGGGTCACGACGTTTGCGAGGTCCTACACCCGTCCTTTGGGTCACGACCTTTGCTCGGTCCTACACCCGTCCTTTGGGTCACGACCTTTGCTCGGTCCTACACCCGTCCTTTGGGCACGACCTTTGTTCGGTCTTACACCCGTCATATGGGTCACGACCTTTGCTCGGTCCTACACCCGTCCTTTGGGTCATGACCTTTGATCTGTCCTACACCCGTTCTTTGGGTCACAACCTTTGTTCGGTCCTACACCCGTCCTTTTGGGTCACGACCTTTGCTCGGTCCTACACTCGTCCGTCCTTTGGGTCACGACCTTTGCTCGGTACTACACCCGTCCTTTGGGTCACGACCTTTTCTCAGTCCTACACCCGTCCTTTGGGTCACGACCATTGCTCGGTCCTACACCCGTCCATTGGGTCACGACCTTTGCTCGGTCCTACCCATGTCCTTTTGGGTCACGACCTTTGCTCGGTCCTACACCTGTCCTTTAGGTCACGACCTTTGCTCGGTCCTACACCCGTCCTTTTGGGTCACGACCTTTGCTCGGTCCCACACCCGTCCTTTGGGTCACGACCTTTGCTCGGTCCTACACCCGTCCGTTGGGTCACGATCTTTGCTCGGTCCTACACCCGTCCTTTGGGTCATGACCTTTGCTCGGTCCTACACCCGTCCTTTGGGTCACGACCTTTGCTCGGTCCTACACCCATCCTCTGGGTCACGACCTTTGCTCGGTCTTACACCCGTCATATGGGTCACGACCTTCGCTCGGTCCTACACCCGTCCTTTGGGTCATGACGTTTGCTCGGTCCTACACCCGTCCTTTGGGTCACGACCTTTGCTCGTTCCTACACCCGTCCTTTGGGTCACGATCTTTGCTCGGTCCTACACCCGTCCTTTGGGTCATGACCTTTGATCGGTCCTACACTCGTTCTTTGGGTCACGACTTTTGCTCGGTCCTACACCCGTCCTTTAGGGTCACGACCTTTGCTCGGTCCTACACCCGTCCTTTAGGTCACAACCTTTGCTCGGTCCTACACCCGTCCTTTGGGTCACGACCTTTGCTCGGTCCTACACCCGTCCTTTGGGTCACGATCTTTGCTCGGTCCTACACCCGTCCTTTGGGTCATGACCTTTGATCGGTCCTACACTCGTTCTTTGGGTCACGACTTTTGCTCGGTCCTACACCCGTCCTTTAGGGTCACGACCTTTGCTCGGTCCTACACCCGTCCTTTAGGTCACAACCTTTGCTCGGTCCTACACTCGTCCTTTGGGTCACGACCTTTGATCTGTCCTACACCCGTTCTTTGGGTCACAACCTTTGTTCGGTCCTACACCCGTCCTTTTGGGTCACGACCTTTGCTCGGTCCTACACTCGTCCGTCCTTTGGGTCACGACCTTTGCTCGGTACTACACCCGTCCTTTGGGTCACGACCTTTTCTCAGTCCTACACCCGTCCTTTGGGTCACGACCATTGCTCGGTCCTACACCCGTCCATTGGGTCACGACCTTTGCTCGGTCCTACCCATGTCCTTTTGGGTCACGACCTTTGCTCGGTCCTACACCCGTCCCTTCGGTCACGATCTTTGCTCGGTCCTACACCCGTCCTTTTGGGTCACGACCTTTGCTCGGTCCCACACCCGTCCTTTGGGTCACGACCTTTGCTCGGTCCTACACCCGTCCTTTTGGGTCACGACCTTTGCTCGGTCCCACACCCGTCCTTTGGTTCACGACCTTTGCTCGGTCCCACACCCATCCTTTGGGTCACGACCTTTGCTCGGTCCTACACCCGTCCTTTAGGGTCACGACCTTCGCTCGGTCCTACACCCGTCCTTTGGGTCACGACCTTTGCTCGGTCCTACACCCGTCCTTTGGGTCACGACCTTTGCTCGGTCCTACACCCGTCCTTTGGGTCACGACCTTTGCTCGGTCTTACACCCGCCTTTTGGGTCACGACCTTTGCTCGGTCCTACCCCTGTCCTTTAGGTTACGACCTTTGTTCGGTCCTACACCTGTCCTTTAGGTCACGACCTTTGCTCGGTCCTACACCCGTCCTTTTGGGTCACGACCTTTGCTCGGTCCCACACCCGTCCTTTGGGTCACGACCTTTGCTCGGTCCCACACCCATCCTTTGGGTCACGACCTTTGCTCGGTCCTACACCCGTCCTTTAGGGTCACGACCTTTGCTCGGTCCTACACCCGTCCTTTAGGTCACAACCTTTGCTCGGTCCTACACCCGTCCTTTGGGTCACGACCTTCGCTCGGTCCTACACCCGTCCCTTGGGTCACGATCTTTGCTCGGTCCTACACCCGTCCTTTGGGTCACAACTTTTGCTCGGTCCTACACCCGTCCATTTGGGTCACGACCTTTGCTCGGTCCCACACCCGTCCTTTGAGTCACGACCTTTGCTCGGTCCCACACCCGTCCTTTGAGACACGACCTTTGCTCGGTCCTACACCCGTCCTTTGGGTCACGACCTTTGCTCGGTCTTACACCCATCATATGGGTCACGACCTTCGCTCGGTCCTACACCCGTCCTTTGGGTCACGACGTTTGCGAGGTCCTACACCCGTCCTTTGGGTCAGGACCTTTGGTCGATCCTACACCCGTCCCTTGGGTCACGATCTTTGCTCGGTCCTACACCCGTCCTTTGGGTCACAACTTTTGCTCGGTCCTACACCCGTCCTTTTGGGTCACGACCTTTGCTCGGTCCCACACCCGTCCTTTGGGTCACGACCTTTGCTCGGTCCCACACCCGTCCTTTGAGTCACGACCTTTGCTCGGTCCTACACCCGTCCTTTGGGTCACGACCTTTGCGAGGTCCTACACCCGTCTTTTGGGTCACGACCTTTGCTCGGTCCTACACCCGTCCTTTGGGTCACGGCCTTTGCTCGGTCCTACACGCGTCCTTTGGGTCACTACCTTTGCTCGGTCCTACACCCGCCCTTTTGGGTCACGACCTTTACTCCGTCCCACACCCGTCCTTTAGGTCACGACCTTTGCTCGGTCCTACACCCGTCCTTTGGGTCACGACCATTGCTCGGTCCTACACTCATCCTTTGGGTCACGACCTTTGCTCGGTCCTACACCCGTCCTTTGGGTCACGACCTTTGCTCGGTCCTACACCCGTCCTTTGGGTCACGATCTTTGCTCGGTCCTACACCCGTCCTTTGGGTCATGACCTTTGATCGGTCCTACACTCGTTCTTTGGGTCACGACTTTTGCTCGGTCCTACACCCGTCCTTTAGGGTCACGACCTTTGCTCGGTCCTACACCCGTCCTTTAGGTCACAACCTTTGCTCGGTCCTACACCCGTCCTTTGGGTCACGACCTTCGCTCGGTCCTACACCCGTCCTTTGGGTCACGACCTTTGCTCGGTCCTACACCCGTCCTTTGGGTCACGACCTTTGCTCGGTCCTACACCCGTCCTTTGGGTCACGACCTTTGCTCGGTCTTACACCCGCCTTTTGGGTCACGACCTTTGCTCGGTCCTACCCCTGTCCTTTAGGTTACGACCTTTGTTCGGTCCTACACCTGTCCTTTAGGTCACGACCTTTGCTCGGTCCTACACCCGTCCTTTTGGGTCACGACCTTTGCTCGGTCCCACACCCGTCCTTTGGGTCACGACCTTTGCTCGGTCCCACACCCATCCTTTGGGTCACGACCTTTGCTCGGTCCTACACCCGTCCTTTAGGGTCACGACCTTTGCTCGGTCCTACACCCGTCCTTTAGGTCACAACCTTTGCTCGGTCCTACACCCGTCCTTTGGGTCACGACCTTCGCTCGGTCCTACACCCGTCCCTTGGGTCACGATCTTTGCTCGGTCCTACACCCGTCCTTTGGGTCACAACTTTTGCTCGGTCCTACACCCGTCCATTTGGGTCACGACCTTTGCTCGGTCCCACACCCGTCCTTTGAGTCACGACCTTTGCTCGGTCCCACACCCGTCCTTTGAGACACGACCTTTGCTCGGTCCTACACCCGTCCTTTGGGTCGCGACCTTTGCTCGGTCTTACACCCATCATATGGGTCACGACCTTCGCTCGGTCCTACACCCGTCCTTTGGGTCACGACGTTTGCGAGGTCCTACACCCGTCCTTTGGGTCAGGACCTTTGGTCGATCCTACACCCGTCCCTTGGGTCACGATCTTTGCTCGGTCCTACACCCGTCCTTTGGGTCACAACTTTTGCTCGGTCCTACACCCGTCCTTTTGGGTCACGACCTTTGCTCGGTCCCACACCCGTCCTTTGGGTCATGACCTTTGCTCGGTCCCACACCCGTCCTTTGAGTCACGACCTTTGCTCGGTCCTACACCCGTCCTTTGGGTCACGACCTTTGCGAGGTCCTACACCCGTCTTTTGGGTCACGACCTTTGCTCGGTCCTACACCCGTCCTTTGGGTCACGGCCTTTGCTCGGTCCTACACGCGTCCTTTGGGTCACTACCTTTGCTCGGTCCTACACCCGCCCTTTTGGGTCACGACCTTTACTCCGTCCCACACCCGTCCTTTAGGTCACGACCTTTGCTCGGTCCTACACCCGTCCTTTGGGTCACGACCATTGCTCGGTCCTACACTCATCCTTTGGGTCACGACCTTTGCTCGGTCCTACACCCGTCCTTTGGGTCACGACCTTTGCTCGGTCCTACACCCGTCCTTTGGGTCACGATCTTTGTTCGGTCCTACACCCGTCCTTTGGGTCATGACCTTTGATCGGTCCTACACTCGTTCTTTGGGTCACGACTTTTGCTCGGTCCTACACCCGTCCTTTAGGGTCACGACCTTTGCTCGGTCCTACACCCGTCCTTTAGGTCACAACCTTTGCTCGGTCCTACACCCGTCCTTTGGGTCACGACCTTTGCTCGGTCCTACACCCGTCCTTTGGGTCACGACCTTTGCTTGGTCCTACACCCGTCCTTTAGGTCACAACCTTTGCTCGGTCCTACACCCGTCCTTTGGGTCACGACCTTTGCTCGGTCCTACACCCGTCCTTTGGGTCACGATCTTTGCTCGGTCCTACACCCGTCCTTTGGGTCACGACCATTGCTCGGTCCTACACTCATCCTTTGGGTCACTACCTTTGCTCGGTCCTACACCCGTCCTTTTGGGTCACGACCTTTGCTCGGTCCCACACCCGTCCTTTGGGTCACGACCTTTGCTTGGTCCCACACCCATCCTTTGGGTCACGAACTTTGCTCGGTCCTACACCCATCCTTTGGGTCACGGCCTTTGCTCGGTCCTACACGCGTCCTTTGGGTCACTACCTTTGCTCGGTCCTACACCCGTCTTTTGGGTCACGACCTTTGCTCGGTCCTACACCCGTCCTTTGGGTCACGGCCTTTGCTCGGTCCTACACGCGTCCTTTGGGTCACTACCTTTGCTCGGTCCTACACCCGCCCTTTTGGGTCACGACCTTTACTCCGTCCCACACCCGTCCTTTAGGTCACGACCTTTGCTCGGTCCTACACCCGTCCTTTGGGTCACGACCATTGCTCGGTCCTACACTCATCCTTTGGGTCACGACCTTTGCTCGGTCCTACACCCGTCCTTTGGGTCACGATCTTTGCTCGGTCCTACACCCGTCCTTTGGGTCATGACCTTTGATCGGTCCTACACTCGTTCTTTGGGTCACGACTTTTGCTCGGTCCTACACCCGTCCTTTAGGGTCACGACCTTTGCTCGGTCCTACACCCGTCCTTTAGGACACAACCTTTGCTCGGTCCTACACCCGTCCTTTGGGTCACGACCTTTGCTCGGTCCTACACCCGTCCGTTGGGTCACGATCTTTGCTCGGTCCTACACCCGTCCTTTGGGTCATGACCTTTGCTCGGTCCTACACCCGTCCTTTGGGTCACGACCTTTGCTCGGTCCTACACCCATCCTCTGGGTCACGACCTTTGCTCGGTCTTACACCCGTCATATGGGTCACGACCTTCGCTCGGTCCTACACCCGTCCTTTGGGTCACGACGTTTGCTCGGTCCTACACCCGTCCTTTGGGTCACGACCTTTGCTCGGTCCTACACCCGTCCTTTGGGTCACGATCTTTGCTCGGTCCTACACCCGTCCTTTGGGTCATGACCTTTGATCGGTCCTACACTCGTTCTTTGGGTCACGACTTTTGCTCGGTCCTACACCCGTCCTTTAGGGTCACGACCTTTGCTCGGTCCTACACCCATCCTTTAGGTCACAACCTTTGCTCGGTCCTACACCCGTCCTTTGGGTCACGACCTTTGCTCGGTCCTACACCCGTCCGTTGGGTCACGATCTTTGCTCGGTCCTACACCCGTCCTTTGGGTCATGACCTTTGCTCGGTCCTACACCCGTCCTTTGGGTCACGACCTTTGCTCGGTCCTACACCCATCCTCTGGGTCACGACCTTTGCTCGGTCTTACACCCGTCATATGGGTCACGACCTTCGCTCGGTCCTACACCCGTCCTTTGGGTCACGACGTTTGCTCGGTCCTACACCCGTCCTTTGGGTCACGACCTTTGCTCGGTCCTACACCCGTCCTTTGGGTCACGACCTTTGCTCGGTCCTACACCCGTCCTTTGGGTCATGACCTTTGATCGGTCCTACACTCGTTCTTTGGGTCACGACTTTTGCTCGGTCCTACACCCGTCCTTTAGGGTCACGACCTTTGCTCGGTCCTACACCCGTCCTTTAGGTCACAACCTTTGCTCGGTCCTACACCCGTCCTTTGGGTCACGACCTTTGCTCGGTCCTACACCCGTCCTTTGGGTCATGACCTTTGCTCGGTCCTACACCCGTCCTTTGGGTCACGACCTTTGCTCGGTCCTACACCCATCCTCTGGGTCACGACCTTTGCTCGGTCTTACACCCGTCATATGGGTCACGACCTTCGCTCGGTCCTACACCCGTCCTTTGGGTCACGACGTTTGCTCGGTCCTACACCCGTCCTTTGGGTCACGACCTTTGCTCGGTCCTACACCCGTCCTTTGGGTCACGATCTTTGCTCGGTCCTACACCCGTCCTTTGGGTCATGACCTTTGATCGGTCCTACACTCGTTCTTTGGGTCACGACTTTTGCTCGGTCCTACACCCGTCCTTTAGGGTCACGACCTTTGCTCGGTCCTACACCCATCCTTTAGGTCACAACCTTTGCTCGGTCCTACACCCGTCCTTTGGGTCACGACCTTTGCTCGGTCCTACACCCGTCCGTTGGGTCACGATCTTTGCTCGGTCCTACACCCGTCCTTTGGGTCATGACCTTTGCTCGGTCCTACACCCGTCCTTTGGGTCACGACCTTTGCTCGGTCCTACACCCATCCTCTGGGTCACGACCTTTGCTCGGTCTTACACCCGTCATATGGGTCACGACCTTCGCTCGGTCCTACACCCGTCCTTTGGGTCACGACGTTTGCTCGGTCCTACACCCGTCCTTTGGGTCACGACCTTTGCTCGGTCCTACACCCGTCCTTTGGGTCACGACCTTTGCTCGGTCCTACACCCGTCCTTTGGGTCATGACCTTTGATCGGTCCTACACTCGTTCTTTGGGTCACGACTTTTGCTCGGTCCTACACCCGTCCTTTAGGGTCACGACCTTTGCTCGGTCCTACACCCGTCCTTTAGGTCACAACCTTTGCTCGGTCCTACACCCGTCCTTTGGGTCACGACCTTTGCTCGGTCCTACACCCGTCCTTTGGGTCACGATCTTTGCTCGGTCCTACACCCGTCCTTTGGGTCATGACCTTTGATCGGTCCTACACTCGTTCTTTGGGTCACGACTTTTGCTCGGTCCTACACCCGTCCTTTAGGGTCACGACATTTGCTCGGTCCTACACCCGTCCTTTGGGTCACGACCTTTGCTCGGTCCTACACCCGTCCGTTGGGTCACGATCTTTGCTCGGTCCTACACCCGTCCTTTAGGTCACAACCTTTGCTCGGTCCTACACCCGTCCTTTGGGTCACGACCTTTGCTCGGTCCTACACCCGTCCGTTGGGTCACGATCTTTGCTCGGTCCTACACCCGTCCTTTGGGTCATGACCTTTGCTCGGTCCTACACCCGTCCTTTGGGTCACGACCTTTGCTCGGTCCTACACCCATCCTCTGGGTCACGACCTTTGCTCGGTCTTACACCCGTCATATGGGTCACGACCTTCGCTCGGTCCTACACCCGTCCTTTGGGTCACGACGTTTGCTCGGTCCTACACCCGTCCTTTGGGTCACGACCTTTGCTCGGTCCTACACCCGTCCTTTGGGTCACGATCTTTGCTCGGTCCTACACCCGTCCTTTGGGTCATGACCTTTGATCGGTCCTACACTCATTCTTTGGGTCACGACTTTTGCTCGGTCCTACACCCGTCCTTTAGGGTCACGACCTTTGCTCGGTCCTACACCCGTCCTTTAGGTCACAACCTTTGCTCGGTCCTACACCCGTCCTTTGGGTCACGACCTTTGCTCGGTCCTACACCCGTCCGTTGGGTCACGACCTTTGCTCGGTCCTACACCCGTCCTTTGGGTCATGACCTTTGCTCGGTCCTACACCCGTCCTTTGGGTCACGACCTTTGCTCGGTCCTACACCCATCCTCTGGGTCACGACCTTTGCTCGGTCTTACACCCGTCATATGGGTCACGACCTTCGCTCAGTCCTACACCCGTCCTTTGGGTCACGACGTTTGCGAGGTCCTACACCCGTCCTTTGGGTCACGACCTTTGCTCGGTCCTACACCCGTCCTTTGGGTCACGACCTTTGCTCTGTCCTACACCCGTCCTCTGGGTCACGACCTTTGTTCGGTCTTACACCCGTCATATGGGTCACGACCTTCGCTCGGTCCTACACCCGTCCTTTGGGTCACGACCTTCGTTCGGTCCTACACCCGTCCTTTGGGTCACGACCTTTGCTCGATCCTACACCCGTCCTTTGGGCACGACCTTTGCTCGGTCCTACACCCTTCCTTTGGGTCACGACCTTTGCTCGGTCCTACACTCGTCCTTTGGGTCACGACCTTTGATCTGTCCTACACCCGTTCTTTGGGTCACAACCTTTGTTCGGTCCTACACCCGTCCTTTTGGGTCACGACCTTTGCTCGGTCCTACACTCGTCCGTCCTTTGGGTCACGACCTTTGCTCGGTACTACACCCGTCCTTTGGGTCACGACCTTTTCTCAGTCCTACACCCGTCCTTTGGGTCACGACCATTGCTCGGTCCTACACCCGTCCATTGGGTCACGACCTTTGCTCGGTCCTACCCATGTCCTTTTGGGTCACGACCTTTGCTCGGTCCTACACCCGTCCCTTCGGTCACGATCTTTGCTCGGTCCTACACCCGTCCTTTTGGGTCACGACCTTTGCTCGGTCCCACACCCGTCCTTTGGTTCACGACCTTTGCTCGGTCCCACACCCATCCTTTGGGTCACGACCTTTGCTCGGTCCTACACCCGTCCTTTAGGGTCACGACCTTTGCTCGGTCCTACACCCGTCCTTTAGGTCACAACCTTTGCTCGGTCCTACACCCGTCCTTTGGGTCACGACCTTCGCTCGGTCCTACACCCGTCCTTTGGGTCACGACCTTTGCTCGGTCCTACACCCGTCCTTTGGGTCACGACCTTTGCTCGGTCCTACACCCGTCCTTTGGGTCACGACCTTTGCTCGGTCTTACACCCGCCTTTTGGGTCACGACCTTTGCTCGGTCCTACCCCTGTCCTTTAGGTTACGACCTTTGTTCGGTCCTACACCTGTCCTTTAGGTCACGACCTTTGCTCGGTCCTACACCCGTCCTTTTGGGTCACGACCTTTGCTCGGTCCCACACCCGTCCTTTGGGTCACGACCTTTGCTCGGTCCCACACCCATCCTTTGGGTCACGACCTTTGCTCGGTCCTACACCCGTCCTTTAGGGTCACGACCTTTGCTCGGTCCTACACCCGTCCTTTAGGTCACAACCTTTGCTCGGTCCTACACCCGTCCTTTGGGTCACGACCTTCGCTCGGTCCTACACCCGTCCCTTGGGTCACGATCTTTGCTCGGTCCTACACCCGTCCTTTGGGTCACAACTTTTGCTCGGTCCTACACCCGTCCATTTGGGTCACGACCTTTGCTCGGTCCCACACCCGTCCTTTGGGTCACGACCTTTGCTCGGTCCCACACCCGTCCTTTGAGACACGACCTTTGCTCGGTCCTACACCCGTCCTTTGGGTCACGACCTTTGCGAGGTCCTACACCCGTCTTTTGGGTCACGACCTTTGCTCGGTCGTACACCCGTCCTTTGGGTCACGGCGTTTGCTCGGTCCTACACGCGTCCTTCGGGTCACTACCTTTGCTCGGTCCTACACCCTTCCTTTGGGTCACGACCTTTGCTCGGTCCTACACTCGTCCTTTGGGTCACGACCTTTGATCTGTCCTACACCCGTTCTTTGGGTCAAAACCTTTGCTCGGTCCTACACCCGTCCTTTTGGGTCACGACCTTTGCTCGGTCCTACACCCGTCCTTTGGGTCACGACCTTTGCTCGGTCCTACACCCGTCTTTTGGGTCACGACCTTTGCTCGGTCCTACACCCGTCCTTTGGGTCACGGCCTTTGCTCGGTCCTACACCCGTCCTTTGGGTCACGACCTTCGCTCGGTCCTACACCCGTCCTTTGGGTCACGACCTTTGCTCGATCCTACACCCGTCCTTTGGGCACGACCTTTGCTCGGTCCTACACCCTTCCTTTGGGTCACGACCTTTGCTCGGTCCTACACTCGTCCTTTGGGTCACGACCTTTGATCTGTCCTACACCCGTTCTTTGGGTCACAACCTTTGTTCGGTCCTACACCCGTCCTTTTGGGTCACGACCTTTACTCGGTCCTACACTCGTCCGTCCTTTGGGTCACGACCTTTGCTCGGTACTACACCCGTCCTTTGGGTCACGCCTTTTCTCAGTCCTACACCCGTCCTTTGGGTCTCGACCATTGCTCGGTCCTACACCCGTCCATTGGGTCACGACCTTTGCTCGGTCCTACCCATGTCCTTTTGGGTCACGACCTTTGCTCGGTCCTACACCCGTCCCTTCGGTCACGATCTTTGCTCGGTCCTACACCCGTCCTTTTGGGTCACGACCTTTGCTCGGTCCCACACCCGTCCTTTGGTTCACGACCTTTGCTCGGTCCCACACCCATCCTTTGGGTCACGACCTTTGCTCGGTCCTACACCCGTCCTTTAGGGTCACGACCTTTGCTCGGTCCTACACCCGTCCTTTAGGTCACAACCTTTGCTCGGTCCTACACCCGTCCTTTGGGTCACGACCTTCGCTCGGTCCTACACCCGTCCTTTGGGTCACGACCTTTGCTCGGTCCTACACCCGTCCTTTGGGTCACGACCTTTGCTCGGTCCTACACCCGTCCTTTGGGTCACGACCTTTGCTCGGTCTAACACCCGCCTTTTGGGTCACGACCTTTGCTCGGTCCTACCCCTGTCCTTTAGGTTACGACCTTTGTTCGGTCCTACACCTGTCCTTTAGGTCACGACCTTTGCTCGGTCCTACACCCGTCCTTTTGGGTCACGACCTTTGCTCGGTCCCACACCCGTCCTTTGGGTCACGACCTTTGCTCGGTCCCACACCCATCCTTTGGGTCACGACCTTTGCTCGGTCCTACACCCGTCCTTTAGGGTCACGACCTTTGCTCGGTCCTACACCCGTCCTTTAGGTCACAACCTTTGCTCGGTCCTACACCCGTCCTTTGGGTCACGACCTTCGCTCGGTCCTACACCCGTCCCTTGGGTCACGATCTTTGCTCGGTCCTACACCCGTCCTTTGGGTCACAACTTTTGCTCGGTCCTACACCCGTCCATTTGGGTCACGACCTTTGCTCGGTCCCACACCCGTCCTTTGGGTCACGACCTTTGCTCGGTCCCACACCCGTCCTTTGAGACACGACCTTTGCTCGGTCCTACACCCGTCCTTTGGGTCACGACCTTTGCGAGGTCCTACACCCGTCTTTTGGGTCACGACCTTTGCTCGGTCGTACACCCGTCCTTTGGGTCACGACCTTTGCTCGGTCCTACACGCGTCCTTCGGGTCACTACCTTTGCTCGGTCCTACACCCTTCCTTTGGGTCACGACCTTTGCTCGGTCCTACACTCGTCCTTTGGGTCACGACCTTTGATCTGTCCTACACCCGTTCTTTGGGTCACAACCTTTGGTCGGTCCTACACCCGTCCTTTGGGTCACGAACTTTGCTCGGTCCTACACCTGTCCTTTGGGTCACGACCTTTGCTCGGTCCTACACCCGTCCTCTGGGTCACGACCTTTGCTCGGTCCTACACCCGTCCTCTGGGTCACGACCTTTGCTCGGTCTTACACCCGTCATATGGGTCACGACCTTCGCTCGGTCCTACACCCGTCCTTTGGGTCACGACCTTCGCTAGGTCCTACACCCGTCCTTTGGGTCACGACCTTTGCTCGATCCTACACCCGTCCTTTGGGTCACGACCTTTGCTCGGTCCTACCCCTGTCCTTTAGGTTACGACCTTTGTTCGGTCCTACACCTGTCCTTTAGGTCACGACCTTTGCTCGGTCCCACACCCGTCCTTTGGGTCACGACCTTTGCTCGGTCCCACACCCATCCTTTGGGTCACGACCTTTGCTCGGTCCTACACCCGTCCTTTAGGGTCACGACCTTTGCTCGGTCCTACACCCGTCCTTTAGGTCACAACCTTTGCTCGGTCCTACACCCGTCCTTTGGGTCACGACCTTCGCTCGGTCCTACACCCGTCCCTTGGGTCACGATCTTTGCTCGGTCCTACACCCGTCCTTTGGGTCACAACTTTTGCTCGGTCCTACACCCGTCCATTTGGGTCACGACCTTTGCTCGGTCCCACACCCGTCCTTTGGGTCACGACCTTTGCTCGGTCCCACACCCGTCCTTTGAGACACGACCTTTGCTCGGTCCTACACCCGTCCTTTGGGTCACGACCTTTGCGAGGTCCTACACCCGTCTTTTGGGTCACGACCTTTGCTCGGTCGTACACCCGTCCTTTGGGTCACGGCCTTTGCTCGGTCCTACACGCGTCCTTCGGGTCACTACCTTTGCTCGGTCCTACACCCTTCCTTTGGGTCACGACCTTTGCTCGGTCCTACACTCGTCCTTTGGGTCACGACCTTTGATCTGTCCTACACCCGTTCTTTGGGTCAAAACCTTTGCTCGGTCCTACACCCGTCCTTTTGGGTCACGACCTTTGCTCGGTCCTACACCCGTCCTTTGGGTCACGACCTTTGCTCGGTCCTACACCCGTCTTTTGGGTCACGACCTTTACTCGGTCCTACACCCGTCCTTTGGGTCACGGCCTTTGCTCGGTCCTACACGCGTCCTTTGGGTCCCTACCTTTGCTCGGTCCTACACCCTTCCTTTGGGTCACGACCTTTGCTCGGTCCTACACTCGTCCTTTGGGTCACGACCTTTGATCTGTCCTACACCCGTTCTTTGGGTCACAACCTTTGGTCGGTCCTACACCCGTCCTTTGGGTCACGAACTTTGCTCGGTCCTACACCTGTCCTTTGGGTCACGACCTTTGCTCGGTCCTACACCCGTCCTCTGGGTCACGACCTTTGCTCGGTCCTACACCCGTCCTCTGGGTCACGACCTTTGCTCGGTCTTACACCCGTCATATGGGTCACGACCTTCGCTCGGTCCTACACCCGTCCTTTGGGTCACGACCTTCGCTAGGTCCTACACCCGTCCTTTGGGTCACGACCTTTGCTCGATCCTACACCCGTCCTTTGGGTCACGACCTTTGCTCGGTCCTACCCCTGTCCTTTAGGTTACGACCTTTGTTCGGTCCTACACCTGTCCTTTAGGTCACGACCTTTGCTCGGTCCTACACCCGTCCATTGGGTCACGACCTTTGCTCGGTCCCACACCCGTCCTTTGGGTCACGACCTTTGCTCGGTCCCACACCCGTCCTTTGAGACACGACCTTTGCTCGGTCCTACACCCGTCCTTTGGGTCACGACCTTTGCGAGGTCCTACACCCGTCTTTTGGGTCACGACCTTTGCTCGGTCGTACACCCGTCCTTTGGGTCACGGCCTTTGCTCGGTCCTACACGCGTCCTTCGGGTCACTACCTTTGCTCGGTCCTACACCCTTCCTTTGGGTCACGACCTTTGCTCGGTCCTACACTCGTCCTTTGGGTCACGACCTTTGATCTGTCCTACACCCGTTCTTTGGGTCAAAACCTTTGCTCGGTCCTACACCCGTCCTTTTGGGTCACGACCTTTGCTCGGTCCTACACCCGTCCTTTGGGTCACGACCTTTGCTCGGTCCTACACCCGTCTTTTGGGTCACGACCTTTACTCGGTCCTACACCCGTCCTTTGGGTCACGGCCTTTGCTCGGTCCTACACGCGTCCTTTGGGTCCCTACCTTTGCTCGGTCCTACACCCTTCCTTTGGGTCACGACCTTTGCTCGGTCCTACACTCGTCCTTTGGGTCACGACCTTTGATCTGTCCTACACCCGTTCTTTGGGTCACAACCTTTGGTCGGTCCTACACCCGTCCTTTGGGTCACGAACTTTGCTCGGTCCTACACCTGTCCTTTGGGTCACGACCTTTGCTCGGTCCTACACCCGTCCTCTGGGTCACGACCTTTGCTCGGTCCTACACCCGTCCTCTGGGTCACGACCTTTGCTCGGTCTTACACCCGTCATATGGGTCACGACCTTCGCTCGGTCCTACACCCGTCCTTTGGGTCACGACCTTCGCTAGGTCCTACACCCGTCCTTTGGGTCACGACCTTTGCTCGATCCTACACCCGTCCTTTGGGTCACGACCTTTGCTCGGTCCTACCCCTGTCCTTTAGGTTACGACCTTTGTTCGGTCCTACACCTGTCCTTTAGGTCACGACCTTTGCTCGGTCCTACACCCGTCCATTGGGTCACGACCTTTGCTCGGTCCTACCCATGTCCTTTTGGGTCACGACCTTTGCTCGGTCCTACACCCGTCCTTTGGGTCACGACCTTTGCTCGGTCCTACACCCATCCTCTGGGTCACGACCTTTGCTCGGTCTTACACCCGTCATATGGGTCACGACCTTCGCTCGGTCCTACACCCGTCCTTTGGGTCACGACGTTTGCTCCGTCCTACACCCGTCCTTTGGGTCACGACCTTTGCTCGGTCCTACACCCGTCCTTTGGGTCACGATCTTTGCTCGGTCCTACACCCGTCCTTTGGGTCATGACCTTTGATCGGTCCTACACTCGTTCTTTGGGTCACGACTTTTGCTCGGTCCTACACCCGTCCTTTAGGGTCACGACCTTTGCTCGGTCCTACACCCGTCCTTTAGGTCACAACCTTTGCTCGGTCCTACACCCGTCCTTTGGGTCACGAACTTTGCTCGGTCCTACACCCGTCCGTTGGGTCACGATCTTTGCTCGGTCCTACACCCGTCCTTTGGGTCATGACCTTTGCTCGGTCCTACACTCGTTCTTTGGGTCACGACTTTTGCTCGGTCCTACACCCGTCCTTTAGGGTCACGACCTTTGCTCGGTCCTACACCCATCCTTTAGGTCACAACCTTTGCTCGGTCCTACACCCGTCCTTTGGGTCACGACCTTTGCTCGGTCCTACACCCGTCCGTTGGGTCACGATCTTTGCTCGGTCCTACACCCGTCCTTTGGGTCATGACCTTTGCTCGGTCCTACACCCGTCCTTTGGGTCACGACCTTTGCTCGGTCCTACACCCATCCTCTGGGTCACGACCTTTGCTCGGTCTTACACCCGTCATATGGGTCACGACCTTCGCTCGGTCCTACACCCGTCCTTTGGGTCACGACGTTTGCTCGGTCCTACACCCGTCCTTTGGGTCACGACCTTTGCTCGGTCCTACACCCGTCCTTTGGGTCACGACCTTTGCTCGGTCCTACACCCGTCCTTTGGGTCATGACCTTTGATCGGTCCTACACTCGTTCTTTGGGTCACGACTTTTGCTCGGTCCTACACCCGTCCTTTAGGGTCACGACCTTTGCTCGGTCCTACACCCGTCCTTTAGGTCACAACCTTTGCTCGGTCCTACACCCGTCCTTTGGGTCACGACCTTTGCTCGGTCCTACACCCGTCCTTTGGGTCACGATCTTTGCTCGGTCCTACACCCGTCCTTTGGGTCATGACCTTTGATCGGTCCTACACTCGTTCTTTGGGTCACGACTTTTGCTCGGTCCTACACCCGTCCTTTAGGGTCACGACCTTTGCTCGGTCCTACACCCGTCCTTTGGGTCACGACCTTTGCTCGGTCCTACACCCGTCCGTTGGGTCACGATCTTTGCTCGGTCCTACACCCGTCCTTTAGGTCACAACCTTTGCTCGGTCCTACACCCGTCCTTTGGGTCACGACCTTTGCTCGGTCCTACACCCGTCCGTTGGGTCACGATCTTTGCTCGGTCCTACACCCGTCCTTTGGGTCATGACCTTTGCTCGGTCCTACACCCGTCCTTTGGGTCACGACCTTTGCTCGGTCCTACACCCATCCTCTGGGTCACGACCTTTGCTCGGTCTTACACCCGTCATATGGGTCACGACCTTCGCTCGGTCCTACACCCGTCCTTTGGGTCACGACGTTTGCTCGGTCCTACACCCGTCCTTTGGGTCACGACCTTTGCTCGGTCCTACACCCGTCCTTTGGGTCACGATCTTTGCTCGGTCCTACACCCGTCCTTTGGGTCATGACCTTTGATCGGTCCTACACTCATTCTTTGGGTCACGACTTTTGCTCGGTCCTACACCCGTCCTTTAGGGTCACGACCTTTGCTCGGTCCTACACCCGTCCTTTAGGTCACAACCTTTGCTCGGTCCTACACCCGTCCTTTGGGTCACGACCTTTGCTCGGTCCTACACCCGTCCGTTGGGTCACGACCTTTGCTCGGTCCTACACCCGTCCTTTGGGTCATGACCTTTGCTCGGTCCTACACCCGTCCTTTGGGTCACGACCTTTGCTCGGTCCTACACCCATCCTCTGGGTCACGACCTTTGCTCGGTCTTACACCCGTCATATGGGTCACGACCTTCGCTCGGTCCTACACCCGTCCTTTGGGTCACGACGTTTGCGAGGTCCTACACCCGTCCTTTGGGTCACGACCTTTGCTCGGTCCTACACCCGTCCTTTGGGTCACGACCTTTGCTCTGTCCTACACCCGTCCTCTGGGTCACGACCTTTGTTCGGTCTTACACCCGTCATATGGGTCACGACCTTCGCTCGGTCCTACACCCGTCCTTTGGGTCACGACCTTCGTTCGGTCCTACACCCGTCCTTTGGGTCACGACCTTTGCTCGATCCTACACCCGTCCTTTGGGCACGACCTTTGCTCGGTCCTACACCCTTCCTTTGGGTCACGACCTTTGCTCGGTCCTACACTCGTCCTTTGGGTCACGACCTTTGATCTGTCCTACACCCGTTCTTTGGGTCACAACCTTTGTTCGGTCCTACACCCGTCCTTTTGGGTCACGACCTTTGCTCGGTCCTACACTCGTCCGTCCTTTGGGTCACGACCTTTGCTCGGTACTACACCCGTCCTTTGGGTCACGACCTTTTCTCAGTCCTACACCCGTCCTTTGGGTCACGACCATTGCTCGGTCCTACACCCGTCCATTGGGTCACGACCTTTGCTCGGTCCTACCCATGTCCTTTTGGGTCACGACCTTTGCTCGGTCCTACACCCGTCCCTTCGGTCACGATCTTTGCTCGGTCCTACACCCGTCCTTTTGGGTCACGACCTTTGCTCGGTCCCACACCCGTCCTTTGGTTCACGACCTTTGCTCGGTCCCACACCCATCCTTTGGGTCACGACCTTTGCTCGGTCCTACACCCGTCCTTTAGGGTCACGACCTTTGCTCGGTCCTACACCCGTCCTTTAGGTCACAACCTTTGCTCGGTCCTACACCCGTCCTTTGGGTCACGACCTTCGCTCGGTCCTACACCCGTCCTTTGGGTCACGACCTTTGCTCGGTCCTACACCCGTCCTTTGGGTCACGACCTTTGCTCGGTCCTACACCCGTCCTTTGGGTCACGACCTTTGCTCGGTCTTACACCCGCCTTTTGGGTCACGACCTTTGCTCGGTCCTACCCCTGTCCTTTAGGTTACGACCTTTGTTCGGTCCTACACCTGTCCTTTAGGTCACGACCTTTGCTCGGTCCTACACCCGTCCTTTTGGGTCACGACCTTTGCTCGGTCCCACACCCGTCCTTTGGGTCACGACCTTTGCTCGGTCCCACACCCATCCTTTGGGTCACGACCTTTGCTCGGTCCTACACCCGTCCTTTAGGGTCACGACCTTTGCTCGGTCCTACACCCGTCCTTTGGGTCACGACCTTTGCTCGGTCCTACACCCGTCCTTTGGGTCACGACCTTTGCTCGGTCCTACACCCGTCCTTTGGGTCATGACCTTTGATCGGTCCTACACTCGTTCTTTGGGTCACGACTTTTGCTCGGTCCTACACCCGTCCTTTAGGGTCACGACCTTTGCTCGGTCCTACACCCGTCCTTTAGGTCACAACCTTTGCTCGGTCCTACACCCGTCCTTTGGGTCACGACCTTTGCTCGGTCCTACACCCGTCCTTTGGGTCACGATCTTTGCTCGGTCCTACACCCGTCCTTTGGGTCATGACCTTTGATCGGTCCTACACTCGTTCTTTGGGTCACGACTTTTGCTCGGTCCTACACCCGTCCTTTAGGGTCACGACCTTTGCTCGGTCCTACACCCGTCCTTTGGGTCACGACCTTTGCTCGGTCCTACACCCGTCCGTTGGGTCACGATCTTTGCTCGGTCCTACACCCGTCCTTTAGGTCACAACCTTTGCTCGGTCCTACACCCGTCCTTTGGGTCACGACCTTTGCTCGGTCCTACACCCGTCCGTTGGGTCACGATCTTTGCTCGGTCCTACACCCGTCCTTTGGGTCATGACCTTTGCTCGGTCCTACACCCGTCCTTTGGGTCACGACCTTTGCTCGGTCCTACACCCATCCTCTGGGTCACGACCTTTGCTCGGTCTTACACCCGTCATATGGGTCACGACCTTCGCTCGGTCCTACACCCGTCCTTTGGGTCACGACGTTTGCTCGGTCCTACACCCGTCCTTTGGGTCACGACCTTTGCTCGGTCCTACACCCGTCCTTTGGGTCACGATCTTTGCTCGGTCCTACACCCGTCCTTTGGGTCATGACCTTTGATCGGTCCTACACTCATTCTTTGGGTCACGACTTTTGCTCGGTCCTACACCCGTCCTTTAGGGTCACGACCTTTGCTCGGTCCTACACCCGTCCTTTAGGTCACAACCTTTGCTCGGTCCTACACCCGTCCTTTGGGTCACGACCTTTGCTCGGTCCTACACCCGTCCGTTGGGTCACGACCTTTGCTCGGTCCTACACCCGTCCTTTGGGTCATGACCTTTGCTCGGTCCTACACCCGTCCTTTGGGTCACGACCTTTGCTCGGTCCTACACCCATCCTCTGGGTCACGACCTTTGCTCGGTCTTACACCCGTCATATGGGTCACGACCTTCGCTCGGTCCTACACCCGTCCTTTGGGTCACGACGTTTGCGAGGTCCTACACCCGTCCTTTGGGTCACGACCTTTGCTCGGTCCTACACCCGTCCTTTGGGTCACGACCTTTGCTCTGTCCTACACCCGTCCTCTGGGTCACGACCTTTGTTCGGTCTTACACCCGTCATATGGGTCACGACCTTCGCTCGGTCCTACACCCGTCCTTTGGGTCACGACCTTCGTTCGGTCCTACACCCGTCCTTTGGGTCACGACCTTTGCTCGATCCTACACCCGTCCTTTGGGCACGACCTTTGCTCGGTCCTACACCCTTCCTTTGGGTCACGACCTTTGCTCGGTCCTACACTCGTCCTTTGGGTCACGACCTTTGATCTGTCCTACACCCGTTCTTTGGGTCACAACCTTTGTTCGGTCCTACACCCGTCCTTTTGGGTCACGACCTTTGCTCGGTCCTACACTCGTCCGTCCTTTGGGTCACGACCTTTGCTCGGTACTACACCCGTCCTTTGGGTCACGACCTTTTCTCAGTCCTACACCCGTCCTTTGGGTCACGACCATTGCTCGGTCCTACACCCGTCCATTGGGTCACGACCTTTGCTCGGTCCTACCCATGTCCTTTTGGGTCACGACCTTTGCTCGGTCCTACACCCGTCCCTTCGGTCACGATCTTTGCTCGGTCCTACACCCGTCCTTTTGGGTCACGACCTTTGCTCGGTCCCACACCCGTCCTTTGGTTCACGACCTTTGCTCGGTCCCACACCCATCCTTTGGGTCACGACCTTTGCTCGGTCCTACACCCGTCCTTTAGGGTCACGACCTTTGCTCGGTCCTACACCCGTCCTTTAGGTCACAACCTTTGCTCGGTCCTACACCCGTCCTTTGGGTCACGACCTTCGCTCGGTCCTACACCCGTCCTTTGGGTCACGACCTTTGCTCGGTCCTACACCCGTCCTTTGGGTCACGACCTTTGCTCGGTCCTACACCCGTCCTTTGGGTCACGACCTTTGCTCGGTCTTACACCCGCCTTTTGGGTCACGACCTTTGCTCGGTCCTACCCCTGTCCTTTAGGTTACGACCTTTGTTCGGTCCTACACCTGTCCTTTAGGTCACGACCTTTGCTCGGTCCTACACCCGTCCTTTTGGGTCACGACCTTTGCTCGGTCCCACACCCGTCCTTTGGGTCACGACCTTTGCTCGGTCCCACACCCATCCTTTGGGTCACGACCTTTGCTCGGTCCTACACCCGTCCTTTAGGGTCACGACCTTTGCTCGGTCCTACACCCGTCCTTTAGGTCACAACCTTTGCTCGATCCTACACCCGTCCTTTGGGTCACGACCTTCGCTCGGTCCTACACCCGTCCCTTGGGTCACGATCTTTGCTCGGTCCTACACCCGTCCTTTGGGTCACAACTTTTGCTCGGTCCTACACCCGTCCATTTGGGTCACGACCTTTGCTCGGTCCCACACCCGTCCTTTGGGTCACGACCTTTGCTCGGTCCCACACCCGTCCTTTGAGACACGACCTTTGCTCGGTCCTACACCCGTCCTTTGGGTCACGACCTTTGCGAGGTCCTACACCCGTCTTTTGGGTCACGACCTTTGCTCGGTCGTACACCCGTCCTTTGGGTCACGGCGTTTGCTCGGTCCTACACGCGTCCTTCGGGTCACTACCTTTGCTCGGTCCTACACCCTTCCTTTGGGTCACGACCTTTGCTCGGTCCTACACTCGTCCTTTGGGTCACGACCTTTGATCTGTCCTACACCCGTTCTTTGGGTCAAAACCTTTGCTCGGTCCTACACCCGTCCTTTTGGGTCACGACCTTTGCTCGGTCCTACACCCGTCCTTTGGGTCACGACCTTTGCTCGGTCCTACACCCGTCTTTTGGGTCACGACCTTTGCTCGGTCCTACACCCGTCCTTTGGGTCACGGCCTTTGCTCGGTCCTACACCCGTCCTTTGGGTCACGACCTTCGCTCGGTCCTACACCCGTCCTTTGGGTCACGACCTTTGCTCGATCCTACACCCGTCCTTTGGGCACGACCTTTGCTCGGTCCTACACCCTTCCTTTGGGTCACGACCTTTGCTCGGTCCTACACTCGTCCTTTGGGTCACGACCTTTGATCTGTCCTACACCCGTTCTTTGGGTCACAACCTTTGTTCGGTCCTACACCCGTCCTTTTGGGTCACGACCTTTGCTCGGTCCTACACTCGTCCGTCCTTTGGGTCACGACCTTTGCTCGGTACTACACCCGTCCTTTGGGTCACGCCTTTTCTCAGTCCTACACCCGTCCTTTGGGTCTCGACCATTGCTCGGTCCTACACCCGTCCATTGGGTCACGACCTTTGCTCGGTCCTACCCATGTCCTTTTGGGTCACGACCTTTGCTCGGTCCTACACCCGTCCCTTCGGTCACGATCTTTGCTCGGTCCTACACCCGTCCTTTTGGGTCACGACCTTTGCTCGGTCCCACACCCGTCCTTTGGTTCACGACCTTTGCTCGGTCCCACACCCATCCTTTGGGTCACGACCTTTGCTCGGTCCTACACCCGTCCTTTAGGGTCACGACCTTTGCTCGGTCCTACACCCGTCCTTTAGGTCACAACCTTTGCTCGGTCCTACACCCGTCCTTTGGGTCACGACCTTCGCTCGGTCCTACACCCGTCCTTTGGGTCACGACCTTTGCTCGGTCCTACACCCGTCCTTTGGGTCACGACCTTTGCTCGGTCCTACACCCGTCCTTTGGGTCACGACCTTTGCTCGGTCTAACACCCGCCTTTTGGGTCACGACCTTTGCTCGGTCCTACCCCTGTCCTTTAGGTTACGACCTTTGTTCGGTCCTACACCTGTCCTTTAGGTCACGACCTTTGCTCGGTCCTACACCCGTCCTTTTGGGTCACGACCTTTGCTCGGTCCCACACCCGTCCTTTGGGTCACGACCTTTGCTCGGTCCCACACCCATCCTTTGGGTCACGACCTTTGCTCGGTCCTACACCCGTCCTTTAGGGTCACGACCTTTGCTCGGTCCTACACCCGTCCTTTAGGTCACAACCTTTGCTCGGTCCTACACCCGTCCTTTGGGTCACGACCTTCGCTCGGTCCTACACCCGTCCCTTGGGTCACGATCTTTGCTCGGTCCTACACCCGTCCTTTGGGTCACAACTTTTGCTCGGTCCTACACCCGTCCATTTGGGTCACGACCTTTGCTCGGTCCCACACCCGTCCTTTGGGTCACGACCTTTGCTCGGTCCCACACCCGTCCTTTGAGACACGACCTTTGCTCGGTCCTACACCCGTCCTTTGGGTCACGACCTTTGCGAGGTCCTACACCCGTCTTTTGGGTCACGACCTTTGCTCGGTCGTACACCCGTCCTTTGGGTCACGACCTTTGCTTGGTCCTACACGCGTCCTTCGGGTCACTACCTTTGCTCGGTCCTACACCCTTCCTTTGGGTCACGACCTTTGCTCGGTCCTACACTCGTCCTTTGGGTCACGACCTTTGATCTGTCCTACACCCGTTCTTTGGGTCACAACCTTTGGTCGGTCCTACACCCGTCCTTTGGGTCACGAACTTTGCTCGGTCCTACACCTGTCCTTTGGGTCACGACCTTTGCTCGGTCCTACACCCGTCCTCTGGGTCACGACCTTTGCTCGGTCCTACACCCGTCCTCTGGGTCACGACCTTTGCTCGGTCTTACACCCGTCATATGGGTCACGACCTTCGCTCGGTCCTACACCCGTCCTTTGGGTCACGACCTTCGCTAGGTCCTACACCCGTCCTTTGGGTCACGACCTTTGCTCGATCCTACACCCGTCCTTTGGGTCACGACCTTTGCTCGGTCCTACCCCTGTCCTTTAGGTTACGACCTTTGTTCGGTCCTACACCTGTCCTTTAGGTCACGACCTTTGCTCGGTCCCACACCCGTCCTTTGGGTCACGACCTTTGCTCGGTCCCACACCCATCCTTTGGGTCACGACCTTTGCTCGGTCCTACACCCGTCCTTTAGGGTCACGACCTTTGCTCGGTCCTACACCCGTCCTTTAGGTCACAACCTTTGCTCGGTCCTACACCCGTCCTTTGGGTCACGACCTTCGCTCGGTCCTACACCCGTCCCTTGGGTCACGATCTTTGCTCGGTCCTACACCCGTCCTTTGGGTCACAACTTTTGCTCGGTCCTACACCCGTCCATTTGGGTCACGACCTTTGCTCGGTCCCACACCCGTCCTTTGGGTCACGACCTTTGCTCGGTCCCACACCCGTCCTTTGAGACACGACCTTTGCTAGGTCCTACACCCGTCCTTTGGGTCACGACCTTTGCGAGGTCCTACACCCGTCTTTTGGGTCACGACCTTTGCTCGGTCGTACACCCGTCCTTTGGGTCACGGCCTTTGCTCGGTCCTACACGCGTCCTTCGGGTCACTACCTTTGCTCGGTCCTACACCCTTCCTTTGGGTCACGACCTTTGCTCGGTCCTACACTCGTCCTTTGGGTCACGACCTTTGATCTGTCCTACACCCGTTCTTTGGGTCAAAACCTTTGCTCGGTCCTACACCCGTCCTTTTGGGTCACGACCTTTGCTCGGTCCTACACCCGTCCTTTGGGTCACGACCTTTGCTCGGTCCTACACCCGTCTTTTGGGTCACGACCTTTACTCGGTCCTACACCCGTCCTTTGGGTCACGGCCTTTGCTCGGTCCTACACGCGTCCTTTGGGTCCCTACCTTTGCTCGGTCCTACACCCTTCCTTTGGGTCACGACCTTTGCTCGGTCCTACACTCGTCCTTTGGGTCACGACCTTTGATCTGTCCTACACCCGTTCTTTGGGTCACAACCTTTGGTCGGTCCTACACCCGTCCTTTGGGTCACGAACTTTGCTCGGTCCTACACCTGTCCTTTGGGTCACGACCTTTGCTCGGTCCTACACCCGTCCTCTGGGTCACGACCTTTGCTCGGTCCTACACCCGTCCTCTGGGTCACGACCTTTGCTCGGTCTTACACCCGTCATATGGGTCACGACCTTCGCTCGGTCCTACACCCGTCCTTTGGGTCACGACCTTCGCTAGGTCCTACACCCGTCCTTTGGGTCACGACCTTTGCTCGATCCTACACCCGTCCTTTGGGTCACGACCTTTGCTCGGTCCTACCCCTGTCCTTTAGGTTACGACCTTTGTTCGGTCCTACACCTGTCCTTTAGGTCACGACCTTTGCTCGGTCCTACACCCGTCCATTGGGTCACGACCTTTGCTCGGTCCCACACCCGTCCTTTGGGTCACGACCTTTGCTCGGTCCCACACCCGTCCTTTGAGACACGACCTTTGCTCGGTCCTACACCCGTCCTTTGGGTCACGACCTTTGCGAGGTCCTACACCCGTCTTTTGGGTCACGACCTTTGCTCGGTCGTACACCCGTCCTTTGGGTCACGGCCTTTGCTCGGTCCTACACGCGTCCTTCGGGTCACTACCTTTGCTCGGTCCTACACCCTTCCTTTGGGTCACGACCTTTGCTCGGTCCTACACTCGTCCTTTGGGTCACGACCTTTGATCTGTCCTACACCCGTTCTTTGGGTCAAAACCTTTGCTCGGTCCTACACCCGTCCTTTTGGGTCACGACCTTTGCTCGGTCCTACACCCGTCCTTTGGGTCACGACCTTTGCTCGGTCCTACACCCGTCTTTTGGGTCACGACCTTTACTCGGTCCTACACCCGTCCTTTGGGTCACGGCCTTTGCTCGGTCCTACACGCGTCCTTTGGGTCCCTACCTTTGCTCGGTCCTACACCCTTCCTTTGGGTCACGACCTTTGCTCGGTCCTACACTCGTCCTTTGGGTCACGACCTTTGATCTGTCCTACACCCGTTCTTTGGGTCACAACCTTTGGTCGGTCCTACACCCGTCCTTTGGGTCACGAACTTTGCTCGGTCCTACACCTGTCCTTTGGGTCACGACCTTTGCTCGGTCCTACACCCGTCCTCTGGGTCACGACCTTTGCTCGGTCCTACACCCGTCCTCTGGGTCACGACCTTTGCTCGGTCTTACACCCGTCATATGGGTCACGACCTTCGCTCGGTCCTACACCCGTCCTTTGGGTCACGACCTTCGCTAGGTCCTACACCCGTCCTTTGGGTCACGACCTTTGCTCGATCCTACACCCGTCCTTTGGGTCACGACCTTTGCTCGGTCCTACCCCTGTCCTTTAGGTTACGACCTTTGTTCGGTCCTACACCTGTCCTTTAGGTCACGACCTTTGCTCGGTCCTACACCCGTCCATTGGGTCACGACCTTTGCTCGGTCCTACCCATGTCCTTTTGGGTCACGACCTTTGCTCGGTCCTACACCCGTCCTTTGGGTCACGACCTTTGCTCGGTCCTACACCCATCCTCTGGGTCACGACCTTTGCTCGGTCTTACACCCGTCATATGGGTCACGACCTTCGCTCGGTCCTACACCCGTCCTTTGGGTCACGACGTTTGCTCCGTCCTACACCCGTCCTTTGGGTCACGACCTTTGCTCGGTCCTACACCCGTCCTTTGGGTCACGATCTTTGCTCGGTCCTACACCCGTCCTTTGGGTCATGACCTTTGATCGGTCCTACACTCGTTCTTTGGGTCACGACTTTTGCTCGGTCCTACACCCGTCCTTTAGGGTCACGACCTTTGCTCGGTCCTACACCCGTCCTTTAGGTCACAACCTTTGCTCGGTCCTACACCCGTCCTTTGGGTCACGAACTTTGCTCGGTCCTACACCCGTCCGTTGGGTCACGATCTTTGCTCGGTCCTACACCCGTCCTTTGGGTCATGACCTTTGCTCGGTCCTACACCCGTCCTTTGGGTCACGACCTTTGCTCGGTCCTACACCCATCCTCTGGGTCACGACCTTTGCTCGGTCTTACACCCGTCATATGGGTCACGACCTTCGCTCGCTCCTACACCCGTCCTTTGGGTCACGACGTTTGCTCGGTCCTACACCCGTCCTTTGGGTCACGACCTTTGCTCGGTCCTACACCCGTCCTTTGGGTCACGATCTTTGCTCGGTCCTACACCCGTCCTTTGGGTCATGACCTTTGATCGGTCCTACACTCGTTCTTTGGGTCACGACTTTTGCTCGGTCCTACACCCGTCCTTTAGGGTCACGACCTTTGCTCGGTCCTACACCCGTCCTTTAGGTCACAACCTTTGCTCGGTCCTACACCCGTCCTTTGGGTCACGACCTTTGCTCGGTCCTACACCCGTCCTTTGGGTCACGATCTTTGCTCGATCCTACACCCGTCCTATGGGTCATGACCTTTGATCGGTCCTACACTCGTTCTTTGGGTCACGACCTTTGCTCGGTCCTACACCCGTCCTTTAGGGTCACGACCTTTGCTCGGTCCTACACCCGTCCGTTGGGTCACGATCTTTGCTCAGTCCTACACCCGTCCTTTGGGTCATGACCTTTGCTCGGTCCTACACCCGTCCTTTGGGTCACGATCTTTGCTCGGTCCTACACCCGTCCTTTGGGTCATGACCTTTGATCGGTCCTACACTCGTTCTTTGGGTCACGACCTTCGCTCGGTCCTACACCCGTCCTTTGGGTCACGACGTTTGCTCGGTCCTACACCCGTCCTTTGGGTCACGACCTTTGCTCGGTCCTACACCCGTCCTTTGGGTCACGATCTTTGCTCGGTCCTACACCCGTCCTTTGGGTCATGACCTTTGATCGGTCCTACACTCGTTCTTTGGGTCACTACTTTTGCTCGGTCCTACACCCGTCCTTTAGGGTCACGACCTTTGCTCGGTCCTACACCCGTCCTTTAGGTCACAACCTTTGCTCGGTCCTACACCCGTCCTTTGGGTCACGACCTTTGCTCGGTCCTACACCCGTCCGTTGGGTCACGACCTTTGCTCGGTCCTACACCCGTCCTTTGGGTCATGACCTTTGCTCGGTCCTACACCCGTCCTTTGGGTCACGACCTTTGTTCGGTCCTACACCCATCCTCTGGGTCACGACCTTTGCTCGGTCTTACACCCGTCATATGGGTCACGACCTTCGCTCGGTCCTACACCCGTCCTTTGGGTCACGACGTTTGCGAGGTCCTACACCCGTCCTTTGGGTCACGACCTTTGCTCGGTCCTACACCCGTCCTTTGGGTCACGACCTTTGCTCTGTCCTACACCCGTCCTCTGGGTCACGACCTTTGTTCGGTCTTACACCCGTCATATGGGTCACGACCTTCGCTCGGTCCTACACCCGTCCTTTGGGTCACGACCTTCGCTCGGTCCTACACCCGTCCTTTGGGTCACGACCTTTGCTCGATCCTACACCCGTCCTTTGGGCACGACCTTTGCTCGGTCCTACACCCTTCCTTTGGGTCACGACCTTTGCTCGGTCCTACACTCGTCCTTTGGGTCACGACCTTTGATCTGTCCTACACCCGTTCTTTGGGTCACAACCTTTGTTCGGTCCTACACCCGTCCTTTTGGGTCACGACCTTTGCTCGGTCCTACACTCGTCCGTCCTTTGGGTCACGACCTTTGCTCGGTACTACACCCGTCCTTTTTGTCACGACCTTTTCTCAGTCCTACACCCGTCCTTTGGGTCACGACCATTGCTCGGTCCTACACCCGTCCATTGGGTCACGACCTTTGCTCGGTCCTACCCATGTCCTTTTGGGTCACGACCTTTGCTCGGTCCTACACCCGTCCCTTCGGTCACGATCTTTGCTCGGTCCTACACCCGTCCTTTTGGGTCACGACCTTTGCTCGGTCCCACACCCGTCCTTTGGTTCACGACCTTTGCTCGGTCCCACACCCATCCTTTGGGTCACGACCTTTGCTCGGTCCTACACCCGTCCTTTAGGGTCACGACCTTTGCTCGGTCCTACACCCGTCCTTTAGGTCACAACCTTTGCTCGGTCCTACACCCGTCCTTTGGGTCACGACCTTCGCTCGGTCCTACACCCGTCCTTTGGGTCACGACCTTTGCTCGGTCCTACACCCGTCATTTGGGTCACGACCTTCGCTAGGTCCTACACCCGTCCTTTGCGTCACGACCTTTGCTCGGTCCTACACCCGTCCTTTGGGTCACGACCTTTGCTCGGTCCTACCCCTGTCCTTTAGGTTACGACCTTTGTTCGGTCCTACACCTGTCCTTTAGGTCACGACCTTTGCTCGGTCCTACACCCGTCCATTGGGTCACGACCTTTGCTCGGTCCTACCCATGTCCTTTTGGGTCACGACCTTTGCTCGGTCCTACACCCGTCCCTTGGGTCACGATCTTTACTCGGTCCTACACCCGTCCTTTGGGTCACTACCTTTGCTCGGTCCTACACCCGTCCTTTTGGGTCACGACCTTTGCTCGGTCCCACACCCGTCCTTTGGGTGACGACCTTTGCTCGGTCCCACACCCATCCTTTGAGTCACGACCTTTGCTCGGTCATACACCCGTCCTTTGGGTCACGACGTTTGCGAGGTCCTACACCCGTCCTTTGGGTCAGGACCTTTGCTCGATCCTACACCCGTCCCTTGGGTCACGATCTTTGCTCGGTCCTACACCCGTCCTTTGGGTCACAACTTTTGCTCGGTCCTACACCCGTCCATTTGGGTCACGACCTTTGCTCGGTCCCACACCCGTCCTTTGGGTCACGACCTTTGCTCGGTCCCACACCCGTCCTTTGAGACACGACCTTTGCTCGGTCCTACACCCGTCCTTTGGGTCACGACCTTTGCGAGGTCCTACACCCGTCTTTTGGGTCACGACCTTTGCTCGGTCGTACACCCGTCCTTTGGGTCACGGCCTTTGCTCGGTCCTACATGCGTCCTTCGGGTCACTACCTTTGCTCGGTCCTACACCCTTCCTTTGGGTCACGACCTTTGCTCGGTCCTACACTCGTCCTTTGGGTCACGACCTTTGATCTGTCCTACACCCGTTCTTTGGGTCAAAACCTTTGCTCGGTCCTACACCCGTCCTTTTGGGTCACGACCTTTGCTCGGTCCTACACCCGTCCTTTGGGTCACGACCTTTGCTCGGTCCTACACCCGTCTTTTGGGTCACGACCTTTGCTCGGTCCTACACCCGTCCTTTGGGTCACGGCCTTTGCTCGGTCCTACACGCGTCCTTTGGGTCCCTACCTTTGCTCGGTCCTACACCCTTCCTTTGGGTCACGACCTTTGCTCGGTCCTACACTCGTCCTTTGGGTCACGACCTTTGATCTGTCCTACACCCGTTCTTTGGGTCACAACCTTTGGTCGGTCCTACACCCGTCCTTTGGGTCACGAACTTTGCTCGGTCCTACACCTGTCCTTTGGGTCACGACCTTTGCTCGGTCCTACACCCGTCCTCTGGGTCACGACCTTTGCTCGGTCCTACACCCGTCCTCTGGGTCACGACCTTTGCTCGGTCTTACACCCGTCATATGGGTCACGACCTTCGCTCGGTCCTACACCCGTCCTTTGGGTCACGACCTTTGCTCGGTACTACACCCGTCCTTTTTGTCACGACCTTTTCTCAGTCCTACACCCGTCCTTTGGGTCACGACCATTGCTCGGTCCTACACCCGTCCATTGGGTCACGACCTTTGCTCGGTCCTACCCATGTCCTTTTGGGTCACGACCTTTGCTCGGTCCTACACCCGTCCCTTCGGTCACGATCTTTGCTCGGTCCTACACCCGTCCTTTTGGGTCACGACCTTTGCTCGGTCCCACACCCGTCCTTTGGTTCACGACCTTTGCTCGGTCCCACACCCATCCTTTGGGTCACGACCTTTGCTCGGTCCTACACCCGTCCTTTAGGGTCACGACCTTTGCTCGGTCCTACACCCGTCCTTTAGGTCACAACCTTTGCTCGGTCCTACACCCGTCCTTTGGGTCACGACCTTCGCTCGGTCCTACACCCGTCCTTTGGGTCACGACCTTCGCTCGGTCCTACACCCGTCCTTTGGGTCACGACCTTTGCTCGGTCCTACACCCGTCATTTGGGTCACGACCTTCGCTAGGTCCTACACCCGTCCTTTGCGTCACGACCTTTGCTCGGTCCTACACCCGTCCTTTGGGTCACGACCTTTGCTCGGTCCTACCCCTGTCCTTTAGGTTACGACCTTTGTTCGGTCCTACACCTGTCCTTTAGGTCACGACCTTTGCTCGGTCCTACACCCGTCCATTGGGTCACGACCTTTGCTCGGTCCTACCCATGTCCTTTTGGGTCACGACCTTTGCTCGGTCCTACACCCGTCCCTTGGGTCACGATCTTTACTCGGTCCTACACCCGTCCTTTGGGTCACTACCTTTGCTCGGTCCTACACCCGTCCTTTTGGGTCACGACCTTTGCTCGGTCCCACACCCGTCCTTTGGGTCACGACCTTTGCTCGGTCCCACACCCATCCTTTGAGTCACGACCTTTGCTCGGTCATACACCCGTCCTTTGGGTCACGACGTTTGCGAGGTCCTACACCCGTCCTTTGGGTCAGGACCTTTGCTCGATCCTACACCCGTCCCTTGGGTCACGATCTTTGCTCGGTCCTACACCCGTCCTTTGGGTCACAACTTTTGCTCGGTCCTACACCCGTCCATTTGGGTCACGACCTTTGCTCGGTCCCACACCCGTCCTTTGGGTCACGACCTTTGCTCGGTCCCACACCCGTCCTTTGAGACACGACCTTTGCTCGGTCCTACACCCGTCCTTTGGGTCACGACCTTTGCGAGGTCCTACACCCGTCTTTTGGGTCACGACCTTTGCTCGGTCGTACACCCGTCCTTTGGGTCACGGCCTTTGCTCGGTCCTACATGCGTCCTTCGGGTCACTACCTTTGCTCGGTCCTACACTCGTCCTTTGGGTCACGACCTTTGATCTGTCCTACACCCGTTCTTTGGGTCAAAACCTTTGCTCGGTCCTACACCCGTCCTTTTGGGTCACGACCTTTGCTCGGTCCTACACCCGTCCTTTGGGTCACGACCTTTGCTCGGTCCTACACCCGTCTTTTGGGTCACGACCTTTGCTCGGTCCTACACCCGTCCTTTGGGTCACGGCCTTTGCTCGGTCCTACACGCGTCCTTTGGGTCCCTACCTTTGCTCGGTCCTACACCCTTCCTTTGGGTCACGACCTTTGCTCGGTCCTACACTCGTCCTTTGGGTCACGACCTTTGATCTGTCCTACACCCGTTCTTTGGGTCACAACCTTTGGTCGGTCCTACACCCGTCCTTTGGGTCACGAACTTTGCTCGGTCCTACACCTGTCCTTTGGGTCACGACCTTTGCTCGGTCCTACACCCGTCCTCTGGGTCACGACCTTTGCTCGGTCCTACACCCGTCCTCTGGGTCACGACCTTTGCTCGGTCTTACACCCGTCATATGGGTCACGACCTTCGCTCGGTCCTACACCCGTCCTTTGGGTCACGACCTTCGCTAGGTCCTACACCCGTCCTTTGGGTCACGACCTTTGCTCGATCCTACACCCGTCCTTTGGGTCACGACCTTTGCTCGGTCCTACCCCTGTCCTTTAGGTTACGACCTTTGTTCGGTCCTACACCTGTCCTTTAGGTCACGACCTTTGCTCGGTCCTACACCCGTCCATTGGGTCACGACCTTTGCTCGGTCCTACCCATGTCCTTTTGGGTCACGACCTTTGCTCGGTCCTACACCCGTCCCTTGGGTCACGACCTTTGCTCGGTCCTACACCCGTCCTTTGGGTCACTACCTTTGCTCGGTCCTACACCCGTCCCTTGGGTCACGACCTTTGCTCGGTCCTACACCCGTCCTTTGGGTCACTACCTTTGCTCGGTCCTACACCAGTCCTTTTGGGTCACGACCTTTGCTCGGTCCCACACCCGTCCTTTGGGTCACGACCTTTGCTCGGTCCCACACCCATCCTTTGAGTCACGACCTTTGCTCGGTCATACACCCGTCCTTTGGGTCACGACGTTTGCGAGGTCCTACACCCGTCCTTTGGGTCAGGACCTTTGCTCGATCCTACACCCGTCCCTTGGGTCACGATCTTTGCTCGGTCCTACACCCGTCCTTTGGGTCACAACTTTTGCTCTGTCCTACACCCGTCCTTTTGGGTCACGACCTTTGCTCGGTCCCACACCCGTCCTTTGGGTCACGACCTTTGCTCGGTCCCACACCCGTCCTTTGAGACACGACCTTTGCTCGGTCCTACACCCGTCCTTTGGGTCACGACCTCTGCGAGGTCCTACACCCGTCTTTTGGGTCACGACCTTTGCTCGGTCCTACACCCGTCCTTTGGGTCACGGCCTTTGCTCGGTCCTACACGCGTCCTTTGGATCACGACCTTCGCTCGGTCCTACACCCGTCCTTTTGGGTCAAGACCTTTACTCGGTCCCACACCCGTCCTTTAGGTCACGACCTTTGCTCGGTCCTACACCCGTCCTTTGGGTCACGACCATTGCTCGGTCCTACACTCATCCTTTGGGTCACGACCTTTGCTCGATCCTAAACCCGTCCTTTGGGTCACGACCTTTGCTCGGTCCTACACCCGTCATCTGGGTCACAACCTTTGCTCGGTCCTACACCCGTCATTTGGGTCACGACCTTCACTCGGTCCTACACCCGTCCTATGGGTCACGACCTTCGCTCGGTCCTACACCCGTCCTTTGGGTCACGACCTTCGCTCGGTCCTACACCCATCCTTTGGGTCGCGACCTTTGCTCGGTCCTACACCCGTCCTTTGGGTCACGACCTTTGCTCGGTCCCACACCCGTCCTTTGAGTCACGACCTTTGCTCGGTCTTACACCCGTCCTTTGGGTCACGACCTTTGCGAGGTCCTACACCCGTCTTTTGGGTCACGACCTTTGCTCGGTCCTATACCCGTCCTTTGGGTCACGACCTTTGCGAGGTCCTACACCCGTCCTTTGGGTCACAACTTTTGCTCGGTCCTACACCCGTCCTTTTGGGTCACGACCTTTGCTCGGTCCCACACCCGTCCTTTGGGTCACGACCTTTGCTCGGTCCCACACCCGTCCTTTGAGTCACGACCTTTGCTTGGTCCTACACCCGTCCTTTGGGTCACGACCTTTGCGAGGTCCTACACCCGTTCTTTGGGTCACGACCTTTGCTCGATCCTACACCCGTCCTTTGGGTCACGACCTTTGCTCGGTCCTACCCCTGTCCTTTAGGTTACGACCTTTGTTCGGTCCTACACCTGTCCTTTAGGTCACGACCTTTGCTCGGTCCTACACCCGTCCTTTTGGGTCACGACCTTTGCTCGGTCCTACACTCGTCCGTCCTTTGGGTCACGACCTTTGCTCGGTACTACACCCGTCCTTTGGGTCACGACCTTTTCTCAGTCCTACACCCGTCCTTTGGGTCACGACCATTGCTCGGTCCTACACCCGTCCATTGGGTCACGACCTTTGCTCGGTCCTACCCCTGTCCTTTTGGGTCACGACCTTTGCTCGGTCCTACACCCGTCCCTTGGGTCACGATCTTTGCTCGGTCCTACACCCGTCCTTTGGGTCACTACCTTTGCTCAGTCCTACACCCGTCCTTTTGGGTCACGACCTTTGCTCAGTCCCACACCCGTCCTTTGGGTCACGACCTTTGCTCGGTCCCACACCCATCCTTTGGGTCACGACCTTTGCTCGGTCCTACACCCGTCCTTTGGGTCACGACCTTTGCTCGGTCCTACACCCGTCTTTTGGGTCACGACCTTTGCTCGGTCCTACACCCGTCCTTTGGGTCACGGCCTTTGCTCGGTCCTACACGCGTCCTTTGGGTCCCTACCTTTGCTCGGTCCTACACCCTTCCTTTGGGTCACGACCTTTGCTCGGTCCTACACTCGTCCTTTGGGTCACGACCTTTGATCTGTCCTACACCCGTTCTTTGGGTCACAACCTTTGGTCGGTCCTACACCCGTCCTTTGGGTCACGAACTTTGCTCGGTCCTACACCTGTCCTTTGGGTCACGACCTTTGCTCGGTCCTACACCCGTCCTCTGGGTCACGACCTTTGCTCGGTCCTACACCCGTCCTCTGGGTCACGACCTTTGCTCGGTCTTACACCCGTCATATGGGTCACGACCTTCGCTCGGTCCTACACCCGTCCTTTGGGTCACGACCTTCGCTAGGTCCTACACCCGTCCTTTGGGTCACGACCTTTGCTCGATCCTACACCCGTCCTTTGGGTCACGACCTTTGCTCGGTCCTACCCCTGTCCTTTAGGTTACGACCTTTGTTCGGTCCTACACCTGTCCTTTAGGTCACGACCTTTGCTCGGTCCTACACCCGTCCATTGGGTCACGACCTTTGCTCGGTCCTACCCATGTCCTTTTGGGTCACGACCTTTGCTCGGTCCTACACCCGTCCCTTGGGTCACGACCTTTGCTCGGTCCTACACCCGTCCTTTGGGTCACTACCTTTGCTCGGTCCTACACCCGTCCCTTGTGTCACGACCTTTGCTCGGTCCTACACCCGTCCTTTGGGTCACTACCTTTGCTCGGTCCTACACCAGTCCTTTTGGGTCACGACCTTTGCTCGGTCCCACACCCGTCCTTTGGGTCACGACCTTTGCTCGGTCCCACACCCATCCTTTGAGTCACGACCTTTGCTCGGTCATACACCCGTCCTTTGGGTCACGACGTTTGCGAGGTCCTACACCCGTCCTTTGGGTCAGGACCTTTGCTCGATCCTACACCCGTCCCTTGGGTCACGATCTTTGCTCGGTCCTACACCCGTCCTTTGGGTCACAACTTTTGCTCTGTCCTACACCCGTCCTTTTGGGTCACGACCTTTGCTCGGTCCCACACCCGTCCTTTGGGTCACGACCTTTGCTCGGTCCCACACCCGTCCTTTGAGACACGACCTTTGCTCGGTCCTACACCCGTCCTTTGGGTCACGACCTCTGCGAGGTCCTACACCCGTCTTTTGGGTCACGACCTTTGCTCGGTCCTACACCCGTCCTTTGGGTCACGGCCTTTGCTCGGTCCTACACGCGTCCTTTGGATCACGACCTTCGCTCGGTCCTACACCCGTCCTTTTGGGTCAAGACCTTTACTCGGTCCCACACCCGTCCTTTAGGTCACGACCTTTGCTCGGTCCTACACCCGTCCTTTGGGTCACGACCATTGCTCGGTCCTACACTCATCCTTTGGGTCACTACCTTTGCTCGATCCTAAACCCGTCCTTTGGGTCACGACCTTTGCTCGGTCCTACACCCGTCATCTGGGTCACAACCTTTGCTCGGTCCTACACCCGTCATTTGGGTCACGACCTTCACTCGGTCCTACACCCGTCCTATGGGTCACGACCTTCGCTCGGTCCTACACCCGTCCTTTGGGTCACGACCTTCGCTCGGTCCTACACCCATCCTTTGGGTCGCGACCTTTGCTCGGTCCTACACCCGTCCTTTGGGTCACGACCTTTGCTCGGTCCCACACCCGTCCTTTGAGTCACGACCTTTGCTCGGTCTTACACCCGTCCTTTGGGTCACGACCTTTGCGAGGTCCTACACCCGTCTTTTGGGTCACGACCTTTGCTCGGTCCTATACCCGTCCTTTGGGTCACGACCTTTGCGAGGTCCTACACCCGTCCTTTGGGTCACAACTTTTGCTCGGTCCTACACCCGTCCTTTTGGGTCACGACCTTTGCTCGGTCCCACACCCGTCCTTTGGGTCACGACCTTTGCTCGGTCCCACACCCGTCCTTTGAGTCACGACCTTTGCTTGGTCCTACACCCGTCCTTTGGGTCACGACCTTTGCGAGGTCCTACACCCGTTCTTTGGGTCACGACCTTTGCTCGATCCTACACCCGTCCTTTGGGTCACGACCTTTGCTCGGTCCTACCCCTGTCCTTTAGGTTACGACCTTTGTTCGGTCCTACACCTGTCCTTTAGGTCACGACCTTTGCTCGGTCCTACACCCGTCCTTTTGGGTCACGACCTTTGCTCGGTCCTACACTCGTCCGTCCTTTGGGTCACGACCTTTGCTCGGTACTACACCCGTCCTTTGGGTCACGACCTTTTCTCAGTCCTACACCCGTCCTTTGGGTCACGACCATTGCTCGGTCCTACACCCGTCCATTGGGTCACGACCTTTGCTCGGTCCTACCCCTGTCCTTTTGGGTCACGACCTTTGCTCGGTCCTACACCCGTCCCTTGGGTCACGATCTTTGCTCGGTCCTACACCCGTCCTTTGGGTCACTACCTTTGCTCAGTCCTACACCCGTCCTTTTGGGTCACGACCTTTGCTCAGTCCCACACCCGTCCTTTGGGTCACGACCTTTGCTCGGTCCCACACCCATCCTTTGGGTCACGACCTTTGCTCGGTCCTACACCCGTCCTTTGGGTCACGACCTTTGCTCGGTCCTACACCCGTCCTTTGGGTCACGATCTTTGCTCGGTCCTACACCCGTCCTTTGGGTCACGACCTTTGATCGGTCCTACACTCGTTCTTTGGGTCACGACTTTTGCTCGGTCCTACACCCGTCCTTTAGGGTCACGACTTTTGCTCGGTCCTACACCCGTCCTTTAGGTCACAACCTTTGCTCGGTCCTACACCCGTCCTTTGGGTCACGACCTTTGCTCGGTCCTACACCCGTCCTTTGGGTCACGACCTTTGCTCGGTCCTACACCCGTCCTTTGGGTCATGACCTTTGCTCGGTCCTACACCCGTCCTTTGGGTGACGACCTTTGCTCGGTCCTACACCCGTCCTTTTGGGTCACGAACTTTGCTCGGTCCCACACCCGTCCTTTGGGTCACGACCTTTGCTCGGTCCCACACCCGTCCTTTGAGTCACGACCTTTGCTCGGTCCTACACCCGTCCTTTGGGTCACGACATTTGCGAGGTCCTACACCCGTCTTTTGGGTCACGACCTTTGCTCGGTCCTACACCCGTCCTTTGGGTCACGGCCTTTGCTCGGTCCTACACGCGTCCTTTGGGTCACTACCTTTGCTCGGTCCTACACCCGCCCTTTTGGGTCACGACCTTTACTCCGTCCCACACCCGTCCTTTAGGTCACGACCTTTGCTCGGTCCTACACCCGTCCTTTGGGTCACGACCATTGCTCGGTCCTACACTCATCCTTTGGGTCACGACCTTTGCTCGGTCCTACACCCGTCCTTTGGGTCACGACCTTTGCTCGGTCCTACACCCGTCCTTTGGGTCACGATCTTTGCTCGGTCCTACACCCGTCCTTTGGGTCATGACCTTTGATCGGTCCTACACTCGTTCTTTGGGTCACGACTTTTGCTCGGTCCTACACCCGTCCTTTAGGGTCACGACCTTTGCTCGGTCCTACACCCGTCCTTTAGGTCACAACCTTTGCTCGGTCCTACACCCGTCCTTTGGGTCACGACCTTTGCTCGGTCCTACACCCGTCCTTTGGGTCACGACCTTTGCTTGGTCCTACACCCGTCCTTTAGGTCACAACCTTTGCTCGGTCCTACACCCGTCCTTTGGGTCACGACCTTTGCTCGGTCCTACACCCGTCCTTTGGGTCACGATCTTTGCTCGGTCCTACACCCGTCCTTTGGGTCACGACCATTGCTCGGTCCTACACTCATCCTTTGGGTCACTACCTTTGCTCGGTCCTACACCCGTCCTTTTGGGTCACGACCTTTGCTCGGTCCCACACCCGTCCTTTGGGTCACGACCTTTGCTTGGTCCCACACCCATCCTTTGGGTCACGACCTTTGCTCGGTCCTACACCCATCCTTTCGGTCAGGGCCTTTGCTCGGTCCTACACCCGTCCTTTAGGGTCACGACCTTTGCTCGGTCCTACACCCGTCCTTTAGGTCACAACCTTTGCTCGGTCCTACACCCGTCCTTTGGGTCACGACCTTTGCTCGGTCCTACACCCGTCCGTTGGGTCACGACATTTGCGAGGTCCTACACCCGTCTTTTGGGTCACGACCTTTGCTCGGTCCTACACCCGTCCTTTGGGTCACGGCCTTTGCTCGGTCCTACACGCGTCCTTTGGGTCACTACCTTTGCTCGGTCCTACACCCGCCCTTTTGGGTCACGACCTTTACTCCGTCCCACACCCGTCCTTTAGGTCACGACCTTTGCTCGGTCCTACACCCGTCCTTTGGGTCACGACCATTGCTCGGTCCTACACTCATCCTTTGGGTCACGACCTTTGCTCGGTCCTACACCCGTCCTTTGGGTCACGACCTTTGCTCGGTCCTACACCCGTCCTTTGGGTCACGATCTTTGCTCGGTCCTACACCCGTCCTTTGGGTCATGACCTTTGATCGGTCCTACACTCGTTCTTTGGGTCACGACTTTTGCTCGGTCCTACACCCGTCCTTTAGGGTCACGACCTTTGCTCGGTCCTACACCCGTCCTTTAGGTCACAACCTTTGCTCGGTCCTACACCCGTCCTTTGGGTCACGACCTTTGCTCGGTCCTACACCCGTCCTTTGGGTCACGACCTTTGCTTGGTCCTACACCCGTCCTTTAGGTCACAACCTTTGCTCGGTCCTACACCCGTCCTTTGGGTCACGACCTTTGCTCGGTCCTACACCCGTCCTTTGGGTCACGATCTTTGCTCGGTCCTACACCCGTCCTTTGGGTCACGACCATTGCTCGGTCCTACACTCATCCTTTGGGTCACTACCTTTGCTCGGTCCTACACCCGTCCTTTTGGGTCACGACCTTTGCTCGGTCCCACACCCGTCCTTTGGGTCACGACCTTTGCTTGGTCCCACACCCATCCTTTGGGTCACGACCTTTGCTCGGTCCTACACCCATCCTTTCGGTCAGGGCCTTTGCTCGGTCCTACACCCGTCCTTTAGGGTCACGACCTTTGCTCGGTCCTACACCCGTCCTTTATGTCACAACCTTTGCTCGGTCCTACACCCGTCCTTTGGGTCACGACCTTTGCTCGGTCCTACACCCGTCCGTTGGGTCACGATCTTTGCTCGGTCCTACACCCGTCCTTTAGGGTCACGACCTTTGCTCGGTCCTACACCCGTCCTTTAGGTCACAACCTTTGCTCGGTCCTACACCCGTCCTTTGGGTCACGACCTTTGCTCGGTCCTACACCCGTCCGTTGGGTCACGACCTTTGCTTGGTCCTACACCCGTCCTTTAGGTCACAACCTTTGCTCGGTCCTACACCCGTCCTTTGGGTCACGACCTTTGCTCGGTCCTACACCCGTCCTTTGGGTCACGATCTTTGCTCGGTCCTACACCCGTCCTTTGGGTCACGACCATTGCTCGGTCCTACACTCATCCTTTGGGTCACTACCTTTGCTCGGTCCTACACCCGTCCTTTTGGGTCACGACCTTTGCTCGGTCCCACACCCGTCCTTTGGGTCACGACCTTTGCTTGGTCCCACACCCATCCTTTGGGTCACGACCTTTGCTCGGTCCTACACCCATCCTTTCGGTCAGGGCCTTTGCTCGGTCCTACACCCGTCCTTTAGGGTCACGACCTTTGCTCGGTCCTACACCCGTCCTTTAGGTCACAACCTTTGCTCGGTCCTACACCCGTCCTTTGGGTCACGACCTTTGCTCGGTCCTACACCCGTCCGTTGGGTCACGATCTTTGCTCGGTCCTACACCCGTCCTTTGGGTCATGACCTTTGCTCGGTCCTACACCCGTCCTTTGGGTCACGACCTTTGCTCGGTCCTACACCCATCCTCTGGGTCACGACCTTTGCTCGGTCTTACACCCGTCATATGGGTCACGACCTTCGCTCGGTCCTACACCCGTCCTTTGGGTCACGACGTTTGCTCGGTCCTACACCCGTCCTTTGGGTCACGACCTTTGCTCGGTCCTACACCCGTCCTTTGGGTCACGATCTTTGCTCGGTCCTACACCCGTCCTTTGGGTCATGACCTTTGATCGGTCCTACACTCGTTCTTTGGGTCACGACTTTTGCTCGGTCCTACACCCGTCCTTTAGGGTCACGACCTTTGCTCGGTCCTACACCCGTCCTTTAGGTCACAACCTTTGCTCGGTCCTACACCCGTCCTTTGGGTCACGAACTTTGCTCGGTCCTACACCCGTCCGTTGGGTCACGATCTTTGCTCGGTCCTACACCCGTCCTTTGGGTCATGACCTTTGCTCGGTCCTACACCCGTCCTTTGGGTCACGACCTTTGCTCGGTCCTACACCCATCCTCTGGGTCACGACCTTTGCTCGGTCTTACACCCGTCATATGGGTCACGACCTTCTCTCGCTCCTACACCCGTCCTTTGGGTCACGACGTTTGCTCGGTCCTACACCCGTCCTTTGGGTCACGACCTTTGCTCGGTCCTACACCCGTCCTTTGGGTCACGATCTTTGCTCGGTCCTACACCCGTCCTTTGGGTCATGACCTTTGATCGGTCCTACACTCGTTCTTTGGGTCACGACTTTTGCTCGGTCCTACACCCGTCCTTTAGGGTCACGACCTTTGCTCGGTCCTACACCCGTCCTTTAGGTCACAACCTTTGCTCGGTCCTACACCCGTCCTTTGGGTCACGACCATTGCTCGGTCCTACACTCATCCTTTGGGTCACGACCTTTGCTCGGTCCTACACCCGTCCTTTGGGTCACGACCTTTGCTCGGTCCTACACCCGTCCTTTGGGTCACGATCTTTGCTCGGTCCTACACCCGTCCTTTGGGTCATGACCTTTGATCGGTCCTACACTCGTTCTTTGGGTCACGACTTTTGCTCGGTCCTACACCCGTCCTTTAGGGTCACGACCTTTGCTCGGTCCTACACCCGTCCTTTAGGTCACAACCTTTGCTCGGTCCTACACCCGTCCTTTGGGTCACGACCTTTGCTCGGTCCTACACCCGTCCTTTGGGTCACGACCTTTGCTTGGTCCTACACCCGTCCTTTAGGTCACAACCTTTGCTCGGTCCTACACCCGTCCTTTGGGTCACGACCTTTGCTCGGTCCTACACCCGTCCTTTGGGTCACGATCTTTGCTCGGTCCTACACCCGTCCTTTGGGTCACGACCATTGCTCGGTCCTACACTCATCCTTTGGGTCACTACCTTTGCTCGGTCCTACACCCGTCCTTTTGGGTCACGACCTTTGCTCGGTCCCACACCCGTCCTTTGGGTCACGACCTTTGCTTGGTCCCACACCCATCCTTTGGGTCACGACCTTTGCTCGGTCCTACACCCATCCTTTCGGTCAGGGCCTTTGCTCGGTCCTACACCCGTCCTTTAGGGTCACGACCTTTGCTCGGTCCTACACCCGTCCTTTAGGTCACAACCTTTGCTCGGTCCTACACCCGTCCTTTGGGTCACGACCTTTGCTCGGTCCTACACCCGTCCGTTGGGTCACGACATTTCGAGGTCCTACACCCGTCTTTTGGGTCACGACCTTTGCTCGGTCCTACACCCGTCCTTTGGGTCACGGCCTTTGCTCGGTCCTACACGCGTCCTTTGGGTCACTACCTTTGCTCGGTCCTACACCCGCCCTTTTGGGTCACGACCTTTACTCCGTCCCACACCCGTCCTTTAGGTCACGACCTTTGCTCGGTCCTACACCCGTCCTTTGGGTCACGACCATTGCTCGGTCCTACACTCATCCTTTGGGTCACGACCTTTGCTCGGTCCTACACCCGTCCTTTGGGTCACGACCTTTGCTCGGTCCTACACCCGTCCTTTGGGTCACGATCTTTGCTCGGTCCTACACCCGTCCTTTGGGTCATGACCTTTGATCGGTCCTACACTCGTTCTTTGGGTCACGACTTTTGCTCGGTCCTACACCCGTCCTTTAGGGTCACGACCTTTGCTCGGTCCTACACCCGTCCTTTAGGTCACAACCTTTGCTCGGTCCTACACCCGTCCTTTGGGTCACGACCTTTGCTCGGTCCTACACCCGTCCTTTGGGTCACGACCTTTGCTTGGTCCTACACCCGTCCTTTAGGTCACAACCTTTGCTCGGTCCTACACCCGTCCTTTGGGTCACGACCTTTGCTCGGTCCTACACCCGTCCTTTGGGTCACGATCTTTGCTCGGTCCTACACCCGTCCTTTGGGTCACGACCATTGCTCGGTCCTACACTCATCCTTTGGGTCACTACCTTTGCTCGGTCCTACACCCGTCCTTTTGGGTCACGACCTTTGCTCGGTCCCACACCCGTCCTTTGGGTCACGACCTTTGCTTGGTCCCACACCCATCCTTTGGGTCACGACCTTTGCTCGGTCCTACACCCATCCTTTCGGTCAGGGCCTTTGCTCGGTCCTACACCCGTCCTTTAGGGTCACGACCTTTGCTCGGTCCTACACCCGTCCTTTATGTCACAACCTTTGCTCGGTCCTACACCCGTCCTTTGGGTCACGACCTTTGCTCGGTCCTACACCCGTCCGTTGGGTCACGATCTTTGCTCGGTCCTACACCCGTCCTTTAGGGTCACGACCTTTGCTCGGTCCTACACCCGTCCTTTAGGTCACAACCTTTGCTCGGTCCTACACCCGTCCTTTGGGTCACGACCTTTGCTCGGTCCTACACCCGTCCGTTGGGTCACGACCTTTGCTTGGTCCTACACCCGTCCTTTAGGTCACAACCTTTGCTCGGTCCTACACCCGTCCTTTGGGTCACGACCTTTGCTCGGTCCTACACCCGTCCTTTGGGTCACGATCTTTGCTCGGTCCTACACCCGTCCTTTGGGTCACGACCATTGCTCGGTCCTACACTCATCCTTTGGGTCACTACCTTTGCTCGGTCCTACACCCGTCCTTTTGGGTCACGACCTTTGCTCGGTCCCACACCCGTCCTTTGGGTCACGACCTTTGCTTGGTCCCACACCCATCCTTTGGGTCACGACCTTTGCTCGGTCCTACACCCATCCTTTCGGTCAGGGCCTTTGCTCGGTCCTACACCCGTCCTTTAGGGTCACGACCTTTGCTCGGTCCTACACCCGTCCTTTAGGTCACAACCTTTGCTCGGTCCTACACCCGTCCTTTGGGTCACGACCTTTGCTCGGTCCTACACCCGTCCGTTGGGTCACGATCTTTGCTCGGTCCTACACCCGTCCTTTGGGTCATGACCTTTGCTCGGTCCTACACCCGTCCTTTGGGTCACGACCTTTGCTCGGTCCTACACCCATCCTCTGGGTCACGACCTTTGCTCGGTCTTACACCCGTCATATGGGTCACGACCTTCGCTCGGTCCTACACCCGTCCTTTGGGTCACGACGTTTGCTCGGTCCTACACCCGTCCTTTGGGTCACGACCTTTGCTCGGTCCTACACCCGTCCTTTGGGTCACGATCTTTGCTCGGTCCTACACCCGTCCTTTGGGTCATGACCTTTGATCGGTCCTACACTCGTTCTTTGGGTCACGACTTTTGCTCGGTCCTACACCCGTCCTTTAGGGTCACGACCTTTGCTCGGTCCTACACCCGTCCTTTAGGTCACAACCTTTGCTCGGTCCTACACCCGTCCTTTGGGTCACGAACTTTGCTCGGTCCTACACCCGTCCGTTGGGTCACGATCTTTGCTCGGTCCTACACCCGTCCTTTGGGTCATGACCTTTGCTCGGTCCTACACCCGTCCTTTGGGTCACGACCTTTGCTCGGTCCTACACCCATCCTCTGGGTCACGACCTTTGCTCGGTCTTACACCCGTCATATGGGTCACGACCTTCTCTCGCTCCTACACCCGTCCTTTGGGTCACGACGTTTGCTCGGTCCTACACCCGTCCTTTGGGTCACGACCTTTGCTCGGTCCTACACCCGTCCTTTGGGTCACGATCTTTGCTCGGTCCTACACCCGTCCTTTGGGTCATGACCTTTGATCGGTCCTACACTCGTTCTTTGGGTCACGACTTTTGCTCGGTCCTACACCCGTCCTTTAGGGTCACGACCTTTGCTCGGTCCTACACCCGTCCTTTAGGTCACAACCTTTGCTCGGTCCTACACCCGTCCTTTGGGTCACGACCTTTGCTCGGTCCTACACCCGTCCTTTGGGTCACGATCTTTGCTCGATCCTACACCCGTCCTTTGGGTCATGACCTTTGATCGGTCCTACACTCGTTCTTTGGGTCACGACTTTTGCTCGGTCCTACACCCGTCCTTTAGGGTCACGACCTTTGCTCGGTCCTACACCCGTCCTTTAGGTCACAACCTTTGCTCGGTCCTACACCCGTCCTTTGGGTCACGACCTTTGCTCGGTCCTACACCCGTCCTTTGGGTCACGATCTTTGCTCGATCCTACACCCGTCCTTTGGGTCATGACCTTTGATCGGTCCTACACTCGTTCTTTGGGTCACGACCTTTGCTCGGTCCTACACCCGTCCTTTAGGGTCACGACCTTTGCTCGGTCCTGCACCCGTCCGTTGGGTCACGATCTTTGCTCAGTCCTACACCCGTCCTTTGGGTCATGACCTTTGCTCGGTCCTACACCCGTCCTTTGGGTCACGATCTTTGCTCGGTCCTACACCCGTCCTTTGGGTCATGACCTTTGATCGGTCCTACACTCGTTCTTTGGGTCACGACCTTCGCTCGGTCCTACACCCGTCCTTTGGGTCACGACGTTTGCTCGGTCCTACACCCGTCCTTTGGGTCACGACCTTTGCTCGGTCCTACACCCGTCCTTTGGGTCACGATCTTTGCTCGGTCCTACACCCGTCCTTTGGGTCATGACCTTTGATCGGTCCTACACTCGTTCTTTGGGTCACTACTTTTGCTCGGTCCTACACCCGTCCTTTAGGGTCACGACCTTTGCTCGGTCCTACACCCGTCCTTTAGGTCACAACCTTTGCTCGGTCCTACACCCGTCCTTTGGGTCACGACCTTTGCTCGGTCCTACACCCGTCCGTTGGGTCACGACCTTTGCTCGGTCCTACACCCGTCCTTTGGGTCATGACCTTTGCTCGGTCCTACACCCGTCCTTTGGGTCACGACCTTTGTTCGGTCCTACACCCATCCTCTGGGTCACGACCTTTGCTCGGTCTTACACCCGTCATATGGGTCACGACCTTCGCTCGGTCCTACACCCGTCCTTTGGGTCACGACGTTTGCGAGGTCCTACACCCGTCCTTTGGGTCACGACCTTTGCTCGGTCCTACACCCGTCCTTTGGGTCACGACCTTTGCTCTGTCCTACACCCGTCCTCTGGGTCACGACCTTTGTTCGGTCTTACACCCGTCATATGGGTCACGACCTTCGCTCGGTCCTACACCCGTCCTTTGGGTCACGACCTTCGCTCGGTCCTACACCCGTCCTTTGGGTCACGACCTTTGCTCGATCCTACACCCGTCCTTTGGGCACGACCTTTGCTCGGTCCTACACCCTTCCTTTGGGTCACGACCTTTGCTCGGTCCTACACTCGTCCTTTCGGTCACGCCCTTTGATCTGTCCTACACCCGTTCTTTGGGTCACAACCTTTGTTCGGTCCTACACTCGTCCGTCCTTTGGGTCACGACCTTTGCTCGGTACTACACCCGTCCTTTTTGTCACGACCTTTTCTCAGTCCTACACCCGTCCTTTGGGTCACGACCATTGCTCGGTCCTACACCCATCCATTGGGTCACGACCTTTGCTCGGTCCTACCCATGTCCTTTTGGGTCACGACCTTTGCTCGGTCCTACACCCGTCCCTTCGGTCACGATCTTTGCTCGGTCCTACACCCGTCCTTTTGGGTCACGACCTTTGCTCGGTCCCACACCCGTCCTTTGGTTCACGACCTTTGCTCGGTCCCACACCCATCCTTTGGGTCACGACCTTTGCTCGGTCCTACACCCGTCCTTTAGGGTCACGACCTTTGCTCGGTCCTACACCCGTCCTTTAGGTCACAACCTTTGCTCGGTCCTACACCCGTCCTTTGGGTCACGACCTTCGCTCGGTCCTACACCCGTCCTTTGGGTCACGACCTTTGCTCGGTCCTACACCCGTCCTTTGGGTCACGACCTTTGCTCGGTCCTACACCCGTCCTTTGGGTCACGACCTTTGCTCGGTCTTACACCCGCCTTTTGGGTCACGACCTTTGCTCGGTCCTACCCCTGTCCTTTAGGTTACGACCTTTGTTCGGTCCTACACCTGTCCTTTAGGTCACGACCTTTGCTCGGTCCTACACCCGTCCTTTGGGTCACGACCTTTGCTCGGTCCTACACCCGTCCTTTGGGTCACGATCTTTGCTCGGTCCTACACCCGTCCTTTGGGTCATGACCTTTGATCGGTCCTACACTCGTTCTTTGGGTCACGACTTTTGCTCGGTCCTACACCCGTCCTTTAGTGTCATGACCTTTGCTCGGTCCTACACCCGTCCTTTAGGTCACAACCTTTGCTCGGTCCTACACCCGTCCTTTGGGTCACGACCTTTGCTCGGTCCTACACCCGTCCTTTGGGTCACGACCTTTGCTCGGTCCTACACCCGTCCTTTGGGTCATGACCTTTGCTCGGTCCTACACCCGTCCTTTGGGTCACGACCTTTGCTCTGTCCTACACCCGTCCTCTGGGTCACGACCTTTGTTCGGTCTTACACCCGTCATATGGGTCACGACCTTCGCTCGGTCCTACACCCGTCCTTTGGGTCACGACCTTCGCTCGGTCCTACACCCATCCTTTGGGTCATGACCTTTGATCGGTCCTACACTCGTTCTTTGGGTCACGACTTTTGCTCGGTCCTACACCCGTCCTTTAGGGTCACGACCTTTGCTCGGTCCTACACCCGTCCTTTAGGTCACAACCTTTGCTCGGTCCTACACCCGTCCTTTGGGTCACGACCTTTGCTCGGTCCTACACCCGTCCGTTGGGTCACGATCTTTGCTCGGTCCTACACCCGTCCTTTGGGTCACGACCTTTGCTCGGTACTACACCCGTCCTTTGGGTCACGACCTTTTCTCAGTCCTACACCCGTCCTTTGGGTCACGACCATTGCTCGGTCCTACACCCGTCCATTGGGTCACGACCTTTGCTCGGTCCTACCCCTGTCCTTTTGGGTCACGACCTTTGCTCGGTCCTACACCCGTCCCTTGGGTCACGATCTTTGCTCGGCCTACACCCGTCCCTTCGGTCACGATCTTTGCTCGGTCCTACACCCGTCCTTTTGGGTCACGACCTTTGCTCGGTCCCACACCCGTCCTTTGGGTCACGACCTTTGCTCGGTCCCACACCCATCCTTTGGGTCACGACCTTTGCTCGGTCCTACACCCGTCCTTTAGGGTCACGACCTTTGCTCGGTCCTACACCCGTCCTTTAGGTCACAACCTTTGCTCGGTCCTACACCCGTCCTTTGGGTCACGACCTTCGCTCGGTCCTACACCCGTCCTTTGGGTCACGACCTTTGCTCGGTCCTACACCCGTCCTTTGGGTCACAACCTTTGCTCGGTCCTACACCCGTCCTTTGGGTCATGACCTTTGCTCGGTCCTACACCCGTCCTTTGGGTCACGACCTTTGCTCGGTCCTACACCCATCCTCTGGGTCACGACCTTTGCTCGGTCTTACACCCGTCATATGGGTCACGACCTTCGCTCGGTCCTACACCCGTCCTTTGGGTCACGACGTTTGCTCGGTCCTACACCCGTCCTTTGGGTCACGACCTTTGCTCGGTCCTACACCCGTCCTTTGGGTCACGATCTTTGCTCGGTCCTACACCCGTCCTTTGGGTCATGACCTTTGATCGGTCCTACACTCGTTCTTTGGGTCACGACTTTTGCTCGGTCCTACACCCGTCCTTTAGGGTCACGACCTTTGCTCGGTCCTACACCCGTCCTTTAGGTCACAACCTTTGCTCGGTCCTACACCCGTCCTTTGGGTCACGAACTTTGCTCGGTCCTACACCCGTCCGTTGGGTCACGATCTTTGCTCGGTCCTACACCCGTCCTTTGGGTCATGACCTTTGCTCGGTCCTACACCCGTCCTTTGGGTCACGACCTTTGCTCGGTCCTACACCCATCCTCTGGGTCACGACCTTTGCTCGGTCTTACACCCGTCATATGGGTCACGACCTTCTCTCGCTCCTACACCCGTCCTTTGGGTCACGACGTTTGCTCGGTCCTACACCCGTCCTTTGGGTCACGACCTTTGCTCGGTCCTACACCCGTCCTTTGGGTCACGATCTTTGCTCGGTCCTACACCCGTCCTTTGGGTCATGACCTTTGATCGGTCCTACACTCGTTCTTTGGGTCACGACTTTTGCTCGGTCCTACACCCGTCCTTTAGGGTCACGACCTTTGCTCGGTCCTACACCCGTCCTTTAGGTCACAACCTTTGCTCGGTCCTACACCCGTCCTTTGGGTCACGACCTTTGCTCGGTCCTACACCCGTCCTTTGGGTCACGATCTTTGCTCGATCCTACACCCGTCCTTTGGGTCATGACCTTTGATCGGTCCTACACTCGTTCTTTGGGTCACGACTTTTGCTCGGTCCTACACCCGTCCTTTAGGGTCACGACCTTTGCTCGGTCCTACACCCGTCCTTTAGGTCACAACCTTTGCTCGGTCCTACACCCGTCCTTTGGGTCACGACCTTTGCTCGGTCCTACACCCGTCCTTTGGGTCACGATCTTTGCTCGATCCTACACCCGTCCTTTGGGTCATGACCTTTGATCGGTCCTACACTCGTTCTTTGGGTCACGACCTTTGCTCGGTCCTACACCCGTCCTTTAGGGTCACGACCTTTGCTCGGTCCTGCACCCGTCCGTTGGGTCACGATCTTTGCTCAGTCCTACACCCGTCCTTTGGGTCATGACCTTTGCTCGGTCCTACACCCGTCCTTTGGGTCACGATCTTTGCTCGGTCCTACACCCGTCCTTTGGGTCATGACCTTTGATCGGTCCTACACTCGTTCTTTGGGTCACGACCTTCGCTCGGTCCTACACCCGTCCTTTGGGTCACGACGTTTGCTCGGTCCTACACCCGTCCTTTGGGTCACGACCTTTGCTCGGTCCTACACCCGTCCTTTGGGTCACGATCTTTGCTCGGTCCTACACCCGTCCTTTGGGTCATGACCTTTGATCGGTCCTACACTCGTTCTTTGGGTCACTACTTTTGCTCGGTCCTACACCCGTCCTTTAGGGTCACGACCTTTGCTCGGTCCTACACCCGTCCTTTAGGTCACAACCTTTGCTCGGTCCTACACCCGTCCTTTGGGTCACGACCTTTGCTCGGTCCTACACCCGTCCGTTGGGTCACGACCTTTGCTCGGTCCTACACCCGTCCTTTGGGTCATGACCTTTGCTCGGTCCTACACCCGTCCTTTGGGTCACGACCTTTGTTCGGTCCTACACCCATCCTCTGGGTCACGACCTTTGCTCGGTCTTACACCCGTCATATGGGTCACGACCTTCGCTCGGTCCTACACCCGTCCTTTGGGTCACGACGTTTGCGAGGTCCTACACCCGTCCTTTGGGTCACGACCTTTGCTCGGTCCTACACCCGTCCTTTGGGTCACGACCTTTGCTCTGTCCTACACCCGTCCTCTGGGTCACGACCTTTGTTCGGTCTTACACCCGTCATATGGGTCACGACCTTCGCTCGGTCCTACACCCGTCCTTTGGGTCACGACCTTCGCTCGGTCCTACACCCGTCCTTTGGGTCACGACCTTTGCTCGATCCTACACCCGTCCTTTGGGCACGACCTTTGCTCGGTCCTACACCCTTCCTTTGGGTCACGACCTTTGCTCGGTCCTACACTCGTCCTTTCGGTCACGCCCTTTGATCTGTCCTACACCCGTTCTTTGGGTCACAACCTTTGTTCGGTCCTACACTCGTCCGTCCTTTGGGTCACGACCTTTGCTCGGTACTACACCCGTCCTTTTTGTCACGACCTTTTCTCAGTCCTACACCCGTCCTTTGGGTCACGACCATTGCTCGGTCCTACACCCATCCATTGGGTCACGACCTTTGCTCGGTCCTACCCATGTCCTTTTGGGTCACGACCTTTGCTCGGTCCTACACCCGTCCCTTCGGTCACGATCTTTGCTCGGTCCTACACCCGTCCTTTTGGGTCACGACCTTTGCTCGGTCCCACACCCGTCCTTTGGTTCACGACCTTTGCTCGGTCCCACACCCATCCTTTGGGTCACGACCTTTGCTCGGTCCTACACCCGTCCTTTAGGGTCACGACCTTTGCTCGGTCCTACACCCGTCCTTTAGGTCACAACCTTTGCTCGGTCCTACACCCGTCCTTTGGGTCACGACCTTCGCTCGGTCCTACACCCGTCCTTTGGGTCACGACCTTTGCTCGGTCCTACACCCGTCCTTTGGGTCACGACCTTTGCTCGGTCCTACACCCGTCCTTTGGGTCACGACCTTTGCTCGGTCTTACACCCGCCTTTTGGGTCACGACCTTTGCTCGGTCCTACCCCTGTCCTTTAGGTTACGACCTTTGTTCGGTCCTACACCTGTCCTTTAGGTCACGACCTTTGCTCGGTCCTACACCCGTCCTTTGGGTCACGACCTTTGCTCGGTCCTACACCCGTCCTTTGGGTCACGATCTTTGCTCGGTCCTACACCCGTCCTTTGGGTCATGACCTTTGATCGGTCCTACACTCGTTCTTTGGGTCACGACTTTTGCTCGGTCCTACACCCGTCCTTTAGTGTCATGACCTTTGCTCGGTCCTACACCCGTCCTTTAGGTCACAACCTTTGCTCGGTCCTACACCCGTCCTTTGGGTCACGACCTTTGCTCGGTCCTACACCCGTCCTTTGGGTCACGACCTTTGCTCGGTCCTACACCCGTCCTTTGGGTCATGACCTTTGCTCGGTCCTACACCCGTCCTTTGGGTCACGACCTTTGCTCTGTCCTACACCCGTCCTCTGGGTCACGACCTTTGTTCGGTCTTACACCCGTCATATGGGTCACGACCTTCGCTCGGTCCTACACCCGTCCTTTGGGTCACGACCTTCGCTCGGTCCTACACCCATCCTTTGGGTCATGACCTTTGATCGGTCCTACACTCGTTCTTTGGGTCACGACTTTTGCTCGGTCCTACACCCGTCCTTTAGGGTCACGACCTTTGCTCGGTCCTACACCCGTCCTTTAGGTCACAACCTTTGCTCGGTCCTACACCCGTCCTTTGGGTCACGACCTTTGCTCGGTCCTACACCCGTCCGTTGGGTCACGATCTTTGCTCGGTCCTACACCCGTCCTTTGGGTCACGACCTTTGCTCGGTACTACACCCGTCCTTTGGGTCACGACCTTTTCTCAGTCCTACACCCGTCCTTTGGGTCACGACCATTGCTCGGTCCTACACCCGTCCATTGGGTCACGACCTTTGCTCGGTCCTACCCCTGTCCTTTTGGGTCACGACCTTTGCTCGGTCCTACACCCGTCCCTTGGGTCACGATCTTTGCTCGGCCTACACCCGTCCCTTCGGTCACGATCTTTGCTCGGTCCTACACCCGTCCTTTTGGGTCACGACCTTTGCTCGGTCCCACACCCGTCCTTTGGGTCACGACCTTTGCTCGGTCCCACACCCATCCTTTGGGTCACGACCTTTGCTCGGTCCTACACCCGTCCTTTAGGGTCACGACCTTTGCTCGGTCCTACACCCGTCCTTTAGGTCACAACCTTTGCTCGGTCCTACACCCGTCCTTTGGGTCACGACCTTCGCTCGGTCCTACACCCGTCCTTTGGGTCACGACCTTTGCTCGGTCCTACACCCGTCCTTTGGGTCACAACCTTTGCTCGGTCCTACACCCGTCCTTTGGGTCACGACCTTTGCTCGGTCTTACACCCGCCTTTTGGGTCACGACCTTTGCTCGGTCCTACCCCTGTCCTTTAGGTTACGACCTTTGTTCGGTCCTACACCTGTCCTTTAGGTCACGACCTTTGCTCGGTCCTACACCCGTCCTTTGGGTCACGACCTTTGCTCGGTCCTACACCCGTCCTTTAGGTCACGATCTTTGCTCGGTCCTACACCCGTCCTTTGGGTCATGACCTTTGATCGGTCCTACACTCGTTCTTTGGGTCACGACTTTTGCTCGGTCCTACACCCGTCCTTTAGTGTCACGACCTTTGCTCGGTCCTACACCCGTCCTTTAGGTCACAACCTTTGCTCGGTCCTACACCCGTCCTTTGGGTCACGACCTTTGCTCAGTCCTACACCCGTCCTTTGGGTCACGACCTTTGCTCGGTCCTACACCCGTCCTTTGGGTCATGACCTTTGCTCGGTCCTAGACCCGTCCTTTGGGTCACGACCTTTGCTCTGTCCTACACCCGTCCTCTGGGTCACGACCTTTGTTCGGTCTTACACACGTCATATGGGTCACGACCTTTGCTCGGTCCTACACCCGTCCTTTGGGTCACGACCTTCGCTCGGTCCTACACCCGTCCTTTGGGTCACGACCTTTGCTCGATCCTACACCCGTCCTTTGGGTCACGACCTTTGCTCGGTCCTACACCCTTCCTTTGGGTCACGACCTTTGCTCGGTCCTACACTCGTCCTTTGGGTCACGACCTTTGATCTGTCCTACACCCGTTCTTTGGGTCACAACCTTTGCTCGGTCCTACACCCGTCCTTTTGGGTCACGACCTTTGCTCGGTCCTACACTCGTCCGTCCTTTGGGTCACGACCTTTGCTCGGTACTACACCCGTCCTTTGGGTCACGACCTTTTCTCAGTCCTACACCTGTCCTTTGGGTCACGACCATTGCTCGGTCCTACACCCGTCCATTGGGTCACGACCTTTGCTCGGTCCTACCCCTGTCCTTTTGGGTCACGACCTTTGCTCGGTCCTACACCCGTCCCTTGGGTCACGATCTTTGCTCGGTCCTACACCCGTCCTTTGGGTCACTACCTTTGCTCAGTCCTACACCCGTCCTTTTGGGTCACGACCTTTGCTCAGTCCCACACCCGTCCTTTGGGTCACGACCTTTGCTCGGTCCCACACCCATCCTTTGGGTCACGACCTTTGCTCGGTCCTACACCCGTCCTTTGGGTCACGACCTTTGCTCGGTCCTACACCCGTCCTTTGGGTCACGATCTTTGCTCGGTCCTACACCCGTCCTTTGGGTCATGACCTTTGATCGGTCCGACACTCGTTCTTTGGGTCATGACTTTTGCTCGGTCCTACACCCGTCCTTTAGGGTCACGACCTTTGCTCGGTCCTACACCCGTCCTTTAGGTCACAACCTTTGCTCGGTCCTACACCCGTCCTTTGGGTCACGACCTTTGCTCGGTCCTACACCCGTCCTTTGGGTCACGACCTTTGCTCGGTCCTACACCCGTCCTTTGGGTCATGACCTTTGCTCGGTCCTACACCCGTCCTTTGGGTGACGACCTTTGCTCGGTCCTACAACCGTCCTCTGGGTCACGACCTTTGCTCGGTCTTACACCCGTCATATGGGTCACAACCTTCGCTCGGTCCTACACCCGTCCTTTGGGTCACGACGTTTGCGAGGTCCTACACCCGTCCTTTGGGTCAGGACCTTTGGTCGATCCTACACCCGTCCCTTGGGTCACGATCTTTGCTCGGTCCTACACCCGTCCTTTGGGTCACAACTTTTGCTCGGTCCTACACCCGTCCTTTTGGGTCACGACCTTTGCTCGGTCCCACACCCGTCCTTTGGGTCACGACCTTTGCTCGGTCCCACACCCGTCCTTTGAGTCACGACATTTGCTCGGTCCTACACCCGTCCTTTGGGTCACGACCTTTGCGAGGTCCTACACCCGTCTTTTGAGTCACGACCTTTGCTCGGTCCTACACCCGTCCTTTGGGTCACGGCCTTTGCTCGGTCCTACACGCGTCCTTTGGGTCACTACCTTTGCTCGGTCCTACACCCGCCCTTTTGGGTCACGACCTTTACTCCGTCCCACACCCGTCCTTTGGGTCACGACCTTTGCTCGGTCCTACACCTGTCCTTTAGGTCACGACCTTTGCTCGGTCCTACACCCGTCCTTTGGGTCACGACCTTTGCTCGGTCCTACACCCGTCCTTTGGGTCACGATCTTTGCTCGGTCCTACACCCGTCCTTTGGGTCATGACCTTTGATCGGTCCTACACTCGTTCTTTGGGTCACGACTTTTGCTCGGTCCTACACCCGTCCTTTAGTGTCACGACCTTTGCTCGGTCCTACACCCGTCCTTTAGGTCACAACCTTTGCTCGGTCCTACACCCGTCCTTTGGGTCACGACCTTTGCTCGGTCCTACACCCGTCCTTTGGGTCACGACCTTTGCTCGGTCCTACACCCGTCCTTTGGGTCATGACCTTTGCTCGGTCCTACACCCGTCCTTTGGGTCACGACCTTTGCTCTGTCCTACACCCGTCCTCTGGGTCACGACCTTTGCTCGGTCCTACACGCGTCCTTTGGGTCACTACCTTTGCTCGGTCCTACACCCGCCCTTTTGGGTCACGACCTTTACTCCGTCCCACACCCGTCCTTTGGGTCACGACCTTTGCTCGGTCCTACACCTGTCCTTTAGGTCACGACCTTTGCTCGGTCCTACACCCGTCCTTTGGGTCACGACCTTTGCTCGGTCCTACACCCGTCCTTTGGGTCACGATCTTTGCTCGGTCCTACACCCGTCCTTTGGGTCATGACCTTTGATCGGTCCTACACTCGTTCTTTGGGTCACGACTTTTGCTCGGTCCTACACCCGTCCTTTAGTGTCACGACCTTTGCTCGGTCCTACACCCGTCCTTTAGGTCACAACCTTTGCTCGGTCTTACACCCGTCATATGGGTCACGACCTTCGCTCGGTCCTACACCCGTCCTTTGGGTCACGACCTTCGCTCGGTCCTACACCCGTCCTTTGGGTCACGACCTTTGCTCGATCCTACACCCGTCCTTTGGGTCACGACCTTTGCTCGGTCCTACACCCTTCCTTTGGGTCATGACCTTTGCTCGGTCCTACACTCGTCCTTTGGGTCACGACCTTTGATCTGTCCTACACCCGTTCTTTGGGTCACAACCTTTGCTCGGTCCTACACCCGTCCTTTTGGGTCACGACCTTTGCTCGGTCCTACACTCGTCCGTCCTTTGGGTCACGACCTTTGCTCTGTCCTACACCCGTCCTCTGGGTCACGACCTTTGTTCGGTCTTACACCCGTCATATGGGTCACGACCTTCGCTCGGTCCTACACCCGTCCTTTGGGTCACGACCTTCGCTCGGTCCTACACCCGTCCTTTGGGTCACGACCTTTGCTCGATCCTACACCCGTCCTTTGGGTCACGACCTTTGCTCGGTCCTACACCCTTCCTTTGGGTCACGACCTTTGCTCGGTCCTACACTCGTCCTTTGGGTCACGACCTTTGATCTGTCCTACACCCGTTCTTTGGGTCACAACCTTTGCTCGGTCCTACACCCGTCCTTTTGGGTCACGACCTTTGCTCGGTCCTACACTCGTCCGTCCTTTGGGTCACGACCTTTGCTCGGTACTACACCCGTCCTTTGGGTCACGACCTTTTCTCAGTCCTACAGCCGTCCTTTGGGTCACGACCATTGCTCGGTCCTACACCCGTCCATTGGGTCACGACCTTTGCTCGGTCCTACCCCTGTCCTTTTGGGTCACGACCTTTGCTCGGTCCTACACCCGTCCCTTGGGTCACGATCTTTGCTCGGTCCTACACCCGTCCTTTTGGGTCACTACCTTTGCTCAGTCCCACACCCGTCCTTTTGGGTCACGACCTTTGCTCGGTCCCACACCCGTCCTTTGGGTCACGACCTTTGCTCGGTCCCACACCCGTCCTTTGGGTCACGACCTTTGCTCGGTCCTACACCCGTCCTTTGGGTCACGACCTTTGCTCGGTCCTACACCCGTCCTTTGGGTCACGATCTTTGCTCGGTCCTACACCCGTCCTTTGGGTCATGACCTTTGATCGGTCCTACACTCGTTCTTTGGGTCACGACTTTTGCTCGGTCCTACACCCGTCCTTTAGGGTCACGACCTTTGCTCGGTCCTACACCCGTCCTTTAGGTCACAACCTTTGCTCGGTCCTACACCCGTCCTTTGGGTAACGACCTTTGCTCGGTCCTACACCCGTCCGTCCTTTGTGTCACGACCTTTGCTCGGTACTACACCCGTCCTTTGGGTCACGACCTTTTCTCAGTCCTACAGCCGTCCTTTGGGTCACGACCATTGCTCGGTCCTACACCCGTCCATTGGGTCACGACCTTTGCTCGGTCCTACCCCTGTCCTTTTGGGTCACGACCTTTGCTCGGTCCTACACCCGTCCCTTGGGTCACGATCTTTGCTCGGTCCTACACCCGTCCTTTTGGGTCACTACCTTTGCTCAGTCCCACACCCGTCCTTTTGGGTCACGACCTTTGCTCGGTCCCACACCCGTCCTTTGGGTCACGACCTTTGCTCAGTCCCACACCCGTCCTTTGGGTCACGACCTTTGCTCGGTCCTACACCCATCCTTTGGGTCACGACCTTTGCTCGGTCCTACACCCGTCCTTTTGGTCACGATCTTTGCTCGGTCCTACACCCGTCCTTTGGGTCATGACCTTTGATCGGTCCTACACTCGTTCTTTGGGTCACGACTTTTGCTCGGTCCTACACCCGTCCTTTAGGGTCACGACCTTTGCTCGGTCCTACACCCGTCCTTTAGGTCACAACCTTTGCTCGGTCCTACACCCGTCCTTTGGGTCACGACCTTTGGTTGGTCCTACACCCGTCCGTTGGGTCACGACCTTTGCTCGGTCCTACACCCGTCCTTTGGGTCATGACCTTTGCTCGGTCCTACACCCGTCTTTTGGGTCACGACCTTTGCTCGGTCCTACACCCATCCTCTGGGTCACGACCTTTGCTCGGTCTTACACCCGTCATATGGGTCACGACCTTCGCTCGGTCCTACACCCGTCCTTTGGGTCACGACGTTTGCGAGGTCCTACACCCGTCCTTTGGGTCACGACCTTTGCTCGATCCTACACCCGTCCTTTGGGTCACGACCTTTGCTCTGTCCTACACCCGTCCTCTGGGTCACGACCTTTGTTCGGTCTTACACCCGTCATATGGGTCACGACCTTCGGTCGGTCCTACACCCGTCCTTTGGGTCACGACCTTCGCTCGGTCCTACACCCGTCCTTTGGGTCACGACCTTTGCTCGATCCTACACCCGTCCTTTGGGCACGACCTTTGCTCGGTCCTACACCCTTCCTTTGGGTCACGACCTTTGCTCGGTCCTACACTCGTCCTTTGGGTCACGACCTTTGATCTGTCCTACACCCGTTCTTTGGGTCACAACCTTTGTTCGGTCCTACACCCGTCCTTTTGGGTCACGACCTTTGCTCGGTCCTACACTCGTCCGTCCTTTGGGTCACGACCTTTGCTCGGTACTACACCCGTCCTTTGGGTCACGACCTTTTCTCAGTCCTACACCCGTCCTTTGGGTCACGACCATTGCTCGGTCCTACACCCGTCCATTGGGTCACGACCTTTGCTCGGTCCTACCCGTGTCCTTTTGGGTCACGACCTTTGCTCGGTCCTACACCCGTCCCTTCGGTCACGATCTTTGCTCGGTCCTACACCCGTCCTTTTGGGTCACAACCTTTGCTCGGTCCCACACCCGTCCTTTGGGTCACGACCTTTGCTCGGTCCCACACCCATCCTTTGGGTCACGACCTTTGCTCGGTCCTACACACGTCCTTTAGGGTCACGACCTTTGCTCGGTCCTACACCCGTCCTTTAGGTCACAACCTTTGCTCGGTCCTACACCCGTCCTTTGGGTCACGACCTTCGCTCGGTCCTACACCCGTCCTTTGGGTCACGACCTTTGCTCGGTCCTAAACCCGTCCTTTGGGTCACGACCTTTGCTCGGTCCTACACCCGTCCTTTGGGTCACGACCTTTGCTCGGTCTTACACCCGCCTTTTGGGTCACGACCTTTGCTCGGTCCTACACCCGTCCTTTGGGTCACGACCTTTGCTCGGTCCTACACCCGTCCTTTGGGTCATGACCTTTGATCGGTCCTACACTCGTTCTTTGGGTCACGACTTTTGCTCGGTCCTACACCCGTCCTTTAGTGTCACGACCTTTGCTCGGTCCTACACCCGTCCTTTAGGTCACAACCTTTGCTCGGTCCTACACCCGTCCTTTGGGTCACGACCTTTGCTCGGTCCTACACCCGTCCTTTGGGTCACGACCTTTGCTCGGTCCTACACCCGTCCTTTGGGTCATGACCTTTGCTCGGTCCTACCCCCGTCCTTTGGGTCACGACCTTTGCTCTGTCCTACACCCGTCCTCTGGGTCACGACCTTTGTTCGGTCTTACACCCGTCATATGGGTCACGACCTTCGCTCGGTCCTACACCCGTCCTTTGGGTCACGACCTTCGCTCGGTCCTACACCCGTCCTTTGGGTCACGACCTTTGCTCGATCCTACACCCGTCCTTTGGGTCACGACCTTTGCTCGGTCCTACACCCTTCCTTTGGGTCACGACCTTTGCTCGGTCCTACACTCGTCCTTTGGGTCACGACCTTTGATCTGTCCTACACCCGTTCTTTGGGTCACAACCTTTGCTCGGTCCTACACCCGTCCTTTTGGGTCACGACCTTTGCTCGGTCCTACACTCGTCCGTCCTTTGGGTCACGACCTTTGCTCGGTACTACACCCGTCCTTTGGGTCACGACCTTTTCTCAGTCCTACAGCCGTCCTTTGGGTCACGACCATTGCTCGGTCCTACACCCGTCCATTGGGTCACGACCTTTGCTCGGTCCTACCCCTGTCCTTTTGGGTCACGACCTTTGCTCGGTCCTACACCCGTCCCTTGGGTCACGATCTTTGCTCGGTCCTACACCCGTCCTTTTGGGTCACTACCTTTGCTCAGTCCCACACCCGTCCTTTTGGGTCACGACCTTTGCTCGGTCCCACACCCGTCCTTTGGGTCACGACCTTTGCTCGGTCCCACACCCGTCCTTTGGGTCACGACCTTTGCTCGGTCCTACACCCGTCCTTTGGGTCACGACCTTTGCTCGGTCCTACACCCGTCCTTTGGGTCACGATCTTTGCTCGGTCCTACACCCGTCCTTTGGGTAATGACCTTTGATCGGTCCTACACTCGTTCTTTGGGTCACGACTTTTGCTCGGTCCTACACCCGTCCTTTAGGGTCACGACCTTTGCTCGGTCCTACACCCGTCCTTTAGGTCACAACCTTTGCTCGGTCCTACACCCGTCCTTTGGGTCACGACCTTTGCTCGGTCCTACACCCGTCCGTCCTTTGGGTCACGACCTTTGCTCGGTACTACACCCGTCCTTTGGGTCACGACCTTTTCTCAGTCCTACAGCCGTCCTTTGGGTCACGACCATTGCTCGGTCCTACACCCGTCCATTGGGTCACGACCTTTGCTCGGTCCTACCCCTGTCCTTTTGGGTCACGACCTTTGCTCGGTCCTACACCCGTCCCTTGGGTCACGATCTTTGCTCGGTCCTACACCCGTCCTTTTGGGTCACTACCTTTGCTCAGTCCCACACCCGTCCTTTTGGGTCACGACCTTTGCTCGGTCCCACACCCGTCCTTTGGGTCACGACCTTTGCTCGGTCCCACACCCGTCCTTTGGGTCACGACCTTTGCTTGGTCCTACACCCGTCCTTTGGGTCACGACCTTTGCTCGGTCCTACACCCGTCCTTTGGGTCATGACCTTTGATCGGTCCTACACTCGTTCTTTGGGTCACGACTTTTGCTCGGTCCTACACCCGTCCTTTAGTGTCACGACCTTTGCTCGGTCCTACACCCGTCCTTTAGGTCACAACCTTTGCTCGGTCCTACACCCGTCCTTTGGGTCACGACCTTTGCTCGGTCCTACACCCGTCCTTTGGGTCACGACCTTTGCTCGGTCCTACACCCGTCCTTTGGGTCATGACCTTTGCTCGGTCCTACACCCGTCCTTTGGGTCACGACCTTTGCTCTGTCCTACACCCGTCCTCTGGGTCACGACCTTTGTTCGGTCTTACACCCGTCATATGGGTCACGACCTTCGCTCGGTCCTACACCCGTCCTTTGGGTCACGACCTTCGCTCGGTCCTACACCCGTCCTTTGGGTCACGACCTTTGCTCGATCCTACACCCGTCCTTTGGGTCACGACCTTTGCTCGGTCCTACACCCTTCCTTTGGGTCACGACCTTTGCTCGGTCCTACACTCGTCCTTTGGGTCACGACCTTTGATCTGTCCTACACCCGTTCTTTGGGTCACAACCTTTGCTCGGTCCTACACCCGTCCTTTTGGGTCACGACCTTTGCTCGGTCCTACACTCGTCCGTCCTTTGGGTCACGACCTTTGCTCGGTACTACACCCGTCCTTTGGGTCACGACCTTTTCTCAGTCCTACAGCCGTCCTTTGGGTCACGACCATTGCTCGGTCCTACACCCGTCCATTGGGTCACGACCTTTGCTCGGTCCTACCCCTGTCCTTTTGGGTCACGACCTTTGCTCGGTCCTACACCCGTCCCTTGGGTCACGATCTTTGCTCGGTCCTACACCCGTCCTTTTGGGTCACTACCTTTGCTCAGTCCCACACCCGTCCTTTTGGGTCACGACCTTTGCTCGGTCCCACACCCGTCCTTTGGGTCACGACCTTTGCTCGGTCCCACACCCGTCCTTTGGGTCACGACCTTTGCTCGGTCCTACACCCGTCCTTTGGGTCACGACCTTTGCTCGGTCCTACACCCGTCCTTTGGGTCACGATCTTTGCTCGGTCCTACACCCGTCCTTTGGGTCATGACCTTTGATCGGTCCTACACTCGTTCTTTGGGTCACGACTTTTGCTCGGTCCTACACCCGTCCTTTAGGGTCACGACCTTTGCTCGGTCCTACACCCGTCCTTTAGGTCACAACCTTTGCTCGGTCCTACACCCGTCCTTTGGGTCACGACCTTTGCTCGGTCCTACAACCGTCATATGGGTCACGACCTTTGCTCGGTCTTACACCCGTCATATGGGTCACGACCTTCGCTCGGTCCTACACCCGTCCTTTGGGTCACGACGTTTGCGAGGTCCTACACCCGTCCTTTGGGTCAGGACCTTTGGTCGGTCCTACACCCGTCCCTTGGGTCACGATCTTTGCTCGGTCCTACACCCGTCCTTTGGATCACAACTTTTGCTCGGTCCTACACCTGTCCTTTTGGGTCACGACCTTTGCTCGGTCCCACACCCGTCCTTTGGGTCACGACCTTTGCTCGGTCCCACACCCGTCCTTTGAGTCACGACCTTTGCTCGGTCCTACACCCGTCCTTTGGGTCACGACCTTTGCGAGGTCCTACACCCGTCTTTTGGGTCACGACCTTTGCTCGGTCCTACACCCGTCCTTTGGGTCACGACCTTTGCTCGGTCCTACACCCGTCCTTTGGGTCACGACCTTTGCTCGGTCCTACACCCGTCCTTTGGGTCACTACCTTTACTCGATCCTACACCCGTCCTTTGGGTCACGACCTTTGCTCGGTCCTACACCCGTCCTTTGGGTCACTACCTTTACTCGATCCTACACCCGTCCTTTGGGTCACGGCCTTTGCTCGGTCCTACACGCGTCCTTTGGGTCACTACCTTTGCTCGGTCCTACACCCGCCCTTTTGGGTCACGACCTTTACTCCGTCCCACACCCGTCCTTTAGGTCACGACCTTTGCTCGGTCCTACACCCGTCCTTTGGGTCACGACCATTGCTCGGTCCTACACTCATCCTTTGGGTCACGACCTTTGCTCGGTCCTACACCCGTCCTTTGGGTCACGACCTTTGCTCGGTCCTACACCCGTCATCTAGATCACAACCTTTGCTCTGTCCTACACTCGTCATCTGGGTCACGACGTTCGCTCGGTCCTACACCCGTCCTATGGGTCAAGACCTTCGCTCGGTCCTACACCCGTCCTTTGGGTCACGACCTTCGCTCGGTCCTACACCCGTCCTTTGGGTCACGACCTTTGCTCGGTCTTACACCCGCCTTTTGGGTCACGACCTTTGCTCGGTCCTACCCCTGTCCTTTAGGTTACGACCTTTGTTCGGTCCTACACCTGTCCTTTAGGTCACGACCTTTGCTCGGTCCTACACCCGTCCTTTGGGTCACGACCTTTGCTCGGTCCTACACCCGTCCTTTGGGTCACGATGTTTGCTCGGTCCTACACCCGTCCTTTGGGTCACGACCTTTGATCGGTCCTACACTCGTTCTTTGGGTCACGACTTTTGCTCGGTCCTACACCCGTCCTTTGGGTCACGACCTTTGATCGGTCCTACACTCGTTCTTTGGGTCACGACTTTTGCTCGGTCCTACACCCGTCCTTTTGGGTCACGACCTTTGCTCGGTCCTACACCCGTCCTTTGGGTCACGACCTTTGCTCGTTCCTACCCCTGTCCTTTAGGTGACGACCTTTGTTCTGTCCTACACCTGTCCTTTAGGTCACGACCTTTGCTCGGTCCTACACCTGTCCTTTAGGTCACGACCTTTGCTCGGTCCTACACCCGTCCTTAGGGTCACGACCTTTACTCGGTCCTACACCCGTCATCTGGGTCACAACCTTTGCTCGGTCCTACACCCGTCATCTGGGTCACGACCTTCGCTCGGTCCTACACCCGTCCTTTGGGTCACGACCTTCGCTCGGTCCTACACCCGTCCTTTGGGTCACTACCTTTGCTCGGTCCTACACCCGTCCTTTGGGTCACGACCTTTGCTCGGTCCTACACCCGTCCTTTGGGTCACGACCTTTGCTCGGTCTTACACCCGCCTTTTGGGTCACGACCTTTGCTCGATCATACCCCTGTCCTTTAGGTTACGACCTTTGTTCGGTCCTACACCTGTCCTTTAGGTCACGACCTTTGCTCGGTCCTACACCCGTCCTTTGGGTCACGACCTTTACTCGGTCCTACACCCGTCCTTTGGGTCACGATCTTTGCTCGGTCCTACACCCGTCCTTTGGGCCATGACCTTTGCTCGGTCCTACACCCGTCCTTTGGGTCACGACCTTTGCTCGTTCCTACCCCTGTCCTTTAGGTTACGACCTTTGTTCTGTCCTACACCTGTCCTTTAGGTCACGACCTTTGCTCGGTCCTACACCTGTCCTTTAGGTCACGACCTTTGCTCGGTCCTACACCCGTCCTTAGGGTCACGACCTTTACTCGGTCCTACACCCGTCATCTGGGTCACAACCTTTGCTCGGTCCTACACCCGTCATCTGGGTCACGACCTTCGCTCGGTCCTACACCCGTCCTTTGGGTCACGACCTTCGCTCGGTCCTACACCCGTCCTTTGGGTCACTACCTTTGCTCGGTCCTACACCCGTCCTTTGGGTCACGACCTTTGCTCGGTCCTACACCCGTCCTTTGGGTCACGACCTTTGCTCGGTCTTACACCCGCCTTTTGGGTCACGACCTTTGCTCGATCATACCCCTGTCCTTTAGGTTACGACCTTTGTTCGGTCCTACACCTGTCCTTTAGGTCACGACCTTTGCTCGGTCCTACACCCGTCCTTTGGGTCACGACCTTTACTCGGTCCTACACCCGTCCTTTGGGTCACGATCTTTGCTCGGTCCTACACCCGTCCTTTGGGCCATGACCTTTGATCGGTCCTACACTCGTTCTTTGGGTCACGACTTTTGCTCGGTCCTACACCCGTCATATGGGTCACGACCTTCGCTCGGTCCTACACCCGTCCTTTGGGTCACGACGTTTGCGAGGTCCTACACCCGTCCTTTGGGTCAGGAGCTTTGGTCGATCCTACACCCGTCCCTTGGGTCACGATCTTTGCTCGGTCCTACACCCGTCCTTTGGGTCACAACTTTTGCTCGGTCCTACACCCGTCCTTTTGGGTCACGACCTTTGCTCGGTCCCACACCCGTCCTTTGGGTCACGACCTTTGCTCGGTCCCACACCCGTCCTTTGAGTCACGACCTTTGCTCGGTCCTACACCCGTCCTTTGGGTCACGACCTTTGCGAGGTCCTACACCCGTCTTTTGGGTCACGACCTTTGCTCGGTCCTACACCCGTCCTTTGGGTCACGGCCTTTGCTCGGTCCTACACGCGTCCTTTGGGTCACTACCTTTGCTCGGTCCTACACCCGCCCTTTTGGGTCACGACCTTTACTCCGTCCCACACCCGTCCTTTAGGTCACGACCTTTGCTCGGTCCCACACCCGTCCTTTGGGTCACGACCTTTGCTCGGTCCTACACCCGTCCTTTGGGTCACGACCTTTGCTCGGTCCTACACCCGTCCTTTGGGTCACGACCTTTGCTCGGTCTTACACCCGCCTTTTGGGTCACGACCTTTGCTCGGTCATACCCCTGTCCTTTAGGTTACGACCTTTGTTCGGTCCTACACCTGTCCTTTAGGTCACGACCTTTGCTCGGTCCTACACCCGTCCTTTGGGTCACGACCTTTACTCGGTCCTACACCCGTCCTTTGGGTCACGATCTTTGCTCGGTCCTACACCCGTCCTTTGGGCCATGACCTTTGATCGGTCCTACACTCGTTCTTTGGGTCACGACTTTTGCTCGGTCCTACACCCGTCATATGGGTCACGACCTTCGCTCGGTCCTACACCCGTCCTTTGGGTCACGACGTTTGCGAGGTCCTACACCCGTCCTTTGGGTCAGGACCTTTGGTCGATCCTACACCCGTCCCTTGGGTCACGATCTTTGCTCGGTCCTACACCCGTCCTTTGGGTCACAACTTTTGCTCGGTCCTACACCCGTCCTTCTGGGTCACGACCTTTGCTCGGTCCCACACCCGTCCTTTGGGTCACGACCTTTGCTCGGTCCCACACCCGTCCTTTGAGTCACGACCTTTGCTCGGTCCTACACCCGTCCTTTGGGTCACGACCTTTGCGAGGTCCTACACCCGTCTTTTGGGTCACGACCTTTGCTCGGTCCTACACCCGTCCTTTGGGTCACGGCCTTTGCTCGGTCCTACACGCGTCCTTTGGGTCACTACCTTTGCTCGGTCCTACACCCGCCCTTTTGGGTCACGACCTTTACTCCGTCCCACACCCGTCCTTTAGGTCACGACCTTTGCTCGGTCCTACACCCGTCCTTTGGGTCACGACCATTGCTCGGTCCTACACTCATCCTTTGGGTCACGACCTTTGCTCGGTCCTACACCCGTCCTTTGGGTCACGACCTTTGCTCGGTCCTACACCCGTCATCTAGATCACAACCTTTGCTCTGTCCTACACTCGTCATCTGGGTCACGACGTTCGCTCGGTCCTACACCCGTCCTATGGGTCAAGACCTTCGCTCGGTCCTACACCCGTCCTTTGGGTCACGACCTTCGCTCGATCCTACACCCGTCCTTTGGGTCACGACCTTTGCTCGGTCTTACACCCGCCTTTTGGGTCACGACCTTTGCTCGGTCCTACCCCTGTCCTTTAGGTTACGACCTTTGTTCGGTCCTACACCTGTCCTTTAGGTCACGACCTTTGCTCGGTCCTACACCCGTCCTTTGGGTCACGACCTTTGCTCGGTCCTACACCCGTCCTTTGGGTCACGATCTTTGCTCGGTCCTACACCCGTCCTTTGGGTCACGACCTTTGATCGGTCCTACACTCGTTCTTTGGGTCACGACCTTTGCTCGGTCCTACACCCGTCCTTTGGGTCACGACCTTTGCTCGGTCCTACCCCTGTCCTTTAGGTTACGACCTTTGTTCTGTCCTACACCTGTCCTTTAGGTCACGACCTTTGCTCGGTCCTACACCTGTCCTTTAGGTCACGACCTTTGCTCGGTCCTACACCCGTGCTTAGGGTCACGACCTTTACTCGGTCCTACACCCGTCATCTGGGTCACAACCTTTGCTCGGTCCTACACCCGTCATCTGGGTCACGACCTTCGCTCGGTCCTACACCCGTCCTTTGGGTCACGACCTTCGCTCGGTCCTACACCCGTCCTTTGGGTCACGACCTTTGCTCGGTCCTACACCCGTCCTTTGGGTCACGACCTTTGTTCGGTCCTACACCCGTCCTTTGGTTCACGACCTTTGCTCGGTCTTACACCCGCCTTTTGGGTCACGACCTTTGCTCGGTCATACCCCTGTCCTTTAGGTTACGACCTTTGTTCGGTCCTACACCTGTCCTTTAGGTCACGACCTTTGCTCGGTCCTACACCCGTCCTTTGGGTCACGACCTTTACTCGGTCCTACACCCGTCCTTTGGGTCACGATCTTTGCTCGGTCCTACACCCGTCCTTTGGGCCATGACCTTTGATCGGTCCTACACTCGTTCTTTGGGTCACGACTTTTGCTCGGTCCTACACCCGTCCTTTAGGGTCACGACCTTTTCTTGGTCCTACACCCGTCCTTTAGGTCACAACCTTTGCTCGGTCCTACACCCGTCCTTTAGGTCACAACCTTTGCTCGGTCCTACACCCGTCCTTTGGGTCACGACCTTCGCTCGGTCCTACACCCGTCCTTTGGGTCACGACCTTTGCTCGGTCCTACACCCGTCCTCTGGGTCACGACCTTTGCTCGGTCTTACACCCGTCATATGGGTCACGACCTTCGCTCGGTCCTACACCCGTCCTTTGGGTCACGACCTTCGCTCGGTCCTACACCCGTTCTTTGGGTCACGACCTTTGCTCGGTCCTACACCCTTCCTTTGGGTCACGACCTTTGCTCGGTCCTACACTCGTCCTTTGGGTCACGACCTTTGATCTGTCCTACACCCGTTCTTTGGGTCACAACCTTTGCTCGGTCCTACACCCGTCCTTTTGGGTCACGACCTTTGCTCGGTCCTACACCCGTCCTTTGGGTCACGGCCTTTGCTCGGTCCTACACGCGTCCTTTGGGTCACTACCTTTGCTCGGTCCTACACCCGCCCTTTTGGGTCACGACCTTTACTCCGTCCCACACCCGTCCTTTAGGTCACGACCTTTGCTCGGTCCTACACCCGTCCTTTGGGTCACGACCATTGCTCGGTCCTACACTCATCCTTTGGGTCACGACCTTTGCTCGGTCCTACACCCGTCCTTTGGGTCACGACCTTTGCTCGGTCCTACACCCGTCATCTAGATCACAACCTTTGCTCTGTCCTACACTCGTCATCTGGGTCACGACGTTCGCTCGGTCCTACACCCGTCCTATGGGTCAAGACCTTCGCTCGGTCCTACACCCGTCCTTTGGGTCACGACCTTCGCTCGATCCTACACCCGTCCTTTGGGTCACGACCTTTGCTCGGTCTTACACCCGCCTTTTGGGTCACGACCTTTGCTCGGTCCTACCCCTGTCCTTTAGGTTACGACCTTTGTTCGGTCCTACACCTGTCCTTTAGGTCACGACCTTTGCTCGGTCCTACACCCGTCCTTTGGGTCACGACCTTTGCTCGGTCCTACACCCGTCCTTTGGGTCACGATCTTTGCTCGGTCCTACACCCGTCCTTTGGGTCACGACCTTTGATCGGTCCTACACTCGTTCTTTGGGTCACGACCTTTGCTCGGTCCTACACCCGTCCTTTGGGTCACGACCTTTGCTCGGTCCTACCCCTGTCCTTTAGGTTACGACCTTTGTTCTGTCCTACACCTGTCCTTTAGGTCACGACCTTTGCTCGGTCCTACACCTGTCCTTTAGGTCACGACCTTTGCTCGGTCCTACACCCGTGCTTAGGGTCACGACCTTTACTCGGTCCTACACCCGTCATCTGGGTCACAACCTTTGCTCGGTCCTACACCCGTCATCTGGGTCACGACCTTCGCTCGGTCCTACACCCGTCCTTTGGGTCACGACCTTCGCTCGGTCCTACACCCGTCCTTTGGGTCACGACCTTTGCTCGGTCCTACACCCGTCCTTTGGGTCACGACCTTTGTTCGGTCCTACACCCGTCCTTTGGTTCACGACCTTTGCTCGGTCTTACACCCGCCTTTTGGGTCACGACCTTTGCTCGGTCATACCCCTGTCCTTTAGGTTACGACCTTTGTTCGGTCCTACACCTGTCCTTTAGGTCACGACCTTTGCTCGGTCCTACACCCGTCCTTTGGGTCACGACCTTTACTCGGTCCTACACCCGTCCTTTGGGTCACGATCTTTGCTCGGTCCTACACCCGTCCTTTGGGCCATGACCTTTGATCGGTCCTACACTCGTTCTTTGGGTCACGACTTTTGCTCGGTCCTACACCCGTCCTTTAGGGTCACGACCTTTTCTTGGTCCTACACCCGTCCTTTAGGTCACAACCTTTGCTCGGTCCTACACCCGTCCTTTAGGTCACAACCTTTGCTCGGTCCTACACCCGTCCTTTGGGTCACGACCTTCGCTCGGTCCTACACCCGTCCTTTGGGTCACGACCTTTGCTCGGTCCTACACCCGTCCTCTGGGTCACGACCTTTGCTCGGTCTTACACCCGTCATATGGGTCACGACCTTCGCTCGGTCCTACACCCGTCCTTTGGGTCACGACCTTCGCTCGGTCCTACACCCGTTCTTTGGGTCACGACCTTTGCTCGGTCCTACACCCTTCCTTTGGGTCACGACCTTTGCTCGGTCCTACACTCGTCCTTTGGGTCACGACCTTTGATCTGTCCTACACCCGTTCTTTGGGTCACAACCTTTGCTCGGTCCTACACCCGTCCTTTTGGGTCACGACCTTTGCTCGGTCCTACACTCGTCCGTCCTTTGGGTCACGACCTTTGCTCGGTACTACACCCGTCCTTTGGGTCACGACCTTTTCTCAGTCCTACACCCGTCCTTTGGGTCACGACCATTGCTCGGTCCTACACCCGTCCATTGGGTCACGACCTTTGCTCGGTCCTACCCCTGTCCTTTTGGGTCACGACCTTTGCTCTGTCCTACACCCGTCCCTTGGGTCACGATCTTTGCTCGGTCCTACACCCGTCCTTTGGGTCACTACCTTTGCTCGGTCCTACACCCGTCCTTTTGGGTCACGACCTTTGCTCGGTCCCACACCCGTCCTTCGGGTCATGACCTTTGCTTGGTCCCACACCCATCCTTTGGGTCACGACCTTTGCTCGGTCCTACACATTGGGTCACGACCTTTGCTCGGTCCTACACCCGTCCTTTGGGTCACGACCTTTGCTCGGTCTTACACCTGCCTTTTGGGTCACGACCTTTGCTCGGTCCTACCCCTGTCCTTTAGGTTACGACCTTTGTTCGGTCCTACACCTGTCCTTTTGGTCACGACCTTTGCTCGGTCCTACACCCGTCCTTTGGGTCACTACCTTTGCTCGGTCCTACACCCGTCCTTTTGGGTCACGACCTTTGCTCGGTCCCACACCCGTCCTTCGGGTCATGACCTTTGCTTGGTCCCACACCCATCCTTTGGGTCACGACCTTTGCTCGGTCCTACACATTGGGTCACGACCTTTGCTCGGTCCTACACCCGTCCTTTGGGTCACGACCTTTGCTCGGTCTTACACCTGCCTTTTGGGTCACGACCTTTGCTCGGTCCTACCCCTGTCCTTTAGGTTACGACCTTTGTTCGGTCCTACACCTGTCCTTTTGGTCACGACCTTTGCTCGGTCCTACACCCGTCCTTTGGGTCACGACCTTTGCTCGGTCCTACACCCGTCCTTTGGGTCACGATCTTTGCTCGGTCCTACACCCGTCCTTTGGGTCACGACCTTTGATCGGTCCTACACTCGTTCTTTGGGTCACGACTTTTGCTCGGTCCTACACCCGTCCTTTTGGGACACGACCTTTGCTCGGTCCTACACCCGTCCTTTGGGTCAAAACCTTTGCTCGGTCCTACACCCGTCCTTTGGGTCACGACCTTTGCTCGGTCCTACACCCGTCCTTTGGGTCACGACCTTTGCTCGGTCCCACATCCGTCTTTTGGGTCACGACCTTTGGTCGGTCCTACACCCGTCGTTTGGGTCACGACCTTTGTTCGGTCCTACCCCTGTCCTTTAGGTTACGACCTTTGTTCGGTCCTACACCTGTCCTTTAGGTCACGACCTTTGCTCAGTCCTACACCCGTCCTTTGGGTCACGACCTTTGCTCGGTCCTACACACGTCCTTTGGGTCACGATCTTTGCTCGGTCCTACACCCGTCCTTTGGGTCACGACCTTTGCGAGGTCCTACACCCGTCCTTTGGGTCAGGACCTTTGCTCGATCCTACACCCGTCGCTTGGGTCACGATCTTTGCTCGGTCCTACACCCGTCCTTTGGGTCACAACTTTTGCTCGGTCCTACACCCGTCCTTTTGGGTCACGAGCTTTGCTCGGTCCCACATCCGTCCTTTGGGTCACGAGCTTTGCTCGGTCCCACACCCGTCCTTTGAGTCACAGCCTTTGCTCGGTCCTACACCCGTCCTTTGGGTCACGACCTTTGCGACGTCCTACACCCGTCTTTTGGGTCACGACCTTTGCTCGGTCCTACACCCGTCCTTTGGGTCACGGCCTTTGCTAGGTCCTACACGCGTCCTTTGGGTCACTACCTTTGCTCGGTCCTACACCCGCCCTTTTGGGTCACGACCTTTACTCCGTCCCACACCCGTCCTTTAGGTCACGACCTTTGCTCGTTCCTACACCCGTCCTTTGGGTCACGACCATTGCTCGGTCCGACACTCATCCTTTGGGTCACGACCTTTGCTCGGTCCTACACCCGTCCTTTGGGTCACGACCTTTGCTCGGTCCTACACCCGTCCTTTTGGGTCACGACCTTTACTCCGTCCCACACCCGTCATCTAGGTCACAACCTTTTCTCGGTCCTACACTCGTCATCTGGGTCACGACGTTCGCTCGGTCCTACACCCGTCCTATGGGTCAAGACCTTCGCTCGGTCCTACACCCGTCCTTTGGGTCACGACCTTCGCTCGGTCCTACACCCGTCTTTTGGGTCACGACCTTTGCTCGGTCCCACATCCGTCTTTTGGGTCACGACCTTTGGTCGGTCCTACACCCGTCCTTTGGGTCACGACCTTTGCTCGGTTCTACCCCTGTCCTTTAGGTTACGACCTTTGTTCGGTCCTACACCTGTCCTTTAGGTCACGACCTTTGCTCGGTCCTACACCTGTCCTTTAGGTCACGACCTTTGCTCGGTCCTACACCCGTCCTTTGGGTCACGACCTTTACTCGGTCCTACACCCGTCATCTGGGTCACAACCTTTGCTCGGTCCTACACCCGTCATCTAGGTCACGACCTTCGCTTGGTCCTACACCAGTCCTTTGGGTCACGACCTTCGCTCGGTCCTACACCCGTCCTTTGGGTCACGACCTTTGCTCGGTCCTACACCCGTCATTTGGGTCACGACCTTTGCTCGGTCCTACACCCGTCCTTTGGGTCACGACCTTTGCTCGGTCTTACACCCGCCTTTTGGGTCACGACCTTTGCTCGGTCATACCCCTGTCCTTTAGGTTACGACCTTTGTTCGGTCCTACACCTATCCTTTAGGTCACGACCTTTGCTCGGTCCTACACCCGTCCTTTGGGTCACGACCTTTACTCGGTCCTACACCCGTCCTTTGGATCACGATCTTTGCTCGGTCCTACACCCGTCATCTGGGTCACAACCTTTGCTCGGTCCTACACCAGTCCTTTGGGTCACGACCTTCGCTCGGTCCTACACCCGTCCTTTGGGTCACGACCTTTGCTCGGTCCTACACTCGTCCTTTGGGTCACGACCTTTACTCGGTCCTACACCCGTCCTTTGGGTCACGATCTTTGCTCGGTCCTACACCCGTCCTTTGGGTCATGACCTTTGATCGGTCCTACACTCGTTCTTTGGCTCACGACTTTTGCTCGGTCCTACACCCGTCCTTTAGGGTCACGACCTTTGCTCGGTCCTACACCCGTCCTTTAGGTCACAACCTTTGCTCGGTCCTACACCCGTTCTTTGGGTCACGACCTTTGCTCGGTCCTACACCCGTCCTTTGGGTCACGACCTTTGCTCGGTCCTACACCCGTCCTTTGGGTCATGACCTTTGCTTGGTCCTACACCCGTCCTCTGGGTCACGACCTTTGCTCGGTCTTACACCCGTCATATGGGTCACGACCTTCGCTCGGTCCTACACCCGTCCTTTGGGTCACGACCTTCGCTCGGTCCTACACCCGTCCTTTGGGTCACGACCTTTGCTCGATCCTACACCCGTCCTTTGGGTCACGACCTTTGCTCGGTCCTACACCCTTCCTTTGGGTCACGACCTTTGCTCGGTCCTACACTCGTCCTTTGGGTCACGGCCTTTGATCTGTCCTACACCCGTTCTTTGGGTCACAACCTTTGCTCGGTCCTATACCCGTCCTTTTGGGTCACGACCTTTGCTCGGTCCTACACTCGTCCGTCCTTTGGGTCACGACCTTTGCTCGGTACTACACCCGTCCTTTGGGTCACGACCTTTTCTCAGTCCTACACCCGTCCTTTGGGTCACGACCATTGCTCGGTCCTACACCCGTCCTTTGGGTCACGACCTTTACTCGGTCCTACACCCGTCCTTTGGGTCACGATCTTTGCTCGGTCCTACACCCGTCCTTTGGGTCATAACCTTTGATCGGTCCTACACTCGTTCTTTGGCTCACGACTTTTGCTCGGTCCTACACCCGTCCTTTAGGGTCACGACCTTTGCTCGGTCCTACACCCGTCCTTTAGGTCACAACCTTTGCTCGGTCCTACACCCGTTCTTTGGGTCACGACCTTTGCTCGGTCCTACACCCGTCCTTTGGGTCACGACCTTTGCTCGGTCCTACACCCGTCCTTTGGGTCATGACCTTTGCTTGGTCCTACACCCGTCCTCTAGGTCACGACCTTTGCTCGGTCTTACACCCGTCATATGGGTCACGACCTTCGCTCGGTCCTACACCCGTCCTTTGGGTCACGACCTTCGCTCGGTCCTACACCCGTCCTTTGGGTCACGACCTTTGCTCGATCCTACACCCGTCCTTTGGGTCACGACCTTTGCTCGGTCCTACACCCTTCCTTTGGGTCACGACCTTTGCTCGGTCCTACACTCGTCCTTTGGGTCACGGCCTTTGATCTGTCCTACACCCGTTCTTTGGGTCACAACCTTTGCTCGGTCCTATACCCGTCCTTTTGGGTCACGACCTTTGCTCGGTCCTACACTCGTCCGTCCTTTGGGTCACGACCTTTGCTCGGTACTACACCCGTCCTTTGGGTCACGACCTTTTCTCAGTCCTACACCCGTCCTTTGGGTCACGACCATTGCTCGGTCCTACACCCGTCCATTGGGTCACGACCTTTGCTCGGTCCAACCCCTGTCCTTTTGGGTCACGACCTTTGCTCGGTCCTACACCCGTCCCTTGGGTCACGATCTTTGCTCGGTCCTACACCCGTCCTTTGGGTCACTACCTTTGCTCGGTCCTACACCCGTCCTTTTGGGTCACGACCTTTGCTCGGTCCCACACCCGTCCTTCGGGTCACGACCTTTGCTTGGTCCCACACCCATCCTTTGGGTCACGACCTTTGCTCGGTCATACACCCATCCTTTGGGTCACGACCTTTGCTCGGTCCTACACCCGTCCTTTGGGTCACGACCTTTGCTCGGTCTTACACCCGCCTTTTGGGTCACGACCTTTGCTCGGTCCTACCCCTGTCCTTTAGGTTACGACCTTTGTTCGGTCCTACACCTGTCCCTTAGGTCACGACCTTTGCTCGGTCCTACACCCGTCCTTTGGGTCACGACCTTTGCTCGGTCCTACACCCGCCCTTTTGGGTCACGACCTTTACTCCGTCCCACACCCGTCCTTTAGGTCACGACCTTTGCTCGGTCCTACACCCGTCCTTTGGGTCACGACCATTGCTCGGTCCGACACTCATCCTTTGGGTCACGACCTTTGCTCGGTCCTACACCCGTCCTTTGGGTCACGACCTTTGCTCGGTCCTACACCCGTCCTTTTGGGTCACGACCTTTACTCCGTCCCACACCCGTCATCTAGGTCACAACCTTTTCTCGGTCCTACACTCGTCATCTGGGTCACGACGTTCGCTCGGTCCTACACCCGTCCTATGGGTCAAGACCTTCGCTCGGTCCTACACCCGTCCTTTGGGTCACGACCTTCGCTCGGTCCTACACCCGTCCTTTGGGTCACGACCTTTGCTCGGTCTTACACCCGCCTTTTGGGTCACGACCTTTGCTCGGTCCCACATCCGTCTTTTGGGTCACGACCTTTGGTCGGTCCTACACCCGTCCTTTGGGTCACGACCTTTGCTCGGTTCTACCCCTGTCCTTTAGGTTACGACCTTTGTTCGGTCCTACACCTGTCCTTTAGGTCACGACCTTTGCTCGGTCCTACACCTGTCCTTTAGGTCACGACCTTTGGTCGGTCCTACACCCGTCCTTTGGGTCACGACCTTTACTCGGTCCTACACCCGTCATCTGGGTCACAACCTTTGCTCGGTCCTACACCCGTCATCTAGGTCACGACCTTCGCTTGGTCCTACACCAGTCCTTTGGGTCACGACCTTCGCTCGGTCCTACACCCGTCCTTTGGGTCACGACCTTTGCTCGGTCCTACACCCGTCATTTGGGTCACGACCTTTGCTCGGTCCTACACCCGTCCTTTGGGTCACGACCTTTGCTCGGTCTTACACCCGCCTTTTGGGTCACGACCTTTGCTCGGTCATACCCCTGTCCTTTAGCTTACGACCTTTGTTCGGTCCTACACCTATCCTTTAGGTCACGACCTTTGCTCGGTCCTACACCCGTCCTTTGGGTCACGACCTTTACTCGGTCCTACACCCGTCCTTTGGATCACGATCTTTGCTCGGTCCTACACCCGTCATCTGGGTCACAACCTTTGCTCGGTCCTACACCAGTCCTTTGGGTCACGACCTTCGCTCGGTCCTACACCCGTCCTTTGGGTCACGACCTTTGCTCGGTCCTACACTCGTCCTTTGGGTCACGACCTTTACTCGGTCCTACACCCGTCCTTTGGGTCACGATCTTTGCTCGGTCCTACACCCGTCCTTTGGGTCATGACCTTTGATCGGTCCTACACTCGTTCTTTGGCTCACGACTTTTGCTCGGTCCTACACCCGTCCTTTAGGGTCACGACCTTTGCTCGGTCCTACACCCGTCCTTTAGGTCACAACCTTTGCTCGGTCCTACACCCGTTCTTTGGGTCACGACCTTTGCTCGGTCCTACACCCGTCCTTTGGGTCACGACCTTTGCTCGGTCCTACACCCGTCCTTTGGGTCATGACCTTTGCTTGGTCCTACACCCGTCCTCTGGGTCACGACCTTTGCTCGGTCTTACACCCGTCATATGGGTCACGACCTTCGCTCGGTCCTACACCCGTCCTTTGGGTCACGACCTTCGCTCGGTCCTACACCCGTCCTTTGGGTCACGACCTTTGCTCGATCCTACACCCGTCCTTTGGGTCACGACCTTTGCTCGGTCCTACACCCTTCCTTTGGGTCACGACCTTTGCTCGGTCCTACACTCGTCCTTTGGGTCACGGCCTTTGATCTGTCCTACACCCGTTCTTTGGGTCACAACCTTTGCTCGGTCCTATACCCGTCCTTTTGGGTCACGACCTTTGCTCGGTCCTACACTCGTCCGTCCTTTGGGTCACGACCTTTGCTCGGTACTACACCCGTCCTTTGGGTCACGACCTTTTCTCAGTCCTACACCCGTCCTTTGGGTCACGACCATTGCTCGGTCCTACACCCGTCCTTTGGGTCACGACCTTTACTCGGTCCTACACCCGTCCTTTGGGTCACGATCTTTGCTCGGTCCTACACCCGTCCTTTGGGTCATGACCTTTGATCGGTCCTACACTCGTTCTTTGGCTCACGACTTTTGCTCGGTCCTACACCCGTCCTTTAGGGTCACGACCTTTGCTCGGTCCTACACCCGTCCTTTAGGTCACAACCTTTGCTCGGTCCTACACCCGTTCTTTGGGTCACGACCTTTGCTCGGTCCTACACCCGTCCTTTGGGTCACGACCTTTGCTCGGTCCTACACCCGTCCTTTGGGTCATGACCTTTGCTTGGTCCTACACCCGTCCTCTGGGTCACGACCTTTGCTCGGTCTTACACCCGTCATATGGGTCACGACCTTCGCTCGGTCCTACACCCGTCCTTTGGGTCACGACCTTCGCTCGGTCCTACACCCGTCCTTTGGGTCACGACCTTTGCTCGATCCTACACCCGTCCTTTGGGTCACGACCTTTGCTCGGTCCTACACCCTTCCTTTGGGTCACGACCTTTGCTCGGTCCTACACTCGTCCTTTGGGTCACGGCCTTTGATCTGTCCTACACCCGTTCTTTGGGTCACAACCTTTGCTCGGTCCTATACCCGTCCTTTTGGGTCACGACCTTTGCTCGGTCCTACACTCGTCCGTCCTTTGGGTCACGACCTTTGCTCGGTACTACACCCGTCCTTTGGGTCACGACCTTTTCTCAGTCCTACACCCGTCCTTTGGGTCACGACCATTGCTCGGTCCTACACCCGTCCATTGGGTCACGACCTTTGCTCGGTCCAACCCCTGTCCTTTTGGGTCACGACCTTTGCTCGGTCCTACACCCGTCCCTTGGGTCACGATCTTTGCTCGGTCCTACACCCGTCCTTTGGGTCACTACCTTTGCTCGGTCCTACACCCGTCCTTTTGGGTCACGACCTTTGCTCGGTCCCACACCCGTCCTTCGGGTCACGACCTTTGCTTGGTCCCACACCCATCCTTTGGGTCACGACCTTTGCTCGGTCCTACACCCATCCTTTGGGTCACGACCTTTGCTGGGTCCTACACCCGTCCTTTGGGTCACGACCTTTGCTCGGTCTTACACCCGCCTTTTGGGTCACGACCTTTGCTCGGTCCTACCCCTGTCCTTTAGGTTACGACCTTTGTTCGGTCCTACACCTGTCCCTTAGGTCACGACCTTTGCTCGGTCCTACACCCGTCCTTTGGGTCACGACCTTTGCTCGGTCCTACACCCGTCCTTTGGGTCACGATCTTTGCTCGGTCCTACACCCGTCCTTTGGGTCACGACCTTTGATCGATCCTACACTCGTTCTTTGGGTCACGACTTTTGCTCGGTCCTACACCCGTCCTTTTGGGTCACGACCTTTGCTCGGTCCTACACCCGTCCTTTGGGTCAAAACCTTTGTTCGGTCCAACACCCGTCGTTTGGGTCACGAACTTTGCTCGGTCCTACACCCGTCCTTTGGGTCACGACCTTTGCTCGGTCCCACATCCGTCTTTTGGGTCACGACCTTTGGTCGGTCCTACACCCGTCCTTTGGGTCACGACCTTTGCTCGGTCCTACCCCTGTCCTTTAGGTTACGACCTTTGTTCGGTCCTACACCTGTCCTTTAGGTCACGACCTTTGCTCGGTCCTACACCCGTCCTTTGGGTCACGACCTTTGCTCGGTCCTACACACGTCCTTTGGGTCACGATCTTTGCTCGGTCCTACACCCGTCCTTTGGGTCACGACCTTTGCGAGGTCCTACACCCGTCCTTTGGGTCAGGACCTTTGCTCGATCCTACACCCGTCGCTTGGGTCACGATCTTTGCTCGGTCCTACACCCGTCCTTTGGGTCACAACTTTTGCTCGGTCCTACACCCGTCCTTTTGGGTCACGACCTTTGCTCGGTCCCACACCCGTCCTTTGGGTCACGAGCTTTGCTCGGTCCCACACCCGTCCTTTGAGTCACGACCTTTGCTCGGTCCTACACCCGTCCTTTGGGTCACGACCTTTGCGAGGTCCTACACCCGTCTTCTGGGTCACGACCTTTGCTCGGTCCTACACCCGTCCTTTGGGTCACGGCCTTTGCTCGGTCCTACACGCGTCCTTTGGGTCACTACCTTTGCTCGGTCCTACACCCGCCCTTTTGGGTCACGACCTTTACTCCGTCCCACACCCGTCCTTTAGGTCACGACCTTTGCTCGGTCCTACACCCATCCTTTGGGTCACGACCATTGCTCGGTCCGACACTCATCCTTTGGGTCACGACCTTTGCTCGGTCCTACACCCATCCTTTGGGTCACGACCTTTGCTCGGTCCTACACCCGTCATCTAGGTCACAACCTTTGCTCGGTCCTACACTCGTCATCTGGGTCACGACGTTCGCTCGGTCCTACACCCGTCCTATGGGTCAAGACCTTCGCTCGGTCCTACACCCGTCCTTTGGGTCACGACCTTCGCTCGGTCCTACACCCGTCCTTTGGGTCACGACCTTGGCTCGGTCTTACACCCGCCTTTTGGGTCACGACCTTTGCTCGGTCCTACCCTTGTCCTTTAAGTTACGACCTTTGTTCGGTCCTACACCTGTCCTTTAGGTCACGACCTTTGCTCGGTCCTACACCCGTCCTTTGGGTCACTACCTTTACTCGGTCCTACACCCGTCATCTGGGTCACAACCTTTGCTCGGTCCTACACCCGTCATCTGGGTCACGACCTTTGCTCGGTCTTACACCCGCCTTTTGGGTCACGACCTTTGCTCGGTCCTACCCCTGTCCTTTAAGTTACGACCTTTGTTCGGTCCTACACCTGTCCTTTAGGTCACGACCTTTGCTCGGTCCTACACCCGTCCTTTGGGTCACGACCTTTACTCGGTCCTACACCCGTCATCTGGGTCACAACCTTTGCTCGGTCCTACACCCGTCATCTGGGTCACGACCTTCGCTCGGTCCTACACCCGTCCTTTGGGTCACGACCTTCGCTCGGTCCTACACCCGTCCTTTGGGTCACGACCTTTGCTCGGTCCTACACCCGTCCTTTAGGGTCACGACCTTTGCTCGGTCCTACACCCGTCCTTTAGGTCACAACCTTTGCTCGTCCCTACACCCGTCCTTTAGGTCATAACCTTTGCTCGTCCCTACACCCGTCCTTTGGGTCACGACCTTTGCTCGGTCCTACACCCGTCCTTTGGGTCACGACCTTTGCTCGGTCCTACACCCGTCCTTTGGGTCACGACCTTTGCTCGGTCTTACACCCGCCTTTTGGGTCACGACCTTTGCTCGGTCCTACCCCTGTCCTTTAAGTTACGACCTTTGTTCGGTCCTACACCTGTCCTTTAGGTCACGACCTTTGCTCGGTCCTACACCCGTCCTTTGGGTCACGACCTTTACTCGGTCCTACACCCGTCATCTGGGTCACAACCTTTGCTCGGTCCTACACCCGTCATCTGGGTCACGACCTTCGCTCGGTCCTACACCCGTCCTTTGGGTCACGACCTTCGCTCGGTCCTACACCCGTCCTTTGGGTCACGACCTTTGCTCGGTCCTACCCCTGTCCTTTAGGTTACGACCTTTGGTCGGTCCTACACCTGTCTTTTAGGTCACGACCTTTGCTCGGTCCTACACCCGTCCTTTGGGTCACGACCTTTGCTCGGTCCTACACACGTCCTTTGGGTCACGATCTTTGCTCGGTCCTACACCCGTCCCTTGGGTAACGATCTTTGCTCGGTCCTACACCCGTCCTTTGGGTCACTACCTTTGCTCGGTCCTACACCCTTCCTTTTGGGTCACGACCTTTGCTCGGTCCCACACCCGTCCTTTGGGTCACGACCTTTGCTCGGTCCCACACCCATCCTTTGAGTCACGACCTTTGCTCGGTCATACACCCGTCCTTTGGGTCAGGACCTTTGCTCGATCCTACACCCGTCCCTTGGGTCACGACCTTTTGCTCGGTCCTACATCCGTCCTTTTGGGTCACAACCTTTGCTCGGTCCTACACCCGTCATCTGGGTCACGACCTTCGCTCGGTCCTACACCCGTCCTTTGGGTCACGACCTTCGCTCGGTCCTACACCCGTCCTTTGGGTCACGACCTTTGCTCGGTCCTACCCCTGTCCTTTAGGTTACGACCTTTGGTCGGTCCTACACCTGTCTTTTAGGTCACGACCTTTGCTCGGTCCTACACCCGTCCTTTGGGTCACGACCTTCGCTCGGTCCTACACCCGTCCTTTGGGTCACGACCTTTGCTCGATCCTACACCCGTCCTTTGGGTCACGACCTTTGCTCGGTCCTACACCCTTCCTTTGGGTCACGACCTTTGCTCGGTCCTACACTCGTCCTTTGGGTCACGGCCTTTGATCTGTCCTACACCCGTTCTTTGGGTCACAACCTTTGCTCGGTCCTATACCCGTCCTTTTGGGTCACGACCTTTGCTCGGTCCTACACTCGTCCGTCCTTTGGGTCACGACCTTTGCTCGGTACTACACCCGTCCTTTGGGTCACGACCTTTTCTCAGTCCTACACCCGTCCTTTGGGTCACGACCATTGCTCGGTCCTACACCCGTCCTTTGGGTCACGACCTTTACTCGGTCCTACACCCGTCCTTTGGGTCACGATCTTTGCTCGGTCCTACACCCGTCCTTTGGGTCATGACCTTTGATCGGTCCTACACTCGTTCTTTGGCTCACGACTTTTGCTCGGTCCTACACCCGTCCTTTAGGGTCACGACCTTTGCTCGGTCCTACACCCGTCCTTTAGGTCACAACCTTTGCTCGGTCCTACACCCGTTCTTTGGGTCACGACCTTTGCTCGGTCCTACACCCGTCCTTTGGGTCACGACCTTTGCTCGGTCCTACACCCGTCCTTTGGGTCATGACCTTTGCTTGGTCCTACACCCGTCCTCTGGGTCACGACCTTTGCTCGGTCTTACACCCGTCATATGGGTCACGACCTTCGCTCGGTCCTACACCCGTCCTTTGGGTCACGACCTTCGCTCGGTCCTACACCCGTCCTTTGGGTCACGACCTTTGCTCGATCCTACACCCGTCCTTTGGGTCACGACCTTTGCTCGGTCCTACACCCTTCCTTTGGGTCACGACCTTTGCTCGGTCCTACACTCGTCCTTTGGGTCACGGCCTTTGATCTGTCCTACACCCGTTCTTTGGGTCACAACCTTTGCTCGGTCCTATACCCGTCCTTTTGGGTCACGACCTTTGCTCGGTCCTACACTCGTCCGTCCTTTGGGTCACGACCTTTGCTCGGTACTACACCCGTCCTTTGGGTCACGACCTTTTCTCAGTCCTACACCCGTCCTTTGGGTCACGACCATTGCTCGGTCCTACACCCGTCCATTGGGTCACGACCTTTGCTCGGTCCAACCCCTGTCCTTTTGGGTCACGACCTTTGCTCGGTCCTACACCCGTCCCTTGGGTCACGATCTTTGCTCGGTCCTACACCCGTCCTTTGGGTCACTACCTTTGCTCGGTCCTACACCCGTCCTTTTGGGTCACGACCTTTGCTCGGTCCCACACCCGTCCTTCGGGTCACGACCTTTGCTTGGTCCCACACCCATCCTTTGGGTCACGACCTTTGCTCGGTCCTACACCCATCCTTTGGGTCACGACCTTTGCTGGGTCCTACACCCGTCCTTTGGGTCACGACCTTTGCTCGGTCTTACACCCGCCTTTTGGGTCACGACCTTTGCTCGGTCCTACCCCTGTCCTTTAGGTTACGACCTTTGTTCGGTCCTACACCTGTCCCTTAGGTCACGACCTTTGCTCGGTCCTACACCCGTCCTTTGGGTCACGACCTTTGCTCGGTCCTACACCCGTCCTTTGGGTCACGATCTTTGCTCGGTCCTACACCCGTCCTTTGGGTCACGACCTTTGATCGATCCTACACTCGTTCTTTGGGTCACGACTTTTGCTCGGTCCTACACCCGTCCTTTTGGGTCACGACCTTTGCTCGGTCCTACACCCGTCCTTTGGGTCAAAACCTTTGTTCGGTCCAACACCCGTCGTTTGGGTCACGAACTTTGCTCGGTCCTACACCCGTCCTTTGGGTCACGACCTTTGCTCGGTCCCACATCCGTCTTTTGGGTCACGACCTTTGGTCGGTCCTACACCCGTCCTTTGGGTCACGACCTTTGCTCGGTCCTACCCCTGTCCTTTAGGTTACGACCTTTGTTCGGTCCTACACCTGTCCTTTAGGTCACGACCTTTGCTCGGTCCTACACCCGTCCTTTGGGTCACGACCTTTGCTCGGTCCTACACACGTCCTTTGGGTCACGATCTTTGCTCGGTCCTACACCCGTCCTTTGGGTCACGACCTTTGCGAGGTCCTACACCCGTCCTTTGGGTCAGGACCTTTGCTCGATCCTACACCCGTCGCTTGGGTCACGATCTTTGCTCGGTCCTACACCCGTCCTTTGGGTCACAACTTTTGCTCGGTCCTACACCCGTCCTTTTGGGTCACGACCTTTGCTCGGTCCCACACCCGTCCTTTGGGTCACGAGCTTTGCTCGGTCCCACACCCGTCCTTTGAGTCACGACCTTTGCTCGGTCCTACACCCGTCCTTTGGGTCACGACCTTTGCGAGGTCCTACACCCGTCTTCTGGGTCACGACCTTTGCTCGGTCCTACACCCGTCCTTTGGGTCACGGCCTTTGCTCGGTCCTACACGCGTCCTTTGGGTCACTACCTTTGCTCGGTCCTACACCCGCCCTTTTGGGTCACGACCTTTACTCCGTCCCACACCCGTCCTTTAGGTCACGACCTTTGCTCGGTCCTACACCCATCCTTTGGGTCACGACCATTGCTCGGTCCGACACTCATCCTTTGGGTCACGACCTTTGCTCGGTCCTACACCCATCCTTTGGGTCACGACCTTTGCTCGGTCCTACACCCGTCATCTAGGTCACAACCTTTGCTCGGTCCTACACTCGTCATCTGGGTCACGACGTTCGCTCGGTCCTACACCCGTCCTATGGGTCAAGACCTTCGCTCGGTCCTACACCCGTCCTTTGGGTCACGACCTTCGCTCGGTCCTACACCCGTCCTTTGGGTCACGACCTTGGCTCGGTCTTACACCCGCCTTTTGGGTCACGACCTTTGCTCGGTCCTACCCTTGTCCTTTAAGTTACGACCTTTGTTCGGTCCTACACCTGTCCTTTAGGTCACGACCTTTGCTCGGTCCTACACCCGTCCTTTGGGTCACTACCTTTACTCGGTCCTACACCCGTCATCTGGGTCACAACCTTTGCTCGGTCCTACACCCGTCATCTGGGTCACGACCTTTGCTCGGTCTTACACCCGCCTTTTGGGTCACGACCTTTGCTCGGTCCTACCCCTGTCCTTTAAGTTACGACCTTTGTTCGGTCCTACACCTGTCCTTTAGGTCACGACCTTTGCTCGGTCCTACACCCGTCCTTTGGGTCACGACCTTTACTCGGTCCTACACCCGTCATCTGGGTCACAACCTTTGCTCGGTCCTACACCCGTCATCTGGGTCACGACCTTCGCTCGGTCCTACACCCGTCCTTTGGGTCACGACCTTCGCTCGGTCCTACACCCGTCCTTTGGGTCACGACCTTTGCTCGGTCCTACACCCGTCCTTTAGGGTCACGACCTTTGCTCGGTCCTACACCCGTCCTTTAGGTCACAACCTTTGCTCGTCCCTACACCCGTCCTTTAGGTCATAACCTTTGCTCGTCCCTACACCCGTCCTTTGGGTCACGACCTTTGCTCGGTCCTACACCCGTCCTTTGGGTCACGACCTTTGCTCGGTCCTACACCCGTCCTTTGGGTCACGACCTTTGCTCGGTCTTACACCCGCCTTTTGGGTCACGACCTTTGCTCGGTCCTACCCCTGTCCTTTAAGTTACGACCTTTGTTCGGTCCTACACCTGTCCTTTAGGTCACGACCTTTGCTCGGTCCTACACCCGTCCTTTGGGTCACGACCTTTACTCGGTCCTACACCCGTCATCTGGGTCACAACCTTTGCTCGGTCCTACACCCGTCATCTGGGTCACGACCTTCGCTCGGTCCTACACCCGTCCTTTGGGTCACGACCTTCGCTCGGTCCTACACCCGTCCTTTGGGTCACGACCTTTGCTCGGTCCTACCCCTGTCCTTTAGGTTACGACCTTTGGTCGGTCCTACACCTGTCTTTTAGGTCACGACCTTTGCTCGGTCCTACACCCGTCCTTTGGGTCACGACCTTTGCTCGGTCCTACACACGTCCTTTGGGTCACGATCTTTGCTCGGTCCTACACCCGTCCCTTGGGTAACGATCTTTGCTCGGTCCTACACCCGTCCTTTGGGTCACTACCTTTGCTCGGTCCTACACCCTTCCTTTTGGGTCACGACCTTTGCTCGGTCCCACACCCGTCCTTTGGGTCACGACCTTTGCTCGGTCCCACACCCATCCTTTGAGTCACGACCTTTGCTCGGTCATACACCCGTCCTTTGGGTCAGGACCTTTGCTCGATCCTACACCCGTCCCTTGGGTCACGACCTTTTGCTCGGTCCTACATCCGTCCTTTTGGGTCACAACCTTTGCTCGGTCCTACACCCGTCATCTGGGTCACGACCTTCGCTCGGTCCTACACCCGTCCTTTGGGTCACGACCTTCGCTCGGTCCTACACCCGTCCTTTGGGTCACGACCTTTGCTCGGTCCTACCCCTGTCCTTTAGGTTACGACCTTTGGTCGGTCCTACACCTGTCTTTTAGGTCACGACCTTTGCTCGGTCCTACACCCGTCCTTTGGGTCACGACCTTTGCTCGGTCCTACACACGTCCTTTGGGTCACGATCTTTGCTCGGTCCTACACCCGTCCCTTGGGTAACGATCTTTGCTCGGTCCTACACCCGTCCTTTGGGTCACTACCTTTGCTCGGTCCTACACCCTTCCTTTTGGGTCACGACCTTTGCTCGGTCCCACACCCGTCCTTTGGGTCACGACCTTTGCTCGGTCCCACACCCATCCTTTGAGTCACGACCTTTGCTCGGTCATACACCCGTCCTTTGGGTCAGGACCTTTGCTCGGTCCTACCCCTGTCCTTTAGGTTACGACCTTTGTTCGGTCCTACACCTGTCCTTTAGGTCACGACCTTTGCTCGGTCCTACACCCGTCCTTTGGGTCACGACCTTTGCTCGGTCCTACACACGTCCTTTGGGTCACGATCTTTGCTCGGTCCTACACCCGTCCTTTGGGTCAGGACCTTTGCTCGATCCTACACCCGTCGCTTGGGTCACGATCTTTGCTCGGTCCTACACCCGTCCTTTGGGTCACAACTTTTGCTCGGTCCTACACCCGTCCTTTTGGGTCACGACCTTTGCTCGGTCCCACACCCGTCCTTTGGGTCACGAGCTTTGCTCGGTCCCACACCCGTCCTTTGAGTCACGACCTTTGCTCGGTCCTACACCCGTCCTTTGGGTCACGACCTTTGCGAGGTCCTACACCCGTCTTCTGGGTCACGACCTTTGCTCGGTCCTACACCCGTCCTTTGGGTCACGGCCTTTGCTCGGTCCTACACGCGTCCTTTGGGTCACTACCTTTGCTCGGTCCTACACCCGCCCTTTTGGGTCACGACCTTTACTCCGTCCCACACCCGTCCTTTAGGTCACGACCTTTGCTCGGTCCTACACCCATCCTTTGGGTCACGACCATTGCTCGGTCCGACACTCATCCTTTGGGTCACGACCTTTGCTCGGTCCTACACCCATCCTTTGGGTCACGACCTTTGCTCGGTCCTACACCCGTCATCTAGGTCACAACCTTTGCTCGGTCCTACACTCGTCATCTGGGTCACGACGTTCGCTCGGTCCTACACCCGTCCTATGGGTCAAGACCTTCGCTCGGTCCTACACCCGTCCTTTGGGTCACGACCTTCGCTCGGTCCTACACCCGTCCTTTGGGTCACGACCTTGGCTCGGTCTTACACCCGCCTTTTGGGTCACGACCTTTGCTCGGTCCTACCCTTGTCCTTTAAGTTACGACCTTTGTTCGGTCCTACACCTGTCCTTTAGGTCACGACCTTTGCTCGGTCCTACACCCGTCCTTTGGGTCACTACCTTTACTCGGTCCTACACCCGTCATCTGGGTCACAACCTTTGCTCGGTCCTACACCCGTCATCTGGGTCACGACCTTTGCTCGGTCTTACACCCGCCTTTTGGGTCACGACCTTTGCTCGGTCCTACCCCTGTCCTTTAAGTTACGACCTTTGTTCGGTCCTACACCTGTCCTTTAGGTCACGACCTTTGCTCGGTCCTACACCCGTCCTTTGGGTCACGACCTTTGCTCGGTCCTACACCCGTCATCTAGGTCACAACCTTTGCTCGGTCCTACACTCGTCATCTGGGTCACGACGTTCGCTCGGTCCTACACCCGTCCTTTGGGTCACGACCTTTACTCGGTCCTACACCCGTCATCTGGGTCACAACCTTTGCTCGGTCCTACACCCGTCATCTGGGTCACGACCTTCGCTCGGTCCTACACCCGTCCTTTGGGTCACGACCTTCGCTCGGTCCTACACCCGTCCTTTGGGTCACGACCTTTGCTCGGTCCTACACCCGTCCTTTAGGGTCACGACCTTTGCTCGGTCCTACACCCGTCCTTTAGGTCACAACCTTTGCTCGTCCCTACACCCGTCCTTTAGGTCATAACCTTTGCTCGTCCCTACACCCGTCCTTTGGGTCACGACCTTTGCTCGGTCCTACACCCGTCCTTTGGGTCACGACCTTTGCTCGGTCCTACACCCGTCCTTTGGGTCACGACCTTTGCTCGGTCTTACACCCGCCTTTTGGGTCACGACCTTTGCTCGGTCCTACCCCTGTCCTTTAAGTTACGACCTTTGTTCGGTCCTACACCTGTCCTTTAGGTCACGACCTTTGCTCGGTCCTACACCCGTCCTTTGGGTCACGACCTTTACTCGGTCCTACACCCGTCATCTGGGTCACAACCTTTGCTCGGTCCTACACCCGTCATCTGGGTCACGACCTTCGCTCGGTCCTACACCCGTCCTTTGGGTCACGACCTTCGCTCGGTCCTACACCCGTCCTTTGGGTCACGACCTTTGCTCGGTCCTACCCCTGTCCTTTAGGTTACGACCTTTGGTCGGTCCTACACCTGTCTTTTAGGTCACGACCTTTGCTCGGTCCTACACCCGTCCTTTGGGTCACGACCTTTGCTCGGTCCTACACACGTCCTTTGGGTCACGATCTTTGCTCGGTCCTACACCCGTCCCTTGGGTAACGATCTTTGCTCGGTCCTACACCCGTCCTTTGGGTCACTACCTTTGCTCGGTCCTACACCCTTCCTTTTGGGTCACGACCTTTGCTCGGTCCCACACCCGTCCTTTGGGTCACGACCTTTGCTCGGTCCCACACCCATCCTTTGAGTCACGACCTTTGCTCGGTCATACACTCGTCCTTTGGGTCAGGACCTTTGCTCGATCCTACACCCGTCCCTTGGGTCACGACCTTTTGCTCGGTCCTACATCCGTCCTTTTGGGTCACAACCTTTGCTCGGTCCTACACCCGTCATCTGGGTCACGACCTTCGCTCGGTCCTACACCCGTCCTTTGGGTCACGACCTTCGCTCGGTCCTACACCCGTCCTTTGGGTCACGACCTTTGCTCGGTCCTACCCCTGTCCTTTAGGTTACGACCTTTGGTCGGTCCTACACCTGTCTTTTAGGTCACGACCTTTGCTCGGTCCTACACCCGTCCTTTGGGTCACGACCTTTGCTCGGTCCTACACACGTCCTTTGGGTCACGATCTTTGCTCGGTCCTACACCCGTCCCTTGGGTAACGATCTTTGCTCGGTCCTACACCCGTCCTTTGGGTCACTACCTTTGCTCGGTCCTACACCCTTCCTTTTGGGTCACGACCTTTGCTCGGTCCCACACCCGTCCTTTGGGTCACGACCTTTGCTCGGTCCCACACCCATCCTTTGAGTCACGACCTTTGCTCGGTCATACACCCGTCCTTTGGGTCAGGACCTTTGCTCGATCCTACACCCGTCCCTTGGGTCACGAACTTTTGCTCGGTCCTACATCCGTCCTTTTGGGTCACGACCTTTGCTCGGTCCCACACCCGTCCTTTGGGTCACGACCTTTGCTCGGTCCCACACCCGTCCTTTGAGTCACGACCTTTGCTCGGTCCTACACCCGTCCTTTGGGTCACGACCTTTGCGAGGTCCTACACCCGTCTTTTGGGTCACGACCTTTGCTCGGTCCTACACCCGTCCATTGGGTCACGGCCTTTGCTCGGCCTTACACGCGTCCTTTGGGTCACTACCTTTGCTCGGTCCTACCCCTGTCCTTTAGGTTACGACCTTTGGTCGGTCCTACACCTGTCTTTTAGGTCACGACCTTTGCTCGGTCTTACACCCGCCTTTTGGGTCACGACCTTTGCTCGGTCCTACCCCTGTCCTTTAAGTTACGACCTTTGTTCGGTCCTACACCTGTCCTTTAGGTCACGACCTTTGCTCGGTCCTACACCCGTCCTTTGGGTCACGACCTTTACTCGGTCCTACACCCGTCATCTGGGTCACAACCTTTGCTCGGTCCTACACCCGTCATCTGGGTCACGACCTTCGCTCGGTCCTACACCCGTCCTTTGGGTCACGACCTTCGCTCGGTCCTACACCCGTCCTTTGGGTCACGACCTTTGCTCGGTCCTACCCCTGTCCTTTAGGTTACGACCTTTGGTCGGTCCTACACCTGTCTTTTAGGTCACGACCTTTGCTCGGTCCTACACCCGTCCTTTGGGTCACGACCTTTGCTCGGTCCTACACACGTCCTTTGGGTCACGATCTTTGCTCGGTCCTACACCCGTCCCTTGGGTAACGATCTTTGCTCGGTCCTACACCCGTCCTTTGGGTCACTACCTTTGCTCGGTCCTACACCCTTCCTTTTGGGTCACGACCTTTGCTCGGTCCCACACCCGTCCTTTGGGTCACGACCTTTGCTCGGTCCCACACCCATCCTTTGAGTCACGACCTTTGCTCGGTCATACACCCGTCCTTTGGGTCAGGACCTTTGCTCGATCCTACACCCGTCCCTTGGGTCACGACCTTTTGCTCGGTCCTACATCCGTCCTTTTGGGTCACAACCTTTGCTCGGTCCTACACCCGTCATCTGGGTCACGACCTTCGCTCGGTCCTACACCCGTCCTTTGGGTCACGACCTTCGCTCGGTCCTACACCCGTCCTTTGGGTCACGACCTTTGCTCGGTCCTACCCCTGTCCTTTAGGTTACGACCTTTGGTCGGTCCTACACCTGTCTTTTAGGTCACGACCTTTGCTCGGTCCTACACCCGTCCTTTGGGTCACGACCTTTGCTCGGTCCTACACCCGTCCTTTGGGTCACGTCCTTTGCTCGGTCTTACACCCGCCTTTTGGGTCACGACCTTTGCTCGGTCCTACCCTTGTCCTTTAAGTTACGACCTTTGTTCGGTCCTACACCTGTCCTTTAGGTCACGACCTTTGCTCGGTCCTACACCCGTCCTTTGGGTCACTACCTTTACTCGGTCCTACACCCGTCATCTGGGTCACAACCTTTGCTCGGTCCTACACCCGTCATCTGGGTCACGACCTTCGCTCGGTCCTACACCCGTCCTTTGGGTCACGACCTTCGCTCGGTCCTACACCCGTCCTTTGGGTCACGACCTTTGCTCGGTCCTACCCCTGTCCTTTAGGTTACGACCTTTGGTCGGTCCTACACCTGTCTTTTAGGTCACGACCTTTGCTCGGTCCTACACCCGTCCTTTGGGTCACGACCTTTGCTCGGTCCTACACACGTCCTTTGGGTCACGATCTTTGCTCGGTCCTACACCCGTCCCTTGGGTAACGATCTTTGCTCGGTCCTACACCCGTCCTTTGGGTCACTACCTTTGCTCGGTCCTACACCCTTCCTTTTGGGTCACGACCTTTGCTCGGTCCCACACCCGTCCTTTGGGTCACGACCTTTGCTCGGTCCCACACCCATCCTTTGAGTCACGACCTTTGCTCGGTCATACACCCGTCCTTTGGGTCAGGACCTTTGCTCGATCCTACACCCGTCCCTTGGGTCACGAACTTTTGCTCGGTCCTACATCCGTCCTTTTGGGTCACGACCTTTGCTCGGTCCCACACCCGTCCTTTGGGTCACGACCTTTGCTCGGTCCCACACCCGTCCTTTGAGTCACGACCTTTGCTCGGTCCTACACCCGTCCTTTGGGTCACGACCTTTGCGAGGTCCTACACCCGTCTTTTGGGTCACGACCTTTGCTCGGTCCTACACCCGTCCTTTGGGTCACGGCCTTTGCTCGGCCTTACACGCGTCCTTTGGGTCACTACCTTTGCTCGGTCCTACACCCTTCCTTTGGGTCACGACCTTTGCTCGGTCCTACACTCGTCCTTTGGGTCACGACCTTTGATCTGTCCTACACCCGTTCTTTGGGTCACAACCTTTGCTCGGCCCTACACCCGTCCTTTTGGGTCACGACCTTTGCTCGGTCCTACACTCGTCCGTCCTTTGGGTCACGACCTTTGCTCGGTACTACACCCGTCCTCTGGGTCACGACCTTTGCTCGGTCTTACACCCGTCATATGGGTCACGACCTTCGCTCGGTCCTACACCCGTCCTTTGGGTCACGACCTTCGCTCGGTCCCATACCCGTCCTTTGGGTCACGACCTTTGCTCGGTCCCACACCCGTCCTTTGAGTCACGACCTTTGCTCGGTCCTACACCCGCCCTTTGGGTCACGACCTTCGCTCGGTCCTACACCCATCCTTTGGGTCACGACCTTCGCTCGGTCCTACACCCGTCCTTTGGGTCACGACCTTTGCTCGGTCCTACCCTTGTCCTTTAAGTTACGACCTTTGTTCGGTCCTACACCTGTCCTTTAGGTCACGACCTTTGCTCGGTCCTACACCCGTCCTTTGGGTCACGACCTTTACTCGGTCCTACACCCGTCATCTGGGTCACAACCTTTGCTCGGTCCTACACCCGTCATCTGGGTCACGACCTTCGCTCGGTCCTACACCCGTCCTTTGGGTCACGACCTTCGCTCGGTCCTACACCCGTCCTTTGGGTCACGACCTTTGCTCGGTCCTACACCCGTCCTTTGGGTCACGACCTTCGCTCGGTCCTACACCCGTCCTTTGGGTCACGTCCTTTGCTCGGTCTTACACCCGCCTTTTGGGTCACGACCTTTGCTCGGTCCTACCCTTGTCCTTTAAGTTACGACCTTTGTTCGGTCCTACACCTGTCCTTTAGGTCACGACCTTTGCTCGGTCCTACACCCGTCCTTTGGGTCACTATCTTTACTCGGTCCTACACCCGTCATCTGGGTCACAACCTTTGCTCGGTCCTACACCCGTCATCTGGGTCACGACCTTCGCTCGGTCCTACACCCGTCCTTTGGGTCACGACCTTCGCTCGGTCCTACACCCGTCCTTTGGGTCACGACCTTTGCTCGGTCCTACCCCTGTCCTTTAGGTTACGACCTTTGGTCGGTCCTACACCTGTCTTTTAGGTCACGACCTTTGCTCGGTCCTACACCCGTCCTTTGGGTCACGACCTTTGCTCGGTCCTACACACGTCCTTTGGGTCACGATCTTTGCTCGGTCCTACACCCGTCCCTTGGGTAACGATCTTTGCTCGGTCCTACACCCGTCCTTTGGGTCACTACCTTTGCTCGGTCCTACACCCTTCCTTTTGGGTCACGACCTTTGCTCGGTCCCACACCCGTCCTTTGGGTCACGACCTTTGCTCGGTCCCACACCCATCCTTTGAGTCACGACCTTTGCTCGGTCATACACCCGTCCTTTGGGTCAGGACCTTTGCTCGATCCTACACCCGTCCCTTGGGTCACGAACTTTTGCTCGGTCCTACATCCGTCCTTTTGGGTCACGACCTTTGCTCGGTCCCACACCCGTCCTTTGGGTCAAGACCTTTGCTCGGTCCCACACCCGTCCTTTGAGTCACGACCTTTGCTCGGTCCTACACCCGTCCTTTGGGTCACGACCTTTGCGAGGTCCTACACCCGTCTTTTGGGTCACGACCTTTGCTCGGTCCTACACCCGTCCTTTGGGTCACGGCCTTTGCTCGGTCTTACACGCGTCCTTTGGGTCACTACCTTTGCTCGGTCCTACACCCTTCCTTTGGGTCACGACCTTTGCTCGGTCCTACACTCGTCCTTTGGGTCACGACCTTTGATCTGTCCTACACCCGTTCTTTGGGTCACAACCTTTGCTCGGCCCTACACCCGTCCTTTTGGGTCACGACCTTTGCTCGGTCCTACACTCGTCCGTCCTTTGGGTCACGACCTTTGCTCGGTACTACACCCGTCCTCTGGGTCACGACCTTTGCTCGGTCTTACACCCGTCATATGGGTCACGACCTTCGCTCGGTCCTACACCCGTCCTTTGGGTCACGACCTTCGCTCGGTCCCATACCCGTCCTTTGGGTCACGACCTTTGCTCGGTCCCACACCCGTCCTTTGAGTCACGACCTTTGCTCGGTCCTACACCCGTCCTTTGGGTCACGACCTTCGCTCGGTCCTACACCCATCCTTTGGGTCACGACCTTCGCTCGGTCCTACACCCGTCCTTTGGGTCACGACCTTTGCTCGGTCCTACCCTTGTCCTTTAAGTTACGACCTTTGTTCGGTCCTACACCTGTCCTTTAGGTCACGACCTTTGCTCGGTCCTACACCCGTCCTTTGGGTCACGACCTTTACTCGGTCCTACACCCGTCATCTGGGTCACAACCTTTGCTCGGTCCTACACCCGTCATCTGGGTCACGACCTTCGCTCGGTCCTACACCCGTCCTTTGGGTCACGACCTTCGCTCGGTCCTACACCCGTCCTTTGGGTCACGACCTTTGCTCGGTCCTACACCCGTCCTTTGGGTCACGACCTTCGCTCGGTCCTACACCCGTCCTTTGGGTCACGTCCTTTGCTCGGTCTTACACCCGCCTTTTGGGTCACGACCTTTGCTCGGTCCTACCCTTGTCCTTTAAGTTACGACCTTTGTTCGGTCCTACACCTGTCCTTTAGGTCACGACCTTTGCTCGGTCCTACACCCGTCCTTTGGGTCACTACCTTTACTCGGTCCTACACCCGTCATCTGGGTCACAACCTTTGCTCGGTCCTACACCCGTCATCTGGGTCACGACCTTTGCTCGGTCTTACACCCGCCTTTTGGGTCACGACCTTTGCTCGGTCCTACCCCTGTCCTTTAAGTTACGACCTTTGTTCGGTCCTACACCTGTCCTTTAGATCACGACCTTTGCTCGGTCCTACACCCGTCCTTTGGGTCACGACCTTTACTCGGTCCTACACCCGTCATCTGGGTCACGACCTTTGCTCGGTCCTACACCCGTCCTTTGGGTCACGACCTTTACTCGGTCCTACACCCGTCATCTGGGTCACAACCTTTGCTCGGTCCTACACCCGTCATCTGGGTCACGACCTTCGCTCGGTCCTACACCCGTCCTTTAGGGTCACGACCTTTGCTCGGTCCTACAGCCGTCCTTTAGGTCACAACCTTTGCTCGTCCCTACACCCGTCCTTTAGGTCACAACCTTTGCTCGTCCCTACACCCGTCCTTTGGGTCACGACCTTTGCTCGGTCCTACACCCGTCCTTTGGGTCACGACCTTTGCTCGGTCCTACACCCGTCCTTTGGGTCACGACCTTTGCTCGGTCTTACACCCGCCTTTTGGGTCACGACCTTTGCTCGGTCCTACCCCTGTCCTTTAAGTTACGACCTTTGTTCGGTCCTACACCTGTCCTTTAGGTCACGACCTTTGCTCGGTCCTACACCCGTCCTTTGGGTCACGACCTTTACTCGGTCCTACACCCGTCATCTGGGTCACAACCTTTGCTCGGTCCTACACCCGTCATCTGGGTCACGACCTTCGCTCGGTCCTACACCCGTCCTTTGGGTCACGAACTTCGCTCGGTCCTACACCCGTCCTTTGGGTCACGACCTTTGCTCGGTCCTACCCCTGTCCTTGAGGTTACGACCTTTGGTCGGTCCTACACCTGTCTTTTAGGTCACGACCTTTGCTCGGTCCTACACCCGTCCTTTGGGTCACGACCTTTGCTCGGTCCTACACACGTCCTTTGGGTCACGATCTTTGCTCGGTCCTACACCCGTCCCTTGGGTAACGATCTTTGCTCGGTCCTACACCCGTCCTTTGGGTCACTACCTTTGCTCGGTCCTACACCCTTCCTTTTGGGTCACGACCTTTGCTCGGTCCCACACCCGCCCTTTGGGTCACGACCTTTGCTCGGTCCCACACCCATCCTTTGAGTCACGACCTTTGCTCGGTCATACACCCGTCCTTTGGGTCAGGACCTTTGCTCGATCCTACACCCGTCCCTTGGGTCACGACCTTTTGCTCGGTCCTACATCCGTCCTTTTGGGTCACAACCTTTGCTCGGTCCTACACCCGTCATCAGGGTCACGACCTTCGCTCGGTCCTACACCCGTCCTTTGGGTCACGACCTTCGCTCGGTCCTACACCCGTCCTTTGGGTCACGACCTTTGCTCGGTCCTACCCCTGTCCTTTAGGTTACGACCTTTGGTCGGTCCTACAACTGTCTTTTAGGTCACGACCTTTGCTCGGTCCTACACCCGTCCTTTGGGTCACGACCTTTGCTCGGTCCTACACACGTCCTTTGGGTCACGATCTTTGCTCGGTCCTACACCCGTCCCTTGGGTAACGATCTTTGCTCGGTCGTACACCCGTCCTTTGGGTCACTACCTTTGCTCGGTCCTACACCCTTCCTTTTGGGTCACGACCTTTGCTCGGTCCCACACCCGTCCTTTGGGTCACGACCTTTGCTCGGTCCCACACCCATCCTTTGAGTCACGACCTTTGCTCGGTCATACACCCGTCCTTTGGGTCAGGACCTTTGCTCGATCCTACACCCGTCCCTTGGGTCACGAACTTTTGCTCGGTCCTACATCCGTCCTTTTGGGTCACGACCTTTGCTCGGTCCCACACCCGTCCTTTGGGTCACGACCTTTGCTCGGTCCCACACCCGTCCTTTGAGTCACGACCTTTGCTCGGTCCTACACCCGTCCTTTGGGTCACGACCTTTGCGAGGTCCTACACCCGTCTTTTGGGTCACGACCTTTGCTCGGTCCTACACCCGTCCTTTGGGTCACGGCCTTTGCTCGGTCTTACACGCGTCCTTTGGGTCACTACCTTTGCTCGGTCCTACACCCTTCCTTTGGGTCACGACCTTTGCTCGGTCCTACACTCGTCCTTTGGGTCACGACCTTTGATCTGTCCTACACCCGTTCTTTGGGTCACAACCTTTGCTCGGCCCTACACCCGTCCTTTTGGGTCACGACCTTTGCTCGGTCCTACACTCGTCCGTCCTTTGGGTCACGACCTTTGCTCGGTACTACACCCGTCCTCTGGGTCACGACCTTTGCTCGGTCTTACACCCGTCATATGGGTCACGACCTTCGCTCGGTCCTACACCCGTCCTTTGGGTCACAACCTTCTCTCGGTCCCATACCCGTCCTTTTGGGTCACGACCTTTGCTCGGTCCTACACTCGTCCATCCTTTGGGTCACGACCTTTGCTCGGTACTACACCCGTCCTCTGGGTCACGACCTTTGCTCGGTCTTACACCCGTCATATGGGTCACGACCTTCGCTCGGTCCTACACCCGTCCTTTGGGTCACAACCTTCTCTCGGTCCCATACCCGTCCTTTGGGTCACGACCTTTGCTCGGTCCCACACCCGTCCTTTGAGTCACGACCTTTGCTCGGTCCTACACCCGTCCTTTGGGTCACGACCTTCGCTCGGTCCTACACCCATCCTTTGGGTCACGACCTTCGCTCGGTCCTACACCCGTCCTTTGGGTCACGACCTTTGCTCGGTCCTACCCTTGTCCTTTAAGTTACGACCTTTGTTCGGTCCTACACCTGTCCTTTAGGTCACGACCTTTGCTCGGTCCTACACCCGTCCTTTGGGTCACGACCTTTACTCGGTCCTACACCCGTCATCTGGGTCACAACCTTTGCTCGGTCCTACACCCGTCATCTGGGTCACGACCTTCGCTCGGTCCTACACCCGTCCTTTGGGTCACGACCTTCGCTCGGTCCTACACCCGTCCTTTGGGTCACGACCTTTGCTCAGTCCTACACCCGTCCTTTGGGTCACGACCTTCGCTCGGTCCTACACCCGTCCTTTGGGTCACGACCTTTGCTCGGTCTTACACCCGCCTTTTGGGTCACGACCTTTGCTCGGTCCTACCCCTGTCCTTTAAGTTACGACCTTTGTTCGGTCCTACACCTGTCCTTTAGGTCACGACCTTTGCTCGGTCCTACACCCGTCCTTTGGGTCACTACCTTTACTCGGTCCTACACCCGTCATCTGGGTCACAACCTTTGCTCGGTCCTACACCCGTCATCTGGGTCACGACCTTTGCTCGGTCTTACACCCGCCTTTTGGGTCACGACCTTTGCTCGGTCCTACCCCTGTCCTTTAAGTTACGACCTTTGTTCGGTCCTACACCTGTCCTTTAGGTCACGACCTTTGCTCGGTCCTACACCCGTCCTTTGGGTCACGACCTTTACTCGGTCCTACACCCGTCATCTGGGTCACAACCTTTGCTCGGTCCTACACCCGTCATCTGGGTCACGACCTTTGCTCGGTCTTACACCCGCCTTTTGGGTCACGACCTTTGCTCGGTCCTACCCCTGTCCTTTAAGTTACGACCTTTGTTCGGTCCTACACCTGTCCTTTAGGTCACGACCTTTGCTCGGTCCTACACCCGTCCTTTGGGTCACGACCTTTACTCGGTCCTACACCCGTCATCTGGGTCACAACCTTTGCTCGGTCCTACACCCGTCATCTGGGTTACGACCTTCGCTCGGTCCTACACCCGTCCTTTGGGTCACGACCTTCGCTCGGTCCTACACCCGTCCTTTGGGTCACGACCTTTGCTCGGTCCTACACCCGTCCTTTAGGGTCACGACCTTTGCTCGGTCCTACACCCGTCCTTTAGGTCACAACCTTTGCTCGTCCCTACACCCGTCCTTTAGGTCACAACCTTTGCTCGTCCCTACACCCGTCCTTTGGGTCACGACCTTTGCTCGGTCCTACACCCGTCCTTTGGGTCACGACCTTTGCTCGGTCCTACACCCGTCCTTTGGGTCACGACCTTTGCTCGGTCTTACACCCGCCTTTTGGGTCACGACCTTTGCTCGGTCCTACCCCTGTCCTTTAAGTTACGACCTTTGTTCGGTCCTACACCTGTCCTTTAGGTCACGACCTTTGCTCGGTCCTACACCCGTCCTTTGGGTCACGACCTTTACTCGGTCCTACACCCGTCATCTGGGTCACAACCTTTGCTCGGTCCTACACCCGTCATCTGGGTCACGACCTTCGCTCGGTCCTACACCCGTCCTTTGGGTCATGACCTTCGCTCGGTCCTACACCCGTCCTTTGGGTCACGACCTTTGCTCGGTCTTACACCCGCCTTTTGGGTCACGACCTTTCCTCGGTCCTACCCCTGTCCTTTAAGTTACGACCTTTGTTCGGTCCTACACCTGTCCTTTAGGTCACGACCTTTGCTCGGTCCTACACCCGTCCTTTGGGTCACGACCTTTACTCGGTCCTACACCCGTCATCTGGGTCACAACCTTTGCTCGGTCCTACACCCGTCATCTGGGTCACGACCTTCGCTCGGTCCTACACCCGTCCTTTGGGTCATGACCTTCGCTCGGTCCTACACCCGTCCTTTGGGTCACGACCTTTGCTCGGTCTTACACCCGCCTTTTGGGTCACGACCTTTCCTCGGTCCTACCCCTGTCCTTTAAGTTACGACCTTTGTTCGGTCCTACACCTGTCCTTTAGGTCACGACCTTTGCTCGGTCCTACACCCGTCCTTTGGGTCACGACCTTTACTCGGTCCTACACCCGTCATCTGGGTCACAACCTTTGCTCGGTCCTACACCCGTCATCTGGGTCACGACCTTCGCTCGGTCCTACACCCGTCCTTTGGGTCATGACCTTCGCTCGGTCCTACACCCGTCCTTTGGGTCACGACCTTTGCTCGGTCCTACCCCTGTCCTTTAGGTTACGACCTTTGGTCGGTCCTACACCTGTCTTTTAGGTCACGACCTTTGCTCGGTCCTACACCCGTCCTTTGGGTCACGACCTTTGCTCGGTCCTACACACGTCCTTTGGGTCACGATCTTTGCTCGGTCCTACACCCGTCCCTTGGGTAACGATCTTTGCTCGGTCCTACACCCGTCCTTTGGGTCACTACCTTTGCTCGGTCCTACACCCTTCCTTTTGGGTCACGACCTTTGCTCGGTCCCACACCCGCCCTTTGGGTCACGACCTTTGCTCGGTCCCACACCCATCCTTTGAGTCACGACCTTTGCTCGGTCATACACCCGTCCTTTGGGTCAGGACCTTTGCTCGATCCTACACCAGTCCCTTGGGTCACGACCTTTTGCTCGGTCCTACATCCGTCCTTTTGGGTCACAACCTTTGCTCGGTCCTACACCCGTCATCTGGGTCACGACCTTCGCTCGGTCCTACACCCGTCCTTTGGGTCACGACCTTCGCTCGGTCCTACACCCGTCCTTTGGGTCACGACCTTTGCTCGGTCCTACCCTTGTCCTTTAGGTTACGACCTTTGGTCGGTCCTACACCTGTCTTTTAGGTCACGACCTTTGCTCGGTCCTACACCCGTCCTTTGGGTCACGACCTTTGCTCGGTCCTACACACGTCCTTTGGGTCACGATCTTTGCTCGGTCCTACACCCGTCCCTTGGGTAACGATCTTTGCTCGGTCGTACACCCGTCCTTTGGGTCACTACCTTTGCTCGGTCCTACACCCTTCCTTTTGGGTCACGACCTTTGCTCGGTCCCACACCCGTCCTTTGGGTCACGACCTTTGCTCGGTCCCACACCCATCCTTTGAGTCACGACCTTTGCTCGGTCATACACCCGTCCTTTGGGTCAGGACCTTTGCTCGATCCTACACCCGTCCCTTGGGTCACGAACTTTTGCTCGGTCCTACATCCGTCCTTTTGGGTCACGACCTTTGCTCGGTCCCACACCCGTCCTTTGGGTCACGACCTTTGCTCGGTCCCACACCCGTCCTTTGAGTCACGACCTTTGCTCGGTCCTACACCCGTCCTTTGGGTCACGACCTTTGCGAGGTCCTACACCCGTCTTTTGGGTCACGACCTTTGCTCGGTCCTACACCCGTCCTTTGGGTCACGGCCTTTGCTCGGTCTTACACGCGTCCTTTGGGTCACTACCTTTGCTCGGTCCTACACCCTTCCTTTGGGTCACGACCTTTGCTCGGTCCTACACTCGTCCTTTGGGTCACGACCTTTGATCTGTCCTACACCCGTTCTTTGGGTCACAACCTTTGCTCGGCCCTACACCCGTCCTTTTGGGTCACGACCTTTGCTCGGTCCTACACTCGTCCGTCCTTTGGGTCACGACCTTTGCTCGGTACTACACCCGTCCTCTGGGTCACGACCTTTGCTCGGTCTTACACCCGTCATATGGGTCACGACCTTCGCTCGGTCCTACACCCGTCCTTTGGGTCACAACCTTCTCTCGGTCCCATACCCGTCCTTTGGGTCACGACCTTTGCTCGGTCCCACACCCGTCCTTTGAGTCACGACCTTTGCTCGGTCCTACACCCGTCCTTTGGGTCACGACCTTCGCTCGGTCCTACACCCATCCTTTGGGTCACGACCTTCGCTCGGTCCTACACCCGTCCTTTGGGTCACGACCTTTGCTCGGTCCTACCCTTGTCCTTTAAGTTACGACCTTTGTTCGGTCCTACACCTGTCCTTTAGGTCACGACCTTTGCTCGGTCCTACACCCGTCCTTTGGGTCACGACCTTTACTCGGTCCTACACCCGTCATCTGGGTCACAACCTTTGCTCGGTCCTACACCCGTCATCTGGGTCACGACCTTCGCTCGGTCCTACACCCGTCCTTTGGGTCACGACCTTCGCTCGGTCCTACACCCGTCCTTTGGGTCACGACCTTTGCTCGGTCCTACACCCGTCCTTTGGGTCACGACCTTCGCTCGGTCCTACACCCGTCCTTTGGGTCACGACCTTTGCTCGGTCTTACACCCGCCTTTTGGGTCACGACCTTTGCTCGGTCCTACCCTTGTCCTTTAAGTTACGACCTTTGTTCGGTCCTACACCTGTCCTTTAGGTCACGACCTTTGCTCGGTCCTACACCCGTCCTTTGGGTCACTACCTTTACTCGGTCCTACACCCGTCATCTGGGTCACAACCTTTGCTCGGTCCTACACCCGTCATCTGGGTCACGACCTTTGCTCGGTCTTACACCCGCCTTTTGGGTCACGACCTTTGCTCGGTCCTACCCCTGTCCTTTAAGTTACGACCTTTGTTCGGTCCTACACCTGTCCTTTAGGTCACGACCTTTGCTCGGTCCTACACCCGTCCTTTGGGTCACGACCTTTACTCGGTCCTACACCCGTCATCTGGGTCACAACCTTTGCTCGGTCCTACACCCGTCATCTGGGTCACGACCTTCGCTCGGTCCTACACCCGTCCTTTGGGTCACGACCTTCGCTCGGTCCTACACCCGTCCTTTGGGTCACGACCTTTGCTCGGTCCTACACCCGTCCTTTAGGGTCACGACCTTTGCTCGGTCCTACACCCGTCCTTTAGGTCACAACCTTTGCTCGTCCCTACACCCGTCCTTTAGGTCACAACCTTTGCTCGTCCCTACACCCGTCCTTTGGGTCACGACCTTTGCTCGGTCCTACACCCGTCCTTTGGGTCACGACCTTCGCTCGGTCCTACACCCGTCCTTTGGGTCACGACCTTTGCTCGGTCTTACACCCGCCTTTTGGGTCACGACCTTTGCTCGGTCCTACCCTTGTCCTTTAAGTTACGACCTTTGTTCGGTCCTACACCTGTCCTTTAGGTCACGACCTTTGCTCGGTCCTACACCCGTCCTTTGGGTCACTACCTTTACTCGGTCCTACACCCGTCATCTGGGTCACAACCTTTGCTCGGTCCTACACCCGTCATCTGGGTCACGACCTTTGCTCGGTCTTACACCCGCCTTTTGGGTCACGACCTTTGCTCGGTCCTACCCCTGTCCTTTAAGTTACGACCTTTGTTCGGTCCTACACCTGTCCTTTAGGTCACGACCTTTGCTCGGTCCTACACCCGTCCTTTGGGTCACGACCTTTACTCGGTCCTACACCCGTCATCTGGGTCACAACCTTTGCTCGGTCCTACACCCGTCATCTGGGTCACGACCTTCGCTCGGTCCTACACCCGTCCTTTGGGTCACGACCTTCGCTCGGTCCTACACCCGTCCTTTGGGTCACGACCTTTGCTCGGTCCTACACCCGTCCTTTAGGGTCACGACCTTTGCTCGGTCCTACACCCGTCCTTTAGGTCACAACCTTTGCTCGTCCCTACACCCGTCCTTTAGGTCACAACCTTTGCTCGTCCCTACACCCGTCCTTTGGGTCACGACCTTTGCTCGGTCCTACACCCGTCCTTTGGGTCACGACCTTTGCTCGGTCCTACACCCGTCCTTTGGGTCACGACCTTTGCTCGGTCTTACACCCGCCTTTTGGGTCACGACCTTTGCTCGGTCCTACCCCTGTCCTTTAAGTTACGACCTTTGTTCGGTCCTACACCTGTCCTTTAGGTCACGACCTTTGCTCGGTCCTACACCCGTCCTTTGGGTCACGACCTTTACTCGGTCCTACACCCGTCATCTGGGTCACAACCTTTGCTCGGTCCTACACCCGTCATCTGGGTCACGACCTTCGCTCGGTCCTACACCCGTCCTTTGGGTCATGACCTTCGCTCGGTCCTACACCCGTCCTTTGGGTCACGACCTTTGCTCGGTCTTACACCCGCCTTTTGGGTCACGACCTTTCCTCGGTCCTACCCCTGTCCTTTAAGTTACGACCTTTGTTCGGTCCTACACCTGTCCTTTAGGTCACGACCTTTGCTCGGTCCTACACCCGTCCTTTGGGTCACGACCTTTACTCGGTCCTACACCCGTCATCTGGGTCACAACCTTTGCTCGGTCCTACACCCGTCATCTGGGTCACGACCTTCGCTCGGTCCTACACCCGTCCTTTGGGTCATGACCTTCGCTCGGTCCTACACCCGTCCTTTGGGTCACGACCTTTGCTCGGTCTTACACCCGCCTTTTGGGTCACGACCTTTCCTCGGTCCTACCCCTGTCCTTTAAGTTACGACCTTTGTTCGGTCCTACACCTGTCCTTTAGGTCACGACCTTTGCTCGGTCCTACACCCGTCCTTTGGGTCACGACCTTTACTCGGTCCTACACCCGTCATCTGGGTCACAACCTTTGCTCGGTCCTACACCCGTCATCTGGGTCACGACCTTCGCTCGGTCCTACACCCGTCCTTTGGGTCATGACCTTCGCTCGGTCCTACACCCGTCCTTTGGGTCACGACCTTTGCTCGGTCCTACCCCTGTCCTTTAGGTTACGACCTTTGGTCGGTCCTACACCTGTCTTTTAGGTCACGACCTTTGCTCGGTCCTACACCCGTCCTTTGGGTCACGACCTTTGCTCGGTCCTACACACGTCCTTTGGGTCACGATCTTTGCTCGGTCCTACACCCGTCCCTTGGGTAACGATCTTTGCTCGGTCCTACACCCGTCCTTTGGGTCACTACCTTTGCTCGGTCCTACACCCTTCCTTTTGGGTCACGACCTTTGCTCGGTCCCACACCCGCCCTTTGGGTCACGACCTTTGCTCGGTCCCACACCCATCCTTTGAGTCACGACCTTTGCTCGGTCATACACCCGTCCTTTGGGTCAGGACCTTTGCTCGATCCTACACCTGTCCCTTGGGTCACGACCTTTTGCTCGGTCCTACATCCGTCCTTTTGGGTCACAACCTTTGCTCGGTCCTACACCCGTCATCTGGGTCACGACCTTCGCTCGGTCCTACACCCGTCCTTTGGGTCACGACCTTCGCTCGGTCCTACACCCGTCCTTTGGGTCACGACCTTTGCTCGGTCCTACCCTTGTCCTTTAGGTTACGACCTTTGGTCGGTCCTACACCTGTCTTTTAGGTCACGACCTTTGCTCGGTCCTACACCCGTCCTTTGGGTCACGACCTTTGCTCGGTCCTACACACGTCCTTTGGGTCACGATCTTTGCTCGGTCCTACACCCGTCCCTTGGGTAACGATCTTTGCTCGGTCCTACACCCGTCCTTTGGGTCACTACCTTTGCTCGGTCCTACACCCTTCCTTTTGGGTCACGACCTTTGCTCGGTCCCACACCCGTCCTTTGGGTCACGACCTTTGCTCGGTCCCACACCCATCCTTTGAGTCACGACCTTTGCTCGGTCCTACCCTTGTCCTTTAGGTTACGACCTTTGGTCGGTCCTACACCTGTCTTTTAGGTCACGACCTTTGCTCGGTCCTACACCCGTCCTTTGGGTCACGACCTTTGCTCGGTCCTACACACGTCCTTTGGGTCACGATCTTTGCTCGGTCCTACACCCGTCCCTTGGGTAACGATCTTTGCTCGGTCCTACACCCGTCCTTTGGGTCACTACCTTTGCTCGGTCCTACACCCTTCCTTTTGGGTCACGACCTTTGCTCGGTCCCACACCCGTCCTTTGGGTCACGACCTTTGCTCGGTCCCACACCCATCCTTTGAGTCACGACCTTTGCTCGGTCATACACCCGTCCTTTGGGTCAGGACCTTTGCTCGATCCTACACCCGTCCCTTGGGTCACGAACTTTTGCTCGGTCCTACATCCGTCCTTTTGGGTCACGACCTTTGCTCGGTCCCACACCGTCCTTTGGGTCACGACCTTTGCTCGGTCCCACACCCGTCCTTTGAGTCACGACCTTTGCTCGGTCCTACACCCGTCCTTTGGGTCACGACCTTTGCGAGGTCCTACACCCGTCTTTTGGGTCACGACCTTTGCTCGGTCCTACACACGTCCTTTGGGTCACGGCCTTTGCTCGGTCCTACACCCTTCCTTTGGGTCACGACCTTTGCTCGGTCCTACACTCGTCCTTTGGGTCACGACCTTTGATCTGTCCTACACCCGTTCTTTGGGTCACAACCTTTGCTCGGCCCTACACCCGTCCTTTTGGGTCACGACCTTTGCTCGGTCCTACACTCGTCCGTCCTTTGGGTCACGACCTTTGCTCGGTACTACACCCGTCCTCTGGGTCACAACCTTTGCTCGGTCCTACACCCGTCATCTGGGTCACGACCTTTGCTCGGTCTTACACCCGCCTTTTGGGTCACGACCTTTGCTCGGTCCTACCCCTGTCCTTTAAGTTACGACCTTTGTTCGGTCCTACACCTGTCCTTTAGGTCACGACCTTTGCTCGGTCCTACACCCGTCCTTTGGGTCACGACCTTTACTCGGTCCTACACCCGTCATCTGGGTCACAACCTTTGCTCGGTCCTAGACCCGTCATCTGGGTCACGACCTTCGCTCGGTCCTACACCCGTCCTTTGGGTCACGACCTTCGCTCGGTCCTACACCCGTCCTTTGGGTCACGACCTTTGCTCGGTCCTACACCCGTCCTTTAGGGTCACGACCTTTGCTCGGTCCTACACCCGTCCTTTAGGTCACAACCTTTGCTCGTCCCTACACCCGTCCTTTAGGTCACAACCTTTGCTCGTCCCTACACCCGTCCTTTGGGTCACGACCTTTGCTCGGTCCTACACCCGTCCTTTGGGTCACGACCTTTGCTCGGTCCTACACCCGTCCTTTGGGTCACGACCTTTGCTCGGTCTTACACCCGCCTTTTGGGTCACGACCTTTGCTCGGTCCTACCCCTGTCCTTTAAGTTACGACCTTTGTTCGGTCCTACACCTGTCCTTTAGGTCACGACCTTTGCTCGGTCCTACACCCGTCCTTTGGGTCACGACCTTTACTCGGTCCTACACCCGTCATCTGGGTCACAACCTTTGCTCGGTCCTACACCCGTCATCTGGGTCACGACCTTCGCTCGGTCCTACACCCGTCCTTTGGGTCATGACCTTCGCTCGGTCCTACACCCGTCCTTTGGGTCACGACCTTTGCTCGGTCTTACACCCGCCTTTTGGGTCACGACCTTTCCTCGGTCCTACCCCTGTCCTTTAAGTTACGACCTTTGTTCGGTCCTACACCTGTCCTTTAGGTCACGACCTTTGCTCGGTCCTACACCCGTCCTTTGGGTCACGACCTTTACTCGGTCCTACACCCGTCATCTGGGTCACAACCTTTGCTCGGTCCTACACCCGTCATCTGGGTCACGACCTTCGCTCGGTCCTACACCCGTCCTTTGGGTCATGACCTTCGCTCGGTCCTACACCCGTCCTTTGGGTCACGACCTTTGCTCGGTCTTACACCCGCCTTTTGGGTCACGACCTTTCCTCGGTCCTACCCCTGTCCTTTAAGTTACGACCTTTGTTCGGTCCTACACCTGTCCTTTAGGTCACGACCTTTGCTCGGTCCTACACCCGTCCTTTGGGTCACGACCTTTACTCGGTCCTACACCCGTCATCTGGGTCACAACCTTTGCTCGGTCCTACACCCGTCATCTGGGTCACGACCTTCGCTCGGTCCTACACCCGTCCTTTGGGTCATGACCTTCGCTCGGTCCTACACCCGTCCTTTGGGTCACGACCTTTGCTCGGTCCTACCCCTGTCCTTTAGGTTACGACCTTTGGTCGGTCCTACACCTGTCTTTTAGGTCACGACCTTTGCTCGGTCCTACACCCGTCCTTTGGGTCACGACCTTTGCTCGGTCCTACACACGTCCTTTGGGTCACGATCTTTGCTCGGTCCTACACCCGTCCCTTGGGTAACGATCTTTGCTCGGTCCTACACCCGTCCTTTGGGTCACTACCTTTGCTCGGTCCTACACCCTTCCTTTTGGGTCACGACCTTTGCTCGGTCCCACACCCGCCCTTTGGGTCACGACCTTTGCTCGGTCCCACACCCATCCTTTGAGTCACGACCTTTGCTCGGTCATACACCCGTCCTTTGGGTCAGGACCTTTGCTCGATCCTACACCTGTCCCTTGGGTCACGACCTTTTGCTCGGTCCTACATCCGTCCTTTTGGGTCACAACCTTTGCTCGGTCCTACACCCGTCATCTGGGTCACGACCTTCGCTCGGTCCTACACCCGTCCTTTGGGTCACGACCTTCGCTCGGTCCTACACCCGTCCTTTGGGTCACGACCTTTGCTCGGTCCTACCCTTGTCCTTTAGGTTACGACCTTTGGTCGGTCCTACACCTGTCTTTTAGGTCACGACCTTTGCTCGGTCCTACACCCGTCCTTTGGGTCACGACCTTTGCTCGGTCCTACACACGTCCTTTGGGTCACGATCTTTGCTCGGTCCTACACCCGTCCCTTGGGTAACGATCTTTGCTCGGTCCTACACCCGTCCTTTGGGTCACTACCTTTGCTCGGTCCTACACCCTTCCTTTTGGGTCACGACCTTTGCTCGGTCCCACACCCGTCCTTTGGGTCACGACCTTTGCTCGGTCCCACACCCATCCTTTGAGTCACGACCTTTGCTCGGTCATACACCCGTCCTTTGGGTCAGGACCTTTGCTCGATCCTACACCCGTCCCTTGGGTCACGAACTTTTGCTCGGTCCTACATCCGTCCTTTTGGGTCACGACCTTTGCTCGGTCCCACACCGTCCTTTGGGTCACGACCTTTGCTCGGTCCCACACCCGTCCTTTGAGTCACGACCTTTGCTCGGTCCTACACCCGTCCTTTGGGTCACGACCTTTGCGAGGTCCTACACCCGTCTTTTGGGTCACGACCTTTGCTCGGTCCTACACACGTCCTTTGGGTCACGGCCTTTGCTCGGTCCTACACCCTTCCTTTGGGTCACGACCTTTGCTCGGTCCTACACTCGTCCTTTGGGTCACGACCTTTGATCTGTCCTACACCCGTTCTTTGGGTCACAACCTTTGCTCGGCCCTACACCCGTCCTTTTGGGTCACGACCTTTGCTCGGTCCTACACTCGTCCGTCCTTTGGGTCACGACCTTTGCTCGGTACTACACCCGTCCTCTGGGTCACGACCTTTGCTCGGTCTTACACCCGTCATATGGGTCACGACCTTCGCTCGGTCCTACACCCGTCCTTTGGGTCACGACCTTCGCTCGCTCCCATACCCGTCCTTTGGGTCACGACCTTTGCTCGGTCCCACACCCGTCCTTTGAGTCACGACCTTTGCTCGGTCCTACACCCGTCCTTTCGGTCACGACCTTCGCTCGGTCCTACACCCATCCTTTGGGTCACGACCTTCGCTCGGTCCTACACCCGTCCTTTGGGTCACGACCTTTGCTCGGTCCTACCCTTGTCCTTTAAGTTACGACCTTTGTTCGGTCCTACACCTGTCCTTTAGGTCACGACCTTTGCTCGGTCCTACACCCGTCCTTTGGGTCACGACCTTTACTCGGTCCTGCACCCATCATCTGGGTCATAACCTTTGCTCGGTCCTACACCCGTCATCTGGGTCACGACCTTCGCTCGGTCCTACACCCGTCCTTTGGGTCACGACCTTCGCTCGGTCCTACACCCGTCCTTTGGGTCACGACCTTTGCTCGGTCCTACACCCGTCCTTTAGGGTCACGACCTTTGCTCGGTCCTACACCCGTCCTTTAGGTCACAACCTTTGCTCGTCCCTACACCCGTCCTTTAGGTCACAACCTTTGCTCGTCCCTACACCCGTCCTTTGGGTCACGACCTTTGCTCGGTCCTACACCCGTCCTTTGGGTCACGACCTTTGCTCGGTCCTACACCCGTCCTTTGGGTCACGACCTTTGCTCGGTCTTACACCCGCCTTTTGGGTCACGACCTTTGCTCGGTCCTACCCTTGTCCTTTAAGTTACGACCTTTGTTCGGTCCTACACCTGTCCTTTAGGTCACGACCTTTGCTCGGTCCTACACCCGTCCTTTGGGTCACGACCTTTACTCGGTCCTACACCCGTCATCTGGGTCACAACCTTTGCTCGGTCCTACACCCGTCATCTGGGTCACGACCTTCGCTCGGTCCTACACCCGTCCTTTGGGTCACGACCTTCGCTCGGTCCTACACCCGTCCTTTGGGTCACGACCTTTGCTCGGTCCTACACCCATCCTTTAGGGTCACGACCTTTGCTCGGTCCTACACCCGTCCTTTAGGTCACAACCTTTGCTCGTCCCTACACCCGTCCTTTAGGTCACAACCTTTGCTCGTCCCTACACCCGTCCTTTGGGTCACGACCTTTGCTCGGTCTTACACCCGCCTTTTGGGTCACGACCTTTGCTCGGTCCTACCCCTGTCCTTTAAGTTACGACCTTTGTTCGGTCCTACACCTGTCCTTTAGGTCACGACCTTTGCTCGGTCCTACACCCGTCCTTTGGGTCACGACCTTTACTCGGTCCTACACCCGTCATCTGGGTCACAACCTTTGCTCGGTCCTACACCCATCATCTGGGTCACGACCTTCGCTCGGTCCTACACCCGTCCTTTGGGTCACGACCTTCGCTCGGTCCTACACCCGTCCTTTGGGTCACGACCTTTGCTCGGTCCTACCCCTGTCCTTTAGGTTACGACCTTTGGTCGGTCCTACACCTGTCTTTTAGGTCACGACCTTTGCTCGGTCCTACACCCGTCCTTTGGGTCACGACCTTTGCTCGGTCCTACACACGTCCTTTGGGTCACGATCTTTGCTCGGTCCTACACCCGTCCCTTGGGTAACGATCTTTGCTCGGTCCTACACCCGTCCTTTGGGTCACTACCTTTGCTCGGTCCTACACCCTTCCTTTTGGGTCACGACCTTTGCTCGGTCCCACACCCGTCCTTTGGGTCACGACCTTTGCTCGGTCCCACACCCATCCTTTGAGTCACGACCTTTGCTCGGTTATACACCCGTCCTTTGGGTCAGGACCTTTGCTCGATCCTACACCCGTCCCTTGGGTCACGAACTTTTGCTCGGTCCTACATCCGTCCTTTTGGGTCACGACCTTTGCTCGGTCCCACACCCGTCCTTTGGGTCACGACCTTTGCTCGGTCCCACACCCGTCCTTTGAGTCACGACCTTTGCTCGGTCCTACACCCGTCCTTTGGGTCACGACCTTTGCTCGGTCCTACACCCGTCCTTTGGGTCACGGCCTTTGCTCGGTCTTACACGCGTCCTTTGGGTCACTACCTTTGCTCGGTCCTACACCCTTCCTTTGGGTCACGACCTTTGCTCGGTCCTACACTCGTCCTTTGGGTCACGACCTTTGATCTGTCCTACACCCGTTCTTTGGGTCACAACCTTTGCTCGGCCCTACACCCGTCCTTTTGGGTCACGACCTTTGCTCGGTCCTACACTCGTCCGTCCTTTGGGTCACGACCTTTGCTCGGTACTACACCCGTCCTCTGGGTCACGACCTTTGCTCGGTCTTACACCCGTCATATGGGTCACGACCTTCGCTCGGTCCTACACCCGTCCTTTGGGTCACGACCTTCGCTCGGTCCCATACCCGTCCTTTGGGTCACGACCTTTGCTCGGTCCCACACCCGTCCTTTGAGTCACGACCTTTGCTCGGTCCTACACCCGTCCTTTGGGTCACGACCTTCGCTCGGTCCTACACCCATCCTTTGGGTCACGACCTTCGCTCGGTCCTACACCCGTCCTTTGGGTCACGACCTTTGCTCGGTCCTACACCCATTATTTGGGTCACGACCTTCGCTCGGTCCTACACCCGTCCTTTGGGTCACGACCTTTGCTTGGTCCTACCCCTGTCCTTTAGGTTACGACCTTTGGTCGGTCCTACACCTGTCTTTTAGGTCACGACCTTTGCTCGGTCCTACACCCGTCCTTTGGGTCACGACCTTTGCTCGGTCCTACACACGTCCTTTGGGTCACGATCTTTGCTCGGTCCTACACCCGTCCCTTGGGTAACGATCTTTGCTCGGTCCTACACCCGTCCTTTGGGTCACTACCTTTGCTCGGTCCTACACCCTTCCTTTTGGGTCACGACCTTTGCTCGGTCCCACACCCGTCCTTTGGGTCACGACCTTTGCTCGGTCCCACACCCATCCTTTGAGTAACGACCTTTGCTCGGTCCTACACCCGTCCTTTGGGTCACGACCTTTGCTCGGTCCTACACACGTCCTTTGGGTCACGATCTTTGCTCGGTCCTACACCCGTCCCTTGGGTAACGATCTTTGCTCGGTCCTACACCCGTCCTTTGGGTCACTACCTTTGCCCGGTCCTACACCCTTCCTTTTGGGTCACGACCTTTGCTCGGTCCCACACCCGTCCTTTGGGTCACGACCTTTGCTCGGTCCCACACCCATCCTTTGAGTCACGACCTTTGCTCGGTCCTACACCCGTCCTTTGGGTCACGACCTTTGCTCGGTCCTACACACGTCCTTTGGGTCACGATCTTTGCTCGGTCCTACACCCGTCCCTTGGGTAACGATCTTTGCTCGGTCCTACACCCGTCCTTTGGGTCACTACCTTTGCTCGGTCCTACACCCTTCCTTTTGGGTCACGACCTTTGCTCGGTCCCACACCCGTCCTTTGGGTCACGACCTTTGCTCGGTCCCACACCCATCCTTTGAGTCACGACCTTTGCTCGGTTATACACCCGTCCTTTGGGTCAGGACCTTTGCTCGGTCCTACACCCGTCCCTTGGGTAACGATCTTTGCTCGGTCCTACACCCGTCCTTTGGGTCACTACCTTTGCTCGGTCCTACACCCTTCCTTTTGGGTCACGACCTTTGCTCGGTCCCACACCCGTCCTTTGGGTCACGACCTTTGCTCGGTCCCACACCCATCCTTTGAGTCACGACCTTTGCTCGGTTATACACCCGTCCTTTGGGTCAGGACCTTTGCTCGATCCTACACCCGTCCCTTGGGTCACGAACTTTTGCTCGGTCCTACATCCGTCCTTTTGGGTCACGACCTTTGCTCGGTCCCACACCCGTCCTTTGGGTCACGACCTTTGCTCGGTCCCACACCCGTCCTTTGAGTCACGACCTTTGCTCGGTCCTACACCCGTCCTTTGGGTCACGACCTTTGCTCGTTCCTACACCCGTCCTTTGGGTCACGGCCTTTGCTCGGTCTTACACGCGTCCTTTGGGTCACTACCTTTGCTCGGTCCTACACCCTTCCTTTGGGTCACGACCTTTGCTCGGTCCTACACTCGTCCTTTGGGTCACGACCTTTGATCTGTCCTACACCCGTTCTTTGGGTCACAACCTTTGCTCGGCCCTACACCCGTCCTTTTGGGTCACGACCTTTGCTCGGTCCTACACTCGTCCGTCCTTTGGGTCACGACCTTTGCTCGGTACTACACCCGTCCTCTGGGTCACGACCTTTGCTCGGTCTTACACCCGTCATATGGGTCACGACCTTCGCTCGGTCCTACACCCGTCCTTTGGGTCACGACCTTCGCTCGGTCCCATACCCGTCCTTTGGGTCACGACCTTTGCTCGGTCCCACACCCGTCCTTTGAGTCACGACCTTTGCTCGGTCCTACACCCGTCCTTTGGGTCACGACCTTCGCTCGGTCCTACACCCATCCTTTGGGTCACGACCTTCGCTCGGTCCTACACCCGTCCTTTGGGTCACGACCTTTGCTCGGTCCTACACCCATTATTTGGGTCACGACCTTCGCTCGGTCCTACACCCGTCCTTTGGGTCACGACCTTTGCTTGGTCCTACCCCTGTCCTTTAGGTTACGACCTTTGGTCGGTCCTACACCTGTCTTTTAGGTCACGACCTTTGCTCGGTCCTACACCCGTCCTTTGGGTCACGACCTTTGCTCGGTCCTACACACGTCCTTTGGGTCACGATCTTTGCTCGGTCCTACACCCGTCCCTTGGGTAACGATCTTTGCTCGGTCCTACACCCGTCCTTTGGGTCACTACCTTTGCTCGGTCCTACACCCTTCCTTTTGGGTCACGACCTTTGCTCGGTCCCACACCCGTCCTTTGGGTCACGACCTTTGCTCGGTCCCACACCCATCCTTTGAGTAACGACCTTTGCTCGGTCCTACACCCGTCCTTTGGGTCACGACCTTTGCTCGGTCCTACACACGTCCTTTGGGTCACGATCTTTGCTCGGTCCTACACCCGTCCCTTGGGTAACGATCTTTGCTCGGTCCTACACCCGTCCTTTGGGTCACTACCTTTGCCCGGTCCTACACCCTTCCTTTTGGGTCACGACCTTTGCTCGGTCCCACACCCGTCCTTTGGGTCACGACCTTTGCTCGGTCCCACACCCATCCTTTGAGTCACGACCTTTGCTCGGTCCTACACCCGTCCTTTGGGTCACGACCTTTGCTCGGTCCTACACACGTCCTTTGGGTCACGATCTTTGCTCGGTCCTACACCCGTCCCTTGGGTAACGATCTTTGCTCGGTCCTACACCCGTCCTTTGGGTCACTACCTTTGCTCGGTCCTACACCCTTCCTTTTGGGTCACGACCTTTGCTCGGTCCCACACCCGTCCTTTGGGTCACGACCTTTGCTCGGTCCCACACCCATCCTTTGAGTCACGACCTTTGCTCGGTTATACACCCGTCCTTTGGGTCACGACCTTTGCTCGATCCTACACCCGTCCCTTGGGTCACGAACTTTTGCTCGGTCCTACATCCGTCCTTTTGGGTCACGACCTTTGCTCGTTCCCACACCCGTCCTTTGGGTCACGACCTTTGCTCGGTCCCACACCCGTCCTTTGAGTCACGACCTTTGCTCGGTCCTACACCCGTCCTTTGGGTCACGACCTTTGCGAGGTCCTACACCCGTCTTTTGGGTCACGACCTTTGCTCGGTCCTACACCCGTCCTTTGGGTCACGGCCTTTGCTCGGTCTTACACGCGTCCTTTGGGTCACTACCTTTGCTCGGTCCAACACCCTTCCTTTGGGTCACGACCTTTGCTCGGTCCTACACTCGTCCTTTGGGTCACGACCTTTGATCTGTCCTACACCCGTTCTTTGGGTCACAACCTTTGCTCGGCCCTACACCCGTCCTTTTGGGTCACGACCTTTGCTCGGTCCTACACTCGTCCGTCCTTTGGGTCACGACCTTTGCTCGGTACTACACCCGTCCTCTGGGTCACGACCTTTGCTCGGTCTTACACCCGTCATATGGGTCACGACCTTCGCTCGGTCCTACACCCGTCCTTTGGGTCACGACCTTCGCTCGGTCCCATACCCATCCTTTGGGACACGACCTTTGCTCGGTCCCACACCCGTCCTTTGAGTCACGACCTTTGCTCGGTCCTACACCCGTCCTTTGGGTCACGACCTTCGCTCGGTCCTACACCCATCCTTTGGGTCACGACCTTCGCTCGGTCCTACACCCGTCCTTTGGGTCACGACCTTTGCTCGGTCCTACCCTTGTCCTTTAAGTTACGACCTTTGTTCGGTCCTACACCTGTCCTTTAGGTCACGACCTTTGCTCGGTCCTACACCCGTCCTTTGGGTCACGACCTTTACTCGGTCCTACACCCGTCATCTGGGTCACAACCTTTGCCCGGTCCTACACCCGTCATCTGGGTCACGACCTTCGCTCGGTCCTACACCCGTCCTTTGGGTCACGACCTTCGCTCGGTCCTACACCCGTCCTTTGGGTCACGACCTTTGCTCGGTCCTACACCCGTCCTTTAGGGTCACGACCTTTGCTCGGTCCTACACCCGTCCTTTAGGTCACAACCTTTGCTCGTCCCTACACCCGTCCTTTAGGTCACAACCTTTGCTCGTCCCTACACCCGTCCTTTGGGTCACGACCTTTGCTCGGTCCTACACCCGTCCTTTGGGTCACGACCTTTGCACGGTCCTACACCCGTCCTTTGGGTCACGACCTTTGCTCGGTCTTACACCCGCCTTTTGGGTCACGACCTTTGCTCGGTCCTACCCTTGTCCTTTAAGTTACGACCTTTGTTCGGTCCTACACCTGTCCTTTAGGTCACGACCTTTGCTCGGTCCTACACCCGTCCTTTGGGTCACGACCTTTACTCGGTCCTACACCCGTCATCTGGGTCACAACCTTTGCTCGGTCCTACACCCGTCATCTGGGTCACGACCTTCGCTCGGTCCTACACCCGTCCTTTGGGTCACGACCTTCGCTCGGTCCTACACCCGTCCTTTGGGTCACGACCTTTGCTGGGTCCTACACCCGTCCTTTAGGGTCACGACCTTTGCTCGGTCCTACACCCGTCCTTTAGGTCACAACCTTTGCTCGTCCCTACACCCGTCCTTTAGGTCACAACCTTTGCTCGTCCCTACACCCGTCCTTTGGGTCACGACCTTTGCTCGGTCCTACACCCGTCCTTTGGGTCACGACCTTTGCTCGGTCCTACACCCGTCCTTTGGGTCACGACCTTTGCTCGGTCTTACACCCGCCTTTTGGGTCACGACCTTTGCTCGGTCCTACCCCTGTCCTTTAAGTTACGACCTTTGTTCGGTCCTACACCTGTCCTTTAGGTCACGACCTTTGCTCGGTCCTACACCCGTCCTTTGGGTCACGACCTTTACTCGGTCCTACACCCGTCATCTGGGTCACAACCTTTGCTCGGTCCTACACCCGTCATCTGGGTCACGACCTTTGCTCGGTCCTACACCTGTCCTTTGGGTCACGACCTTTGCTCGGTCCTACACCCGTCTTTTGGATCACGACCTTTGCTCGGTCCTACACCCGTCCTCTGGGTCACGACCTTTGCTCGGTCTTACACCCGTCATATGGGTCACGACCTTCGCTCGGTCCTACACCCGTCCTTTGGATCACGACCTTCGCTCGGTCCTACACCCGTCCTTTTGGGTCACGACCTTTACTCGGTCCCACACCCGTCCTTTAGGTCACGACCTTTGCTCGGTCCTACACCCGTCCTTTGGGTCACGACCATTGCTCGGTCCTACACTCATCCTTTGGGTCACGACCTTTGCTCGATCCTACACCCGTCCTTTGGGTCATGACCTTTGCTCGGTCCTACACCCGTCATCTGGGTCACAACCTTTGCTCGGTCCTACACCCGTCATCTGGGTCACGACCTTCACTCGGTCCTACACCCGTCCTATGGGTCACGACCTTCGCTCGGTCCTACACCCGTCCTTTGGGTCACGACCTTCGCTCGGTCCTACACCCATCCTTTGGGTCACGACCTTTGCTCGGTCCTACACCCGTCCTTTGGGTCACGACCTTTGCTCGGTCCTCACCCGTCCTTTGGGTTACGACCTTTGCTCGGTCTTACACCCGCCGTTTGGGTCACGACCTTTGCTCGGTCCTACCCCTGTCCTTTAGGTTACGACCTTTGTTCGGTACTACACCTGTCCTTTAGGTCACGACCTTTGCTCGGTCCTACACCCGTCCATTGGGTCACGACCTTTGCTCGGTCCTACCCATGTCCTTTTGGGTCACGACCTTTGCTCGGTCCTACACCCGTCCCTTGGGTCACGATCTTTGCTCGGTCCTACACCCGTCCTTTGGGTCACTACCTTTGCTCGGTCCTACACCCGTCCTTTTGGGTCACGACCTTTGCTCGGTCCCACACCCGTCCTTTGGGTCACGACCTTTGCTCGGTCCCACACCCATCCTTTGAGTCACGACCTTTGCTCGGTCATACACCCGTCCTTTGGGTCACGACGTTTGCGAGGTCCTACACCCGTCCTTTGGGTCAGGACCTTTGCTCGATCCTACACCCGTCCCTTGGGTCACGATCTTTGCTCGGTCCTACACCCGTCCTTTGGGTCACAACTTTTGCTCGGTCCTACACCCGTCCTTTTGGGTCACGACCTTTGCTCGGTCCCACACCCGTCTTTTGGGTCACGATCTTTGCTCGGTCCCACACCCGTCCTTTGAGTCACGACCTTTGCTCGGTCCTACACCCGTCCTTTGGGTCACGACCTTGCGAGGTCCTACACCCGTCTTTTGGGTCACGACCTTTGCTCGGTCCTACACCCGTCCTTTGGGTCACGGCCTTTGCTCGGTCCTACACGCGTCCTTTGGGTCACTACCTTTGCTCTGTCCTACACCCTTCCTTTGGGTCACGACCTTTGCTCGGTCCTACACTCGTCCTTTGGGTCACGACCTTTGATCTGTCCTACACCCGTTCTTTGGGTCACAGCCTTTGCTCGGTCCTACACCCGTCCTTTTGGGTCACGATCTTTGCTCGGTCCTACACCCGTCCTTTGGGTCACGACCTTTGCTCGGTCCTACACCCGTCTTTTGGGTCACGACCTTTGCTCGGTCCTACACCCGTCCTTTGGGTCACGGGCTTTGCTCGGTCCTACACGCGTCCTTTGGGTCACTACCTTTGCTCGGTCCTACACCCTTCCTTTGGGTCACGACCTTTGCTCGGTCCTACACTCGTCCTTTGGGTCACGACCTTTGATCTGTCCTACACCCGTTCTTTGGGTCACAACCTTTGGTCGGTCCTACACCCGTCCTTTGGGTCACGACCTTTGCTCGGTCCTACACCTGTCCTTTGGGTCATGACCTTTGCTCGGTCCTACACCCGTCCTTTGGGTCACGACCTTTGCTCGGTCCTACACCCGTCCTCTGGGTCACGACCTTTGCTCGGTCTTACACCCGTCATATGGGTCACGACCTTCGCTCGGTCCTACACCCGTCCTTTGGGTCACGACCTTCGCTCGGTCCTACACCCGTCCTTTGGGTCACGACCTTTGCTCGATCCTACACCCGTCCTTTGGGTCACGACCTTTGCTCGGTCCTACCCCTGTCCTTTAGGTTACGACCTTTGTTCGGTCCTACACCTGTCCTTTAGGTCACGACCTTTGCTCGGTCCTACACCCGTCCATTGGGTCACGACCTTTGCTCGGTCCTACCCATGTCCTTTTGGGTCACGACCTTTGCTCGGTCCTACACCCGTCCCTTGGGTCACGATCTTTGCTAGGTCCTACACCCGTCCTTTGGGTCACTACCTTTGCTCGGTCCTACACCCGTCCTTTTGGGTCACGACCTTTGCTCGGTCCCACACCCGTCCTTTGGGTCACGACCTTTGCTCGGTCCCACACCCATCCTTTGAGTCACGACCTTTGCTCGGTCATACACCCGTCCTTTGGGTCACGACGTTTGCGAGGTCCTACACCCGTCCTTTGGGTCAGGACCTTTGCTCGATCCTACACCCGTCCCTTGGGTCACGATCTTTGCTCAGTCCTACACCCGTCCTTTGAGTCACAACTTTTGCTCGGTCCTACACCCGTCCTTTTGGGTCACGACCTTTGCTTGGTCCCACACCCGTCTTTTGGGTCACGATCTTTGCTCGGTCCCACACCCGTCCTTTGAGTCACGACCTTTGCTCGGTCCTACACCCGTCCTTTGGGTCACGACCTTGCGAGGTCCTACACCCGTCTTTTGGGTCACGACCTTTGCTCGGTCCTACACCCGTCCTTTGGGTCACGGCCTTTGCTCGGTCATACACGCGTCCTTTGGGTCACTACCTTTGCTCTGTCCTACACCCTTCCTTTGGGTCACGACCTTTGCTCGGTCCTACACTCGTCCTTTGGGTCACGACCTTTGATCTGTCCTACACCCGTCCTATGGGTCACGACCTTCGCTCGGTCCTACACCCGTCCTTTGGGTCACGACCTTCGCTCGGTCCTACACCCATCCTTTGGGTCACGACCTTTGCTCGGTCCTACACCCGTCCTTTGGGTCACGACCTTTGCTCGGTCCTCACCCGTCCTTTGGGTTACGACCTTTGCTCGGTCTTACACCCGCCGTTTGGGTCACGACCTTTGCTCGGTCCTACCCCTGTCCTTTAGGTTACGACCTTTGTTCGGTCCTACACCTGTCCTTTAGGTCACGACCTTTGCTCGGTCCTACACCCGTCCATTGGGTCACGACCTTTGCTCGGTCCTACCCATGTCCTTTTGGGTCACGACCTTTGCTCGGTCCTACACCCGTCCCTTGGGTCACGATCTTTGCTCGGTCCTACACCCGTCCTTTGGGTCACTACCTTTGCTCGGTCCTACACCCGTCCTTTTGGGTCACGACCTTTGCTCGGTCCCACACCCGTCCTTTGGGTCACGACCTTTGCTCGGTCCCACACCCATCCTTTGAGTCACGACCTTTGCTCGGTCATACACCCGTCCTTTGGGTCACGACGTTTGCGAGGTCCTACACCCGTCCTTTGGGTCAGGACCTTTGCTCGATCCTACACCCGTCCCTTGGGTCACGATCTTTGCTCGGTCCTACACCCGTCCTTTGGGTCACAACTTTTGCTCGGTCCTACACCCGTCCTTTTGGGTCACGACCTTTGCTCGGTCCCACACCCGTCTTTTGGGTCACGATCTTTGCTCGGTCCCACACCCGTCCTTTGAGTCACGACCTTTGCTCGGTCCTACACCCGTCCTTTGGGTCACGACCTTGCGAGGTCCTACACCCGTCTTTTGGGTCACGACCTTTGCTCGGTCCTACACCCGTCCTTTGGGTCACGGCCTTTGCTCGGTCTTACACGCGTCCTTTGGGTCACTACCTTTGCTCTGTCCTACACCCTTCCTTTGGGTCACGACCTTTGCTCGGTCCTACACTCGTCCTTTGGGTCACGACCTTTGATCTGTCCTACACCCGTTCTTTGGGTCACAGCCTTTGCTCGGTCCTACACCCGTCCTTTTGGGTCACGACCTTTGCTCGGTCCTACACCCGTCCTTTGGGTCACGACCTTTGCTCGGTCCTACACCCGTCTTTTGGGTCACGACCTTTGCTCGGTCCTACACCCGTCCTTTGGGTCACGGCCTTTGCTCGGTCCTACACGCGTCCTTTGGGTCACTACCTTTGCTCGGTCCTACACCCTTCCTTTGGGTCACGACCTTTGCTCGGTCCTACACTCGTCCTTTGGGTCACGACCTTTGATCTGTCCTACACCCGTTCTTTGGGTCACAACCTTTGGTCGGTCCTACACCCGTCCTTTGGGTCACGACCTTTGCTCGGTCCTACACCTGTCCTTTGGGTCACGACGTTTGCTCGGTCCTACACCCGTCCTTTGGGTCACGACCTTTGCTCGGTCCTACACCCGTCCTCTGGGTCACGACCTTTGCTCGGTCTTACACCCGTCATATGGGTCACGACCTTCGCTCGGTCCTACACCCGTCCTTTGGGTCACGACCTTCGCTCGGTCCTACACCCGTCCTTTGGGTCACGACCTTTGCTCGATCCTACACCCGTCCTTTGGGTCACGACCTTTGCTCGGTCCTACCCCTGTCCTTTAGGTTACGACCTTTGTTCGGTCCTACACCTGTCCTTTAGGTCACGACCTTTGCTCGGTCCTACACCCGTCCATTGGGTCACGACCTTTGCTCGGTCCTACCCATGTCCTTTTGGGTCACGACCTTTGCTCGGTCCTACACCCGTCCCTTGGGTCACGATCTTTGCTAGGTCCTACACCCGTCCTTTGGGTCACTACCTTTGCTCGGTCCTACACCCGTCCTTTTGGGTCACGACCTTTGCTCGGTCCCACACCCGTCCTTTGGGTCATGACCTTTGCTCGGTCCCACACCCATCCTTTGAGTCACGACCTTTGCTCGGTCATACACCCGTCCTTTGGGTCACGACGTTTGCGAGGTCCTACACCCGTCCTTTGGGTCAGGACCTTTGCTCGATCCTACACCCGTCCCTTGGGTCACGATCTTTGCTCGGTCCTACACCCGTCCTTTGGGTCACAACTTTTGCTCGGTCCTACACCCGTCCTTTTGGGTCACGACCTTTGCTTGGTCCCACACCCGTCTTTTGGGTCACGATCTTTGCTCGGTCCCACACCCGTCCTTTGAGTCACGACCTTTGCTCGGTCCTACACCCGTCCTTTGGGTCACGACCTTGCGAGGTCCTACACCCGTCTTTTGGGTCACGACCTTTGCTCGGTCCTACACCCGTCCTTTGGGTCACGGCCTTTGCTCGGTCCTACACGCGTCCTTTGGGTCACTACCTTTGCTCTGTCCTACACCCTTCCTTTGGGTCACGACCTTTGCTCGGTCCTACACTCGTCCTTTGGGTCACGACCTTTGATCTGTCCTACACCCGTCCTATGGGTCACGACCTTCGCTCGGTCCTACACCCGTCCTTTGGGTCACGACCTTCGCTCGGTCCTACACCCATCCTTTGGGTCACGACCTTTGCTCGGTCCTACACCCGTTGTAATACCCCAAAATTTGCTCTCCCCTTTTGTCATCATAGCATGGCATTATCATTTATCATATCATATCCACCTCATTAACATTACATTGCATTTAACATAGAAAAATGAAGCATGGCATCCTTCTTACCATCAGGGCATGTGATCAGGTGGAAGGTGGACAATCAAGGAATCATTCAAAGCACAAAAGGTCAATCAAGTGCCCTCAAGGCAAGCCAAGAAGCCTCTCTTGTCTCATACTACCTCAATTGATCATCCATTATCTCAAGAAAGTGAAATCCAAGGGGAGATTGAAGCACTACATCTTTCACTATGCAAGAGGTTCAAAAATTGAAGGAAAACCCTCAAAAGAGATAGCTCATTGATCCAAAATCATCCTCAAATGGTATATCTCATCATCCTTTAAGAAGGTACACAACATACTCTGAGGAATTTGAAATTGAAGACTGCACATTTTTCTCCTAGGAGGTGGGCACCAAAACTAGGGTTTCCCATTAAATCAGGGAAGCTTTGATTTTTTGGACAAAACTTGATGTCATGGTATTCTACATGTTCTTAAGTGTATGTGTATGGAGAATTGCCCCTCAATTGGTTTTGGAGGTGGTTCAATTGGAAGAAAGATCAAAAATCAGGAAATTTGGGGCCAAGTCAAATAATCAGAGGAAAAAGTCAACCCTTGACTTTTTAAGGCCAAATTCTTGAAATTCATGTTACATATGTCCAATGTACAAAATTTGGTCAAGAAATTCCAAAGGAATCATGAAAAAATCAAGATTTGGAAAGTTGCCATTTTTGGATGAAGTAGGGTTGCTAAAAATAGCAAATTTTGGCCATTTTGCATCAGAGTTTGAACCAAGGCCATTTAAATTTGGAGCACCAAATGAAAATTCCACTCTGCCTCAATGAAAGGCCTTGCTTTAAGCTTCAAATCCATGTGTGGAACATCTCCATTGGATAAAAATTGAGTGAGATATGATTGATCAAAGTTTGAGCAAAGTAGGTTCAAAACTAGGTCATGACCAAGATTTTCAAGGCACGCGCGCAGTCATTTTCACAAACACATGGTGGGCCAAATGTATTGATCAATTACTCATGGTTAGAGGCCTCAAATGAAAAATCTTTCAACATGAAAGTTGTTCCTCTATGTGAGATCTTCAAAAGTGGTGTTTATGATTTTTTCATTTGATCAAAGGTTGAGAAGTTATGATGGGTCCAATTTACTATGATCATGCTGAAAACCTAAGTGCCATGTTGCTTTGTCAAACGACCATATGCCACGCCCTTATATCAGTTCCAAATTTGTGTGTTCCAATCCTTTTTTCAACCTATTCCAAGCCTCAATTCAATTCATTTCTCATACCAAAGTTGTTCTATTATGATTCTTCTTTCCAATGACCTCAAAAACACATCAAACCACCCATTGGGTAGAGACAAAATCATCACCAAAACCACCATATCTCCATTGTTCCAAACTGCCATAAAAAACCAGAAAAAACAAATGTTGTTGATGTTGTTATTACCAAGCTTGCACGTGCATTACTCATACCATTCATCCATTGCCCTTTTAAACCAAACACTTTTCATGAACACCACATCACGTGCCTCACTATACATGGAAATGGAAGGAGAAAGCTTGTAGAACAAGTTTATGTTGTTGCAGCATATATGAGTTTTCTTTATTCAATTAATCTCCACCATAACACTCTAAACATCCACCTCACCTTAGCACAGCCATTGATAACTCGTCCCCTAACTAACTTGACTCAGTTAGTTAGGATGGACTCACTTTAACCATGATAACTCACCACAACTCACTCACTTAACCACCTATGGTTCACTTCTAAATCACACTATAAAATCAAATCTCACTCACATTTCTCATAACAACACTCATTTCTCTCACTCACTTCAGAATTTTTCTCTCACTCTCTCTGATTTTGCTCATTTTCTTCTCCACGATCTCAACTCCATTGTGCTTCCATTGCTCATTGTTTTGGTGTGGTTGAATCAAGAACAACTAGAGCAACTCCATTTCTGCAAGTTTAGCATCACTGCAAATCCATATCCATCATCATTTTTCAAAAGTTGAAAGCCTTTATTTGGCCAAGTGAAGCTCAAGGAAGGAGCAGTTTCCTCTGGTATTCTTGTGTACTCAAAGCTTCATCAACTTCAGGTTTGAGTTCTTGAACTTTGAATGCACGTTTTCTCTTCATTATCACTTGTTTCTTGTTGGTTTCAGCTCAATAGGAGCATTCCTAACTCCGGCTAGTTGATAGGCCTTTTAAAGGCGTAGTTGCAAAACTTAGGGCACAAATTCATCTCCTCTGTTCTTGCTATGAGTGCATGACATGTTGTTTTTGGGAGTGAATTCTTAACCTACATAAGCTCAGCTTCAATTTGGTACCATATTTGTGTATTTTTGTGAGATGTGAGAGTTGCAGGTGTTGGTTCTCGCCGGAGAAGGTGACCGGAGGTCCCTCTCCGGCCGGTAGCTTCGTTCTAGGGTTTTTCTTGCCAGTTGGAATTACAGCCGTTGATCTTGTTGATCCAACACGTGAAACATTGCCAGCGCATTAAAAGAAGCATGCACCTCACGTGCCTATTTTCTGAATTCACTTATGCAACGTGTGGTGCGGTGCATGTTAATGAATGTGTTCCCTCGCGCGTGTGTGTTGATTATGACTACTTTGACCATGAATTGACTTTGACTTGATCCATTGGCTAAGAATGAGTCAATTTCGGTTGACTGAAGTGCATGATTGTTATGGTGTTTTGCGCAGACTTGGACCTATTCAGATTGATAATTACACCCCCATGTATTGAAGCCCAATGATTTTGAACTGTCCAATTGCTATGTTCATACCCCCCTGCATTTTGCATTTATTTTTCATTTTTATTTCTTTCTACACGTTTGATTTCTAATTTTTAAAAATACCAAAACATATTGGAAAATTCTAAAAAAATTCATGTGTATTCTTAAAACATTTAGGAAATTTTCCATGATTTTATTTTCTGATTTTATGACCTTTTTGCCCCTGTTCCATAATTTTCTTTGAATTTACATTTAGATGCATTCTAAGCATGATACATGAATTTGTTTAATTTTGTTCTTGCTCATTACCAACTATTTTGACATGATTCTTTTTGCATTGATTCACCAATACATTGAAGCATGCTAGATGATTTTTGTTTGATTTTTTAAGTCACTTTATGACATGTTTTGATGCCTATATTTGCACCACTTTGCATGATGTTTCAATTTGACCTAATTGCTTTGTTTGAAGTCATTTTGCTCTGAATTTTTACATGCTATCTTGATGTATGATGCATTTCTGACTTAGGCATTCCAATAATATGCTGGCATAATTTTCATGAATCCATTTGGCTTTTGTTTGATGCATTACATTTGAAGTATAATACATGTCATGTCATTTTAACTTTAGTGCATGTTTGCATGAATTCTTTTGTGCATATTTGTATGAGCATTTGCATAGTTGTATGAGTCATTCATATGATATTATAGGTCTTTGATACACATTATAGGTCATCTTGACATGTTCATTTCAATTTGAACTTTGTGCATCATTAACATGTATTGTTTGCACTTTCTTTTTGAACTTTCCTTTCAATTCTTCTTGTATTACTTCTTGAATGTCTTGAAGTGGATTCATAAATACTTTTGAGATGTTTATAAACCATTTTCCATTTCATTTCAATTCTGATCCATGGATTACATGTTCCATTTGTGCATATTTCTTCCTTTCTCTTTCATCTTTCATTCTTCCTTTTCTTATGATATCATGTTCTAATGTCATGGAGGATGTTTGTTGCCTATCCACTTGAGTGTGATTGATAATGACCATTTGTTCTCATATGATGTACATTCTGGTTGTAGCTCTAGGATTTGGTTTCTCATTTAATTCTTTTGAGTTTTATGATGCATTACATGTTCTTTTACTTCTTATACTTCTTATACATGTTTACTAACCATGTAGGGGCTTTGGTAAGTTTCAATTGAGTGTGGATAAGGAATCCACATTCAACTTCTATCCTTTCTCTTTTACAATTCCATGTTATGTTTTGTTAAGCACTTATGTGCTTTCTTTTAATAATTCATCACTTTCCCTTTGTGAATTACAATTCATCTTCTACTTTAGAAGTGAATTGTTTAATTCATTCTTTCTTTAGACTTTAGGTTGAAACCTCACAAACCTTTAGGATCACTCCCTTTAATCTTCAATTAGGATTGAGTCTTAGTCCATATAGGTTTTACCTTTTCTCCTCTATTGAGTCTCTTTTCTCATCTCAAAGAAAATTCAAAATATCTAATAAAGGTAGGCATTTATTGCATTTAGGCCTTTCATATAAAGAAAAGATTATAAGGGGTCTTCTCTTGTAATCTTAGAATGTGTAGCATATAGCCCATCTTGGGTCAATGTGTTAAACATTTGATCTTGTATGAGGGACTTAAATGCAATACTTGTTGAAGGTGCAAATAATAAAAAACACTTCTTCACTTCATAATCAACAAAACACTTAATAAACACAAGTATGCTAGTGTGTTTGAACCTTGACAATTGGAACTGAGTGTGGGGGTCTTCTTCACTCTCAGTGTGCTTTCTTACCCATTCCATCTTGGAATGTTAGAATGTACACATTCCAATAACTAAGATTCAGATACACTATCATATGCAAACAAATGGGAAAAACTCTTAAAAGACAAAAACAAACAATAACGTCTTTCCTTCGGGAATTCTTTTCTCACCTCATTCACTCTCAACGCACGAACGCGCTCCTACTCGTTCTCTTGCAAGATGGTAACGCACTCGGACCAGCGAGCCTGTAACACCTGAGCTAGAACGTAAGTCGTTCTATAAAAAACAATCCACCCCTAGTGAGGGGAACTACGTCGCTCTGATTCTCATGTTCCCGATGAGATACGTAGGCAGTGGGGTAGGGCCCATGCGAGCACTTCTTTTATTTTCCCTACATTTGTTTCTCTTTCTCTTTCTCTTTCTTTCTCTCAGTTCCTTTTTTCCAGCATGCTTTTCTTACACCCTTTGATCGAGACAAGCAAGCGTGGATCCCATCGGGTACGATGGACGTGAGGGGTGCTAATACCTTCCTCTCGCGTAACCGACTCCCTTACCCTTTCTCTTGGTCGCGAGACCATGCTTTTCCTTCCCTTCAGGTTTATGCGATGTTTCCTTTCCCTCTCCTGGGATAAATACACATTGCTGGCGACTCTGTTCGGTGCCACTTTCGCGTTTGTACTAGGATGAAAATCCCGGGAGCGACAGCTGGCGACTCTGCTGGGGATGAAGGGGTTGACCTATTGCTGGTCCATCCTAAGCAAGTCAATCCTAGCGCTTGTCTGCTTTTCTTTCATTGGGTGTTTACTGTTGTGCTATATGTTGTTGTTTATTTATTTTACTGTATTTACCGCATTTTAGCATTACATATCATATGTTATATTGTGTTGCACTGTTTTGTCTGTTTGGCGGGATGGGATTTCTGAGAGATAAGCCCATTACACAGGCTTGAGTATACACTTAGAATTAGAGTGGAGAGTAGTGGGACCTACGTTCCGTTTGGAGTGCGTTGGGTGTTCACGAAATTCACAGCTAGACGAGGCTATCTTGGGACACGTCGTGGCATGCGCATCTTGCGTATTCCAGGATGTAGATCTAGAGAGCTGTCGACTCTAGTGACCGATCATGAGGACCTTAGTGGAAATATCCCTCTTTAGTGGTGACAATGGCAGACCACATTCTGTGGCAAACCCATTCGCACCCGAGGGCCCACTTTGGAACTTGCATAGGATAACTTTTATTTTCTAAGGGGAGTCAGCGGACGACCTCTTTGATTGGCATAGCATTGTATCCTACGGGCTGAATGTGCTATTGCTTCTCAAACCTCCGAAGCTGACAAGCCTTATTTTCTAAGAACCACATGTGAGTATGGGCGGGATGTTTACAGGTTTGCAGGAAACCCAGCCTCCTACCTACCTTATTTGTGATCCTATGACGATTTCAGACATTGTATCCTATGGCAGTGATTTAAGTGTTCATCTCAGATATTGCCAGATTCAGTACAGAGACACAGTGCACACAGTTCAATACAGACACCGACACTTGATTACCTGATCACATGCCCTTTTGCATTGCATTATCATATCATAACAGTTATGTTTGTCATTTTCAGGTGCATAATACATTTCTGATTCCAATCCATGGGTTCGACAGAGATCGTTGCCGAAAGAAAGAACAATGTGTCTTACAAGTTTCCAGATCCTGTCTTGGATTCATTGCTCAAAGTTATAGATATGGCTGGTCCGGGTATTCTTGATAGGTTTCAGAAGAGCTACGGGAATTTGGTTGGGATGGTCCGTACAATCACCAAGTATGAACATGATGCCTTGCACACTCTGCTGCAGTTCTACGAGCCTTCGTTGAGGTGCTTTCTTTTTTCAGATTACATTCTGATGCCAACACTGGAAGAATTCTCATTTATTTTGGGAATTCCGATCACGTCGGCAATACCATTCTTCTCTGGTAGTTCTCCCAGCGTAAAAGAAATTGCTGCTGCTTTACAAATGGATCAGGCGGTGATAAAGAGTGGTGTGAGCAGTAAAAATGGAGTTAGCGGATTTCATTTAGAATTTCTGTCTGGACAGGCCCAAGAGGCTGCAAGTGCTAAAAATTGGACGGTTTACAATTCCATTCTGGCTCTCTGCATATATGGCCTAGTTTTCTTTCCCAATCAGCAAGACTTTGTGGATATGCAAGCGACAAGAGTTTTCGTTCTTAAAAATCCAGTCCCTACTTTGTTAGGAGATTTTTATCATTCCGTGCACTATAAGAATGAGAAAAGGAGGGGAGGATCTGTTAGTTGTTGTACTCCACTGCTGAGTCATTGGTTTTTCAAACATTTGCCTCAGACAGGTGCCTTTGTGGAAACCAAAGATGTGGCGAAATGGTCTAAACGATTGATGAGTTTAACTGCTGATAACATTGTATGGTTTGATCACCGGTTATTGAGAATAGAGCTTGTCACAAGATGCGGAAATTTTCCAAATGTGCCTTTGATTGGCAGAAAAGGAGGGATCAATTATAATCCAGTTTTGGCCATCCGACAGTTTGGGTATGCTTCTAGGGATCCTCCTACAGAGCAAGATGTGGAAGAATCTTTATTCTTTACGGGAACTAAAGATGCGAAGGTGGTAGAAGTAGTGAATGCTTGGAAAGATAAGCACAAAATTGGAAAAGCAGTTTTTGGAAAAGGAGATTGTAGATCTTATCCTGAATATGACAGGTGGATTGAGACAAAAGTAAAGGAATTGCTTTTACCCTTTTCAAGGGGACCTCTTTTATGTTCAGTACAGCCAGAACGACCCACTATGGTGGCTATTGAAGAATGTGAGAAGTGGAAGAAAATGGTCAGAGAGTTGCAGATAGAGAATTCTGGAATGAGCAGATGTCTTCAGAAAGCTCTAGCTGACAACAAAGAGTTGGAAAAGAGAGCCTTGAAAGCAGAAAAAACCTTGGCTGACAAAGAGGAAGATTTTGATGACAGAGCTCGGTACTTTCGGAAACTTACTTTGGGAGCAGATGACGCTAGTCAGGCTCACAGGATTACAAAACAGGCTTTAGCCCGAAGCAAGGATTCATTAGCTCAACTTCGTCAAGCTTGGGATGAAGTCAGAATTGAAAATGCCGAGTTAAAGGATCAGTCGAAGACTAAAGACGAGGAGCTTAAAAAGGCACATGAGCAGAGGAGAAAGTATCGAGAAAGTCTCGGTAAAAGTCAAGAACAGTTAAAAGAAGCTAGAAGCCAACTGAAGAATACCAAGAAAGAGCTTGAAGAAGCCATGATAGAAAGGGAGATACTCAAGACGCAAGCTGGCATAAAGAGACACAAAGGAGTGCATGATGACGAAGCTCTTATGCTGCATATGGGTTCTTTAACTGAAGCTCTTGAAAAAAGGGATGTCTTGATCAAAGAGATGATTGAAAAGCCGAATCACCAGCGTACCCGTATACTTTTTGGGGAAATCAAGTATTCAAGTGATAAGCTGAAGGATGTGGAATTGTCAGATTGATGTTCTTTTCCCTGTATTTTGTTGTTAATGGTTACCAGCAGGCTTGTTGATGGATCCATTTTTCCTTGTATTGCATTTGCAGTTGAACCTTTCTTAAATGTACTTGAATACTTTGTTGAATGAGTATGAGCAGTTTTATTCAGGATTATTTTTTATCAGATAGCTGCACACAAGCACATGACCACGACACGTCTCTTTATACCACGATTTCTGGTCTTCAGATTTCTGTGGATTGGATTGGAATCAGGGTATAAAAGCACCTAGGAAATGACAAACATAGCATTGCATAGCATTGCATATCATTTTGCATTTTTGTTACTTGCTTTTCAGGTACTCGCTGCAGGGTCTCTAACCTTTATTTGGTTTCAGGCAGTATAGCGGAGAATCATATTCACCGATATTCGACGCGAAGAAATCAAGTAAGAATCATGGATCAAGTGCAAAGTGATTTGGCCGAAATGAGGGCGCGTATGGACCAGTTCATGACCCTCATGACTGGCATGGCGCAAAATCAGGAGAGGTTGAGGCTTCTGGTCGAGCGTCCAGACAATGGGCCCGAAGGTGATCAACATGGCAATTCACAGGGACATGGCATCCCTCCTCCCGGTGGCAACCCTCCTCCTGGTGGTAACAATCGGGGTAATGGAAATGGTAGGCATGCTGGTGTTACTCTTGAAGATACTCTGGAAGACCAATTTACTCTACTAGATGCTGATGTGGGTAATCAAGGTGATCGAAGGTATGAGGAGTTAGCAGAAAAGATCAGGGCCATAGAATGCAAGAACTCTATGGGTATTGATGTTACCAGCTTGGGGCTGGTCTCAGGAGTCAGAATTCCCCCTAAGTTCAAACCTCCTACTTTTGATAAGTATCACGGCAATGCGTGTCCCCAAACGCATCTTCAAGCTTACTTTGGGAAGATTTCAGCCCATACGGATGACGAGAAGCTATGGATGCACTATTTTCAGGACAGTCTGGCTGGGGCGTCCTTGACCTGGTACATGAAGTTGAATAGAGCTGCTGTGAAGAGTTGGAAAGATCTGGCAGAAGCGTTCCTGAAGCAATACCAGTATAATATTGACATGGCGCCCAACTGCACTCAATTGCAGGGGTTGTCACAAAATGCCAAGGAGAGTTTCAAAGAATATGCACAGAGGTGGAGGGAAATGGCCGCCCAGGTTCAACCTCCCTTGTCAGACAGAGAAATGGCGGATATGTTTATGGGCACCTTGCAAGGGGCTTATCTTGATAGATTAGCTGCTTGTCCGTCAACTGGATTTGCTGATATTGTGATTGCGGGAGAAAGAATAGAAAGTCTGTTAAAGCTTGGAAAGATCCAGGATGTGAGTGGGGCTGGCTCTTCGGGGACGAAGAAACCGTTTGCTAGTAACCAGAAAAGAAGAGAAGGTGATACGAATGCTGTGTTTAGAGGACGAGGCAGAGGGCGGTCTCGAGCTTATTATCAGGTAGATGCTGTAACAATCCCCACACCGTCTGTTCAGAAACAACAACCCCAACAACAAGTTCAACAGCAACAACCTTTTTTCCAGCAAAGGTCTAGACAGAGGGATCGTAAGATGGATCCTCTCCCTATGACTTATGCCGCGCTGTTGCCCCGACTACTCGAGTTAAAGTTGGTAGAACTCCGTACTATGAAAGCTCCGGTTGCTGGAAACCTGCCACCTAACTTCGATGCTAATGCTCATTGTGAGTTCCACTCAGGCGCTCAGGGGCACTCCATTGAAAAATGCTGGGCTTTCCATCATAAAGTACAAGATTTGATTGATGCTAAGGCCATCAATTTCTCTCCCGCTCCTAATATTACTCAGCATCCCATGCCTGATCATAGTGCAGCCAATGTGTACGCTATTGAAGATGGGAGGGGATTGAATTTGGTGTTAGACGTTCATCAAGTGAAAACTTCTTTGTTGGTTGTAAAAGATCGTTTATTGAAGGGACAGGTGTTCCCGGGCTGTAATCAAGATTGCTCTGAGTGTATGAATCAGGAGAACGGCTGTGATAAGTTGAAGATGGGTTTACAGAATCTGATCGATGAAGGGTGTCTACAGTTCGACAGAGTCGTGAAAGACACTGATGAGATATCAACCGTGACCATCTATTACACTCCTGCTGAGATTCAAATGCCGGTCAATGCAGTTCCCGTGGCGAGTGTTGCGCCAGAAAGGCCCAGTCCTGTCACTATCACGGTGCCAGGACCAATTCCGTTCACATCTACGAAAGCTGTCCCATGGCACTATGGGGCAGATGTATATTACGAAGGTAAAAAGCAGGAAGTTGAGCCGTCAGTCAGCCCAAATATTGATAATGTAGGGGGTGTAGGGGGCTTTACAAGGAGTGGAAGGTTGTTCGCTCCCCAAACCTTGAGAAGTGATAAAGAGGCAGAAGCTGCAGCAAAGGCTAAGGGTAAACAGGTGGTTGAAAGTGCGCCTACACCTGAAGCAGAGACAAAGATTACTTTTGATAAGGAAATGGAAGAATTTATGAAGATAATCAAGAAAAGCGATTATAAGATTGTGGACCAACTGAATCAGACCCCTTCAAAGATTTCAATCTTGTCACTATTGATGTGCTCTGATGCGCACCGACAGGCGTTGTTGAAAGTGTTGAAGAGTGCGTACGTGCCACAAGAAATTACTGTTAATCAGCTCGAGGGTGTAATCTCCAATGTCAATGTTAGCCATGGCTTGGGCTTTACAAGTAGAGATTTGACGGTTGAAGGAAGAAACCATAATAAGGCTTTGCATATCACGATGGAGTGTAAGGGCGCAGTGTTATCTCATGTACTGGTAGACACTGGTTCATCACTCAATGTCTTGCCCAAGAAGGCATTAATGAAGCTGGAAGTTGATGGTTTGATCTTAAGGCCTAGTGAATTGGTGGTCAGAGCATTCGATGGAACTAGACGATCTGTGTTTGGTGAGGTGGAATTGCCCGTACAAATTGGACCACAGGTATTCAAATCCACGTTCCATGTAATGGACATACAACCTGCATATAGCTGCCTATTGGGACGCCCTTGGATTCACGGAGCCGGGGCTGTTACTTCTACTCTACATCAAAAGCTGAAGTATGAGTTTGAAGGGCAGGTTGTGACAGTGTGTGGGGAAGAAGACATCTTTGTGAGTCACTTGTCCACGTTCAAGTACATTGAAATGGATGGGGAAATTCATGAGATGCTGTGCCAATCATTTGAAGCAGTCAATATTGACGATGCACCTGAGTCTTCTTCTGTACCAGTTGGGGCTGGTACCTCCATTTCATCTTACAAACAAGCTGTCGAAGTCGTCAGGGCAGGCAACGCCCAAGGTTGGGGCAGGTTGATAGAGACCCCAATGAAGGAAGACAAATTTGGTATTGGTTATCATCCCTCTACAACTTCAGATGCGGGGAGCAGGGGACCCATTACTTTCAATAGTGGGGGAATTATCTACATGGACCAGTCTTGTGCAGCCACAGAGGATAGTGTTGACAGTAATTGTGACCTGGACAACTGGGTACGCCCTCATGCTTCGGGACAACAAGTGCAGAACTGGTCCGTTGAAGAAGTCATCCGGGTTACTCTTCAGACAGAGTAATTTTTCTTTGTTTTTTCTAACCATAATGCATGACAAAATCTTGCGCTCTGCCCAAGGCGTATAGATTCATTTGTAGGGCCACCATGGTTGCATTTGCAATGTTGAATCATTAATAAAGGACGTTTTGCAATCAAATTTTGTTCTCTGTCTTTCAGTTTTTATTTTTGCACAAAAAAATAAAATGGCAATGTTTCATTTTCTTTTGTTTTGCTTAAAAGTAAATTCTAAAATAAGGCATGAACCCGTTCATGCAGACTTGATCCTCCGGATACCACTGATAACGATTTTGATATGGCCATGTATGACTTTGACAATCCGATTTATCAAGCCGAAGAAGGGGATGAGAAAGATTGTGAACTCCCTGAAGAACTGGCCAGATTGTTGAAACAAGAGGAAAGGGTCATCCAGCCTCATCAGGAGACTGTAGAAATCATCAATATTGGTACCAAGGACGCCAAGAAAGAGATCAGGATTGGTGCCAGCTTGCAAGCAGATGTGAAGCAAACTTTGACGGAAATGTTGCGCGAGTATGTTGACGTCTTCGCCTGGTCGTATCAAGACATGCCGGGGTTGGATACGGATATTGTCGTGCATAGGCTGCCATTAAGAGAAGAATGTCCGCCAGTCAAGCAGAAACTTCGTCGGACTCACCCCGACATGGCTTTAAAGATTAAGGAGGAAGTCCAGAAGCAGTGGGATGCTGGTTTTCTTGCTGTGACAAAGTATCCTCCATGGGTAGCCAACATCGTGCCAGTACCGAAGAAAGATGGAAAAGTGAGAATGTGTGTGGATTATCGAGATCTTAATAAAGCTAGCCCGAAAGATGATTTTCCACTACCTCATATTGATGTGATGGTCGACAATACAGCTCAATTTTCAGTGTTCTCCTTTATGGACGGGTTCTCCGGGTACAACCAGATCAAGATGGCACCTGAAGATATGGAGAAGACCACGTTCATTACTCCGTGGGGTACATATTGTTATAAAGTAATGCCTTTTGGGTTGAAAAACGCAGGGGCAACGTACCAGCGGGCGATGGTGACATTGTTTCATGACTTGATTCATAAGGAGATCGAATGTTATGTAGATGATATGATTGCCAAGTCGAGAACAGAAGAGGAACATCTGGTCAACCTGAAAAAGCTGTTTGAAAGGTTGAGAAAGTTTCGTCTGAGGTTAAATCCAAACAAGTGCACGTTTGGGGTGCGTTCTGGAAAGTTGTTAGGTTTCATTGTGAGCGAAAGAGGAATCGAGGTTGATCCTGCCAAGGTGAAAACAATACAAGAAATGCCTGAACCGAGAACAGAAAAAGAGGTTCGTGGTTTCTTGGGTAGATTGAATTACATTGCAAGGTTCATATCTCACCTAACAGCCACGTGTGAGCCAATATTTAAATTGTTAAGGAAAGATCAAACGGTCAGGTGGAATGACGATTGCCAATTGGCATTCGATAAGATAAAAGAATACTTGCAGGAACCTCCAATTCTAATGCCTCCAGTTGAAGGGAGACCGCTGATAATGTATCTGACAGTGCTTGAAGGATCCATGGGTTGTGTTCTCGGTCAACATGACGAGACAGGTAGGAAGGAGCATGCTATTTACTACCTGAGCAAAAAGTTCAATGATTGTGAGTCCCGATACTCAATGCTTGAAAAGACATGCTGTGCGCTTGCATGGGCCGCTAAGCGATTGAGGCAATATATGGTTAGGCACACGACCTTGTTGATTTCAAAAATGGATCCTATCAAGTATATTTTCGAGAAACCAGCATTGACAGGCAGAGTTGCACGGTGGCAAATGGTCTTGACAGAGTATGACATTCAGTACACTTCACAAAAGGCCATCAAAGGAAGTATCTTGTCCGATTATCTTGCGCAACAGCCAATGGATGATTACCAACCCATGAAGTTTGACTTCCCTGATGAGGACATCATGTTTCTCAAAGCTAAAGACTGCGAGGAACCACTTCCGGAGGAGGGGCCAGACCCTGAATCCAAATGGAGTCTGATGTTTGATGGGGCTGTCAATATGAATGGGTGCGGAGTTGGAGCAGTTCTTATCACGCCGGAAGGTGTTCATATGCCTTTCACTGCCCGAATAACTTTCGGATGCACCAACAATGAAGCAGAGTACGAAGCTTGTATAATGGGGATCGAGGAGGCGATTAATCTACGGATTAAAACCCTTGATATATTCGGTGATTCAGCTTTGGTAATCAATCAAGTGAAAGGGAGTTGGTACACGCACCAAGCAAAACTAGTGCCGTATAGAGATTATACGAGGAGATCGCTGACATTTTTCACAACAGTGAAACTGTACCACATTCCTCGAGATGAGAATAGGTTCGCTGATGCCTTGGCCACTTTGTCTTCCATGATCAAAGTGCAAGGATGGAACCATGTACCTAAGATTGAGGTATCCCGCCTTGACAGACCAGCATTTGTGTTTGCGGTCGATGCAACGTCTGATGACAAGCCATGGTTTCATGACATTAGGTGTTTCTTGAAAAGTCAAGAGTACCCGTCCGGGGCATCGTCCAAAGACAGGAAGACGTTGAGAAGGTTAGCTGGTAGTTTCTTCTTGAATAAAGATGGCGTGCTGTATAAAAGAAATTTTGACACGGTCCTGCTTAGATGTGTGGATAGACATGAAGCAGACTTGTTGATGATTGAAGTGCACGAAGGCTCTTTCGGTACCCATGCCGGAGGGCATGCAATGGCTAAAAAGTTGTTAAGATCGGGATATTATTGGTTGACTATGGAGTCAGATTGTTGCAAATATGCCCGCAAATGCCATAAATGCCAGATCTATGCAGACAAGGTGCATGTGCCTCCAAATCCGTTGAGTATCATGTCGTCGCCTTGGCCGTTTGCCATGTGGGGCATTGATATGATCGGAAAGATTGAGCCTACAGCTTCCAATGGTCATCGTTTCATCTTGGTGGCAATTGATTACTTCACCAAATGGGTTGAAGCCGCATCCTATGCCAATGTTACAAAACAAGTGGTCGCTCGTTTCTTAAAACGGGATATCATTTGCCGATATGGAGTTCCCGAAAGAATCATTACTGATAATGGTTCTAATTTGAACAATAAGATGATGGTTGAGTTATGCCGGGACTTCAAAATCGAACATCACAATTCTTCTCCGTACCGCCCAAAGATGAATGGCGCGGTCGAAGCGGCCAACAAAAATATCAAGAAGATTGTGCAGAAGATGGTTGTCACGTACAAAGATTGGCATGAGATGTTACCATTTGCTTTGCATGGGTATCGAACGTCGGTACGCACGTCCACTGGGGCAACCCCATTCTCACTCGTATATGGTATAGAGGCAGTGCTACCGGTTGAAGTAGAGATTCCGTCCCTCAGAGTCATGATGGATGTTAAGCTAGATGAGGCCGAATGGGTACGAGCCAGATTTGATCAGTTGAGCCTTATTGAGGAAAAGCGATTGGCGGCTGTATGTCATGGGCAACTATATCAGCGCAGAATGAAACAGGCATTTGACCAGAAGGTGCGTCCTCGGGTTTATAAAGTCGGAGATGTGGTACTCAAAAGGATTCTTCCTCCCAATACAGATCACAGGGGCAAATGGACTCCTAACTATGAAGGTCCATTCGTGGTTAAAAAGGTCTTTTCGGGCGGAGCTTTATTGCTTACAACCATGGATGGCGAAGACTTTTCATCCCCTGTCAACTCAGACGTAGTCAAAAAATACTTCGCATGAATAGACCCGCTGGATAATAAGAATAAAAAAAAAATCCAGGCAAAAAAGGGCATCCCGGCGAACCAAAAACAGAATAAGGTTCGGGCAAAAATTAGGGATATAATTGAAAAAATTTTGTACACCCGGTAAGTTGAAAACCCGAAAGGGCAACTTAGGCAAAAAAGGGTATCCTGGTGGATCGAAAACCTGAAAGGGCGGTCCACACAAAAGAGGGATTTAAGCGAATGACTACGGTTTGAGTTATCTGTACCCCATTACCGTTTGAACAAACTGACGTTCTGAAAGATAGGAATCGGTCTGATCATTCCTCAGAAGGCAAGGTCGGGGAGTTTTGAAGACATACTGGTCATAACAGAATGGAAACTCAGTGGAATTCCGTTTTCACATTGCCATTAGGATAGTTTCTTTTCTCAATTTTCAGCGATCACCTCTTTCCAGGGATTGCTTCCAGATGTAGTTGCCTATTCTGGGCTCTCAGTCAATAAATTGAATTTCAGTAAAAAGCTTTCTATTTTTGTTTTATTGCTTTGTTTGCAAAAACGTCCTAATTTTTGATAAAACATTGCATTTGAAAACATGACAGCCTTGCAATAACATGCGCAGAAAAAACATTTGAAATTACTTCGAATGTTGAATACTCCCGGATGGTGGATTCTAGCCACACAATGTCCGGGGCATGTGGGCATATTCTTTTGTTGCAGGTAGCAGGTGCAGATGATTTTAAGCACAAGACTAGCAATAAATCACCCCACGCAAAAGACTGGGGCAATTATGGGTAAGGAGATCGGCGTTCATCGTTCGGTCGACGATTGTGCATAACGGGTCAATCTCAGTGAATTAAGTTCAACTGGGTACCGTTGTATCTTATTAAGTCGATTCTCTCATTCAGTACTTCCAACAACTACAAGCTTTTCTGTGTCGATAACGGTCACAGGTTCCCCAAAAGAGTGGTCTCATCGACACCAAAACGGATGGTCATTATCCCCAGCGAAGTCACAAGAGTTTGAAGAGGCTAAATCTTCTGTAAAATCCTCTTATGACATCCTCTTCGGGGACAAAGGGTTTGGTTCCCCAGCATGAAGTGTTGATCATCCCCAGTAGAGTTTGAGGACAGTTGGTCTTCTGTAAAATCCTCTCAAAAGGCATTCCCCAACACGAGACGCTTTAAAGCAGTTTTCTCCATCAGAGTTTTGTTATAAACTCGTCATCCCCAACGGAATTGTCTAAAGGAAAGCTCGCCTAACATGGGGCATTGTAGTACTTATCCTAAGCTCGACAGTCATATTCTTCAGCAGACTACTGTGGATTTGCTTTGGGTTTCCCCAACAGATCTCTAATGACTCTTCCTAGCAAGTTGCAGGGGAATGTTCTAACCAGGATTTGCATATCCCTGGCAGAGTAGCCCTGGTCCCCAGCAAGTTTGTGTCTCTGGTAATGATCCCCCACAGAGGTCAGCATCGAATCTTGTCAGCAATACTCCCCAGCTGAGTTGTTGTTCTCCCCGCAGAGGTTTATAAGATCGGCAGAATCTATTCCTCAACAAGGATGGCACAGTCTTTCCCCAGCCGGGTCAAAAGGTGGATAATCCCTACAAAGGGTCTTGGATTGGATAGATCCCCAAGCAGAGTTTTTTATGACTTTTCTTCCTTAGCAAGACGCCATGCAAAGAAATTCTCATCCCCAGCGGAGTCGCTGTGACCAGAATTCATTATTCTTCAAGTCCAATTTATTTTTGGCAAACTTGACAATTCGGAGCAGACGGATTGTTCATTCATTATCTAGCAGAGATGCTATCCTCTCAGGAACCTCTAAAGTCAAGTCATTGATCATTGTTCCTCAGCAAAGTCGGCAGAGATGTCTGACACGGATGCAGAGTGTAATCCAGTATTGGAATTTTGCGAAAGTCCACCCGTAGTGTGGCAAGCCAGTAGTCGTCTGGCATTGTTAAAAGACGTTGGCAAAAGTCCAACAGTAGATTGGCAAAAGTCCGTCTTCGGGTGGCAAAAGTCCAACAGTGGATTGGCGAAAGGTCCATCTAAGGGTGGCAAATTCTTAAAGTCCAACAGTGGATTGGCAAAAGTCCGTCTTCGGGTGGCAAAAGTCCAACAGTGGATTGGCAAAAGTCCGTCTTCGGGTGGCAAAAGTCCAACAGTGGATTGGCAAAAGTCCGTCTTCGGGTGGCAAAAGTCCAACAGTGGATTGGCAAAAGTCCATCTTCGGGTGGCAAAGCAGCTAAAAGTCCAACAGTGGATTGGCAAAAGTCCGTCTTCGGGTGGCAAAAGTCCAACAGTGGATTGGCGAAAGGTCCATCTAAGGGTGGCAAATTCTTAAAGTCCAACAGTGGATTGGCGAAAGGTCCGTCTTCGGGTGGCACGAAGCTGCAAAGTCCACCAGTAGCGTGGCAGGCCAGTAGTCGTCTGGAGTTGCATAAAAGACATTATTAAAGTCCACCAGTAGTGTGGCAAGCCAGTAGTCGTCTGGCGTCGTTCAAAAGACATTATCAAAGTCCACCAGTAGTGTGGCAGGCCAGTAGTCGTCTGGAATTGCATAAAAGACATTATTAAAGTCCACCAGCAGTGTGGCAAGCCAGTAGTCGTCTGGCGTCGTTCAAAAGACAGTTTTCTCCGACGTTTCATCGAAGATTCAATCCAGCAGTCTCGTTGGGTTTATATCCCTTTTCTTCTTCACCATCCAGAGCAAATTTTTGGTTATTTTTGGTATTCAATCACTATATACCTTGAAAGTCCGAAAGCAATTGCTTTCAGGCATTCAGGTCTACAGCGCTTGAATAGGGGCAGCTGTAATACCCCAAAATTTGCTCTCCCCTTTTGTCATCATAGCATGGCATTATCATTTATCATATCATATCCACCTCATTAACATTACATTGCATTTAACATAGAAAAATGAAGCATGGCATCCTTCTTACCATCAGGGCATGTGATCAGGTGGAAGGTGGACAATCAAGGAATCATTCAAAGCACAAAAGGTCAATCAAGTGCCCTCAAGGCAAGCCAAGAAGCCTCTCTTGTCTCATACTACCTCAATTGATCATCCATTATCTCAAGAAAGTGAAATCCAAGGGGAGATTGAAGCACTACATCTTTCACTATGCAAGAGGTTCAAAAATTGAAGGAAAACCCTCAAAAGAGATAGCTCATTGATCCAAAATCATCCTCAAATGGTATATCTCATCATCCTTTAAGAAGGTACACAACATACTCTGAGGAATTTGAAATTGAAGACTGCACATTTTTCTCCTAGGAGGTGGGCACCAAAACTAGGGTTTCCCATTAAATCAGGGAAGCTTTGATTTTTTGGACAAAACTTGATGTCATGGTATTCTACATGTTCTTAAGTGTATGTGTATGGAGAATTGCCCCTCAATTGGTTTTGGAGGTGGTTCAATTGGAAGAAAGATCAAAAATCAGGAAATTTGGGGCCAAGTCAAATAATCAGAGGAAAAAGTCAACCCTTGACTTTTTAAGGCCAAATTCTTGAAATTCATGTTACATATGTCCAAAGTACAAAATTTGGTCAAGAAATTCCAAAGGAATCATGAAAAAATCAAGATTTGGAAAGTTGCCATTTTTGGATGAAGTAGGGTTGCTAAAAATAGCAAATTTTGGCCATTTTGCATCAGAGTTTGAACCAAGGCCATTTAAATTTGGAGCACCAAATGAAAATTCCACTCTGCCTCAATGAAAGGCCTTGCTTTAAGCTTCAAATCCATGTGTGGAACATCTCCATTGGATAAAAATTGAGTGAGATATGATTGATCAAAGTTTGAGCAAAGTAGGTTCAAAACTAGGTCATGACCAAGATTTTCAAGGCACGCGCGCAGTCATTTTCACAAACACATGGTGGGCCAAATGTATTGATCAATTACTCATGGTTAGAGGCCTCAAATGAAAAATCTTTCAACATGAAAGTTGTTCCTCTATGTGAGATCTTCAAAAGTGGTGTTTATGATTTTTTCATTTGATCAAAGGTTGAGAAGTTATGATGGGTCCAATTTACTATGATCATGCTGAAAACCTAAGTGCCATGTTGCTTTGTCAAACGACCATATGCCACGCCCTTATATCAGTTCCAAATTTGTGTGTTCCAATCCTTTTTTCAACCTATTCCAAGCCTCAATTCAATTCATTTCTCATACCAAAGTTGTTCTATTATGATTCTTCTTTCCAATGACCTCAAAAACACATCAAACCACCCATTGGGTAGAGACAAAATCATCACCAAAACCACCATATCTCCATTGTTCCAAACTGCCATAAAAAACCAGAAAAAACAAATGTTGTTGATGTTGTTATTACCAAGCTTGCACGTGCATTACTCATACCATTCATCCATTGCCCTTTTAAACCAAACACTTTTCATGAACACCACATCACGTGCCTCACTATACATGGAAATGGAAGGAGAAAGCTTGTAGAACAAGTTTATGTTGTTGCAGCATATATGAGTTTTCTTTATTCAATTAATCTCCACCATAACACTCTAAACATCCACCTCACCTTAGCACAGCCATTGATAACTCGTCCCCTAACTAACTTGACTCAGTTAGTTAGGATGGACTCACTTTAACCATGATAACTCACCACAACTCACTCACTTAACCACCTATGGTTCACTTCTAAATCACACTATAAAATCAAATCTCACTCACATTTCTCATAACAACACTCATTTCTCTCACTCACTTCAGAATTTTTCTCTCACTCTCTCTGATTTTGCTCATTTTCTTCTCCACGATCTCAACTCCATTGTGCTTCCATTGCTCATTGTTTTGGTGTGGTTGAATCAAGAACAACTAGAGCAACTCCATTTCTGCAAGTTTAGCATCACTGCAAATCCATATCCATCATCATTTTTCAAAAGTTGAAAGCCTTTATTTGGCCAAGTGAAGCTCAAGGAAGGAGCAGTTTCCTCTGGTATTCTTGTGTACTCAAAGCTTCATCAACTTCAGGTTTGAGTTCTTGAACTTTGAATGCACGTTTTCTCTTCATTATCACTTGTTTCTTGTTGGTTTCAGCTCAATAGGAGCATTCCTAACTCCGGCTAGTTGATAGGCCTTTTAAAGGCGTAGTTGCAAAACTTAGGGCACAAATTCATCTCCTCTGTTCTTGCTATGAGTGCATGACATGTTGTTTTTGGGAGTGAATTCTTAACCTACATAAGCTCAGCTTCAATTTGGTACCATATTTGTGTATTTTTGTGAGATGTGAGAGTTGCAGGTGTTGGTTCTCGCCGGAGAAGGTGACCGGAGGTCCCTCTCCGGCCGGTAGCTTCGTTCTAGGGTTTTTCTTGCCAGTTGGAATTACAGCCGTTGATCTTGTTGATCCAACACGTGAAACATTGCCAGCGCATTAAAAGAAGCATGCACCTCACGTGCCTATTTTCTGAATTCACTTATGCAACGTGTGGTGCGGTGCATGTTAATGAATGTGTTCCCTCGCGCGTGTGTGTTGATTATGACTACTTTGACCATGAATTGACTTTGACTTGATCCATTGGCTAAGAATGAGTCAATTTCGGTTGACTGAAGTGCATGATTGTTATGGTGTTTTGCGCAGACTTGGACCTATTCAGATTGATAATTACACCCCCATGTATTGAAGCCCAATGATTTTGAACTGTCCAATTGCTATGTTCATACCCCCCTGCATTTTGCATTTATTTTTCATTTTTATTTCTTTCTACACGTTTGATTTCTAATTTTTAAAAATACCAAAACATATTGGAAAATTCTAAAAAAATTCATGTGTATTCTTAAAACATTTAGGAAATTTTCCATGATTTTATTTTCTGATTTTATGACCTTTTTGCCCCTGTTCCATAATTTTCTTTGAATTTACATTTAGATGCATTCTAAGCATGATACATGAATTTGTTTAATTTTGTTCTTGCTCATTACCAACTATTTTGACATGATTCTTTTTGCATTGATTCACCAATACATTGAAGCATGCTAGATGATTTTTGTTTGATTTTTTAAGTCACTTTATGACATGTTTTGATGCCTATATTTGCACCACTTTGCATGATGTTTCAATTTGACCTAATTGCTTTGTTTGAAGTCATTTTGCTCTGAATTTTTACATGCTATCTTGATGTATGATGCATTTCTGACTTAGGCATTCCAATAATATGCTGGCATAATTTTCATGAATCCATTTGGCTTTTGTTTGATGCATTACATTTGAAGTATAATACATGTCATGTCATTTTAACTTTAGTGCATGTTTGCATGAATTCTTTTGTGCATATTTGTATGAGCATTTGCATAGTTGTATGAGTCATTCATATGATATTATAGGTCTTTGATACACATTATAGGTCATCTTGACATGTTCATTTCAATTTGAACTTTGTGCATCATTAACATGTATTGTTTGCACTTTCTTTTTGAACTTTCCTTTCAATTCTTCTTGTATTACTTCTTGAATGTCTTGAAGTGGATTCATAAATACTTTTGAGATGTTTATAAACCATTTTCCATTTCATTTCAATTCTGATCCATGGATTACATGTTCCATTTGTGCATATTTCTTCCTTTCTCTTTCATCTTTCATTCTTCCTTTTCTTATGATATCATGTTCTAATGTCATGGAGGATGTTTGTTGCCTATCCACTTGAGTGTGATTGATAATGACCATTTGTTCTCATATGATGTACATTCTGGTTGTAGCTCTAGGATTTGGTTTCTCATTTAATTCTTTTGAGTTTTATGATGCATTACATGTTCTTTTACTTCTTATACTTCTTATACATGTTTACTAACCATGTAGGGGCTTTGGTAAGTTTCAATTGAGTGTGGATAAGGAATCCACATTCAACTTCTATCCTTTCTCTTTTACAATTCCATGTTATGTTTTGTTAAGCACTTATGTGCTTTCTTTTAATAATTCATCACTTTCCCTTTGTGAATTACAATTCATCTTCTACTTTAGAAGTGAATTGTTTAATTCATTCTTTCTTTAGACTTTAGGTTGAAACCTCACAAACCTTTAGGATCACTCCCTTTAATCTTCAATTAGGATTGAGTCTTAGTCCATATAGGTTTTACCTTTTCTCCTCTATTGAGTCTCTTTTCTCATCTCAAAGAAAATTCAAAATATCTAATAAAGGTAGGCATTTATTGCATTTAGGCCTTTCATATAAAGAAAAGATTATAAGGGGTCTTCTCTTGTAATCTTAGAATGTGTAGCATATAGCCCATCTTGGGTCAATGTGTTAAACATTTGATCTTGTATGAGGGACTTAAATGCAATACTTGTTGAAGGTGCAAATAATAAAAAACACTTCTTCACTTCATAATCAACAAAACACTTAATAAACACAAGTATGCTAGTGTGTTTGAACCTTGACAATTGGAACTGAGTGTGGGGGTCTTCTTCACTCTCAGTGTGCTTTCTTACCCATTCCATCTTGGAATGTTAGAATGTACACATTCCAATAACTAAGATTCAGATACACTATCATATGCAAACAAATGGGAAAAACTCTTAAAAGACAAAAACAAACAATAACGTCTTTCCTTCGGGAATTCTTTTCTCACCTCATTCACTCTCAACGCACGAACGCGCTCCTACTCGTTCTCTTGCAAGATGGTAAGGCACTCGGACCAGCGAGCCTGTAACACCTGAGCTAGAACGTAAGCCGTTCTATAAAAAACAATCCACCCCTAGTGAGGGGAACTACGTCGCTCTGATTCTCATGTTCCCGATGAGATACGTAGGCAGTGGGGTAGGGCCCATGCGAGCACTTCTTTTATTTTCCCTACATTTGTTTCTCTTTCTCTTTCTCTTTCTTTCTCTCAGTTCCTTTTTTCCAGCATGCTTTTCTTACACCCTTTGATCGAGACAAGCAAGCGTGGATCCCATCGGGTACGATGGACGTGAGGGGTGCTAATACCTTCCTCTCGCGTAACCGACTCCCTTACCCTTTCTCTTGGTCGCGAGACCATGCTTTTCCTTCCCTTCAGGTTTATGCGATGTTTCCTTTCCCTCTCCTGGGATAAATACACATTGCTGGCGACTCTGTTCGGTGCCACTTTCGCGTTTGTACTAGGATGAAAATCCCGGGAGCGACACCCGTCCTTTGGGTCACGACCTTTGCTCGGTCCTCACCCGTCCTTTGGGTTACGACCTTTGCTCGGTCTTACACCCGCCGTTTGGGTCACGACCTTTGCTCGGTCCTACCCCTGTCCTTTAGGTTACGACCTTTGTTCGGTCCTACACCTGTCCTTTAGGTCACGACCTTTGCTCGGTCCTACACCCGTCCATTGGGTCACGACCTTTGCTCGGTCCTACCCATGTCCTTTTGGGTCACGACCTTTGCTCGGTCCTACACCCGTCCCTTGGGTCACGATCTTTGCTCGGTCCTACACCCGTCCTTTGGGTCACTACCTTTGCTCGGTCCTACACCCGTCCTTTTGGGTCACGACCTTTGCTCGGTCCCACACCCGTCCTTTGGGTCACGACCTTTGCTCGGTCCCACACCCATCCTTTGAGTCACGACCTTTGCTCGGTCATACACCCGTCCTTTGGGTCACGACGTTTGCGAGGTCCTACACCCGTCCTTTGGGTCAGGACCTTTGCTCGATCCTACACCCGTCCCTTGGGTCACGATCTTTGCTCGGTCCTACACCCGTCCTTTGGGTCACAACTTTTGCTCGGTCCTACACCCGTCCTTTTGGGTCACGACCTTTGCTCGGTCCCACACCCGTCTTTTGGGTCACGATCTTTGCTCGGTCCCACACCCGTCCTTTGAGTCACGACCTTTGCTCGGTCCTACACCCGTCCTTTGGGTCACGACCTTGCGAGGTCCTACACCCGTCTTTTGGGTCACGACCTTTGCTCGGTCCTACACCCGTCCTTTGGGTCACGGCCTTTGCTCGGTCCTACACGCGTCCTTTGGGTCACTACCTTTGCTCTGTCCTACACCCTTCCTTTGGGTCACGACCTTTGCTCGGTCCTACACTCGTCCTTTGGGTCACGACCTTTGATCTGTCCTACACCCGTTCTTTGGGTCACAGCCTTTGCTCGGTCCTACACCCGTCCTTTTGGGTCACGACCTTTGCTCGGTCCTACACCCGTCCTTTGGGTCACGACCTTTGCTCGGTCCTACACCCGTCTTTTGGGTCACGACCTTTGCTCGGTCCTACACCCGTCCTTTGGGTCACGGCCTTTGCTCGGTCCTACACGCGTCCTTTGGGTCACTACCTTTGCTCGGTCCTACACCCTTCCTTTGGGTCACGACCTTTGCTCGGTCCTACACTCGTCCTTTGGGTCACGACCTTTGATCTGTCCTACACCCGTTCTTTGGGTCACAACCTTTGGTCGGTCCTACACCCGTCCTTTGGGTCACGACCTTTGCTCGGTCCTACACCTGTCCTTTGGGTCACGACCTTTGCTCGGTCCTACACCCGTCCTTTGGGTCACGACCTTTGCTCGGTCCTACACCCGTCCTCTGGGTCACGACCTTTGCTCGGTCTTACACCCGTCATATGGGTCACGACCTTCGCTCGGTCCTACACCCGTCCTTTGGGTCACGACCTTCGCTCGGTCCTACACCCGTCCTTTGGGTCACGACCTTTGCTCGATCCTACACCCGTCCTTTGGGTCACGACCTTTGCTCGGTCCTACCCCTGTCCTTTAGGTTACGACCTTTGTTCGGTCCTACACCTGTCCTTTAGGTCACGACCTTTGCTCGGTCCTACACCCGTCCATTGGGTCACGACCTTTGCTCGGTCCTACCCATGTCCTTTTGGGTCACGACCTTTGCTCGGTCCTACACCCGTCCCTTGGGTCACGATCTTTGCTAGGTCCTACACCCGTCCTTTGGGTCACTACCTTTGCTCGGTCCTACACCCGTCCTTTTGGGTCACGACCTTTGCTCGGTCCCACACCCGTCCTTTGGGTCACGACCTTTGCTCGGTCCCACACCCATCCTTTGAGTCACGACCTTTGCTCGGTCATACACCCGTCCTTTGGGTCACGACGTTTGCGAGGTCCTACACCCGTCCTTTGGGTCAGGACCTTTGCTCGATCCTACACTCGTCCCTTGGGTCACGATCTTTGCTCGGTCCTACACCCGTCCTTTGGGTCACAACTTTTGCTCGGTCCTACACCCGTCCTTTTGGGTCACGACCTTTGCTCGGTCCCACACCCGTCCTTTGGGTCACGACCTTTGCTCGGTCCCACACCCGTCCTTTGAGACACGACCTTTGCTCGGTCCTACACCCGTCCTTTGGGTCACGACCTTTGCGAGGTCCTACACCCGTCTTTTGGGTCACGACCTTTGCTCGGTCCTACACCCGTCCTTTGGGTCACGGCCTTTGCTCTGTCCTACACGCGTCCTTTGGGTCACTACCTTTGCTCGGTCCTACACCCTTCCTTTGGGTCACGACCTTTGCTCGGTCCTACACTCGTCCTTTGGGTCACGACCTTTGATCTGTCATACACCCGTTCTTTGGGTCACAACCTTTGCTCGGTCCTACACCCGTCCTTTTGGGTCACGACCTTTGCTCGGTCCTACACCCGTCCTTTGATTCACGACCTTTGCTCGGTCCTACACCCGTCTTTTGGGTCACGACCTTTGCTCGGTCCTACACCCGTCCTTTGGGTCACGGCCTTTGCTCGGTCCTACACGCGTCCTTTGGGTCACTACCTTTGCTCGGTCCTACACCCTTCCTTTGGGTCACGACCTTTGCTCTGTCCTACACTCGTCCTTTGGGTCACGACCTTTGATCTGTCCTACACCCGTTCTTTGGGTCACAACCTTTGGTCGGTCCTACACCCGTCCTTTGGGTCACGACCTTTGCTCGGTCCTACACCTGTCCTTTGGGTCACGACCTTTGCTCGGTCCTACACCCATCCTTTGGGTCACGACCTTTGCTCGGTCCTACACCCGTCCTCTGGGTCACGACCTTTGCTCGGTCTTACACCCGTCATATGGGTCACGACCTTCGCTCGGTCCTACACCCGTCCTTTGGGTCACGACCTTCGCTCGGTCCTACACCCGTCCTTTGGGTCACGACCTTTGCTCGATCCTACACCCGTCCTTTGGGTCACGACCTTCGCTCGGTCCTACACCCTTCCTTTGGGTCACGACCTTTGCTCGGTCCTACACTCGTCCTTTGGGTCACGACCTTTGATCTGTCCTACACCCGTTCTTTGGGTCACAACCTTTGCTCGGTCCTACACCCGTCCTTTTGGGTCATGACCTTTGCTCGGTCCTACACTCGTCCGTCCTTTGGGTCACGACCTTTGCTCGGTACTACACCCGTCCTTTGGGTCACGACCTATTCTCACTCCTACACCAGTCCTTTGGGTCACGACCATTGCTCGGTCCTACACCCGTCCATTGGGTCACAACCTTTGCTCGGTCCTACCCCTGTCCTTTTGGGTCACGACCTTTGCTCGGTCCTACACCCGTCCCTTGGGTCACGATCTTTGCTCGGTCCTACACCCGTCCTTTGGGTCACTACCTTTGCTCGGTCCTACACCCGTCCTTTGGGTCACGACCTTTGCTCGGTCCTACACCCGTCCTTTGGGTCACTACCTTTACTCGGTCCTACACCCGTCCTTTGGGTCACGACCTTTGCTCGGTTCCACACCCGTCTTTTGGGTGACGACCTTTGCTCGGTCCTACACCCGTCCTTTGGGTCACGACCTTTGCTCGGTCCTACACCTGTCCTTTGGGTCACGACCTTTGCTCGATCCTACACCCGTCCTTTGGGTCATGACCTTTGCTCGGTGCTACACCCGTCCTCTGGGTTACGACCTTTGCTCGGTCTTACACCCGTCATCTGGGTCACGACCTTCGCTCGGTCCTACACCCGTCCTTTGGGTCACGACCTTCGCTCGGTCTTACACCCGTCCTTTGGGTCACGACCTTTGCTCGATCCTACACCCGTCCTTTGGGTCAAGACCTTTGCTCGGTCCTACACCCTTCCTTTGGGACACGACCTTTCCTCGGTCCTACACTCGTCCTTTGGGTCACGACCTTTGATCAGTCCTACACCCGTTCTTTGGGTCACGACCTTTGCTCGGTCCTACACCCGTCCTTTTGGGTCACGACCTTTGGTCGGTCTTACACCCGACTTTGGGTCACGACCTTTGCTCGGTAGTACACTCGTTCTTTGGGTCACGACCTTTCCTCGGTACTACACTCGTCCTTTGGGTCACGACTATTGTTCGGTCCTACAGCCGTCCTTTGGGTCACGACCTTTGCTCGGTCCTACACCCGTCCTTTGGGTCACTACCTTTACTCGATCCTACACCCGTCCTTTGGGTCACGACCTTTGCTCGGTCCTACACCCGTCCTTTGGGTCACTACCTTTGCTCGGTCCTACACCCGTCCTTTGGGTCACGACCTTTGCTCGGTCCTACACCCGTCCTTTGGGTCACGACCTTTGCTCGGTCTTACACCCACCTTTTGGGTCACGACCTTTGCTCGGTCCTACCCCTGTCCTTTAGGTTACGACCTTTGTTCGGTCCTACACCTGTCCTTTAGGTCACGACCTTTGCTCGGTCCTACACCCGTCCTTTGGGTCACGACCTTTGCTCGGTCCTACACCCGTCCTATGGGTCAAGACCTTCGCTCGGTCCTACACCCGTCCTTTGGGTCACGACCTTCGCTCGGTCCTACACCCGTCCTTTGGGTCACGACCTTTGCTCGGTCCTACACCCGTCCTTTGGGTCACGACCTTTGCTCGGTCCTACACCCGTCCTTTGGGTCACGGCCTTTGCTCGGTCCTACACGCGTCCTTTGGGTCACTACCTTTGCTCGGTCCTACACCCTTCCTTTGGGTCACGACCTTTGCTCTGTCCTACACTCGTCCTTTGGGTCACGACCTTTGATCTGTCCTACACCCGTTCTTTGGGTCACAACCTTTGGTCGGTCCTACACCCGTCCTTTGGGTCACGACCTTTGCTCGGTCCTACACCTGTCCTTTGGGTCACGACCTTTGCTCGGTCCTACACCCATCCTTTGGGTCACGACCTTTGCTCGGTCCTACACCCGTCCTCTGGGTCACGACCTTTGCTCGGTCTTACACCCGTCATATGGGTCACGACCTTCGCTCGGTCCTACACCCGTCCTTTGGGTCACGACCTTCGCTCGGTCCTACACCCGTCCTTTGGGTCACGACCTTTGCTCGATCCTACACCCGTCCTTTGGGTCACGACCTTCGCTCGGTCCTACACCCTTCCTTTGGGTCACGACCTTTGCTCGGTCCTACAGTCGTCCTTTGGGTCACGACCTTTGATCTGTCCTACACCCGTTCTTTGGGTCACAACCTTTGCTCGGTCCTACACCCGTCCTTTTGGGTCATGACCTTTGCTCGGTCCTACACTCGTCCGTCCTTTGGGTCACGACCTTTGCTCGGTACTACACCCGTCCTTTGGGTCACGACCTATTCTCACTCCTACACCAGTCCTTTGGGTCACGACCATTGCTCGGTCCTACACCCGTCCATTGGGTCACGACCTTTGCTCGGTCCTACCCCTGTCCTTTTGGGTCACGACCTTTGCTCGGTCCTACACCCGTCCCTTGGGTCACGATCTTTGCTCGGTCCTACACCCGTCCTTTGGGTCACTACCTTTGCTCGGTCCTACACCCGTCCTTTGGGTCACGACCTTTGCTCGGTCCTACACCCGTCCTTTGGGTCACTACCTTTACTCGGTCCTACACCCGTCCTTTGGGTCACGACCTTTGCTCGGTTCCACACCCGTCTTTTGGGTCACGACCTTTGCTCGGTCCTACACCCGTCCTTTGGGTCACGACCTTTGCTCGGTCCTACACCTGTCCTTTGGGTCACGACCTTTGCTCGATCCTACACCCGTCCTTTGGGTCATGACCTTTGCTCGGTGCTACACCCGTCCTCTGGGTTACGACCTTTGCTCGGTCTTACACCCGTCATCTGGGTCATGACCTTCGCTCGGTCCTACACCCGTCCTTTGGGTCACGACCTTCGCTCGGTCTTACACCCGTCCTTTGGGTCACGACCTTTGCTCGATCCTACACCCGTCCTTTGGGTCAAGACCTTTGCTCGGTCCTACACCCTTCCTTTGGGACACGACCTTTCCTCGGTCCTACACTCGTCCTTTGGGTCACGACCTTTGATCAGTCCTACACCCGTTCTTTGGGTCACGACCTTTGCTCGGTCCTACACCCGTCCTTTTGGGTCACGGCCTTTGGTCGGTCTTACACCCGACTTTGGGTCACGACCTTTGCTCGGTAGTACACTCGTCCTTTGGGTCACGACCTTTCCTCGGTACTACACTCGTCCTTTGGGTCACGACCATTGTTCGGTCCTACAGCCGTCCTTTGGGTCACGACCTTTGCTCGGTCCTACACCCGTCCTTTGGGTCACTACCTTTACTCGATCCTACACCCGTCCTTTGGGTCACGACCTTTGCTCGGTCCTACACCCGTCCTTTGGGTCACTACCTTTGCTCGGTCCTACACCCGTCCTTTGGGTCACGACCTTTGCTCGGTCCTACACCCGTCCTTTGGGTCACGACCTTTGCTCGGTCTTACACCCACCTTTTGGGTCACGACCTTTGCTCGGTCCTACCCCTGTCCTTTAGGTTACGACCTTTGTTCGGTCCTACACCTGTCCTTTAGGTTACGACCTTTGTTCGGTCCTACACCTGTCCTTTAGGTCACGACCTTTGCTCGGTCCTACACCCGTCCTTTGGGTCACGACCTTTGCTCGGTCCTACACCCGTCCTATGGGTCAAGACCTTCGCTCGGTCCTACACCCGTCCTTTGGGTCACGACCTTCGCTCGGTCCTACACCCGTCCTTTGGGTCACGACCTTTGCTCGGTCCTACACCCGTCCTTTGGGTCACGACCTTTGCTCGGTCCTACACCCGTCCTTTGGGTCACGGCCTTTGCTCGGTCCTACACGCGTCCTTTGGGTCACTACCTTTGCTCGGTCCTACACCCTTCCTTTGGGTCACGACCTTTGCTCTGTCCTACACTCGTCCTTTGGGTCACGACCTTTGATCTGTCCTACACCCGTTCTTTGGGTCACAACCTTTGGTCGGTCCTACACCCGTCCTTTGGGTCACGACCTTTGCTCGGTCCTACACCTGTCCTTTGGGTCACGACCTTTGCTCGGTCCTACACCCATCCTTTGGGTCACGACCTTTGCTCGGTCCTACACCCGTCCTCTGGGTCACGACCTTTGCTCGGTCTTACACCCGTCATATGGGTCACGACCTTCGCTCGGTCCTACACCCGTCCTTTGGGTCACGACCTTCGCTCGGTCCTACACCCGTCCTTTGGGTCACGACCTTTGCTCGATCCTACACCCGTCCTTTGGGTCACGACCTTCGCTCGGTCCTACACCCTTCCTTTGGGTCACGACCTTTGCTCGGTCCTACAGTCGTCCTTTGGGTCACGACCTTTGATCTGTCCTACACCCGTTCTTTGGGTCACAACCTTTGCTCGGTCCTACACCCGTCCTTTTGGGTCATGACCTTTGCTCGGTCCTACACTCGTCCGTCCTTTGGGTCACGACCTTTGCTCGGTACTACACCCGTCCTTTGGGTCACGACCTATTCTCACTCCTACACCAGTCCTTTGGGTCACGACCATTGCTCGGTCCTACACCCGTCCATTGGGTCACGACCTTTGCTCGGTCCTACCCCTGTCCTTTTGGGTCACGACCTTTGCTCGGTCCTACACCCGTCCCTTGGGTCACGATCTTTGCTCGGTCCTACACCCGTCCTTTGGGTCACTACCTTTGCTCGGTCCTACACCCGTCCTTTGGGTCACGACCTTTGCTCGGTCCTACACCCGTCCTTTGGGTCACTACCTTTACTCGGTCCTACACCCGTCCTTTGGGTCACGACCTTTGCTCGGTTCCACACCCGTCTTTTGGGTCACGACCTTTGCTCGGTCCTACACCCGTCCTTTGGGTCACGACCTTTGCTCGGTCCTACACCTGTCCTTTGGGTCACGACCTTTGCTCGATCCTACACCCGTCCTTTGGGTCATGACCTTTGCTCGGTGCTACACCCGTCCTCTGGGTTACGACCTTTGCTCGGTCTTACACCCGTCATCTGGGTCATGACCTTCGCTCGGTCCTACACCCGTCCTTTGGGTCACGACCTTCGCTCGGTCTTACACCCGTCCTTTGGGTCACGACCTTTGCTCGATCCTACACCCGTCCTTTGGGTCAAGACCTTTGCTCGGTCCTACACCCTTCCTTTGGGACACGACCTTTCCTCGGTCCTACACTCGTCCTTTGGGTCACGACCTTTGATCAGTCCTACACCCGTTCTTTGGGTCACGACCTTTGCTCGGTCCTACACCCGTCCTTTTGGGTCACGGCCTTTGGTCGGTCTTACACCCGACTTTGGGTCACGACCTTTGCTCGGTAGTACACTCGTCCTTTGGGTCACGACCTTTCCTCGGTACTACACTCGTCCTTTGGGTCACGACCATTGTTCGGTCCTACAGCCGTCCTTTGGGTCACGACCTTTGCTCGGTCCTACACCCGTCCTTTGGGTCACTACCTTTACTCGATCCTACACCCGTCCTTTGGGTCACGACCTTTGCTCGGTCCTACACCCGTCCTTTGGGTCACTACCTTTGCTCGGTCCTACACCCGTCCTTTGGGTCACGACCTTTGCTCGGTCCTACACCCGTCCTTTGGGTCACGACCTTTGCTCGGTCTTACACCCACCTTTTGGGTCACGACCTTTGCTCGGTCCTACCCCTGTCCTTTAGGTTACGACCTTTGTTCGGTCCTACACCTGTCCTTTAGGTCACGACCTTTGCTCGGTCCTACACCCGTCCTTTGGGTCACGACCTTTGCTCGGTCCTACACCCGTCCTATGGGTCAAGACCTTCGCTCGGTCCTACACCCGTCCTTTGGGTCACGACCTTCGCTCGGTCCTACACCCGTCCTTTGGGTCACGACCTTTGCTCGGTCCTACACCCGTCCTTTGGGTCACGACCTTTGCTCGGTCCTACACCCGTCCTTTGGGTCACGACCTTTGCTCGGTCATACACCCTCCTTTTGGGTCACGACCTTTGCTCGGTCCTACCCCTGTCCTTTAGGTTACGAACTTTGCTCGGTCCAACACCTGTCCCTTAGGTCACGACCTTTGCTCGTTCCTACACCCGTCCTTTGGGTCACGACCTTTGATCGGTCCTACACTCGTTCTTTGGGTCACGACTTTTGTTCGGTCCTACACCCGACCTTTTGGGTCACGACCTTTGCTCGGTTCTACACCCGTCCTATGGGTCACGACCTTTGCTCGGTCCTACACCTGTCCTTTGGGTCACGACCTTTGCTCGATCCTACACCCGTCCTTTGGGTCATGACCTTTGCTCGGTGCTACACCCGTCCTCTGGGTTACGACCTTTGCTCGGTCTTACACCCGTCATCTGGGTCACGACCTTCGCTCGGTCCTACACCCGTCCTTTGGGTCACGACCTTCGCTCGGTCTTACACCCGTCCTTTGGGTCACGACCTTTGCTCGATCCTACACCCGTCCTTTGGGTCAAGACCTTTGCTCGGTCCTACACCCTTCCTTTGGGTCAAGACCTTTGCTCGGTCCTACACCCTTCCTTTGGGACACGACCTTTCCTCGGTCCTACACTCGTCCTTTGGGTCACGACCTTTGATCAGTCCTACACCCGTTCTTTGGGTCACGACCTTTGCTCGGTCCTACACCCGTCCTTTTGGGTCACGGCCTTTGGTCGGTCTTACACCCGACTTTGGGTCACGACCTTTGCTCGGTAGTACACTCGTCCTTTGGGTCACGACCTTTCCTCGGTACTACACTCGTCCTTTGGGTCACGACCATTGTTCGGTCCTACAGCCGTCCTTTGGGTCACGACCTTTGCTCGGTCCTACACCCGTCCTTTGGGTCACTACCTTTACTCGATCCTACACCCGTCCTTTGGGTCACGACCTTTGCTCGGTCCTACACCCGTCCTTTGGGTCACTACCTTTGCTCGGTCCTACACCCGTCCTTTGGGTCACGACCTTTGCTCGGTCCTACACCCGTCCTTTGGGTCACGACCTTTGCTCGGTCTTACACCCACCTTTTGGGTCACGACCTTTGCTCGGTCCTACCCCTGTCCTTTAGGTTACGACCTTTGTTCGGTCCTACACCTGTCCTTTAGGTCACGACCTTTGCTCGGTCCTACACCCGTCCTTTGGGTCACGACCTTTGCTCGGTCCTACACCCGTCCTATGGGTCAAGACCTTCGCTCGGTCCTACACCCGTCCTTTGGGTCACGACCTTCGCTCGGTCCTACACCCGTCCTTTGGGTCACGACCTTTGCTCGGTCCTACACCCGTCCTTTGGGTCACGACCTTTGCTCGGTCCTACACCCGTCCTTTGGGTCACGACCTTTGCTCGGTCATACACCCTCCTTTTGGGTCACGACCTTTGCTCGGTCCTACCCCTGTCCTTTAGGTTACGAACTTTGTTCGGTCCAACACCTGTCCCTTAGGTCACGACCTTTGCTCGTTCCTACACCCGTCCTTTGGGTCACGACCTTTGATCGGTCCTACACTCGTTCTTTGGGTCACGACTTTTGTTCGGTCCTACACCCGACCTTTTGGGTCACGACCTTTGCTCGGTTCTACACCCGTCCTATGGGTCACGACCTTTGCTCGGTCCTACACCTGTCCTTTGGGTCACGACCTTTGCTCGATCCTACACCCGTCCTTTGGGTCATGACCTTTGCTCGGTGCTACACCCGTCCTCTGGGTTACGACCTTTGCTCGGTCTTACACCCGTCATCTGGGTCACGACCTTCGCTCGGTCCTACACCCGTCCTTTGGGTCACGACCTTCGCTCGGTCTTACACCCGTCCTTTGGGTCACGACCTTTGCTCGATCCTACACCCGTCCTTTGGGTCAAGACCTTTGCTCGGTCCTACACCCTTCCTTTGGGACACGACCTTTCCTCGGTCCTACACTCGTCCTTTGGGTCACGACCTTTGATCAGTCCTACACCCGTTCTTTGGGTCACGACCTTTGCTCGGTCCTACACCCGTCCTTTTGGGTCACGACCTTTGGTCGGTCTTACACCCGACTTTGGGTCACGACCTTTGCTCGGTAGTACACTCGTCCTTTGGGTCACGACCTTTCCTCGGTACTACACTCGTCCTTTGGGTCACGACCATTGCTCGGTCCTACAGCCGTCCTTTGGGTCACGACCTTTGCTCGGTCCTACACCCGTCCTTTGGGTCACTACCTTTACTCGATCCTACACCCGTCCTTTGGGTCACGACCTTTGCTCGGTCCTACACCCGTCCTTTGGGTCACTACCTTTGCTCGGTCCTACACCCGTCCTTTGGGTCACGACCTTTGCTCGGTCCTACACCCGTCCTTTGGGTCACGACCTTTGCTCGGTCTTACACCCACCTTTTGGGTCACGACCTTTGCTCGGTCCTACCCCTGTCCTTTAGGTTACGACCTTTGTTCGGTCCTACACCTGTCCTTTAGGTCACGACCTTTGCTCGGTCCTACACCCGTCCTTTGGGTCACGACCTTTGCTCGGTCCTACACCCGTCCTATGGGTCAAGACCTTCGCTCGGTCCTACACCCGTCCTTTGGGTCACGACCTTCGCTCGGTCCTACACCCGTCCTTTGGGTCACGACCTTTGCTCGGTCCTACACCCGTCCTTTGGGTCACGACCTTTGCTCGGTCCTACACCCGTCCTTTGGGTCACGACCTTTGCTCGGTCATACACCCGCCTTTTGGGTCACGACCTTTGCTCGGTCCTACCCCTGTCCTTTAGGTTACGAACTTTGTTCGGTCCTACACCTGTCCCTTAGGTCACGACCTTTGCTCGTTCCTACACCCGTCCTTTGGGTCACGACCTTTGATCTGTCCTACACCCGTTCTTTGGGTCACAACCTTTGCTCGGTCCTACACCCGTCCTTTTGGGTCACGACCTTTGCTCGGTCTTACACTCGTCCGTCCTTTGGGTCACGACCTTTGCTCGGTACTACACCCGTCCTTTGGGTCACGACCTTTTCTCAGTCCTACACCCGTCCTTTGGGTCACGACCATTGCTCGGTCCTACACCCGTCCATTGGGTCACGACCTTTGCTCGGTCCTACCCCTGTCCTTTAGGTTACGAACTTTGTTCGGTCCTACACCTGTCCTTTAGGTCACGACCTTTGCTCGTTCCTACACCCGTCCTTTGGGTCACGATCTTTGCTCGGTCCTACACCCGTCCTTTGGGTCACGATCTTTGCTCGGTCCTACACCCGTCCTTTGGGTCACGACCTTTGATCGGTCCTACACTCGTTCTTTGGGTCACGACTTTTGTTCGGTCCTACACCCGACCTTTTGGGTCACGACCTTTGCTCGTTCCTACACCCGTCCTTTGGGTCACGACCATTGCTCGGTCCTACACTCATCCTTTGGGTCAAGACCTTTGCTCGGTCCTACACCCTTCCTTTGGGACACGACCTTTCCTCGGTCCTACACTCGTCCTTTGGGTCACGACCTTTGATCAGTCCTACACCCGTTCTTTGGGTCACGACCTTTGCTCGGTCCTACACCCGTCCTTTTGGGTCACGACCTTTGGTCGGTCTTACACCCGACTTTGGGTCACGACCTTTGCTCGGTAGTACACTCGTCCTTTGGGTCACGACCTTTCCTCGGTACTACACTCGTCCTTTGGGTCACGACCTTTGATCAGTCCTACACCCGTTCTTTGGGTCACGACCTTTGCTCGGTCCTACACCCGTCCTTTTGGGTCACGACCTTTGGTCGGTCTTACACCCGACTTTGGGTCACGACCTTTGCTCGGTCCTACACCCGTCCTTTGGGTCACGACCTTCGCTCGGTCCTACACCCGTCCTTTGGGTCACGACCTTTGCTCGGTCCTACACCCGTCCTTTGGGTCACGACCTTTGCTCGGTCCTACACCCGTCCTTTGGGTCACGACCTTTGCTCGGTCATACACCCGCCTTTTGGGTCACGACCTTTGCTCGGTCCTACCCCTGTCCTTTAGGTTACGAACTTTGTTCGGTCCTACACCTGTCCCTTAGGTCACGACCTTTGCTCGTTCCTACACCCGTCCTTTGGGTCACGACCTTTGATCTGTCCTACACCCGTTCTTTGGGTCACAACCTTTGCTCGGTCCTACACCCGTCCTTTTGGGTCACGACCTTTGCTCGGTCTTACACTCGTCCGTCCTTTGGGTCACGACCTTTGCTCGGTACTACACCCGTCCTTTGGGTCACGACCTTTTCTCAGTCCTACACCCGTCCTTTGGGTCACGACCATTGCTCGGTCCTACACCCGTCCATTGGGTCACGACCTTTGCTCGGTCCTACCCCTGTCCTTTAGGTTACGAACTTTGTTCGGTCCTACACCTGTCCTTTAGGTCACGACCTTTGCTCGTTCCTACACCCGTCCTTTGGGTCACGACCTTTGCTCGGTCCTACACCCGTCCTTTGGGTCACGATCTTTGCTCGGTCCTACACCCGTCCTTTGGGTCACGACCTTTGATCGGTCCTACACTCGTTCTTTGGGTCACGACTTTTGTTCGGTCCTACACCCGACCTTTTGGGTCACGACCTTTGCTCGTTCCTACACCCGTCCTTTGGGTCACGACCATTGCTCGGTCCTACACTCATCCTTTGGGTCACGACCTTTGCTCGATCCTACACCCGTCCTTTGGGTCACGACCTTTGCTCGGTCCTACACCCGTCATCTGGGTCACAACCTTTGCTCGGTCCTACACCCGTCATCTGGGTCACGACCTTCACTCGGTCCTACACCCATCCTATGGGTCACGACCTTCGCTCGGTCCTACACCCGTCCTTTGGGTCACGACCTTCGCTCGGTCCTACACCCATCCTTTGGGTCACGACCTTTGCTCGATCCTACACCCGTCCTTTGGGTCACGACCTTTGCTCGGTCCTCACCCGTCCTTTGGGTTACGACCTTTGCTCGGTCTTACACCCGCCGTTTGGGTCACGACCTTTGCTCGGTCCTACCCCTGTCCTTTAGGTTACGACCTTTGTTCGGTCCTACACATGTCCTTTAGGTCACGACCTTTGCTCGGTCCTACACCCGTCCATTGGGTCACGACCTTTGCTCGGTCCTACCCATGTCCTTTTGGGTCACGACCTTTGCTCGGTCCTACACCCGTCCCTTGGGTCACGATCTTTGCTCGGTCATACACCCGTCCTTTGGGTCACTACCTTTGCTCGATCCTACACCCGTCCTTTTGGGTCACGACCTTTGCTCGGTCCCACACTCATCCTTTGGATCACGACCTTTGCTCGGTCCCACACCCATCCTTTGAGTCACGACCTTTGCTCGGTCATACACCCGTCCTTTGGGTCACGACGTTTGCGAGGTCCTACACCCGTTCTTTGGGTCAGGACCTTTGCTCGATCCTACACCCGTCCCTTGGGTCACGATCTTTGCTCGGTCCCACACCCGTCCTTTGAGTCACGACCTTTGCTCGGTCCTACACCCGTCCTTTGGGTCACGACCTTTGCGAGGTCCTACACCCGTCTTTTGGATCACGACCTTTGCTCGGTCCTACACCCGTCCTTTGGGTCACGGCCTTTGCTCGGTCCTACACGCGTCCTTTGGGTCACTACCTTTGCTCGGTGCTACACCCTTCCTTTGGGTCACGACCTTTGCTCGGTCCTACACTCGTCCTTTGGGTCACGACCTTTGATCTGTCCTACACCCGTTCTTTGGGTCACAACCTTTGCTCGGTCCTACACCCGTCCTTTTGGGTCACGACCTTTGCTCGGTCCTACACCCGTCCTTTGGGTCACGACCATTGCGAGGTCCTACACCCGTCTTTTGGGTCGCGACCTTTGCTCGGTCCTACACCCGTCCTTTGGGTCACGACCTTTGCTCGGTCCTACACGCGTCCTTTGGGTCACTACCTTTGCTCGGTCCTACACCCTTCCTTTGGGTCACGACCTTTGCTCGGTCTTACACTCGTCCTTTGGGTCACGACCTTTGATCTGTCCTACACCCGTTCTTTGGGTCACCACCTTTGGTCGGTCCTACACCCGTCCTTTGGGTCACGACCTTTGCTCGGTCCTACACCTGTCCTTTGGGTCACGACCTTTGCTCGGTCCTACAACCGTCCTTTGGGTCACGACCTTTGCTCGGTCCTACACCCGTCCTCTGGGTCACGACCTTTGCTCGGTCTTACACCCGTCATATGGGTCACGACCTTCGCTCGGTCCTACACCCGTCCTTTGGGTCACGACCTTCGCTCGGTCCTACACCCGTCCTTTGGGTCACGACCTTTGCTCGATCCTACACCCGTCCTTTGGGTCACGACCTTCGCTCGGTCCTACACCCTTCCTTTGGGTCACGACCTTTGCTCGGTCCTACACTCGTCCTTTGGGTCACGACCTTTGATCTGTCCTACACCCGTTCTTTGGGTCACAACCTTTGCTCGGTCCTACACCCGTCCTTTTAGGTCATGACCTTTGCTCGGTCCTACACTCGTCCGTCCTTTGGGTCACGACCTTTGCTCGGTACTACACCCGTCTTTTGGGTCACGACCTATTCTCAGTCCTACACCCGTCCTTTGGGTCACGACCATTGCTCGGTCCTACACCCGTCCATTGGGTCACGACCTTTGCTCGGTCCTACCCCTGTCCTTTTGGGTCACGACCTTTGCTCGGTCCTACACCCGTCCCTTGGGTCACAATCTTTGCTCGGTCCTACACCCGTCCTTTGGGTCACTACCTTTGCTCGGTCCTACACCCGTCCTTTGGGTCACGACCTTTGCCCAGTCCTACACCCGTCCTTTGGGTCACTACCTTTACTCGGTCCTACACCCGTCCTTTGGGTCACGACCTTTGCTCGGTCCCACACCCGTCTTTTGGGTCACGACCTTTGCTCGGTCCTACACCTGTCCTTTGGGTCACGACCTTTGCTCGGTCCTACACCTGTCCTTTGGGTCACGACCTTTGCTCGGTCCTACACCCGTCCTTTGGGTCATGACCTTTGCTCGGTGCTACACCCGTCCTCTGGGTTACGACCTTTGCTCGGTCTTACACCCGTCATCTGGGTCACGACCTTCGCTCGGTCCTACACCCGTCCTTTGGGTCACGACCTTCGCTCGGTCTTACACCCGTCCTTTGGGTTACGACCTTTGCTCGATCCTACACCCGTCCTTTGGGTCAAGACCTTTGCTCGGTCCTACACCCTTCCTTTGGGACACGACCTTTGCTCGGTCCTACACTCGTCCTTTGGGTCACGACCTTTGATCAGTCCTACACCCGTTCTTTGGGTCACGACCTTTGCTCGGTCCTACACCCGTCCTTTGGGTCACGACCTTTGATCAGTCCTACACCCGTTCTTTTAGGTCACGACCTTTGGTCGGTCTTACACCCGTCCTTTGGGTCACGACCTTTGCTCGGTACTACACTCGTCCTTTGGGTCACGACCTTTGCTCGGTACTACACTCGTCCTTTGGGTCACGACCATTGTTCGGTCCTACACCCGTCATCTGGGTCACGACCTTTGCTCGGTCCTACACCCGTCCTTTGGGTCACGACCTTTACTCGGTCCTACACCCGTCCTTTACGTCACGACCTTTGCTCGGTCCCACACCCGTCTTTTGGGTCACGACCTTTGCTCGGTCCTACACCCGTCCTTTGGGTCACGACCTTTGCTCGGTCCTACACCTGTCCTTTGGGTCACGACCTTTGCTCGGTCCTACACCCGTCCTTTGGGTCACGACCTTTGCTCGGTCCTACACCTGTCCTTTGGGTTACGACCTTTGCTCGGTCCTACACCCGTCCTTTGGGTCATGACCTTTGCTCGGTGCTACACTCGTCCTCTGGGTTACGACCTTTGCTCCTTCTTACACCCGTCATCTGGGTCACGACCTTCGCTCGGTCCTACACCCGTCCTTTGGGTCACGACCTTCGCTCGGTCTTACACCCGTCCTTTGGGTCACGACCTTTGCTCGGTCCTACACCTGTCCTTTGGGTCAAGACCTTTGCTCGGTCCTACACCCTTCCTTTGGGACACGACCTTTGCTCGGTCCTACACTCGTCCTTTGGGTCACGACCTTTGATCAGTCCTACACCCGTTCTTTTGGGTCACGACCTTTGGTCGGTCTTACACCCGTCCTTTGGGTCACGACCTTTGCTCGGTCCTACACCCGTCCCTTGGGTCACGATCTTTGCTCGGTCCCACACCCGTCCTTTGGGTCACAACTTTTGCTCGGTCCTACACCCGTCCTTTGGGTCACAACTTTTGCTCGGTCCTACACCCGTCCTTTTGGGTCACGACCTTTGCTCGGTCCCACACCCGTCCTTTGGGTCACGACCTTTGCTCGGTCCCACACCCGTCCTTTGAGTCACGACCTTTGCTCGGTCCTACACCCGTCCTTTGGGTCACGACCTTTGCGAGGTCCTACACCCGTCTTTTGGGTCACGACCTTCGCTCGGTCCTACACCCGTCCTTTGGGTCACGGCCTTTGCTCGGTCCTACACGCGTCCTTTGGGTCACTACCTTTGCTCGGTGCTACACCCTTCCTTTGGGTCACGACCTTTGCTCGGTCCTACACTCGTCCTTTGGGTCACGACCTTTGATCTGTCCTACACCCGTTCTTTGGGTCACAACCTTTGCTCGGTCCTACACCCGTCCTTTTGGGTCACGACCTTTGCTCGGTCCTACACCCGTCCTTTGGGTCACGACCTTTGCTCGGTCCTACACTCGTCCTTTGGGTCACGACCTTTGATCTGTCCTACACCCGTTCTTTGGGTCACAACCTTTGCTCGGTCCTACACCCGTCCTTTTAGGTCATGACCTTTGCTCGGTCCTACACTCGTCCGTCCTTTGGGTCACGACCTTTGCTCGGTACTACACCCGTCTTTTGGGTCACGACCTATTCTCAGTCCTACACCCGTCCTTTGGGTCACGACCTTTGCTCGGTCCTACAACCGTCCTTTGGGTCACGACCTTTGCTCGGTCCTACACCCGTCCTCTGGGTCACGACCTTTGCTCGGTCCTACACTCGTCCTTTGGGTCACGACCTTTGATCTGTCCTACACCCGTTCTTTGGGTCACAACCTTTGCTCGGTCCTACACCCGTCCTTTTAGGTCATGACCTTTGCTCGGTCCTACACTCGTCCGTCCTTTGGGTCACGACCTTTGCTCGGTACTACACCCGTCTTTTGGGTCACGACCTATTCTCAGTCCTACACCCGTCCTTTGGGTCACGACCTTTGCTCGGTCCTACAACCGTCCTTTGGGTCACGACCTTTGCTCGGTCCTACACCCGTCCTTTTGGGTCACGACCTTTGCTCGGTCCTACACCCGTCCTTTGGGTCACGACCTTTGCTCGGTCCTACACTCGTCCTTTGGGTCACGACCTTTGATCTGTCCTACACCCGTTCTTTGGGTCACAACCTTTGCTCGGTCCTACACCCGTCCTTTTAGGTCATGACCTTTGCTCGGTCCTACACTCGTCCGTCCTTTGGGTCACGACCTTTGCTCGGTACTACACCCGTCTTTTGGGTCACGACCTATTCTCAGTCCTACACCCGTCCTTTGGGTCACGACCTTTGCTCGGTCCTACAACCGTCCTTTGGGTCACGACCTTTGCTCGGTCCTACACCCGTCCTCTGGGTCACGACCTTTGCTCGGTCCTACACCCGTCCTCTGGGTCACGACCTTTGCTCGGTCTTACACCCGTCATATGGGTCACGACCTTCGCTCGGTCCTACACCCGTCCTTTGGGTCACGACCTTCGCTCGGTCCTACACCCGTCCTTTGGGTCACGACCTTTGCTCGATCCTACACCCGTCCTTTGGGTCACGACCTTCGCTCGGTCCTACACCCTTCCTTTGGGTCACGACCTTTGCTCGGTCCTACACTCGTCCTTTGGGTCACGACCTTTGATCTGTCCTACACCCGTTCTTTGGGTCACAACCTTTGCTCGGTCCTACACCCGTCCTTTTAGGTCATGACCTTTGCTCGGTCCTACACTCGTCCGTCCTTTGGGTCACGACCTTTGCTCGGTACTACACCCGTCTTTTGGGTCACGACCTATTCTCAGTCCTACACCCGTCCTTTGGGTCACGACCATTGCTCGGTCCTACACCCGTCCATTGGGTCACGACCTTTGCTCGGTCCTACCCCTGTCCTTTTGGGTCACGACCTTTGCTCGGTCCTACACCCGTCCCTTGGGTCACAATCTTTGCTCGGTCCTACACCCGTCCTTTGGGTCACTACCTTTGCTCGGTCCTACACCCGTCCTTTGGGTCACGACCTTTGCCCAGTCCTACACCCGTCCTTTGGGTCACTACCTTTACTCGGTCCTACACCCGTCCTTTGGGTCACGACCTTTGCTCGGTCCCACACCCGTCTTTTGGGTCACGACCTTTGCTCGGTCCTACACCTGTCCTTTGGGTCACGACCTTTGCTCGGTCCTACACCTGTCCTTTGGGTCACGACCTTTGCTCGGTCCTACACCCGTCCTTTGGGTCATGACCTTTGCTCGGTGCTACACCCGTCCTCTGGGTTACGACCTTTGCTCGGTCTTACACCCGTCATCTGGGTCACGACCTTCGCTCGGTCCTACACCCGTCCTTTGGGTCACGACCTTCGCTCGGTCTTACACCCGTCCTTTGGGTTACGACCTTTGCTCGATCCTACACCCGTCCTTTGGGTCAAGACCTTTGCTCGGTCCTACACCCTTCCTTTGGGACACGACCTTTGCTCGGTCCTACACTCGTCCTTTGGGTCACGACCTTTGATCAGTCCTACACCCGTTCTTTGGGTCACGACCTTTGCTCGGTCCTACACCCGTCCTTTGGGTCACGACCTTTGATCAGTCCTACACCCGTTCTTTTAGGTCACGACCTTTGGTCGGTCTTACACCCGTCCTTTGGGTCACGACCTTTGCTCGGTACTACACTCGTCCTTTGGGTCACGACCTTTGCTCGGTACTACACTCGTCCTTTGGGTCACGACCATTGTTCGGTCCTACACCCGTCATCTGGGTCACGACCTTTGCTCGGTCCTACACCCGTCCTTTGGGTCACGACCTTTACTCGGTCCTACACCCGTCCTTTACGTCACGACCTTTGCTCGGTCCCACACCCGTCTTTTGGGTCACGACCTTTGCTCGGTCCTACACCCGTCCTTTGGGTCACGACCTTTGCTCGGTCCTACACCTGTCCTTTGGGTCACGACCTTTGCTCGGTCCTACACCCGTCCTTTGGGTCACGACCTTTGCTCGGTCCTACACCTGTCCTTTGGGTTACGACCTTTGCTCGGTCCTACACCCGTCCTTTGGGTCATGACCTTTGCTCGGTGCTACACTCGTCCTCTGGGTTACGACCTTTGCTCCTTCTTACACCCGTCATCTGGGTCACGACCTTCGCTCGGTCCTACACCCGTCCTTTGGGTCACGACCTTCGCTCGGTCTTACACCCGTCCTTTGGGTCACGACCTTTGCTCGGTCCTACACCTGTCCTTTGGGTCAAGACCTTTGCTCGGTCCTACACCCTTCCTTTGGGACACGACCTTTGCTCGGTCCTACACTCGTCCTTTGGGTCACGACCTTTGATCAGTCCTACACCCGTTCTTTTGGGTCACGACCTTTGGTCGGTCTTACACCCGTCCTTTGGGTCACGACCTTTGCTCGGTCCTACACCCGTCCCTTGGGTCACGATCTTTGCTCGGTCCCACACCCGTCCTTTGGGTCACAACTTTTGCTCGGTCCTACACCCGTCCTTTGGGTCACAACTTTTGCTCGGTCCTACACCCGTCCTTTTGGGTCACGACCTTTGCTCGGTCCCACACCCGTCCTTTGGGTCACGACCTTTGCTCGGTCCCACACCCGTCCTTTGAGTCACGACCTTTGCTCGGTCCTACACCCGTCCTTTGGGTCACGACCTTTGCGAGGTCCTACACCCGTCTTTTGGGTCACGACCTTCGCTCGGTCCTACACCCGTCCTTTGGGTCACGGCCTTTGCTCGGTCCTACACGCGTCCTTTGGGTCACTACCTTTGCTCGGTGCTACACCCTTCCTTTGGGTCACGACCTTTGCTCGGTCCTACACTCGTCCTTTGGGTCACGACCTTTGATCTGTCCTACACCCGTTCTTTGGGTCACAACCTTTGCTCGGTCCTACACCCGTCCTTTTGGGTCACGACCTTTGCTCGGTCCTACACCCGTCCTTTGGGTCACGACCTTTGCTCGGTCCTACACTCGTCCTTTGGGTCACGACCTTTGATCTGTCCTACACCCGTTCTTTGGGTCACAACCTTTGCTCGGTCCTACACCCGTCCTTTTAGGTCATGACCTTTGCTCGGTCCTACACTCGTCCGTCCTTTGGGTCACGACCTTTGCTCGGTACTACACCCGTCTTTTGGGTCACGACCTATTCTCAGTCCTACACCCGTCCTTTGGGTCACGACCTTTGCTCGGTCCTACAACCGTCCTTTGGGTCACGACCTTTGCTCGGTCCTACACCCGTCCTCTGGGTCACGACCTTTGCTCGGTCCTACACTCGTCCTTTGGGTCACGACCTTTGATCTGTCCTACACCCGTTCTTTGGGTCACAACCTTTGCTCGGTCCTACACCCGTCCTTTTAGGTCATGACCTTTGCTCGGTCCTACACTCGTCCGTCCTTTGGGTCACGACCTTTGCTCGGTACTACACCCGTCTTTTGGGTCACGACCTATTCTCAGTCCTACACCCGTCCTTTGGGTCACGACCTTTGCTCGGTCCTACAACCGTCCTTTGGGTCACGACCTTTGCTCGGTCCTACACCCGTCCTTTTGGGTCACGACCTTTGCTCGGTCCTACACCCGTCCTTTGGGTCACGACCTTTGCTCGGTCCTACACTCGTCCTTTGGGTCACGACCTTTGATCTGTCCTACACCCGTTCTTTGGGTCACAACCTTTGCTCGGTCCTACACCCGTCCTTTTAGGTCATGACCTTTGCTCGGTCCTACACTCGTCCGTCCTTTGGGTCACGACCTTTGCTCGGTACTACACCCGTCTTTTGGGTCACGACCTATTCTCAGTCCTACACCCGTCCTTTGGGTCACGACCTTTGCTCGGTCCTACAACCGTCCTTTGGGTCACGACCTTTGCTCGGTCCTACACCCGTCCTCTGGGTCACGACCTTTGCTCGGTCCTACACCCGTCCTCTGGGTCACGACCTTTGCTCGGTCTTACACCCGTCATATGGGTCACGACCTTCGCTCGGTCCTACACCCGTCCTTTGGGTCACGACCTTCGCTCGGTCCTACACCCGTCCTTTGGGTCACGACCTTTGCTCGATCCTACACCCGTCCTTTGGGTCACGACCTTCGCTCGGTCCTACACCCTTCCTTTGGGTCACGACCTTTGCTCGGTCCTACACTCGTCCTTTGGGTCACGACCTTTGATCTGTCCTACACCCGTTCTTTGGGTCACAACCTTTGCTCGGTCCTACACCCGTCCTTTTAGGTCATGACCTTTGCTCGGTCCTACACTCGTCCGTCCTTTGGGTCACGACCTTTGCTCGGTACTACACCCGTCTTTTGGGTCACGACCTATTCTCAGTCCTACACCCGTCCTTTGGGTCACGACCATTGCTCGGTCCTACACCCGTCCATTGGGTCACGACCTTTGCTCGGTCCTACCCCTGTCCTTTTGGGTCACGACCTTTGCTCGGTCCTACACCCGTCCCTTGGGTCACAATCTTTGCTCGGTCCTACACCCGTCCTTTGGGTCACTACCTTTGCTCGGTCCTACACCCGTCCTTTGGGTCACGACCTTTGCCCAGTCCTACACCCGTCCTTTGGGTCACTACCTTTACTCGGTCCTACACCCGTCCTTTGGGTCACGACCTTTGCTCGGTCCCACACCCGTCTTTTGGGTCACGACCTTTGCTCGGTCCTACACCTGTCCTTTGGGTCACGACCTTTGCTCGGTCCTACACCTGTCCTTTGGGTCACGACCTTTGCTCGGTCCTACACCCGTCCTTTGGGTCATGACCTTTGCTCGGTGCTACACCCGTCCTCTGGGTTACGACCTTTGCTCGGTCTTACACCCGTCATCTGGGTCACGACCTTCGCTCGGTCCTACACCCGTCCTTTGGGTCACGACCTTCGCTCGGTCTTACACCCGTCCTTTGGGTTACGACCTTTGCTCGATCCTACACCCGTCCTTTGGGTCAAGACCTTTGCTCGGTCCTACACCCTTCCTTTGGGACACGACCTTTGCTCGGTCCTACACTCGTCCTTTGGGTCACGACCTTTGATCAGTCCTACACCCGTTCTTTGGGTCACGACCTTTGCTCGGTCCTACACCCGTCCTTTGGGTCACGACCTTTGATCAGTCCTACACCCGTTCTTTTAGGTCACGACCTTTGGTCGGTCTTACACCCGTCCTTTGGGTCACGACCTTTGCTCGGTACTACACTCGTCCTTTGGGTCACGACCTTTGCTCGGTACTACACTCGTCCTTTGGGTCACGACCATTGTTCGGTCCTACACCCGTCATCTGGGTCACGACCTTTGCTCGGTCCTACACCCGTCCTTTGGGTCACGACCTTTACTCGGTCCTACACCCGTCCTTTACGTCACGACCTTTGCTCGGTCCCACACCCGTCTTTTGGGTCACGACCTTTGCTCGGTCCTACACCCGTCCTTTGGGTCACGACCTTTGCTCGGTCCTACACCTGTCCTTTGGGTCACGACCTTTGCTCGGTCCTACACCCGTCCTTTGGGTCACGACCTTTGCTCGGTCCTACACCTGTCCTTTGGGTTACGACCTTTGCTCGGTCCTACACCCGTCCTTTGGGTCATGACCTTTGCTCGGTGCTACACTCGTCCTCTGGGTTACGACCTTTGCTCCTTCTTACACCCGTCATCTGGGTCACGACCTTCGCTCGGTCCTACACCCGTCCTTTGGGTCACGACCTTCGCTCGGTCTTACACCCGTCCTTTGGGTCACGACCTTTGCTCGGTCCTACACCTGTCCTTTGGGTCAAGACCTTTGCTCGGTCCTACACCCTTCCTTTGGGACACGACCTTTGCTCGGTCCTACACTCGTCCTTTGGGTCACGACCTTTGATCAGTCCTACACCCGTTCTTTTGGGTCACGACCTTTGGTCGGTCTTACACCCGTCCTTTGGGTCACGACCTTTGCTCGGTCCTACACCCGTCCCTTGGGTCACGATCTTTGCTCGGTCCCACACCCGTCCTTTGGGTCACAACTTTTGCTCGGTCCTACACCCGTCCTTTGGGTCACAACTTTTGCTCGGTCCTACACCCGTCCTTTTGGGTCACGACCTTTGCTCGGTCCCACACCCGTCCTTTGGGTCACGACCTTTGCTCGGTCCCACACCCGTCCTTTGAGTCACGACCTTTGCTCGGTCCTACACCCGTCCTTTGGGTCACGACCTTTGCGAGGTCCTACACCCGTCTTTTGGGTCACGACCTTCGCTCGGTCCTACACCCGTCCTTTGGGTCACGGCCTTTGCTCGGTCCTACACGCGTCCTTTGGGTCACTACCTTTGCTCGGTGCTACACCCTTCCTTTGGGTCACGACCTTTGCTCGGTCCTACACTCGTCCTTTGGGTCACGACCTTTGATCTGTCCTACACCCGTTCTTTGGGTCACAACCTTTGCTCGGTCCTACACCCGTCCTTTTGGGTCACGACCTTTGCTCGGTCCTACACCCGTCCTTTGGGTCACGACCTTTGCTCGGTCCTACACTCGTCCTTTGGGTCACGACCTTTGATCTGTCCTACACCCGTTCTTTGGGTCACAACCTTTGCTCGGTCCTACACCCGTCCTTTTAGGTCATGACCTTTGCTCGGTCCTACACTCGTCCGTCCTTTGGGTCACGACCTTTGCTCGGTACTACACCCGTCTTTTGGGTCACGACCTATTCTCAGTCCTACACCCGTCCTTTGGGTCACGACCTTTGCTCGGTCCTACAACCGTCCTTTGGGTCACGACCTTTGCTCGGTCCTACACCCGTCCTCTGGGTCACGACCTTTGCTCGGTCCTACACTCGTCCTTTGGGTCACGACCTTTGATCTGTCCTACACCCGTTCTTTGGGTCACAACCTTTGCTCGGTCCTACACCCGTCCTTTTAGGTCATGACCTTTGCTCGGTCCTACACTCGTCCGTCCTTTGGGTCACGACCTTTGCTCGGTACTACACCCGTCTTTTGGGTCACGACCTATTCTCAGTCCTACACCCGTCCTTTGGGTCACGACCTTTGCTCGGTCCTACAACCGTCCTTTGGGTCACGACCTTTGCTCGGTCCTACACCCGTCCTTTTGGGTCACGACCTTTGCTCGGTCCTACACCCGTCCTTTGGGTCACGACCTTTGCTCGGTCCTACACTCGTCCTTTGGGTCACGACCTTTGATCTGTCCTACACCCGTTCTTTGGGTCACAACCTTTGCTCGGTCCTACACCCGTCCTTTTAGGTCATGACCTTTGCTCGGTCCTACACTCGTCCGTCCTTTGGGTCACGACCTTTGCTCGGTACTACACCCGTCTTTTGGGTCACGACCTATTCTCAGTCCTACACCCGTCCTTTGGGTCACGACCTTTGCTCGGTCCTACAACCGTCCTTTGGGTCACGACCTTTGCTCGGTCCTACACCCGTCCTCTGGGTCACGACCTTTGCTCGGTCCTACACCCGTCCTCTGGGTCACGACCTTTGCTCGGTCTTACACCCGTCATATGGGTCACGACCTTCGCTCGGTCCTACACCCGTCCTTTGGGTCACGACCTTCGCTCGGTCCTACACCCGTCCTTTGGGTCACGACCTTTGCTCGATCCTACACCCGTCCTTTGGGTCACGACCTTCGCTCGGTCCTACACCCTTCCTTTGGGTCACGACCTTTGCTCGGTCCTACACTCGTCCTTTGGGTCACGACCTTTGATCTGTCCTACACCCGTTCTTTGGGTCACAACCTTTGCTCGGTCCTACACCCGTCCTTTTAGGTCATGACCTTTGCTCGGTCCTACACTCGTCCGTCCTTTGGGTCACGACCTTTGCTCGGTACTACACCCGTCTTTTGGGTCACGACCTATTCTCAGTCCTACACCCGTCCTTTGGGTCACGACCATTGCTCGGTCCTACACCCGTCCATTGGGTCACGACCTTTGCTCGGTCCTACCCCTGTCCTTTTGGGTCACGACCTTTGCTCGGTCCTACACCCGTCCCTTGGGTCACAATCTTTGCTCGGTCCTACACCCGTCCTTTGGGTCACTACCTTTGCTCGGTCCTACACCCGTCCTTTGGGTCACGACCTTTGCCCAGTCCTACACCCGTCCTTTGGGTCACTACCTTTACTCGGTCCTACACCCGTCCTTTGGGTCACGACCTTTGCTCGGTCCCACACCCGTCTTTTGGGTCACGACCTTTGCTCGGTCCTACACCTGTCCTTTGGGTCACGACCTTTGCTCGGTCCTACACCTGTCCTTTGGGTCACGACCTTTGCTCGGTCCTACACCCGTCCTTTGGGTCATGACCTTTGCTCGGTGCTACACCCGTCCTCTGGGTTACGACCTTTGCTCGGTCTTACACCCGTCATCTGGGTCACGACCTTCGCTCGGTCCTACACCCGTCCTTTGGGTCACGACCTTCGCTCGGTCTTACACCCGTCCTTTGGGTTACGACCTTTGCTCGATCCTACACCCGTCCTTTGGGTCAAGACCTTTGCTCGGTCCTACACCCTTCCTTTGGGACACGACCTTTGCTCGGTCCTACACTCGTCCTTTGGGTCACGACCTTTGATCAGTCCTACACCCGTTCTTTGGGTCACGACCTTTGCTCGGTCCTACACCCGTCCTTTGGGTCACGACCTTTGATCAGTCCTACACCCGTTCTTTTAGGTCACGACCTTTGGTCGGTCTTACACCCGTCCTTTGGGTCACGACCTTTGCTCGGTACTACACTCGTCCTTTGGGTCACGACCTTTGCTCGGTACTACACTCGTCCTTTGGGTCACGACCATTGTTCGGTCCTACACCCGTCATCTGGGTCACGACCTTTGCTCGGTCCTACACCCGTCCTTTGGGTCACGACCTTTACTCGGTCCTACACCCGTCCTTTACGTCACGACCTTTGCTCGGTCCCACACCCGTCTTTTGGGTCACGACCTTTGCTCGGTCCTACACCCGTCCTTTGGGTCACGACCTTTGCTCGGTCCTACACCTGTCCTTTGGGTCACGACCTTTGCTCGGTCCTACACCCGTCCTTTGGGTCACGACCTTTGCTCGGTCCTACACCTGTCCTTTGGGTTACGACCTTTGCTCGGTCCTACACCCGTCCTTTGGGTCATGACCTTTGCTCGGTGCTACACTCGTCCTCTGGGTTACGACCTTTGCTCCTTCTTACACCCGTCATCTGGGTCACGACCTTCGCTCGGTCCTACACCCGTCCTTTGGGTCACGACCTTCGCTCGGTCTTACACCCGTCCTTTGGGTCACGACCTTTGCTCGGTCCTACACCTGTCCTTTGGGTCAAGACCTTTGCTCGGTCCTACACCCTTCCTTTGGGACACGACCTTTGCTCGGTCCTACACTCGTCCTTTGGGTCACGACCTTTGATCAGTCCTACACCCGTTCTTTTGGGTCACGACCTTTGGTCGGTCTTACACCCGTCCTTTGGGTCACGACCTTTGCTCGGTCCTACACCCGTCCCTTGGGTCACGATCTTTGCTCGGTCCCACACCCGTCCTTTGGGTCACAACTTTTGCTCGGTCCTACACCCGTCCTTTGGGTCACAACTTTTGCTCGGTCCTACACCCGTCCTTTTGGGTCACGACCTTTGCTCGGTCCCACACCCGTCCTTTGGGTCACGACCTTTGCTCGGTCCCACACCCGTCCTTTGAGTCACGACCTTTGCTCGGTCCTACACCCGTCCTTTGGGTCACGACCTTTGCGAGGTCCTACACCCGTCTTTTGGGTCACGACCTTCGCTCGGTCCTACACCCGTCCTTTGGGTCACGGCCTTTGCTCGGTCCTACACGCGTCCTTTGGGTCACTACCTTTGCTCGGTGCTACACCCTTCCTTTGGGTCACGACCTTTGCTCGGTCCTACACTCGTCCTTTGGGTCACGACCTTTGATCTGTCCTACACCCGTTCTTTGGGTCACAACCTTTGCTCGGTCCTACACCCGTCCTTTTGGGTCACGACCTTTGCTCGGTCCTACACCCGTCCTTTGGGTCACGACCATTGCGAGGTCCTACACCCGTCTTTTGGGTCACGACCTTTGCTCGGTCCTACACCCGTCCTTTGGGTCACGACCTTTGCTCGGTCCTACACGCGTCCTTTGGGTCACTACCTTTGCTCGGTCCTACACCCTTCCTTTGGGTCACGACCTTTGCTCGGTCTTACACTCGTCCTTTGGGTCACGACCTTTGATCTGTCCTACACCCGTTCTTTGGGTCACAACCTTTGGTCGGCCCTACACCCGTCCTTTGGGTCACGACCTTTGCTCGGTCCTACACCTGTCCTTTGGGTCACGACCTTTGCTCGGTCCTACACCCGTCCTTTGGGTCACGACCTTTGCTCGGTCCTACACCCGTCCTCTGGGTCACGACCTTTGCTCGGTCTTACATCCGTCATATGGGTCACGACCTTCGCTCGGTCCTACACCCGTCCTTTGGGTCACGACCTTCGCTCGGTCCTACACCCGTCCTTTGGGTCACGACCTTTGCTCGATCCTACACCCGTCCTTTGGGTCACGACCTTCGCTCGGTCCTACACCCTTCCTTTGGGTCATGACCTTTGCTCGGTCCTACACTCGTCCTTTGGGTCACGACCTTTGATCTGTCCTACACCCGTTCTTTGGGTCACAACCTTTGCTCGGTCCTACACCCGTCCTTTTAGGTCATGACCTTTGCTCGGTCCTACACTCGTCCGTCCTTTGGGTCACGACCTTTGCTCGGTACTACACCCGTCCTTTGGGTCACGACCTATTCTCAGTCCTACACCCGTCCTTTGGGTCACGACCATTGCTCGGTCCTACACCCGTCCATTGGGTCACGACCTTTGCTCGGTCCTACCCCTGTCCTTTTGGGTCACGACCTTTGCTCGGTCCTACACCCGTCCCTTGGGTCACAATCTTTGCTCGGTCCTACACCCGTCCTTTGGGTCACTACCTTTGCTCGGTCCTACACCCGTCCTTTGGGTCACGACCTTTGCCCAGTCCTACACCCGTCCTTTGGGTCACTACCTTTACTCGGTCCTACACCCGTCCTTTGGGTCACGACCTTTGCTCAGTCCCACACCCGTCTTTTGGGTTACGACCTTTGCTCGGTCCTACACCCGTCCTTTGGGTCACGACCTTTGCTCCTTCTTACACCCGTCATCTGGGTCACGACCTTCGCTCGGTCCTACACCCGTCCTTTGGGTCACGACCTTCGCTCGGTCTTACACCCGTCCTTTGGGTCACGACCTTTGCTCGGTCCTACACCTGTCCTTTGGGTCAAGACCTTTGCTCGGTCCTACACCCTTCCTTTGGGACACGACCTTTGCTCGGTCCTACACTCGTCCTTTGGGTCACGACCTTTGATCAGTCCTACACCCGTTCTTTTGGGTCACGACCTTTGGTCGGTCTTACACCCGTCCTTTGGGTCACGACCTTTGCTCGGTCCTACACCCGTCCCTTGGGTCACGATCTTTGCTCGGTCCCACACCCGTCCTTTGGGTCACAACTTTTGCTCGGTCCTACACCCGTCCTTTGGGTCACAACTTTTGCTCGGTCCTACACCCGTCCTTTTGGGTCACGACCTTTGCTCGGTCCCACACCCGTCCTTTGGGTCACGACCTTTGCTCGGTCCCACACCCGTCCTTTGAGTCACGACCTTTGCTCGGTCCTACACCCGTCCTTTGGGTCACGACCTTTGCGAGGTCCTACACCCGTCTTTTGGGTCACGACCTTCGCTCGGTCCTACACCCGTCCTTTGGGTCACGGCCTTTGCTCGGTCCTACACGCGTCCTTTGGGTCACTACCTTTGCTCGGTGCTACACCCTTCCTTTGGGTCACGACCTTTGCTCGGTCCTACACTCGTCCTTTGGGTCACGACCTTTGATCTGTCCTACACCCGTTCTTTGGGTCACAACCTTTGCTCGGTCCTACACCCGTCCTTTTGGGTCACGACCTTTGCTCGGTCCTACACCCGTCCTTTGGGTCACGACCATTGCGAGGTCCTACACCCGTCTTTTGGGTCACGACCTTTGCTCGGTCCTACACCCGTCCTTTGGGTCACGACCTTTGCTCGGTCCTACACGCGTCCTTTGGGTCACTACCTTTGCTCGGTCCTACACCCTTCCTTTGGGTCACGACCTTTGCTCGGTCTTACACTCGTCCTTTGGGTCACGACCTTTGATCTGTCCTACACCCGTTCTTTGGGTCACAACCTTTGGTCGGTCCTACACCCGTCCTTTGGGTCACGACCTTTGCTCGGTCCTACACCTGTCCTTTGGGTCACGACCTTTGCTCGGTCCTACACCCGTCCTTTGGGTCACGACCTTTGCTCGGTCCTACACCCGTCCTCTGGGTCACGACCTTTGCTCGGTCTTACATCCGTCATATGGGTCACGACCTTCGCTCGGTCCTACACCCGTCCTTTGGGTCACGACCTTCGCTCGGTCCTACACCCGTCCTTTGGGTCACGACCTTTGCTCGATCCTACACCCGTCCTTTGGGTCACGACCTTCGCTCGGTCCTACACCCTTCCTTTGGGTCATGACCTTTGCTCGGTCCTACACTCGTCCTTTGGGTCACGACCTTTGATCTGTCCTACACCCGTTCTTTGGGTCACAACCTTTGCTCGGTCCTACACCCGTCCTTTTAGGTCATGACCTTTGCTCGGTCCTACACTCGTCCGTCCTTTGGGTCACGACCTTTGCTCGGTACTACACCCGTCCTTTGGGTCACGACCTATTCTCAGTCCTACACCCGTCCTTTGGGTCACGACCATTGCTCGGTCCTACACCTGTCCATTGGGTCACGACCTTTGCTCGGTCCTACCCCTGTCCTTTTGGGTCACGACCTTTGCTCGGTCCTACACCCGTCCCTTGGGTCACAATCTTTGCTCGGTCCTACACCCGTCCTTTGGGTCACTACCTTTGCTCGGTCCTACACCCGTCCTTTGGGTCACGACCTTTGCCCAGTCCTACACCCGTCCTTTGAGTCACGACCTTTGCTCGGTCCTACACCCGTCCTTTGGGTCACGACCTTTGCGAGGTCCTACACCCGTCTTTTGGGTCACGACCTTCGCTCGGTCCTACACCCGTCCTTTGGGTCACGGCCTTTGCTCGGTCCTACACGCGTCCTTTGGGTCACTACCTTTGCTCGGTGCTACACCCTTCCTTTGGGTCACGACCTTTGCTCGGTCCTACACTCGTCCTTTGGGTCACGACCTTTGATCTGTCCTACACCCGTTCTTTGGGTCACAACCTTTGCTCGGTCCTACACCCGTCCTTTTGGGTCACGACCTTTGCTCGGTCCTACACCCGTCCTTTGGGTCACGACCATTGCGAGGTCCTACACCCGTCTTTTGGGTCACGACCTTTGCTCGGTCCTACACCCGTCCTTTGGGTCACGACCTTTGCTCGGTCCTACACGCGTCCTTTGGGTCACTACCTTTGCTCGGTCCTACACCCTTCCTTTGGGTCACGACCTTTGCTCGGTCTTACACTCGTCCTTTGGGTCACGACCTTTGATCTGTCCTACACCCGTTCTTTGGGTCACAACCTTTGGTCGGTCCTACACCCGTCCTTTGGGTCACGACCTTTGCTCGGTCCTACACCTGTCCTTTGGGTCACGACCTTTGCTCGGTCCTACACCCGTCCTTTGGGTCACGACCTTTGCTCGGTCCTACACCCGTCCTCTGGGTCACGACCTTTGCTCGGTCTTACATCCGTCATATGGGTCACGACCTTCGCTCGGTCCTACACCCGTCCTTTGGGTCACGACCTTCGCTCGGTCCTACACCCGTCCTTTGGGTCACGACCTTTGCTCGATCCTACACCCGTCCTTTGGGTCACGACCTTCGCTCGGTCCTACACCCTTCCTTTGGGTCATGACCTTTGCTCGGTCCTACACTCGTCCTTTGGGTCACGACCTTTGATCTGTCCTACACCCGTTCTTTGGGTCACAACCTTTGCTCGGTCCTACACCCGTCCTTTTAGGTCATGACCTTTGCTCGGTCCTACACTCGTCCGTCCTTTGGGTCACGACCTTTGCTCGGTACTACACCCGTCCTTTGGGTCACGACCTATTCTCAGTCCTACACCCGTCCTTTGGGTCACGACCATTGCTCGGTCCTACACCTGTCCATTGGGTCACGACCTTTGCTCGGTCCTACCCCTGTCCTTTTGGGTCACGACCTTTGCTCGGTCCTACACCCGTCCCTTGGGTCACAATCTTTGCTCGGTCCTACACCCGTCCTTAGGGTCACTACCTTTGCTCGGTCCTACACCCGTCCTTTGGGTCACGACCTTTGCCCAGTCCTACACCCGTCCTTTGGGTCACTACCTTTACTCGGTCCTACACCCGTCCTTTGGGTCACGACCTTTGCTCAGTCCCACACCCGTCTTTTGGGTTACGACCTTTGCTCGGTCCTACACCCGTCCTTTGGGTCACGACCTTTGCTCGGTCCTACACCTGTCCTTTGGGTCACGACCTTTGCTCGGTCCTACACCCGTCCTTTGGGTCATGACCTTTGCTCGGTGCTACACCCGTCCTCTGGGTTACGACCTTTGCTCGGTCTTACACCCGTCATCTGGGTCACGACCTTCGCTCGGTCCTACACCCGTCCTTTGGGTCACGACCTTCGCTCGGTCTTACACCCGTCCTTTGGGTCACGACCTTTGCTCGATCCTACACCCGTCCTTTGGGTCAAGACCTTTGCTCGGTCCTACACCCTTCCTTTGGGACACGACCTTTACTCGGTCCTACACTCGTCCTTTGGGTCACGACCTTTGATCAGCCCTACACCCGTTCTTTGGGTCACGACCTTTGCTCGGTCCTACACCCATCCTTTGGGTCACGACCTTTGATCAGTCCTACACCCGTTCTTTTAGGTCACGACCTTTGGTCGGTCTTACACCCGTCCTTTGGGTCACGACCTTTGCTCGGTACTACACTCGTCCTTTGGGTCACGACCTTTGCTCGGTACTACACTCGTCCTTTGGGTCACGACCTTTGGTCGGTCTTACACCCGTCCTTTGGGTCACGACCTTTGCTCGGTACTACACTCGTCCTTTGGGTCACGACCTTTGCTCGGTCCTACACCCGTCCTTTGGGTCACGACCTTTACTCGGTCCTACACCCGTCCTTTACGTCACGACCTTTGCTCGGTCCCACACCCGTCTTTTGGGTCACGACCTTTGCTCGGTCCTACACCCGTCCTTTGGGTCACGACCTTTGCTCGGTCCTACACCCGTCCTTTGGGTCACGACCTTTGCTCGGTCCTACACCTGTCCTTTGGGTCACGACCTTTGCTCGGTCCTACACCCGTCCTTTGGGTCACGACCTTTGCTCGGTCCTACACCTGTCCTTTGGGTTACGACCTTTGCTCGGTCCTACACCCGTCCTTTGGGTCATGACCTTTGCTCGGTGCTACACCCGTCCTCTGGGTTACGACCTTTGCTCGGTCTTACACCCGTCATCTGGGTCACGACCTTCGCTCGGTCCTACACCCGTCCTTTGGGTCACGACCTTCGCTCGGTCTTACACCCGTCCTTTGGGTCACGACCTTTGCTCGGTCCTACACCTGTCCTTTGGGTCAAGACCTTTGCTCGGTCCTACACCCTTCCTTTGGGACACGACCTTTGCTCGGTCCTACACTCGTCCTTTGGGTCACGACCTTTGATCAGTCCTACACCCGTTCTTTTAGGTCACGACCTTTGGTCGGTCTTACACCCGTCCTTTGGGTCACGACCTTTGCTCGGTCCTACACCTGTCCTTTGGGTCATGACCTTTGCTCGGTGCTACACCCGTCCTCTGGGTTACGACCTTTGCTCGGTCTTACACCCGTCATCTGGGTCACGACCTTCGCTCGGTCCTACACCCGTCCTTTGGGTCACGACCTTCGCTCGGTCTTACACCCGTCCTTTGGGTCACGACCTTTGCTCGGTCCTACACCCTTCCTTTGGGACACGACCTTTCCTCGGTCCTACACTCGTCCTTTGGGTCACGACCTTTGATCAGTCCTACACCCGTTCTTTGGGTAACGACCTTTGCTCGGTCCTACACCCGTCCTTTTGGGTCACGACCTTTGGTCGGTCTTACACTCGTCCTTTGGGTCACGACCTTTGCTCGGTACTACACTCGTCCTTTGGGTCACGACCTTTGCTCGGTACTACACTCGTCCTTTGGGTCACGACCATTGTTCGGTCCTACACCCGTCCTTTGGGTCACGACCTTTGCTCGGTCCTACACCCGTCCTTTGGGTCCCTACCTTTACTCGATCCTACACCCGTCCTTTGGGTCACGACCTTTGCTCGGTCCTACACCCATCCCTTGGGTCACGACCTTTGGTCGGTCTTACACCCGTCCTTTGGGTCACGACCTTTGCTCGGTCCTACACCCGTCCCTTGGGTCACGATCTTTGCTCGGTCCCACACCCGTCCTTTGGGTCACAACTTTTGCTCGGTCCTACACCCGTCCTTTGGGTCACAACTTTTGCTCGGTCCTACACCCGTCCTTTTGGGTCACGACCTTTGCTCGGTCCCACACCCGTCCTTTGGGTCACGACCTTTGCTCGGTCCCACACCCGTCCTTTGAGTCACGACCTTTGCTCGGTCCTACACCCGTCCTTTGGGTCACGACCTTTGCGAGGTCCTACACCCGTCTTTTGGGTCACGACCTTCGCTCGGTCCTACACCCGTCCTTTGGGTCACGGCCTTTGCTCGGTCCTACACGCGTCCTTTGGGTCACTACCTTTGCTCGGTGCTACACCCTTCCTTTGGGTCACGACCTTTGCTCGGTCCTACACTCGTCCTTTGGGTCACGACCTTTGATCTGTCCTACACCCGTTCTTTGGGTCACAACCTTTGCTCGGTCCTACACCCGTCCTTTTGGGTCACGACCTTTGCTCGGTCCTACACCCGTCCTTTGGGTCACGACCATTGCGAGGTCCTACACCCGTCTTTTGGGTCACGACCTTTGCTCGGTCCTACACCCGTCCTTTGGGTCACGACCTTTGCTCGGTCCTACACGCGTCCTTTGGGTCACTACCTTTGCTCGGTCCTACACCCTTCCTTTGGGTCACGACCTTTGCTCGGTCTTACACTCGTCCTTTGGGTCACGACCTTTGATCTGTCCTACACCCGTTCTTTGGGTCACAACCTTTGGTCGGCCCTACACCCGTCCTTTGGGTCACGACCTTTGCTCGGTCCTACACCTGTCCTTTGGGTCACGACCTTTGCTCGGTCCTACACCCGTCCTTTGGGTCACGACCTTTGCTCGGTCCTACACCCGTCCTCTGGGTCACGACCTTTGCTCGGTCTTACATCCGTCATATGGGTCACGACCTTCGCTCGGTCCTACACCCGTCCTTTGGGTCACGACCTTCGCTCGGTCCTACACCCGTCCTTTGGGTCACGACCTTTGCTCGATCCTACACCCGTCCTTTGGGTCACGACCTTCGCTCGGTCCTACACCCTTCCTTTGGGTCATGACCTTTGCTCGGTCCTACACTCGTCCTTTGGGTCACGACCTTTGATCTGTCCTACACCCGTTCTTTGGGTCACAACCTTTGCTCGGTCCTACACCCGTCCTTTTAGGTCATGACCTTTGCTCGGTCCTACACTCGTCCGTCCTTTGGGTCACGACCTTTGCTCGGTACTACACCCGTCCTTTGGGTCACGACCTATTCTCAGTCCTACACCCGTCCTTTGGGTCACGACCATTGCTCGGTCCTACACCTGTCCATTGGGTCACGACCTTTGCTCGGTCCTACCCCTGTCCTTTTGGGTCACGACCTTTGCTCGGTCCTACACCCGTCCCTTGGGTCACAATCTTTGCTCGGTCCTACACCCGTCCTTTGGGTCACTACCTTTGCTCGGTCCTACACCCGTCCTTTGGGTCACGACCTTTGCCCAGTCCTACACCCGTCCTTTGGGTCACTACCTTTACTCGGTCCTACACCCGTCCTTTGGGTCACGACCTTTGCTCAGTCCCACACCCGTCTTTTGGGTTACGACCTTTGCTCGGTCCTACACCCGTCCTTTGGGTCACGACCTTTGCTCGGTCCTACACCTGTCCTTTGGGTCACGACCTTTGCTCGGTCCTACACCCGTCCTTTGGGTCATGACCTTTGCTCGGTGCTACACCCGTCCTCTGGGTTACGACCTTTGCTCGGTCTTACACCCGTCATCTGGGTCACGACCTTCGCTCGGTCCTACACCCGTCCTTTGGGTCACGACCTTCGCTCGGTCTTACACCCGTCCTTTGGGTCACGACCTTTGCTCGATCCTACACCCGTCCTTTGGGTCAAGACCTTTGCTCGGTCCTACACCCTTCCTTTGGGACACGACCTTTACTCGGTCCTACACTCGTCCTTTGGGTCACGACCTTTGATCAGCCCTACACCCGTTCTTTGGGTCACGACCTTTGCTCGGTCCTACACCCATCCTTTGGGTCACGACCTTTGATCAGTCCTACACCCGTTCTTTTAGGTCACGACCTTTGGTCGGTCTTACACCCGTCCTTTGGGTCACGACCTTTGCTCGGTACTACACTCGTCCTTTGGGTCACGACCTTTGCTCGGTACTACACTCGTCCTTTGGGTCACGACCATTGTTCGGTCCTACACCCGTCATCTGGGTCACGACCTTTGCTCGGTCCTACACCCGTCCTTTGGGTCACGACCTTTACTCGGTCCTACACCCGTCCTTTACGTCACGACCTTTGCTCGGTCCCACACCCGTCTTTTGGGTCACGACCTTTGCTCGGTCCTACACCCGTCCTTTGGGTCACGACCTTTGCTCGGTCCTACACCCGTCCTTTGGGTCACGACCTTTGCTCGGTCCTACACCTGTCCTTTGGGTCACGACCTTTGCTCGGTCCTACACCCGTCCTTTGGGTCACGACCTTTGCTCGGTCCTACACCTGTCCTTTGGGTTACGACCTTTGCTCGGTCCTACACCCGTCCTTTGGGTCATGACCTTTGCTCGGTGCTACACCCGTCCTCTGGGTTACGACCTTTGCTCGGTCTTACACCCGTCATCTGGGTCACGACCTTCGCTCGGTCCTACACCCGTCCTTTGGGTCACGACCTTCGCTCGGTCTTACACCCGTCCTTTGGGTCACGACCTTTGCTCGGTCCTACACCTGTCCTTTGGGTCAAGACCTTTGCTCGGTCCTACACCCTTCCTTTGGGACACGACCTTTGCTCGGTCCTACACTCGTCCTTTGGGTCACGACCTTTGATCAGTCCTACACCCGTTCTTTTAGGTCACGACCTTTGGTCGGTCTTACACCCGTCCTTTGGGTCACGACCTTTGCTCGGTCCTACACCTGTCCTTTGGGTCATGACCTTTGCTCGGTGCTACACCCGTCCTCTGGGTTACGACCTTTGCTCGGTCTTACACCCGTCATCTGGGTCACGACCTTCGCTCGGTCCTACACCCGTCCTTTGGGTCACGACCTTCGCTCGGTCTTACACCCGTCCTTTGGGTCACGACCTTTGCTCGGTCCTACACCCTTCCTTTGGGACACGACCTTTCCTCGGTCCTACACTCGTCCTTTGGGTCACGACCTTTGATCAGTCCTACACCCGTTCTTTGGGTAACGACCTTTGCTCGGTCCTACACCCGTCCTTTTGGGTCACGACCTTTGGTCGGTCTTACACTCGTCCTTTGGGTCACGACCTTTGCTCGGTACTACACTCGTCCTTTGGGTCACGACCTTTGCTCGGTACTACACTCGTCCTTTGGGTCACGACCATTGTTCGGTCCTACACCCGTCCTTTGGGTCACGACCTTTGCTCGGTCCTACACCCGTCCTTTGGGTCCCTACCTTTACTCGATCCTACACCCGTCCTTTGGGTCACGACCTTTGCTCGGTCCTACACCCATCCCTTGGGTCACGACCTTTGGTCGGTCTTACACCCGTCCTTTGGGTCACGACCTTTGCTCGGTCCTACACCCGTCCCTTGGGTCACGATCTTTGCTCGGTCCCACACCCGTCCTTTGGGTCACAACTTTTGCTCGGTCCTACACCCGTCCTTTGGGTCACAACTTTTGCTCGGTCCTACACCCGTCCTTTTGGGTCACGACCTTTGCTCGGTCCCACACCCGTCCTTTGGGTCACGACCTTTGCTCGGTCCCACACCCGTCCTTTGAGTCACGACCTTTGCTCGGTCCTACACCCGTCCTTTGGGTCACGACCTTTGCGAGGTCCTACACCCGTCTTTTGGGTCACGACCTTCGCTCGGTCCTACACCCGTCCTTTGGGTCACGGCCTTTGCTCGGTCCTACACGCGTCCTTTGGGTCACTACCTTTGCTCGGTGCTACACCCTTCCTTTGGGTCACGACCTTTGCTCGGTCCTACACTCGTCCTTTGGGTCACGACCTTTGATCTGTCCTACACCCGTTCTTTGGGTCACAACCTTTGCTCGGTCCTACACCCGTCCTTTTGGGTCACGACCTTTGCTCGGTCCTACACCCGTCCTTTGGGTCACGACCATTGCGAGGTCCTACACCCGTCTTTTGGGTCACGACCTTTGCTCGGTCCTACACCCGTCCTTTGGGTCACGACCTTTGCTCGGTCCTACACGCGTCCTTTGGGTCACTACCTTTGCTCGGTCCTACACCCTTCCTTTGGGTCACGACCTTTGCTCGGTCTTACACTCGTCCTTTGGGTCACGACCTTTGATCTGTCCTACACCCGTTCTTTGGGTCACAACCTTTGGTCGGCCCTACACCCGTCCTTTGGGTCACGACCTTTGCTCGGTCCTACACCTGTCCTTTGGGTCACGACCTTTGCTCGGTCCTACACCCGTCCTTTGGGTCACGACCTTTGCTCGGTCCTACACCCGTCCTCTGGGTCACGACCTTTGCTCGGTCTTACATCCGTCATATGGGTCACGACCTTCGCTCGGTCCTACACCCGTCCTTTGGGTCACGACCTTCGCTCGGTCCTACACCCGTCCTTTGGGTCACGACCTTTGCTCGATCCTACACCCGTCCTTTGGGTCACGACCTTCGCTCGGTCCTACACCCTTCCTTTGGGTCATGACCTTTGCTCGGTCCTACACTCGTCCTTTGGGTCACGACCTTTGATCTGTCCTACACCCGTTCTTTGGGTCACAACCTTTGCTCGGTCCTACACCCGTCCTTTTAGGTCATGACCTTTGCTCGGTCCTACACTCGTCCGTCCTTTGGGTCACGACCTTTGCTCGGTACTACACCCGTCCTTTGGGTCACGACCTATTCTCAGTCCTACACCCGTCCTTTGGGTCACGACCATTGCTCGGTCCTACACCTGTCCATTGGGTCACGACCTTTGCTCGGTCCTACCCCTGTCCTTTTGGGTCACGACCTTTGCTCGGTCCTACACCCGTCCCTTGGGTCACAATCTTTGCTCGGTCCTACACCCGTCCTTTGGGTCACTACCTTTGCTCGGTCCTACACCCGTCCTTTGGGTCACGACCTTTGCCCAGTCCTACACCCGTCCTTTGGGTCACTACCTTTACTCGGTCCTACACCCGTCCTTTGGGTCACGACCTTTGCTCAGTCCCACACCCGTCTTTTGGGTTACGACCTTTGCTCGGTCCTACACCCGTCCTTTGGGTCACGACCTTTGCTCGGTCCTACACCTGTCCTTTGGGTCACGACCTTTGCTCGGTCCTACACCCGTCCTTTGGGTCATGACCTTTGCTCGGTGCTACACCCGTCCTCTGGGTTACGACCTTTGCTCGGTCTTACACCCGTCATCTGGGTCACGACCTTCGCTCGGTCCTACACCCGTCCTTTGGGTCACGACCTTCGCTCGGTCTTACACCCGTCCTTTGGGTCACGACCTTTGCTCGATCCTACACCCGTCCTTTGGGTCAAGACCTTTGCTCGGTCCTACACCCTTCCTTTGGGACACGACCTTTACTCGGTCCTACACTCGTCCTTTGGGTCACGACCTTTGATCAGCCCTACACCCGTTCTTTGGGTCACGACCTTTGCTCGGTCCTACACCCATCCTTTGGGTCACGACCTTTGATCAGTCCTACACCCGTTCTTTTAGGTCACGACCTTTGGTCGGTCTTACACCCGTCCTTTGGGTCACGACCTTTGCTCGGTCCCACACCCGTCTTTTGGGTCACGACCTTTGCTCGGTCCTACACCCGTCCTTTGGGTCACGACCTTTGCTCGGTCCTACACCCGTCCTTTGGGTCACGACCTTTGCTCGGTCCTACACCTGTCCTTTGGGTCACGACCTTTGCTCGGTCCTACACCCGTCCTTTGGGTCACGACCTTTGCTCGGTCCTACACCTGTCCTTTGGGTTACGACCTTTGCTCGGTCCTACACCCGTCCTTTGGGTCATGACCTTTGCTCGGTGCTACACCCGTCCTCTGGGTTACGACCTTTGCTCGGTCTTACACCCGTCATCTGGGTCACGACCTTCGCTCGGTCCTACACCCGTCCTTTGGGTCACGACCTTCGCTCGGTCTTACACCCGTCCTTTGGGTCACGACCTTTGCTCGGTCCTACACCTGTCCTTTGGGTCAAGACCTTTGCTCGGTCCTACACCCTTCCTTTGGGACACGACCTTTGCTCGGTCCTACACTCGTCCTTTGGGTCACGACCTTTGATCAGTCCTACACCCGTTCTTTTAGGTCACGACCTTTGGTCGGTCTTACACCCGTCCTTTGGGTCACGACCTTTGCTCGGTCCTACACCTGTCCTTTGGGTCATGACCTTTGCTCGGTGCTACACCCGTCCTCTGGGTTACGACCTTTGCTCGGTCTTACACCCGTCATCTGGGTCACGACCTTCGCTCGGTCCTACACCCGTCCTTTGGGTCACGACCTTCGCTCGGTCTTACACCCGTCCTTTGGGTCACGACCTTTGCTCGGTCCTACACCCTTCCTTTGGGACACGACCTTTCCTCGGTCCTACACTCGTCCTTTGGGTCACGACCTTTGATCAGTCCTACACCCGTTCTTTGGGTAACGACCTTTGCTCGGTCCTACACCCGTCCTTTTGGGTCACGACCTTTGGTCGGTCTTACACTCGTCCTTTGGGTCACGACCTTTGCTCGGTACTACACTCGTCCTTTGGGTCACGACCTTTGCTCGGTACTACACTCGTCCTTTGGGTCACGACCATTGTTCGGTCCTACACCCGTCCTTTGGGTCACGACCTTTGCTCGGTCCTACACCCGTCCTTTGGGTCCCTACCTTTACTCGATCCTACACCCGTCCTTTGGGTCACGACCTTTGCTCGGTCCTACACCCATCCCTTGGGTCACGTTCTTTGCTCGGTCCTACACCCGTCCTTTGGGTCACGACCTTTGCTCGGTCCTACACCCGTCCTTTGGGTCACGACCTTTGCTCGGTCTTACACCCAACTTTTGGGTCACGACCCATTGCTCGGTCCTACCCCTGTCCTTTAGGTTACGACCTTTGTTCGGTCCTACACCTGTCCTTTAGGTCACGACCTTTGCTCGGTCCTACACCCGTCCTTTGGGTCACGACCTTTGCTCGGTCCTACACCCGTCCTATGGGTCAAGACCTTCGCTCGGTCCTACACCCGTCCTTTGGGTCACGACCTTTGCTCGGTCCTACACCTGTCCTTTGGGTCATGACCTTTGCTCGGTGCTACACCCGTCCTCTGGGTTACGACCTTTGCTCGGTCTTACACCCGTCATCTGGGTCACGACCTTCGCTCGGTCCTACACCCGTCCTTTGGGTCACGACCTTCGCTCGGTCTTACACCCGTCCTTTGGGTCACGACCTTTGCTCGGTCCTACACCCTTCCTTTGGGACACGACCTTTCCTCGGTCCTACACTCGTCCTTTGGGTCACGACCTTTGATCAGTCCTACACCCGTTCTTTGGGTAACGACCTTTGCTCGATCCTACACCCGTCCTTTGGGTCACGACCTTTGCTCGGTCCTACACCCATCCCTTGGGTCACGTTCTTTGCTCGGTCCTACACCCGTCCTTTGGGTCACTACCTTTGCTCGGTCCTACACCCGTCCTATGGGTCAAGACCTTCGCTCGGTCCTACACCCGTCCTTTGGGTCACGACCTTCGCTCGGTCCTACACCCGTCCTTTGGGTCACGACCTTTGCTCGGTCCTACACCCGTCCTTTGGGTCACGACCTTTGCTCGGTCCAACACCCGTCCTTTGGGTCACGACCTTTGCTCGGTCATACACCCGCCTTTTGGGTCACGACCTTTGCTCGGTCCTACCCCTGTCCTTTAGGTTACGATCTTTGTTCGGTCCTACACCTGTCCCTTAGGTCACGACCTTTGCTCGTTCCTACACCTGTCCCTTAGGTCACGACCTTTGCTCGTTCTTTGGGTCACGACTTTTGTTCGGTCCTACACCCGACCTTTTGGGTCACGACCTTTGCTCGGTTCTACACCCGTCCTATGGGTCACGACCTTTGCTCGGACCTACACTAGTCCTTTGGGTCACGACCTTTGATCTGTCCTACACCCGTTCTTTGGGTCACAACCTTTGCTCGGTCCTACACCCGTCCTTTTGGGTCACGACCTTTGCTCGGTCCTACACTCGTCCGTCCTTTGGGTCACGACCTTTGCTCAGTACTACACCCGTCCTTTGGGTCACGACCTTTTCTCAGTCCTACACCCGTCCTTTGGGTCACGACCATTGCTCGGTCCTACACCCGTCCATTGGGTCACGACCTTTGCTCGGTCCTACCCCTGTCCTTTAGGTTACGAACTTTGTTCGGTCCTACACCTGTCCTTTAGGTCACGACCTTTGGTCGTTCCTACACCCGTCCTTTGGGTCACGACCTTTGCTCGGTCCTACACCCGTCCTTTGGGTCACGATCTTTGCTCGGTCCTACACCCGTCCTTTGGGTCACGACCTTTGATCGGTCCTACACTCGTTCTTTGGGTCACGACTTTTGTTCGGTCCTACACCCGACCTTTTGGGTCACGACATTTGCTCGTTCCTACACCCGTCCTTTGGGTCACGACCATTGCTCGGTCCTACACTCATCCTTTGGATCACGACCTTTGCTCGATCCTACACCCGTCCTTTGGGTCACGACCTTTGCTCGGTCCTACACCCGTCATCTGGGTCACAACCTTTGCTCGGTCCTACACCCGTCATCTGGGTCACGACCTTCACTCGTTCCTACACCCGTCCTATGGGTCACGACCTTCGCTCGGTCCTACACCCGTCCTTTGGGTCACGACCTTCGCTCGGTCCTACACCCATCCTTTGGGTCACGACCTTTGCTCGGTCCTACACCCGTCCTTTGGGTCACGACCTTTGCTCGGTCCTCACCCGTCCTTTGGGTTACGACCTTTGCTCGGTCTTACACCCGCCGTTTGGGTCACGACCTTTGCTCGGTCCTACCCCTGTCCTTTAGGTTACGACCTTTGTTCGGTCCTACACCTGTCCTTTAGGTCACGACCTTTGCTCGGTCCTACACCCGTCCATTGGGTCACGACCTTTGCTCGGTCCTACCCATGTCCTTTTGGGTCACGACCTTTGCTCGGTCCTACACCCGTCCCTTGGGTCACGATCTTTGCTCGGTCCTACACCCGTCCTTTGGGTCACTACCTTTGCTCGGTCCTACACCCGTCCTTTTGGGTCACGACCTTTGCTCGGTCCCACACCCGTCCTTTGGATCACGACCTTTGCTCGGTCCCACACCCATCCTTTGAGTCACGACCTTTGCTCGGTCATACACCCGTCCTTTGGGTCACGACGTTTGCGAGGTCCTACACCCGTTCTTTGGGTCAGGACCTTTGCTCGATCCTACACCCGTCCCTTGGGTCACGATCTTTGCTCGGTCCCACACCCGTCCTTTGGGTCACAACTTTTGCTCGGTCCTACACCCGTCCTTTGGGTCACGACGTTTGCGAGGTCCTACACCCGTCCTTTGGGTCAGGACCTTTGCTCCATCCTACACCCGTCCCTTGGGTCACGGTCTTTGCTCAGTCCTACACCCGTCCTTTGGGTCACAACTTTTGCTCGGTCCTACACCCGTCCTTTTGGGTCACGACCTTTGCTCGGTCCCACACCCGTCCTTTGGGTCACGACCTTTGCTCGGTCCCACACCCGTCCTTTGAGTCACGACCTTTGCTCGGTCCTACACCCGTCCTTTGGGTCACGACCTTTGCGAGGTCCTACACCCGTCTTTTGGGTCACGACCTTTGCTCGGTCCTACACCCGTCCTTTGGGTCACGACCTTTGCTCGGTCCTACACCCGTCCTTTGGGTCACGACCTTTGCTCGGTCCTACACCCGTCCTTTGGGTCACTACCTTTACTCGATCCTACACCCGTCCTTTGGGTCACGACCTTTGCTCGGTCCTACACCCGTCCCTTGGGTCACGATCTTTGCTCGGTCCTACACCCGTCCTTTGGGTCACTACCTTTGCTCGGTCCTATAGCCGTCCTTTTGGGTCACGACATTTGCTCGGTCCCACACCTTTCCTTTGGGTCACGACCTTTGCTCGGTCCCACACCCATCCTTTGAGTCACGACCTTTACTCGATCCTACACCCGTCCTTTGGGTCACGACGTTTGCGAGGTCCTACACCCGTTCTTTGGGTCAGGACCTTTGCTCGATCCTACACCCGTCCCTTGGGTCACGATCTTTGCTCGGTCCCACACCCGTCCTTTGGGTCACAACTTTTGCTCGGTCCTACACCCGTCCTTTGGGTCACGACGTTTGCGAGGTCCTACACCCGTCCTTTGGGTCAGGACCTTTGCTCGATCCTACACCCGTCCCTTGGGTCACGGTCTTTGCTCGGTCCTACACCCGTCCTTTGGGTCACAACTTTTGCTCGGTCCTACACCCGTCCTTTTGGGTCACGACCTTTGCTCGGTCCCACACCCGTCCTTTGGGTCACGACCTTTGCTCGGTCCCACACCCGTCCTTTGAGTCACGACCTTTGCTCGGTCCTACACCCGTCCTTTGGGTCACGACCTTTGCGAGGTCCTACACCCGTCTTTTGGGTCACGACCTTTGCTCGGTCCTACACCCGTCCTTTGGGTCACGACCTTTGCTCGGTCCTACACCCGTCCTTTGGGTCACGACCTTTGCTCGGTCCTACACCCGTCCTTTGGGTCACTACCTTTACTCGATCCTACAGCCGTCCTTTGGGTCACGACCTTTGCTCGGTCCTACATCCGTCCCTTGGGTCACGATCTTTGCTCGGTCCTACACCCGTCCTTTGGGTCACTACCTTTGCTCGGTCCTATAGCCGTCCTTTTGGGTCACGACATTTGCTCGGTCCCACACCTTTCCTTTGGGTCACGACCTTTGCTCGGTCCCACACCCATCCTTTGAGTCACGACCTTTACTCGATCCTACACCCGTCCTTTGGGTCACGACGTTTGCGAGGTCCTACACCCGTCCTTTGGGTCAGGACCTTTGCTCGATCCTACACCCGTCCCTTGGGTCACGGTCTTTGCTCGGTCCTACACCCGTCCTTTGGGTCACAACTTTTGCTCGGTCCTACACCCGTCCTTTTGGGTCACGACCTTTGCTCGGTCCCACACCCGTCCTTTGGGTCACGACCTTTGCTCGGTCCCACACCCGTCCTTTGAGTCACGACCTTTGCTCGGTCCTACACCCGTCCTTTGGGTCACGACCTTTGCGAGGTCCTACACCCGTCTTTTGGGTCACGACCTTTGCTCGGTCCTAAACCCGTCCTTTGGGTCACGACCTTTGCTCGGTCCTACACCCGTCCTTTGGGTCACGACCTTTGCTCGGTCCTACACCCGTCCTTTGGGTCACTACCTTTACTCGATCCTACACCCGTCCTTTGGGTCACGACCTTTGCTCGGTCCTACACCCGTCCTTTGGGTCACGACCTTTGCTCGGTCCTACACCCGTCCTTTGGGTCACTACCTTTACTCGATCCTACAGCCGTCCTTTGGGTCACGACCTTTGCTCGGTCCTACATCCGTCCCTTGGGTCACGATCTTTGCTCGGTCCTACACCCGTCCTTTGGGTCACTACCTTTGCTCGGTCCTATAGCCGTCCTTTTGGGTCACGACATTTGCTCGGTCCCACACCTTTCCTTTGGGTCACGACCTTTGCTCGGTCCCACACCCATCCTTTGAGTCACGACCTTTACTCGATCCTACACCCGTCCTTTGGGTCACGACGTTTGCTAGGTCTTACACCCGTCCTTTGGGTCACGACCTTTGCTCTATCCTACACCCGTCCCTTGGGTCACGATCTTTGCTCGGTCCTACACCCGTCCTTTGTGTCACTACTTTTGGTCGGTCCTACACCCGGCCTTTTGGGTCACGACCTTTGTTCGGTCCCACACCCGTCTTTTGAGTCACGACCTTTGCTTGGTCCCACACCCGTCCTATGAGTCACGACCTTTGCTCGGTCCTACACCCGTCCTTTGGGTCACGACCTTTGCGAGGTCCTACACCCGTCTTTCGGGTCACGACCTTTGCTTGGTCCTACACCCGTCCTTTGGGTCACGCCCTTTGCTCGGTCCTACACCCGTCCTTTGGGTCACGACCTTTGCTCGGTCCTACACCCGTCCTTTGGGTCACTACCTTTGCTCGGTCCTACACCCGTCCTTTTGGGTCACGACCTTTACTCGGTCCCACAATCGTCCTTTAGGTCACGACCTTTGCTCGGTCCTACACCCGTCCTTTGGGTCGCGACCATTGCTCGGTCCTACACTCATCCTTTGGATCACGACCTTTGCTCGATCCTACACCCGTCCTTTGGGTCACGACCTTTGCTCGGTCCTACACCCGTCATCTGGGTCACAACCTTTGCTCGGTCCTACACCCGTAATCGGGGTCACGACCTTCACTCGGTCCTACACCCGTCCTATGGGTCACGACCTTCGCTCGGTCCTACACCCGTCCTTTGGGTCACGACCTTCGCTCGGTCCTACACCCGTCCTTTGGGTCACGACCTTTGCTCGGTCCTACACCCGTCCTTTGGGTCACGACCTTTGCTCGGTCCTCACCCGTCCTTTGGGTCACGACCTTTGCTCGGTCTTACACCCGCCTTTTGGGTCACGACCTTTGCTCGGTCCTACCCCTGTCCTTTAGGTTACGACCTTTGTTCGGTCCTACACCTGTCCTTTAGGTCACGACCTTTGCTCGGTCCTACGCCCGTCCTTTGGGTCACGACCTTTGCTCGGTCCTACACCCGTCCTTTGGGTCACGATCTTTGCTCGGTCCTACACCCGTCCTTTGGGTCACGACCTTTGATCGGTCCTACACTCGTTCTTTGGGTCACGACTTTTGCTCCGTCCTATACCCGTCCTTTTGGGTCACGACCTTTGCTCGGTCCTACACCCGTCCTTTGGTTCACGACCTTTGCTCGGTCCTACACCCGTCCTTTGGGTCACGACCTTTGCTCGGTCCAACACCCATCCTCTGGGTTACGACCTTTGCTCGGTCTTACACCCGTCATCTGGGTCACGACCTTCGCTCGGTCCTACACCCGTCCTTTGGGTCACGACCTTCGCTCGGTCCTACACCCGTCCTTTGGGTCACGACCTTTGCTCGGTCCTACACCCGTCTTTTGGGTCACGACCTTTGCTCGGTCCCACACCTGCCTTTTGGGTCACGACCTTTGCTCGGTCCTACCCCTGTCCTTTAGGTTACGAACTTTGTTCGGTCCTACACCTGTCCATTAGGTCACGACCTTTGCTCGGTCCTACACCCGTCCTTTGGGTCACGACCTTTGCTCGGTCCTACACCCGTCCTTTGGGCCACGATCTTTGCTCGGTCCTACACCCGTCCTTTGGGTCACGACCTTTGATCGGTCCTACACTCGTTCTTTGGGTCACGACTTTTGCTCTGTCCTACACCCGACCTTTTGGGTCACAACCTTTGCTTGGTTCTACACCCGTCCTTTGGGTCACGACCTTTGCTCGGTCCTACACCCGTCCTTTGGGTCACGACCTTTGCTTGGTCCTACACCCGTCCTTTGGGTCACGACTTTTGCTCGGTCCCACACCCATCTTTTGGATCACGACCTTTGCTCGGTCCTACACCCGTCCTTTGGGTCACGGCCTTTGCGAGGTCCTACACCCGTCTTTTGGGTCACGACCTTTGCTCGGTCCTACACGCGTCCTTTGGGTCACGGCCTTTGCTCGGTCCTACACGCGTCCTTTGGGTCACTACCTTTGCTCGGTCCTGCACCCGTCCTTTGGGTCACGACCTTTTCTCGGTCCTACACTCGTCCTTTGGGTCACGACCTTTGATCTGTCCTACACCCGTTCTTTGGGTCACAACCTTTGGTCGGTCCTACACCCGACCTTTTGGGTCACGACCTTTGCTTGGTTCTACACCCATCCTTTGGGTCACGTCCTTTGCTCGGTCCTACACCCGTCATCTGGGTCACGACCTTTGCCCAGTCTTACACCCGTCATATGGGTCACGACCTTCGCTCGGTCCTACACCCGTCCTTTGGGTCACGACCTTCGCTCGGTCCTACACCCGTCCTTTGGGTCACGACCTTTGCTCGGTCCTACAACCTTCCTTTGGGTCACGACCTTTGCTCGGTCCTACACTCGTCCTTTGGGTCACGACCTTTGATCTGTCCTACACCCGTTCTTTGGGTCACAACCTTTGCTCGGTCCTACACCCGTCCTTTTGGGTCACGACCTTTGCTCGGTCCCACACCTGCCTTTTGGGTCACGACCTTTGCTCGGTACTACCCCTGTCCTTTAGGTTACGAACTTTGTTCGGTCCTACACCTGTCCATTAGGTCACGACCTTTGCTCGGTCCTACACCCGTCCTTTGGGTCACGACCTTTGCTCGGTCCTACACCCGTCCTTTGGGCCACGATCTTTGCTCGGTCCTACACCCGTCCTTTGGGTCACGACCTTTGATCGGTCCTACACTCGTTCTTTGGGTCACGACTTTTGCTCTGTCCTACACCCGACCTTTTGGGTCACAACCTTTGCTTGGTTCTACACCCGTCCTTTGGGTCACGACCTTTGCTCGGTCCTACACCCGTCCTTTGGGTCACGACCTTTGCTTGGTCCTACACCCGTCCTTTGGGTCACGACCTTTGCTCGGTCCCACACCCATCTTTTGGATCACGACCTTTGCTCGGTCCTACACCCGTCCTTTGGGTCACGGCCTTTGCGAGGTCCTACACCCGTCTTTTGGGTCACGACCTTTGCTCGGTCCTACACGCGTCCTTTGGGTCACGGCCTTTGCTCGGTCCTACACGCGTCCTTTGGGTCACTACCTTTGCTCGGTCCTACACCCGTCCTTTGGGTCACGACCTTTGCTCGGTCCTACACTCGTCCTTTGGGTCACGACCTTTGATCTGTCCTACACCCGTTCTTTGGGTCACAACCTTTGGTCGGTCCTACACCCGACCTTTTGGGTCACGACCTTTGCTTGGTTCTACACCCATCCTTTGGGTCACGTCCTTTGCTCGGTCCTACACCCGTCATCTGGGTCACGACCTTTGCCCAGTCTTACACCCGTCATATGGGTCACGACCTTCGCTCGGTCCTACACCCGTCCTTTGGGTCACGACCTTCGCTCGGTCCTACACCCGTCCTTTGGGTCACGACCTTCGCTCGGTCCTACAACCTTCCTTTGGGTCACGACCTTTGCTCGGTCCTACACTCGTCCTTTGGGTCACGACCTTTGATCTGTCCTACACCCGTTCTTTGGGTCACAACCTTTGCTCGGTCCTACACCCGTCCTTTTGGGTCACGACCTTTGCTCGGTCCTACACTCGTCCGTCCTTTGGGTCACGACCTTTGCTCGGTACTACACCCGTCCTTTGGTCACGACCTTTGCTCGGTCCTACACCCGTCCTTTGGGTCACGACCTTTGCTCGGTCCTCACCCGTCCTTTGGGTCACGACCTTTGCTCGGTCCTACACCCGTCCTTTGGGTCACGATCTTTGCTCGGTCCTACACCCGTCCTTTGGGTCACGACCTTTGATCGGTCCTACACTCGTTCTTTGGGTCACGACTTTTGCTCCGTCCTATACCCGTCCTTTTGGGTCACGACCTTTGCTCGGTCCTACACCCGTCCTTTGGTTCACGACCTTTGCTCGGTCCTACACCCGTCCTTTGGGTCACGACCTTTGCTCGGTCCAACACCCATCCTCTGGGTTACGACCTTTGCTCGGTCTTACACCCGTCATCTGGGTCACGACCTTCGCTCGGTCCTACACCAGTCCTTTGGGTCACGACCTTCGCTCGGTCTTACACCCGTCCTTTGGGTCACGACCTTTGCTCGGTCCTACACCCGTCTTTTGGGTCACGACCTTTGCGAGGTCCTACACCCGTCTTTTGGGTCACGACCTTTGCTCGGTCCTATACCCGTCCTTTTGGGTCACGACCTTTGCTCGGTCCTACACCCGTCCTTTGGTTCACGACCTTTGCTCGGTCCTACACCCGTCCTTTGGGTCACGACCTTTGCTCGGTCCAACACCCATCCTCTGGGTTACGACCTTTGCTCGGTCTTACACCCGTCATCTGGGTCACGACCTTCGCTCGGACCTACACCCGTCCTTTGGGTCACGACCTTCGCTCGGTCTTACACCCGTCCTTTGGGTCACGACCTTTGCTCGGTCCTACACCCGTCTTTTGGGTCACGACCTTTGCGAGGTCCTACACCCGTCTTTTGGGTCACGACCTTTGCTCGGTCCTACACCCGTCCTTTGGGTTACGACCTTTGCTCGGTCTTACACCCGTCATCTGGGTCACGACCTTCGCTCGGTCCTACACCCGTCCTTTGGGTCACGACCTTCGCTCGGTCTTACACCCGTCCTTTGGGTCACGACCTTTGCTCGGTCCTACACCCGTCTTTTGGGTCACGACCTTTGCGAGGTCCTACACCCGTCTTTTGGGTCACGACCTTTGCTCGGTCCTACACCCGTCCTTTGGGTCACGACCTTTGCTCGGTCCTACACCCGTCCTTTGGGTCACGACCTTTGCTCGGTCCTACACCCGTCCTTTGGGTCACTACCTTTACTCGATCCTACACCCGTCCTTTGGGTCACGACCTTTGCTCGGTCCTACACCCGTCCCTTGGGTCACGATCTTTGCTCGGTCCTACACCCGTCCTTTGGGTCACTACCTTTGCTCGGTCCTATAGCCGTCCTTTTGGGTCACGACATTTGCTCGGTCCCACACCTTTCCTTTGGGTCACGACCTTTGCTCGGTCCCACACCCATCCTTTGAGTCACGACCTTTACTCGATCCTACACCCGTCCTTTGGGTCACGACGTTTGCTAGGTCTTACACCCGTCCTTTGGGTCACGACCTTTGCTCTATCCTACACCCGTCCCTTGGGTCACGACCTTTGCTCGGTCCTACACCCGTCCTTTGGGTCACTACCTTTACTCGATCCTACACCCGTCCTTTGGGTCACGACCTTTGCTCGGTCCTACACCCGTCCCTTGGGTCACGATCTTTGCTCGGTCCTACACCCGTCCTTTGGGTCACTACCTTTGCTCGGTCCTATAGCCGTCCTTTTGGGTCACGACATTTGCTCGGTCCCACACCTTTCCTTTGGGTCACGACCTTTGCTCGATCCTACACCCGTCCTTTGGGTCACGACCTTTGCTCGGTCCTACACCCGTCCTTTGGGTCACGACCTTTGCTTGGTCCTACACCCGTCCTTTGGGTCACGACCTTTGCTCGGTCCCACACCCATCTTTTGGATCACGACCTTTGCTCGGTCCTACACCCGTCCTTTGGGTCACGGCCTTTGCGAGGTCCTACACCCGTCTTTTGGGTCACGACCTTTGCTCGGTCCTACACGCGTCCTTTGGGTCACGGCCTTTGCTCGGTCCTACACGCGTCCTTTGGGTCACTACCTTTGCTCGGTCCTACACCCGTCCTTTGGGTCACGACCTTTGCTCGGTCCTACACTCGTCCTTTGGGTCACGACCTTTGATCTGTCCTACACCCGTTCTTTGGGTCACAACCTTTGGTCGGTCCTACACCCGACCTTTTGGGTCACGACCTTTGCTTGGTTCTACACCCGTCCTTTGGGTCACGTCCTTTGCTCGGTCCTACACCCGTCATCTGGGTCACGACCTTTGCCCGGTCTTACACCCGTCATATGGGTCACGACCTTCGCTCGGTCCTACACCCGTCCTTTGGGTCACGACCTTCGCTCGGTCCTACACCCGTCCTTTGGGTCACGACCTTTGCTCGGTCCTACAACCTTCCTTTGGGTCACGACCTTTGCTCGGTCCTACACTCGTCCTTTGGGTCACGACCTTTGATCTGTCCTACACCCGTTCTTTGGGTCACAACCTTTGCTCGGTCCTACACCCGTCCTTTTGGGTCACGACCTTTGCTCGGTCCTACACTCGTCCGTCCTTTGGGCCACGACCTTTGCTCGGTACTACACCCGTCCTTTGGTCACGACCTTCGCTCGGTCCTACACCCGTCCTTTGGGTCACGACCTTTGCTCGGTCCTACACCCGTCCTTTGGGTCACGACCTTTGCTCGGTCCTACACCTTCCTTTTGGGTCACGACCTTTGCTCGGTCCTACCCCTGTCCTTTAGGTTACGAACTTTGTTCGGTCCTACACCTGTCCTTTAGGTCACGACCTTTGCTCGGTCCTACACTCGTCCTTTGGGTCACGACCTTTGCTCGGTCCTACACCCGTCCTTTGGGTCACGACCTCTGCTCGGTCCTACACCCGTCCTTTGGGTCACGACCTTTGCTCGGTCCCACACCCGTCTTTTGGGTCACGACCTTTGCTCGGTCCTACACCCGTCCTTTGGGTCACGACCTTTGCTCGGTCCTACACCTGTCCTTTGGGTCACGACCTTTGCTCGGTCCTACACCCGTCCTTAGGGTCACGACCTTTGCTCGGTCCTACACCCATCCTCTGGGTTACGACCTTTGCTCGGTCTTACACCCGTCATCTGGGTCACGACCTTCGCTCGGTCCTACACCCGTCCTTTGGGTCACGACCTTCGCTCGGTCCTACACCCGTCCTTTGGGTCACGACCTTTGCTAGATCCTACACCCGTCCTTTGGGTCAAGACCTTTGCTCGGTCCTACACCCTTCCTTTGGGTCACGACCTTTGCTCGGTCCTACACTCGTCCTTTGGGTCACGACCTTTGATCTGTCCTACACCCGTTCTTTGGGTCACGACCTTTACTCGGTCCTACACCCGTCCTTTTGGGTCACGACCTTTGGTCGGTCCTACACCCGTCCTTTGGGTCACGACCTTTGCTCAGTACTACACTCGTCCTTTGGGTCACGACCATTGTTCGGTCCTCCACCCGTCCTTTGGGTCACGACCTTTGCTCGGTCCTACACCCGTCCTTTGGGTCACTACCTTTACTCGATCCTACACCCGTCCTTTGGGTCACGACCTTTGCTCGGTCCTACACCCGTCCCTTGGGTCACGATCTTTGCTCGGTCCTACACCCGTCCTTTGGGTCACTACCTTTGCTTGGTCCTATAGTCGTCCTTTTGGGTCACGACCTTTGCTCGGTCCCACACCCTTCCTTTGGGTCACGACCTTTGCTCGGTCCCACACCCATCCTTTGAGTCACGACCTTTGCTCGATCCTACACCCGTCCTTTGGGCCACGACGTTTGCTAGGTCCTACACCCGTCCTTTGGGTCACGACCTTTGCTCTATCCTACACCCGTCCCTTGGGTCACGATCTTTGCTCGGTCCTACACCCGTCCTTTGTGTCACTACATTTGCTCGGTCCTACACCCGGCCTTTTGGGTCACGATCTTTGCTCGGTCCCACACCCGTCCTTTGAGTCACGACCTTTACTCGGTCCCACACCCGTCCTATGAGTCACGACCTTTGCTCAGTCCTACACCCATCCTTTGGGTCACGACCTTTGCGAGATCCTACACCCGTATTTTGGGTCACGACCTTTGCTCGGTCCTACACCCGTCCTTTGGGTCACGCCCTTTGCTCGGTCCTACACCCGTCCTTTTGGGTCACGACCTTTACTCGGTCCAACACCCGTCATCTGGGTCACAACCTTTGCTCGGTCCTACACCCGTCATCTGGGTCACGACCTTCACTCGGTCCTACACCCGTCCTATGGGTCACGACCTTCGCTCGGTCCTACACCCGTCATCTGGGTCACGACCTTCGCTCGGTCCTCCACCCGTCCTTTGGGTCACGACCTTTGCTCGATCCTACACCCGTCCTTTGGGTCACGACCTTTGCTCGGTCCTACACCCGTCCTTTGGGTCACGACCTTTGCTCGGTCTTACACCCGCCTTTTGGGTCACGACCTTTGCTCGGTCCTACCCCTGTCCTTTAGGTTACGACCTTTGTTCGGTCCTACACCTGTCCTTTAGGTCACGACCTTTGCTCGGTCCTACACCCGTCCTTTGGATCACGACCTTTACTCGGTCCTACACCCGTCATCTGGGTCACAACCTTTGCTCGGTCCTACACCCGTCATCTGGGTCACGACCTTCACTCGGTCCTACACCCGTCCTATGGGTCACGACCTTCGCTCGGTCCTACAACCGTCCTTTGGGTCACGACCTTCGCTCGGTCCTACACCCGTCCTTTGGGTCACGACCTTTGCTCGGTCCTACACCCGTCCTTTGGGTCACGACCTTTGCTCGGTCCTACACCCGTCCTTTGGGTCACGACCTTTGCTCGGTCTTACACCCGCCTTTTGGGTCACGACCTTTGCTCGGTCCTACCCCTGTCCTTTAGGTTACGACCTTTGTTCGGTCCTACACCTGTCCTTTAGGTCACGACCTTTGCTCGGTCCTACACCCGTCCTTTGGGTCACGACCTTTGCTCGGTCCTACACCCGTCCTTTGGGTCACGATCTTTGCTCGGTCCTACACCCGTCCTTTGGGTCATGACCTTTGATCGGTCCTACACTCGTTCTTTGGGTCACGACTTTTGCTCGGTCCTACACCCGTCCTTTAGGGTTACGACCTTTGCTCGGTCCTACACCCGTCCTTTGGGTCACGACCTTTGCTCGGTCCTACACCCGTCCTTTGGGTCACGACCTCTGCTCGGTCCTACACCCGTCCTTTGGGTCACGACCTTTGCTCGGTCCCACACCCGTCTTTTGGGTCACGACCTTTGCTCGGTCCTACACCCGTCCTTTGGGTCACGACCTTTGCTCGGTCCTACACCTGTCCTTTGGGTCACGACCTTTGCTCGGTCCTACACCCGTCCTTAGGGTCACGACCTTTGCTCGGTCCTACACCCATCCTCTGGGTTACGACCTTTGCTCGGTCTTACACCCGTCATCTGGGTCACGACCTTCGCTCGGTCCTACACCCGTCCTTTGGGTCACGACCTTCGCTCGGTCCTACACCCGTCCTTTGGGTCACGACCTTTGCTAGATCCTACACCCGTCCTTTGGGTCAAGACCTTTGCTCGGTCCTACACCCTTCCTTTGGGTCACGACCTTTGCTCGGTCCTACACTCGTCCTTTGGGTCACGACCTTTGATCTGTCCTACACCCGTTCTTTGGGTCACGACCTTTACTCGGTCCTACACCCGTCCTTTTGGGTCACGACCTTTGGTCGGTCCTACACCCGTCCTTTGGGTCACGACCTTTGCTCAGTACTACACTCGTCCTTTGGGTCATGACCTTTTCTCAGTCCTACACCCGTCCTTTGGGTCACGACCATTGTTCGGTCCTCCACCCGTCCTTTGGGTCACGACCTTTGCTCGGTCCTACACCCGTCCTTTGGGTCACTACCTTTACTCGATCCTACACCCGTCCTTTGGGTCACGACCTTTGCTCGGTCCTACACCCGTCCCTTGGGTCACGATCTTTGCTCGGTCCTACACCCGTCCTTTGGGTCACTACCTTTGCTTGGTCCTATAGTCGTCCTTTTGGGTCACGACCTTTGCTCGGTCCCACACCCTTCCTTTGGGTCACGACCTTTGCTCGGTCCCACACCCATCCTTTGAGTCACGACCTTTGCTCGATCCTACACCCGTCCTTTAGGCCACGACGTTTGCTAGGTCCTACACCCGTCCTTTGGGTCACGACCTTTGCTCTATCCTACACCCGTCCCTTGGGTCACGATCTTTGCTCGGTCCTACACCCGTCCTTTGTGTCACTACATTTGCTCGGTCCTACACCCGGCCTTTTGGGTCACGATCTTTGCTCGGTCCCACACCCGTCCTTTGAGTCACGACCTTTACTCGGTCCCACACCCGTCCTATGAGTCACGACCTTTGCTCAGTCCTACACCCATCCTTTGGGTCACGACCTTTGCGAGGTCCTACACCCGTATTTTGGGTCACGACCTTTGCTCGGTCCTACACCCGTCCTTTGGGTCACGCCCTTTGCTCGGTCCTACACCCGTCCTTTTGGGTCACGACCTTTACTCGGTCCAACACCCGTCATCTGGGTCACAACCTTTGCTCGGTCCTACACCCGTCATCTGGGTCACGACCTTCACTCGGTCCTACACCCGTCCTATGGGTCACGACCTTCGCTCGGTCCTACACCCGTCATCTGGGTCACGACCTTCGCTCGGTCCTCCACCCGTCCTTTGGGTCACGACCTTTGCTCGATCCTACACCCGTCCTTTGGGTCACGACCTTTGCTCGGTCCTACACCCGTCCTTTGGGTCACGACCTTTGCTCGGTCTTACACCCGCCTTTTGGGTCACGACCTTTGCTCGGTCCTACCCCTGTCCTTTAGGTTACGACCTTTGTTCGGTCCTACACCTGTCCTTTAGGTCACGACCTTTGCTCGGTCCTACACCCGTCCTTTGGGTCACGACCTTTGCTCGGTCCTACACCCGTCCTTTGGGTCACGATCTTTGCTCGGTCCTACACCCGTCCTTTGGGTCATGACCTTTGATCGGTCCTACACTCGTTCTTTGGGTCACGACTTTTGCTCGGTCCTACACCCGTCCTTTAGGGTTACGACCTTTGCTCGGTCCTACACCCGTCCTTTGGGTCACGACCTTTGCTCGGTCCTACACCCGTCCTTTGGGTCACGACCTCTGCTCGGTCCTACACCCGTCCTTTGGGTCACGACCTTTGCTCGGTCCCACACCCGTCTTTTGGGTCACGACCTTTGCTCGGTCCTACACCCGTCCTTTGGGTCACGACCTTTGCTCGGTCCTACACCTGTCCTTTGGGTCACGACCTTTGCTCGGTCCTACACCCGTCCTTAGGGTCACGACCTTTGCTCGGTCCTACACCCATCCTCTGGGTTACGACCTTTGCTCGGTCTTACACCCGTCATCTGGGTCACGACCTTCGCTCGGTCCTACACCCGTCCTTTGGGTCACGACCTTCGCTCGGTCCTACACCCGTCCTTTGGGTCACGACCTTTGCTAGATCCTACACCCGTCCTTTGGGTCAAGACCTTTGCTCGGTCCTACACCCTTCCTTTGGGTCACGACCTTTGCTCGGTCCTACACTCGTCCTTTGGGTCACGACCTTTGATCTGTCCTACACCCGTTCTTTGGGTCACGACCTTTACTCGGTCCTACACCCGTCCTTTTGGGTCACGACCTTTGGTCGGTCCTACACCCGTCCTTTGGGTCACGACCTTTGCTCAGTACTACACTCGTCCTTTGGGTCATGACCTTTTCTCAGTCCTACACCCGTCCTTTGGGTCACGACCATTGTTCGGTCCTCCACCCGTCCTTTGGGTCACGACCTTTGCTCGGTCCTACACCCGTCCTTTGGGTCACTACCTTTACTCGATCCTACACCCGTCCTTTGGGTCACGACCTTTGCTCGGTCCTACACCCGTCCCTTGGGTCACGATCTTTGCTCGGTCCTACACCCGTCCTTTGGGTCACTACCTTTGCTTGGTCCTATAGTCGTCCTTTTGGGTCACGACCTTTGCTCGGTCCCACACCCTTCCTTTGGGTCACGACCTTTGCTCGGTCCCACACCCATCCTTTGAGTCACGACCTTTGCTCGATCCTACACCCGTCCTTTGGGCCACGACGTTTGCTAGGTCCTACACCCGTCCTTTGGGTCACGACCTTTGCTCTATCCTACACCCGTCCCTTGGGTCACGATCTTTGCTCGGTCCTACACCCGTCCTTTGTGTCACTACATTTGCTCGGTCCTACACCCGGCCTTTTGGGTCACGATCTTTGCTCGGTCCCACACCCGTCCTTTGAGTCACGACCTTTACTCGGTCCCACACCCGTCCTATGAGTCACGACCTTTGCTCAGTCCTACACCCATCCTTTGGGTCACGACCTTTGCGAGGTCCTACACCCGTATTTTGGGTCACGACCTTTGCTCGGTCCTACACCCGTCCTTTGGGTCACGCCCTTTGCTCGGTCCTACACCCGTCCTTTTGGGTCACGACCTTTACTCGGTCCAACACCCGTCATCTGGGTCACAACCTTTGCTCGGTCCTACACCCGTCATCTGGGTCACGACCTTCACTCGGTCCTACACCCGTCCTATGGGTCACGACCTTCGCTCGGTCCTACACCCGTCATCTGGGTCACGACCTTCGCTCGGTCCTCCACCCGTCCTTTGGGTCACGACCTTTGCTCGATCCTACACCCGTCCTTTGGGTCACGACCTTTGCTCGGTCCTACACCCGTCCTTTGGGTCACGACCTTTGCTCGGTCTTACACCCGCCTTTTGGGTCACGACCTTTGCTCGGTCCTACCCCTGTCCTTTAGGTTACGACCTTTGTTCGGTCCTACACCTGTCCTTTAGGTCACGACCTTTGCTCGGTCCTACACCCGTCCTTTGGATCACGACCTTTACTCGGTCCTACACCCGTCATCTGGGTCACAACCTTTGCTCGGTCCTACACCCGTCATCTGGGTCACGACCTTCACTCGGTCCTACACCCGTCCTATGGGTCACGACCTTCGCTCGGTCCTACACCCGTCCTTTGGGTCACGACCTTCGCTCGGTCCTACACCCGTCCTTTGGGTCACGACCTTTGCTCGGTCCTACACCCGTCCTTTGGGTCACGACCTTTGCTCGGTCCTACACCCGTCCTTTGGGTCACGACCTTTGCTCGGTCTTACACCCGCCTTTTGGGTCACGACCTTTGCTCGGTCCTACCCCTGTCCTTTAGGTTACGACCTTTGTTCGGTCCTACACCTGTCCTTTAGGTCACGACCTTTGCTCGGTCCTACACCCGTCCTTTGGGTCACGACCTTTGCTCGGTCCTACACCCGTCCTTTGGGTCACGATCTTTGCTCGGTCCTACACCCGTCCTTTGGGTCATGACCTTTGATCGGTCCTACACTCGTTCTTTGGGTCACGACTTTTGCTCGGTCCTACACCCGTCCTTTAGGGTTACGACCTTTGCTCGGTCCTACACCCGTCCTTTGGGTCATGACCTTTGCTCGGTCTTACACCCGCCTTTTGGGTCACGACCTTTGCTCGGTCCTACCCCTGTCCTTTAGGTTACGACCTTTGTACGGTCCTACACCTGTCCTTTAGGTCACGACCTTTGCTCGGTCCTACACCCGTCCTTTGGGTCACGACCTTTGCTCGGTCCTACACCCGTCCTTTGGGTCACGACCTTTGCTCGGTCCTACACCTGCCTTTTGGGTCACGACCTTTGCTCGGTCCTACCCCTGTCCTTTAGGTTACGAACTTTGTTCGGTCCTACACCTGTCCTTTAGGTCACGACCTTTGCTCGGTCCTACACCCGTCCTTTGGGTCACGACCTTTGCTCGGTCCTACACCCGTCCTTTGGGTCACGATCTTTGCTCGGTCCTACACCCGTCCTTTGGGTCACGACCTTTGATCGGTCCTACACTCGTTCTTTGGGTCACGACTTTTGCTCGGTCCTACACCCGACCTTTTGGGTCACAACCTTTGCTTGGTTCTACACCCGTCCTTTGGGTCACGACCTTTGCTCGGTCCTACACCCGTCCTTTGGGTCACGACCTTTGCTTGGTCCTACACCCGTCCTTTGGGTCACGACCTTTGCTCGGTCCCACACCCGTCTTTTGGATCACGACCTTTGCTCGGTCCTACACCCGTCCTTTGGGTCACGGCCTTTGCGAGGTCCTACACCCGTCTTTTGGGTCACGACCTTTGCTCGGTCCTACACGCGTCCTTTGGGTCACGGCCTTTGCTCGGTCCTACACGCGTCCTTTGGGTCACTACCTTTGCTCGGTCCTACACCCTTCCTTTGGGTCACGACCTTTGCTCGGTCCTACACTCGTCCTTTGGGTCACGACCTTTGATCTGTCCTACACCCGTTCTTTGGGTCACAACCTTTGGTCGGTCCTACACCCGACCTTTTGGGTCACGACCTTTGCTTGGTTCTACACCCGTCCTTTGGGTCACGACCTTTGCTCGGTCCTACACCCGTCCTCTGGGTCACGACCTTTGCTCGGTCTTACACCCGTCATATGGGTCACGACCCTCGCTCGGTCCTACACCCGTCCTTTGGGTCACGACCTTCGCTCGGTCCTACACCCGTCCTTTGGGTCACGACCTTTGCTAGATCCTACACCCGTCCTTTGGGTCAAGACCTTTGCTCGGTCCTACACCCTTCCTTTGGGTCACGACCTTTGCTCGGTCCTACACTCGTCCTTTGGGTCACGACCTTTGATCTGTCCTACACCCGTTCTTTGGGTCACGACCTTTGCTCGGTCCTACACCCGTCCTTTTGGGTCACGACCTTTGCTCGGTCCTACACCCGTCCTTTGGGTCACGACCTTTGCTCGGTACTACACTCGTCCTTTGGGTCATGAGCTTTTCTCAGTCCTACACCCGTCCTTTAGGTCACGACCATTGTTCAGTCCTCCACCCGTCCTTTGGGTCACGACCTTTGCTCGGTCCTACACCCGTCCTTTGGGTCACTACCTTTGCTCGGTCCTACACCCGTCCCTTGGGTCACGATCTTTGCTCGGTCCTACACCCGTCCTTTGGGTCACTACCTTTGCTTGGTCCTATAGCCGTCCTTTTGGGTCACAACCTTTGCTCGGTCCCACACCCTTCCTTTGGGTCACGACCTTTGCTCGGTCCCACATCCATCCTTTGAGTCACGACCTTTGCTCGATCCTACACCCGTCCTTTGGGTCACGACGTTTGCTAGGTCCTACACCCGTCCTTTGGGTCACGACCTTTGCTCTATCCTACACCCGTCCCTTGGGTCACGATCTTTGCTCGGTCCTACACCCGTCCTTTGTGTCACTACATTTGCTCGGTCCTACACCCGGCCTTTTGGGTCACGATCTTTGCTCGGTCCCACACCCGTCCTTTGAGTCACGACCTTTGCTCGGTCCCACACCCGTCCTATGAGTCACGACCTTTGCTCGGTCCTACACCCATCCTTTGGGTCACGACCTTTGCGAGGTCCTACACCAGTATTTTGGGTCACGACCTTTGCTCGGTCCTACACCCGTCCTTTGGGTCACGCCCTTTGCTCGGTCCTACACCCGTCCTTTTGGGTCACGACCTTTACTCGGTCCCACACCCGTCATCTGGGTCACAACCTTTGCTCGGTCCTACACCCGTCATCTGGGTCACGACCTTCACTCGGTCCTACACCCGTCCTATGGGTCACGACCTTCGCTCGGTCCTACACCCGTCATCTGGGTCACGACCTTCGCTCGGTCCTCCACCCGTCATTTGGGTCACGACCTTTGCTCGGTCCTACACCCGTCCTTTGGGTCACGACCTTTGCTCGGTCCTACACCCGTCCTTTGGGTCACGACCTTTGCTCGGTCTTACACCCGCCTTTTGGGTCACGACCTTTGCTCGGTCCTACCCCTGTCCTTTAGGTTACGACCTTTGTTCGGTCCTACACCTGTCCTTTAGGTCACGACCTTTGCTCGGTCCTACACCCGTCCTTTGGGTCACGCCCTTTGCTCGGTCCTACACCCGTCCTTTTGGGTCACGACCTTTACTCGGTCCCACACCCGTCATCTGGGTCACGACCTTCACTCGGTCCTACACCCGTCCTATGGGTCACGACCTTCGCTCGGTCCTACACCCGTCCTTTGGGTCACGACCTTCGCTCGGTCCTACACCCGTCATCTGGGTCACGACCTTCGCTCGGTCCTCCACCCGTCATTTGGGTCACGACCTTTGCTCGGTCCTACACCCGTCCTTTGGGTCACGACCTTTGCTCGGTCCCACACCCGTCCTTTGGGTCACGACCTTTGCTCGGTCTTACACCCGCCTTTTGGGTCACGACCTTTGCTCGGTCCTACCCCTGTCCTTTAGGTTACGACCTTTGTTCGGTCCTACACCTGTCCTTTAGGTCACGACCTTTGCTCGGTCCTACACCCGTCCTTTGGGTCACGACCTTTGCTCGGTCCTACACCCGTCCTTTGGGTCACGATCTTTGCTCGGTCCTACACCCGTCCTTTGGGTCATGACCTTTGATCGGTCCTACACTCGTTCTTTGGGTCACGACTTTTGCTCGGTCCTACACCCGTCCTTTAGGGTCACGACCTTTGCTCGGTCCTACACCCGTCCTTTAGGTCACAACCTTTGCTCGGTCCTACACCCGTCCTTTGGGTCACGACCTTTGCTCGGTCCTACACCCGTCCTTTGGGTCACGACCTTTGCTCGGTCCTACATCCGTCCTTTGGGTCACGACCTTTGCTCGGTCCTAACCCTGTCCTTTAGGTTACGACCTTTGTTCGGTCCTACACCTGTCCTTTAGGTCACGACCTTTGCTCGGTCCCACACCCGTCCTTTGGGTCACGACCTTTGCTCGGTCCTACACCCGTCCTTTGGGTCACGATCTTTGCTCGGTCCTACACCCGTCCTTTGGGTCATGACCTTTGATCGGTCCTACACTCGTTCTTTGGGTCACCACTTTTGCTCGGTCCTACACCCTTCCTTTAGTGTCACGACCTTTGCTTGGTCCTACACCCGTCCTTTAGGTCACAACCTTTGCTCGGTCCTACACCCGTCCTTTGGGTCACGACCTTTGCTCGGTCCTACACCCGTCCTTTGGGTCACGACCTTTGCTCGGTCCTACACCCGTCCTTTGGGTCATGACCTTTGCTCGGTCCTACACCCGTCCTTTGGGTCACGACCTTTGCTCTGTCCTACACCCGTCCTCTGGGTCACGACCTTTGTTCGGTCTTACACCCGTCATATGGGTCACGACCTTCGCTCGGTCCTACACCCATCCTTTGGGTCACGACCTTCGCTCGGTCCTACACCCGTCCTTTGGGTCATGACCTTTGCTCGGTCCTACACCCGTCCTTTGGGTCATGACCTTTGATCGGTCCTACACTCGTTCTTTGGGTCACCACTTTTGCTCGGTCCTACACCCGTCCTTTGGGTCACGACCTTTGCTCTGTCCTACACCCGTCCTCTGGGTCACGACCTTTGTTCGGTCTTACACCCGTCATATGGGTCACGACCTTCGCTCGGTCCTACACCCGTCCTTTGGGTCACGACCTTCGCTCGGTCCTACACCCGTCCTATGGGTCACGACCTTTGCTCGATCCTACACCCGTCCTTTGGGTCACGACCTTTGCTCGGTCCTACACCCGTCCTTTGGGTCACGACCTTTGCTCGGTCCTACACCCGTCCTTTGGGTCACGACCTTTGCTCGGTCCCACACCCGTCTTTTGGGTCACGACCTTTGCTCGGTCCCACACCCGTCCTTTGGGTCACGACCTTTGCTCGGTCTTACACCCGTCATCTGGGTCACGACCCTCGCTCGGTCCTACACCCGTCCTTTGGGTCACGACCTTCGCTCGGTCCTACACCTGTCCTTTAGGTCACGACCTTTGCTCGGTCCTACACCCGTCCTTTGGGTCACGACCTTTGCTCGGTCCTACACCCGTCCTTTGGGTCACGATCTTTGCTCGGTCCTACACCCGTCCTTTGGGTCATGACCTTTGATCGGTCCTACACTCGTTCTTTGGGTCACGACTTTTGCTCGGTCCTACACCCGTCCTTTAGGGTTACGACCTTTGCTCGGTCCTACACCCGTCCTTTGGGTCACGACCTTTGCTCGGTCTTACACCCGCCTTTTGGGTCACGACCTTTGCTCGGTCCTACCCCTGTCCTTTAGGTTACGACCTTTGTACGGTCCTACACCTGTCCTTTAGGTCACGACCTTTGCTCGGTCCTACACCCGTCCTTTGGGTCACGACCTTTGCTCGGTCCTACACCCGTCCTTTGGGTCACGACCTTTGCTCGGTCCTACACCTGCCTTTTGGGTCACGACCTTTGCTCGGTCCTACCCCTGTCCTTTAGGTTACGAACTTTGTTCGGTCCTACACCTGTCCTTTAGGTCACGACCTTTGCTCGGTCCTACACCCGTCCTTTGGGTCACGACCTTTGCTCGGTCCTACACCCGTCCTTTGGGTCACGATCTTTGCTCGGTCCTACACCCGTCCTTTGGGTCACGACCTTTGATCGGTCCTACACTCGTTCTTTGGGTCACGACTTTTGCTCGGTCCTACACCCGACCTTTTGGGTCACAACCTTTGCTTGGTTCTACACCCGTCCTTTGGGTCACGACCTTTGCTCGGTCCTACACCCGTCCTTTGGGTCACGACCTTTGCTTGGTCCTACACCCGTCCTTTGGGTCACGACCTTTGCTCGGTCCCACACCCGTCTTTTGGATCACGACCTTTGCTCGGTCCTACACCCGTCCTTTGGGTCACGGCCTTTGCGAGGTCCTACACCCGTCTTTTGGGTCACGACCTTTGCTCGGTCCTACACGCGTCCTTTGGGTCACGGCCTTTGCTCGGTCCTACACGCGTCCTTTGGGTCACTACCTTTGCTCGGTCCTACACCCTTCCTTTGGGTCACGACCTTTGCTCGGTCCTACACTCGTCCTTTGGGTCACGACCTTTGATCTGTCCTACACCCGTTCTTTGGGTCACAACCTTTGGTCGGTCCTACACCCGACCTTTTGGGTCACGACCTTTGCTTGGTTCTACACCCGTCCTTTGGGTCACGACCTTTGCTCGGTCCTACACCCGTCCTCTGGGTCACGAGCTTTGCTCGGTCTTACACCCGTCATATGGGTCACGACCCTCGCTCGGTCCTACACCCGTCCTTTGGGTCACGACCTTCGCTCGGTCCTACACCCGTCCTTTGGGTCACGACCTTTGCTAGATCCTACACCCGTCCTTTGGGTCAAGACCTTTGCTCGGTCCTACACCCTTCCTTTGGGTCACGACCTTTGCTCGGTCCTAGACTCGTCCTTTGGGTCACGACCTTTGATCTGTCCTACACCCGTTCTTTGGGTCACGACCTTTGCTCGGTCCTACACCCGTCATTTTGGGTCATGACCTTTGCTCGGTCCTACACCCGTCCTTTGGGTCACGACCTTTGCTCGGTACTACACTCGTCCTTTGGGTCATGACCTTTTCTCAGTCCTACACCCGTCCTTTAGGTCACGACCATTGTTCAGTCCTCCACCCGTCCTTTGGGTCACGACCTTTGCTCGGTCCTACACCCGTCCTTTGGGTCACTACCTTTACTCGATCCTACACCCGTCCTTTGGGTCACGACCTTTGCTCGGTCCTACACCCGTCCCTTGGGTCACGATCTTTGCTCGGTCCTACACCCGTCCTTTGGGTCACTACCTTTGCTTGGTCCTATAGCCGTCCTTTTGGGTCACAACCTTTGCTCGGTCCCACACCCTTCCTTTGGGTCACGACCTTTGCTCGGTCCCACATCCATCCTTTGAGTCACGACCTTTGCTCGATCCTACACCCGTCCTTTGGGTCACGACGTTTGCTAGGTCCTACACCCGTCCTTTGGGTCACGACCTTTGCTCTATCCTACACCCGTCCCTTGGGTCACGATCTTTGCTCGGTCCTACACCCGTCCTTTGTGTCACTACATTTGCTCGGTCCTACACCCGGCCTTTTGGGTCACGATCTTTGCTCGGTCCCACACCCGTCCTTTGAGTCACGACCTTTGCTCGGTCCCACACCCGTCCTATGAGTCACGACCTTTGCTCGGTCCTACACCCATCCTTTGGGTCACGACCTTTGCGAGGTCCTACACCAGTATTTTGGGTCACGACCTTTGCTCGGTCCTACACCCGTCCTTTGGGTCACGCCCTTTGCTCGGTCCTACACCCGTCCTTTTGGGTCACGACCTTTACTCGGTCCCACACCCGTCATCTGGGTCACAACCTTTGCTCGGTCCTACACCCGTCATCTGGGTCACGACCTTCACTCGGTCCTACACCCGTCCTATGGGTCACGACCTTCGCTCGGTCCTACACCCGTCATCTGGGTCACGACCTTCGCTCGGTCCTCCACCCGTCATTTGGGTCACGACCTTTGCTCGGTCCTACACCCGTCCTTTGGGTCACGACCTTTGCTCGGTCCTACACCCGTCCTTTGGGTCACGACCTTTGCTCGGTCTTACACCCGCCTTTTGGGTCACGACCTTTGCTCGGTCCTACCCCTGTCCTTTAGGTTACGACCTTTGTTCGGTCCTACACCTGTCCTTTAGGTCACGACCTTTGCTCGGTCCTACACCCGTCCTTTGGGTCACGCCCTTTGCTCGGTCCTACACCCGTCCTTTTGGGTCACGACCTTTACTCGGTCCCACACCCGTCATCTGGGTCACGACCTTCACTCGGTCCTACACCCGTCCTATGGGTCACGACCTTCGCTCGGTCCTACACCCGTCCTTTGGGTCACGACCTTCGCTCGGTCCTACACCCGTCATCTGGGTCACGACCTTCGCTCGGTCCTCCACCCGTCATTTGGGTCACGACCTTTGCTCGGTCCTACACCCGTCCTTTGGGTCACGACCTTTGCTCGGTCCCACACCCGTCCTTTGGGTCACGACCTTTGCTCGGTCTTACACCCGCCTTTTGGGTCACGACCTTTGCTCGGTCCTACCCCTGTCCTTTAGGTTACGACCTTTGTTCGGTCCTACACCTGTCCTTTAGGTCACGACCTTTGCTAGGTCCTACACCCGTCCTTTGGGTCACGACCTTTGCTCGGTCCTACACCCGTCCTTTGGGTCACGATCTTTGCTCGGTCCTACACCCGTCCTTTGGGTCATGACCTTTGATCGGTCCTACACTCGTTCTTTGGGTCACGACTTTTGCTCGGTCCTACACCCGTCCTTTAGGGTCACGACCTTTGCTCGGTCCTACACCCGTCCTTTAGGTCACAACCTTTGCTCGGTCCTACACCCGTCCTTTGGGTCACGACCTTTGCTCGGTCCTACACCCGTCCTTTGGGTCACGACCTTTGCTCGGTCCTACATCCGTCCTTTGGGTCACGACCTTTGCTCGGTCCTACCCCTGTCCTTTAGGTTACGACCTTTGTTCGGTCCTACACCTGTCCTTTAGGTCACGACCTTTGCTCGGTCCCACACCCGTCCTTTGGGTCACGACCTTTGCTCGGTCCTACACCCGTCCTTTGGGTCACGATCTTTGCTCGGTCCTACACCCGTCCTTTGGGTCATGACCTTTGATCGGTCCTACACTCGTTCTTTGGGTCACCACTTTTGCTCGGTCCTACACCCTTCCTTTAGTGTCACGACCTTTGCTTGGTCCTACACCCGTCCTTTAGGTCACAACCTTTGCTCGGTCCTACACCCGTCCTTTGGGTCACGACCTTTGCTCGGTCCTACACCCGTCCTTTGGGTCACGACCTTTGCTCGGTCCTACACCCGTCCTTTGGGTCATGACCTTTGCTCGGTCCTACACCCGTCCTTTGGGTCACGACCTTTGCTCTGTCCTACACCCGTCCTCTGGGTCACGACCTTTGTTCGGTCTTACACCCGTCATATGGGTCACGACCTTCGCTCGGTCCTACACCCATCCTTTGGGTCACGACCTTCGCTCGGTCCTACACCCGTCCTTTGGGTCATGACCTTTGCTCGGTCCTACACCCGTCCTTTGGGTCATGACCTTTGATCGGTCCTACACTCGTTCTTTGGGTCACCACTTTTGCTCGGTCCTACACCCGTCCTTTGGGTCACGACCTTTGCTCTGTCCTACACCCGTCCTCTGGGTCACGACCTTTGTTCGGTCTTACACCCGTCATATGGGTCACGACCTTCGCTCGGTCCTACACCCGTCCTTTGGGTCACGACCTTCGCTCGGTCCTACACCCGTCCTTTGGGTCACGACCTTTGCTCGGTCCTACACCCGTCCTTTGGGTCACGACCTTTGCTCGGTCCTACACCCGTCCTTTGGGTCACGACCTTTGCTCGGTCCCACACCCGTCTTTTGGGTCACGACCTTTGCTCGGTTCCCACACCCGTCCTTTGGGTCACGACCTTTGCCCGGTCCTACACCTGTCCTTTGGGTCACGACCTTTGCTCGGTCCTACACCCGTTCTTTGGGTCACGACCTTTGCTCGGTCCACCCATCCTCTGGGTTACGACCTTTGCTCGGTCTTACACCCGTCATCTGGGTCACGACCCTCGCTCGGTCCTACACCCGTCCTTTGGGTCACGACCTTCGCTCGGTCCTACACCCGTCCTTTGGGTCACGACCTTTGCTAGATCCTACACCCGTCCTTTGGGTCAAGACCTTTGCTCGGTCCTACACCCTTCCTTTGGGTCACGACCTTTGCTCGGTCCTACACTCGTCCTTTGGGTCACGACCTTTGATCTGTCCTACACCCGTTCTTTGGGTCACGACCTTTGCTCGGTCCTACACCCGTCCTTTTGGGTCACGACCTTTGGTCGGTCCTACACCCGTCCTTTGGGTCACGACCTTTGCTCGGTACTACACTCGTCCTTTGGGTCATGACCTTTTCTCAGTCCTACACCCGTCCTTTAGGTCACGACCATTGTTCAGTCCTCCACCCGTCCTTTGGGTCACGACCTTTGCTCGGTCCTACACCCGTCCTTTGGGTCACTACCTTTACTCGATCCTACACCCGTCCTTTGGGTCACGACCTTTGCTCGGTCCTACACCCGTCCCTTGGGTCACGATCTTTGCTCGGTCCTACACCCGTCCTTTGGGTCACTACCTTTGCTTGGTCCTATAGCCGTCCTTTTGGGTCACAACCTTTGCTCGGTCCCACACCCTTCCTTTGGGTCACGACCTTTGCTCGGTCCCACATCCATCCTTTGAGTCACGACCTTTGCTCGATCCTACACCCGTCCTTTGGGTCACGACGTTTGCTAGGTCCTACACCCTTCCTTTGGATCACGACCTTTGCTCTATCCTACACCCGTCCCTTGGGTCACGATCTTTGCTCGGTCCTACACCCGTCCTTTGTGTCACTACATTTGCTCGGTCCTACACCCGGCCTTTTGGGTCACGATCTTTGCTCGGTCCCACACCCGTCCTTTGAGTCACGACCTTTGCTCGGTCCCACACCCGTCCTATGAGTCACGACCTTTGCTCGGTCCTACACCCATCCTTTGGGTCACGACCTTTGCGAGGTCCTACACCAGTATTTTGGGTCACGACCTTTGCTCGGTCCTACACCCGTCCTTTGGGTCACGCCCTTTGCTCGGTCCTACACCCGTCCTTTTGGGTCACGACCTTTACTCGGTCCCACACCCGTCATCTGGGTCACAACCTTTGCTCGGTCCTACACCCGTCATCTGGGTCACGACCTTCACTCGGTCCTACACCCGTCCTATGGGTCACGACCTTTGCTCGGTCTTACACCCCGCCTTTTGGGTCACGACCTTTGCTCGGTCCTACCCCTGTCCTTTAGGTTACGACCTTTGTTCGGTCCTACACCTGTCCTTTAGGTCACGACCTTTGCTCGGTCCTACACCCGTCCTTTGGATCACGACCTTTACTCGGTCCTACACCCGTCATCTGGGTCACAACCTTTGCTCGGTCCTACACCCGTCATCTGAGTCACGACCTTCACTCGGTCCTACACCCGTCCTATGGGTCACGACCTTCGCTCGGTCCTACACCCGTCCATTGGGTCACGACCTTCGCTCGGTCCTACACCCGTCCTTTGGGTCACGACCTTTGCTCGGTCCTACACCCGTCCTTTGGGTCACGCCCTTTGCTCGGTCCTACACCCGTCCTTTTGGGTCACGACCTTTACTCGGTCCCACACCCGTCATCTGGGTCACAACCTTTGCTCGGTCCTACACCCGTCATCTGGGTCACGACCTTCACTCGGTCCTACACCCGTCCTATGGGTCACGACCTTTGCTCGGTCTTACACCCGCCTTTTGGGTCACGACCTTTGCTCGGTCCTACCCCTGTCCTTTAGGTTACGACCTTTGTTCGGTCCTACACCTGTCCTTTAGGTCACGACCTTTGCTCGGTCCTACACCCGTCCTTTGGATCACGACCTTTACTCGGTCCTACACCCGTCATCTGGGTCACAACCTTTGCTCGGTCCTACACCCGTCATCTGGGTCACGACCTTCACTCGGTCCTACACCCGTCCTATGGGTCACGACCTTCGCTCGGTCCTACACCCGTCCTTTGGGTCACGACCTTCGCTCGGTCCTACACCCGTCCTTTGGGTCACGACCTTTGCTCGGTCCTACACTCGTCCTTTGGGTCACGACCTTTGATCTGTCCTACACCCGTTCTTTGGGTCACGACCTTTGCTCGGTCCTACACCCGTCCTTTTGGGTCACGACCTTTGGTCGGTCCTACACCCGTCCTTTGGGTCACGACCTTTGCTCGGTACTACACTCGTCCTTTGGGTCATGACCTTTTCTCAGTCCTACACCCGTCCTTTAGGTCACGACCATTGTTCAGTCCTCCACCCGTCCTTTGGGTCACGACCTTTGCTCGGTCCTACACCCGTCCTTTGGGTCACTACCTTTACTCGATCCTACACTCGTCCTTTGGGTCACGACCTTTGCTCGGTCCTACACCCGTCCCTTGGGTCACGATCTTTGCTCGGTCCTACACCCGTCCTTTGGGTCACTACCTTTGCTTGATCCTATAGCCGTCCTTTTGGGTCACAACCTTTGCTCGGTCCCACACCCTTCCTTTGGGTCACGACCTTTGCTCGGTCCCACATCCATCCTTTGAGTCACGACCTTTGCTCGATCCTACACCCGTCCTTTGGGTCACGACGTTTGCTAGGTCCTACACCCTTCCTTTGGATCACGACCTTTGCTCTATCCTACACCCGTCCCTTGGGTCACGATCTTTGCTCGGTCCTACACCCGTCCTTTGTGTCACTACATTTGCTCGGTCCTACACCCGGCCTTTTGGGTCACGATCTTTGCTCGGTCCCACACCCGTCCTTTGAGTCACGACCTTTGCTCGGTCCCACACCCGTCCTATGAGTCACGACCTTTGCTCGGTCCTACACCCATCCTTTGGGTCACGACCTTTGCGAGGTCCTACACCAGTATTTTGGGTCACGACCTTTGCTCGGTCCTACACCCGTCCTTTGGGTCACGCCCTTTGCTCGGTCCTACACCCGTCCTTTTGGGTCACGACCTTTACTCGGTCCCACACCCGTCATCTGGGTCACAACCTTTGCTCGGTCCTACACCCGTCATCTGGGTCACGACCTTCACTCGGTCCTACACCCGTCCTATGGGTCACGACCTTTGCTCGGTCTTACACCCGCCTTTTGGGTCACGACCTTTGCTCGGTCCTACCCCTGTCCTTTAGGTTACGACCTTTGTTCGGTCCTACACCTGTCCTTTAGGTCACGACCTTTGCTCGGTCCTACACCCGTCCTTTGGATCACGACCTTTACTCGGTCCTACACCCGTCATCTGGGTCACAACCTTTGCTCGGTCCTACACCCGTCATCTGGGTCACGACCTTCACTCGGTCCTACACCCGTCCTATGGGTCACGACCTTCGCTCGGTCCTACACCCGTCCTTTGGGTCACGACCTTCGCTCGGTCCTACACCCGTCCTTTGGGTCACGACCTTTGCTCGGTCCTACACCCGTCCTTTGGGTCACGACCTTTGCTCGGTCCCACACCCGTCCTTTGGGTCACAACCTTTGCTCGGTCCTACACCCGTCATCTGGGTCACGACCTTCACTCGGTCCTACACCCGTCCTATGGGTCACGACCTTTGCTCGGTCTTACACCCGCCTTTTGGGTCACGACCTTTGCTCGGTCCTACCCCTGTCCTTTAGGTTACGACCTTTGTTCGGTCCTACACCTGTCCTTTAGGTCACGACCTTTGCTCGGTCCTACACCCGTCCTTTGGATCACGACCTTTACTCGGTCCTACACCCGTCATCTGGGTCACAACCTTTGCTCGGTCCTACACCCGTCATCTGGGTCACGACCTTCACTCGGTCCTACACCCGTCCTATGGGTCACGACCTTCGCTCGGTCCTACACCCGTCCTTTGGGTCACGACCTTCGCTCGGTCCTACACCCGTCCTTTGGGTCACGACCTTTGCTCGGTCCTACACCCGTCCTTTGGGTCACGACCTTTGCTCGGTCCCACACCCGTCCTTTGGGTCACGACCTTCGCTCGGTCCTACACCCGTCCTTTGGGTCACGACCTTTGCTCGGTCCTACACCCGTCCTTTGGGTCACGACCTTTGCTCGGTCCCACACCCGTCCTTTGGGTCACGACCTTTGCTCGGTCTTACACCCGCCTTTTGGGTCACGACCTTTGCTCGGTCCTACCCCTGTCCTTTAGGTTACGACCTTTGTTCGGTCCTACACCTGTCCTTTAGGTCACGACCTTTGCTCGGTCCTACACCCGTCCTTTGGGTCACGACCTTTGCTCGGTCCTACACCCGTCCTTTGGGTCACGATCTTTGCTCGGTCCTACACCCGTCCTTTGGGTCATGACCTTTGATCGGTCCTACACTCGTTCTTTGGGTCACGACTTTTGCTCGGTCCTACACCCGTCCTTTAGGGTCACGACCTTTGCTCGGTCCTACACCCGTCCTTTAGGTCACAACCTTTGCTCGGTCCTACACCCGTCCTTTGGGTCACGACCTTTGCTCGGTCCTACACCCGTCCTTTGGGTCACGACCTTTGCTCGGTCCTACACCCGTCCTTTGGGTCACGACCTTTGCTCGGTCCTACCCCTGTCCTTTAGGTTACGACCTTTGTTCGGTCCTACACCTGTCCTTTAGGTCACGACCTTTGCTCGGTCCCACACCCGTCCTTTGGGTCACGACCTTTGCTCGGTCCTACACCCGTCCTTTGGGTCACGATCTTTGCTCGGTCCTACACCCGTCCTTTGGGTCATGACCTTTGATCGGTCCTACACTCGTTCTTTGGGTCACCACTTTTGCTCGGTCCTACACCCTTCCTTTAGTGTCACGACCTTTGCTCGGTCCTACACCCGTCCTTTAGGTCACAACCTTTGCTCGGTCCTACACCCGTCCTTTGGGTCACGACCTTTGCTCGGTCCTACACCCGTCCTTTGGGTCACGACCTTTGCTCGGTCCTACACCCGTCCTTTGGGTCATGACCTTTGCTCGGTCCTACACCCGTCCTTTGGGTCACGACCTTTGCTCTGTCCTACACCCGTCCTCTGGGTCACGACCTTTGTTCGGTCTTACACCCGTCATATGGGTCACGACCTTCGCTCGGTCCTACACCCGTCCTTTGGGTCACGACCTTCGCTCGGTCCTACACCCGTCCTTTGGGTCACGACCTTTGCTCGATCCTACACCCGTCCTTTGGGTCACGACCTTTGCTCGGTCCTACACCCTTCCTTTGGGTCACGACCTTTGCTCGGTCCTTCACTTGTCCTTTGGGTCACGACCTTTGATCTGTCCTACACCCGTTCTTTGGGTCACAACCTTTGCTCGGTCCTACACCCGCCCTTTTGGGTCACGACCTTTGCTCGGTCCTACACTCGTCCATCCTTTGGGTCACGACCTTTGCTCGGTACTACACCCGTCCTTTGGGTCACGACCTTTTCTCAGTCCTACACCCGTCCTTTGGGTCACGACCATTGCTCGGTCCTACACCCGTCCATTGGGTCACGACCTTTGCTCGGTCCTACCCCTGCCCTTTAGGTTACGAACTTTGTTCGGTCCTACACCTGTCCTTTAGGTCACGACCTTTGCTCGTTCCTACACCCGTCCTTTGGGTCACGACCTTTGCGAGGTCCTACACCCGTCCTTTGGGTCACGATCTTTGCTCGGTCCTACACCCGTCCTTTGGGTCACGACCTTTGATCGATCCTACACTTGTTCTTTGGGTCACGACTTTTGTTTGGTCCTACACCCGACCTTTTGGGTCACGACCTTTGCTCGTTCCTACACCCGTCCTTTGGGTCAAGACCATTGCTCGGTCCTACACTCATCCTTTGGGTCACGACCTTTGCTCGATCCTACACCCGTCCTTTGGGTCACGACCTTTGCTCGGTCCTACACCCGTCATCTGGGTCACAACCTTTGCTCGGTCCTACACCCGTCATCTGGGTCACGACCTTCACTCGGTCCTACACCCGTCCTATGGGTCACGACCTTCGCTCGGTCCTACACCCGTCCTTTGGGTCACGACCTTCGCTCGGTCCTACACCCATCCTTTGGGTCACGACCTTTGCTCGGTCCTACACCCGTCCTTTGGGTCACGACCTTTGCTCGGTCCTCACCCGTCCTTTGGGTTACGACCTTTGCTCGGTCTTACACCCGCCGTTTGGGTCACGACCTTTGCTCGGTCCTACCCCTGTCCTTTAGGTTACGACCTTTGTTCGGTCCTACACCTGTCCTTTAGGTCACGACCTTTGCTCGGTCCTACACCCGTCCATTGGGTCACGACCTTTGCTCGGTCCTACCCATGTCCTTTTGGGTCACGACCTTTGCTCGGTCCTACCCCTGTCCTTTAGGTTACGACCTTTGTTCGGTCCTACACCTGTCCTTTAGGTCACGACCTTTGCTCGGTCCTACACCCGTCCTTTGGATCACGACCTTTACTCGGTCCTACACCCGTCATCTGGGTCACAACCTTTGCTCGGTCCTACACCCGTCATCTGGGTCACGACCTTCACTCGGTCCTACACCCGTCCTATGGGTCACGACCTTCGCTCGGTCCTACACCCGTCCTTTGGGTCACGACCTTCGCTCGGTCCTACACCCGTCCTTTGGGTCACGACCTTTGCTCGGTCCTACACCCGTCCTTTGGGTCACGACCTTTGCTCGGTCCTCACCCGTCCTTTGGGTTACGACCTTTGCTCGGTCTTACACCCGCCGTTTGGGTCACGACCTTTGCTCGGTCCTACCCCTGTCCTTTAGGTTACGACCTTTGTTCGGTCCTACACCTGTCCTTTAGGTCACGACCTTTGCTCGGTCCTACACCCGTCCATTGGGTCACGACCTTTGCTCGGTCCTACCCATGTCCTTTTGGGTCACGACCTTTGCTCGGTCCTACACCCGTCCCTTGGGTCACGATCTTTGCTCGGTCCTACACCCGTCCTTTGGGTCACTACCTTTGCTCGGTCCTATACACGTCCTTTTGGGTCACGACCTTTGCTCGGTCCCACACCCGTCCTTTGGATCACGACCTTTGCTCGGTCCCACACCCATCCTTTGAGTCACGACCTTTGCTCGGTCATACACCCGTCCTTTGGGTCACGACGTTTGCGAGGTCCTACACCCGTCCTTTGGGTCAGGACCTTTGCTCGATCCTACACCCGTCCCTTGGGTCACGACCTTTGCTCGGTCCTACCCCTGTCCTTTAGGTTACGACCTTTGTTCGGTCCTACACCTGTCCTTTAGGTCACGACCTTTGCTCGGTCCTACACCCGTCCTTTGGATCACGACCTTTACTCGGTCCTACACCCGTCATCTGGGTCACAACCTTTGCTCGGTCCTACACCCGTCATCTGGGTCACGACCTTCACTCGGTCCTACACCCGTCCTATGGGTCACGACCTTCGCTCGGTCCTACACCCGTCCTTTGGGTCACGACCTTCGCTCGGTCCTACACCCGTCCTTTGGGTCACGACTTTTGCTCGGTCCTACACCCGTCCTTTGGGTCACAACTTTTGCTCGGTCCTACACCCGTCCTTTTGGGTCACGACCTTTGCTCGGTCCCACACCCGTCCTTTGGGTCACGACCTTTGCTCGGTCCCACACCCGTCCTTTGAGTCACGACCTTTGCTTGGTCCTACACCCGTCCTTTGGGTCACGACCTTTGCGAGGTCCTACACCCATTCTTTGGGTCACGACCTTTGCTCGGTCCTACACCCGTCCTTTTGGGTCACGACCTTTGCTCGGTCCAACACCCGTCCTTTGGGTCATGACCTTTGCTCGGTCCTACACCCGTCCTTTGGGTCACGACCTTCGCTCGGTCCTACACCCGTCCTTTGGGTCACGACCTTTGCTCGGTCCTACACCCGTCCTTTGGGTCACGACCTTTGCTCGGTCCTACACCTTCCTTTTGGGTCACGACCTTTGCTCGGTCCTACCCCTGTCCTTTAGGTTACGAACTTTGTTCGGTCCTACACCTGTCCTTTAGGTCACGACCTTTGCTCGGTCCTACACCCGTCCTTTGGGTCACGACCTTTGCTCGGTCCTACACCCGTCCTTTGGGTCACGACCTTTGCTCGGTCCCACACCCGTCCTTTGGGTCACGACCTTCGCTCGGTCCTACACCCGTCCTTTGGGTCACGACCTTTGCGAGGTCCTACACCCATTCTTTGGGTCACGACCTTTGCTCGGTCCTACACCCGTCCTTTTGGGTCACGACCTTTGCTCGGTCCAACACCCGTCCTTTGGGTCATGACCTTTGCTCGGTCCTACACCCGTCCTTTGGGTCACGACCTTCGCTCGGTCCTACACCCGTCCTTTGGGTCACGACCTTTGCTCGGTCCTACACCCGTCCTTTGGGTCACGACCTTTGCTCGGTCCTACACCTTCCTTTTGGGTCACGACCTTTGCTCGGTCCTACCCCTGTCCTTTAGGTTACGAACTTTGTTCGGTCCTACACCTGTCCTTTAGGTCACGACCTTTGCTCGGTCCTACACCCGTCCTTTGGGTCACGACCTTTGCTCGGTCCTACACCCGTCCTTTGGGTCACGACCTTTGCTCGGTCCCACACCCGTCCTTTGGGTCACGACCTTCGCTCGGTCCTACACCCGTCCTTTGGGTCACGACCTTTGCTCGGTCCTACACCCGTCCTTTGGGTCACGACCTTTGCTCGGTCCCACACCCGTCCTTTGGGTCACGACCTTTGCTCGGTCTTACACCCGCCTTTTGGGTCACGACCTTTGCTCGGTCCTACCCCTGTCCTTTAGGTTACGACCTTTGTTCGGTCCTACACCTGTCCTTTAGGTCACGACCTTTGCTCGGTCCTACACCCGTCCTTTGGGTCACGACCTTTGCTCGGTCCTACACCCGTCCTTTGGGTCACGATCTTTGCTCGGTCCTACACCCGTCCTTTGGGTCATGACCTTTGATCGGTCCTACACTCGTTCTTTGGGTCACGACTTTTGCTCGGTCCTACACCCGTCCTTTAGGGTCACGACCTTTGCTCGGTCCTACACCCGTCCTTTAGGTCACAACCTTTGCTCGGTCCTACACCCGTCCTTTGGGTCACGACCTTTGCTCGGTCCTACACCCGTCCTTTGGGTCACGACCTTTGCTCGGTCCTACACCCGTCCTTTGGGTCACGACCTTTGCTCGGTCCTACCCCTGTCCTTTAGGTTACGACCTTTGTTCGGTCCTACACCTGTCCTTTAGGTCACGACCTTTGCTCGGTCCCACACCCGTCCTTTGGGTCACGACCTTTGCTCGGTCCTACACCCGTCCTTTGGGTCACGATCTTTGCTCGGTCCTACACCCGTCCTTTGGGTCATGACCTTTGATCGGTCCTACACTCGTTCTTTGGGTCACCACTTTTGCTCGGTCCTACACCCTTCCTTTAGTGTCACGACCTTTGCTCGGTCCTACACCCGTCCTTTAGGTCACAACCTTTGCTCGGTCCTACACCCGTCCTTTGGGTCACGACCTTTGCTCGGTCCTACACCCGTCCTTTGGGTCACGACCTTTGCTCGGTCCTACACCCGTCCTTTGGGTCATGACCTTTGCTCGGTCCTACACCCGTCCTTTGGGTCACGACCTTTGCTCTGTCCTACACCCGTCCTCTGGGTCACGACCTTTGTTCGGTCTTACACCCGTCATATGGGTCACGACCTTCGCTCGGTCCTACACCCGTCCTTTGGGTCACGACCTTCGCTCGGTCCTACACCCGTCCTTTGGGTCACGACCTTTGCTCGATCCTACACCCGTCCTTTGGGTCACGACCTTTGCTCGGTCCTACACCCTTCCTTTGGGTCACGACCTTTGCTCGGTCCTTCACTTGTCCTTTGGGTCACGACCTTTGATCTGTCCTACACCCGTTCTTTGGGTCACAACCTTTGCTCGGTCCTACACCCGCCCTTTTGGGTCACGACCTTTGCTCGGTCCTACACTCGTCCATCCTTTGGGTCACGACCTTTGCTCGGTACTACACCCGTCCTTTGGGTCACGACCTTTTCTCAGTCCTACACCCGTCCTTTGGGTCACGACCATTGCTCGGTCCTACACCCGTCCATTGGGTCACGACCTTTGCTCGGTCCTACCCCTGCCCTTTAGGTTACGAACTTTGTTCGGTCCTACACCTGTCCTTTAGGTCACGACCTTTGCTCGTTCCTACACCCGTCCTTTGGGTCACGACCTTTGCGAGGTCCTACACCCGTCCTTTGGGTCACGATCTTTGCTCGGTCCTACACCCGTCCTTTGGGTCACGACCTTTGATCGATCCTACACTTGTTCTTTGGGTCACGACTTTTGTTTGGTCCTACACCCGACCTTTTGGGTCACGACCTTTGCTCGTTCCTACACCCGTCCTTTGGGTCAAGACCATTGCTCGGTCCTACACTCATCCTTTGGGTCACGACCTTTGCTCGATCCTACACCCGTCCTTTGGGTCACGACCTTTGCTCGGTCCTACACCCGTCATCTGGGTCACAACCTTTGCTCGGTCCTACACCCGTCATCTGGGTCACGACCTTCACTCGGTCCTACACCCGTCCTATGGGTCACGACCTTCGCTCGGTCCTACACCCGTCCTTTGGGTCACGACCTTCGCTCGGTCCTACACCCATCCTTTGGGTCACGACCTTTGCTCGGTCCTACACCCGTCCTTTGGGTCACGACCTTTGCTCGGTCCTCACCCGTCCTTTGGGTTACGACCTTTGCTCGGTCTTACACCCGCCGTTTGGGTCACGACCTTTGCTCGGTCCTACCCCTGTCCTTTAGGTTACGACCTTTGTTCGGTCCTACACCTGTCCTTTAGGTCACGACCTTTGCTCGGTCCTACACCCGTCCATTGGGTCACGACCTTTGCTCGGTCCTACCCATGTCCTTTTGGGTCACGACCTTTGCTCGGTCCTACCCCTGTCCTTTAGGTTACGACCTTTGTTCGGTCCTACACCTGTCCTTTAGGTCACGACCTTTGCTCGGTCCTACACCCGTCCTTTGGATCACGACCTTTACTCGGTCCTACACCCGTCATCTGGGTCACAACCTTTGCTCGGTCCTACACCCGTCATCTGGGTCACGACCTTCACTCGGTCCTACACCCGTCCTATGGGTCACGACCTTCGCTCGGTCCTACACCCGTCCTTTGGGTCACGACCTTCGCTCGGTCCTACACCCGTCCTTTGGGTCACGACCTTTGCTCGGTCCTACACCCGTCCTTTGGGTCACGACCTTTGCTCGGTCCTCACCCGTCCTTTGGGTTACGACCTTTGCTCGGTCTTACACCCGCCGTTTGGGTCACGACCTTTGCTCGGTCCTACCCCTGTCCTTTAGGTTACGACCTTTGTTCGGTCCTACACCTGTCCTTTAGGTCACGACCTTTGCTCGGTCCTACACCCGTCCATTGGGTCACGACCTTTGCTCGGTCCTACCCATGTCCTTTTGGGTCACGACCTTTGCTCGGTCCTACACCCGTCCCTTGGGTCACGATCTTTGCTCGGTCCTACACCCGTCCTTTGGGTCACTACCTTTGCTCGGTCCTATACACGTCCTTTTGGGTCACGACCTTTGCTCGGTCCCACACCCGTCCTTTGGATCACGACCTTTGCTCGGTCCCACACCCATCCTTTGAGTCACGACCTTTGCTCGGTCATACACCCGTCCTTTGGGTCACGACGTTTGCGAGGTCCTACACCCGTCCTTTGGGTCAGGACCTTTGCTCGATCCTACACCCGTCCCTTGGGTCACGACCTTTGCTCGGTCCTACCCCTGTCCTTTAGGTTACGACCTTTGTTCGGTCCTACACCTGTCCTTTAGGTCACGACCTTTGCTCGGTCCTACACCCGTCCTTTGGATCACGACCTTTACTCGGTCCTACACCCGTCATCTGGGTCACAACCTTTGCTCGGTCCTACACCCGTCATCTGGGTCACGACCTTCACTCGGTCCTACACCCGTCCTATGGGTCACGACCTTCGCTCGGTCCTACACCCGTCCTTTGGGTCACGACCTTCGCTCGGTCCTACACCCGTCCTTTGGGTCACGACTTTTGCTCGGTCCTACACCCGTCCTTTGGGTCACAACTTTTGCTCGGTCCTACACCCGTCCTTTTGGGTCACGACCTTTGCTCGGTCCCACACCCGTCCTTTGGGTCACGACCTTTGCTCGGTCCCACACCCGTCCTTTGAGTCACGACCTTTGCTTGGTCCTACACCCGTCCTTTGGGTCACGACCTTTGCGAGGTCCTACACCCATTCTTTGGGTCACGACCTTTGCTCGGTCCTACACCCGTCCTTTTGGGTCACGACCTTTGCTCGGTCCAACACCCGTCCTTTGGGTCATGACCTTTGCTCGGTCCTACACCCGTCCTTTGGGTCACGACCTTCGCTCGGTCCTACACCCGTCCTTTGGGTCACGACCTTTGCTCGGTCCTACACCCGTCCTTTGGGTCACGACCTTTGCTCGGTCCTACACCTTCCTTTTGGGTCACGACCTTTGCTCGGTCCTACCCCTGTCCTTTAGGTTACGAACTTTGTTCGGTCCTACACCTGTCCTTTAGGTCACGACCTTTGCTCGGTCCTACACTCGTCCTTTGGGTCACGACCTTTGCTCGGTCCTACACCCGTCCTTTGGGTCACGATCGTTGCTCGGTCCTACACCCGTCCTATGGGTCACGACCTTTGATCGGTCCTACACTCGTTCTTTGGGTCACGACTTTTGCTCGGTCCTACACCCGACCTTTTGGGTCACGACCTTTGCTTGGTTCTACACCCGTCCTTTGGGTCACGACCTTTGCTCGGTCCCACACCCGTCTTTTGGGTCACGACCTTTGCTCGGTCCCACACCCGTCCTTTGGGTCACGACCTTTGCCCGGTCCTACACCTATCCTTTGGGTCACGACCTTTGCTCGGTCCTACACCCGTTCTTTGGGTCACGACCTTTGCTCGGTCCTACACCCATCCTCTGGGTTACGACCTTTGCTCGGTCTTACACCCGTCATCTGGGTCACGACCCTCGCTCGGTCCTACACCCGTCCTTTGGGTCACGACCTTCGCTCGGTCCTACACCCGTTCTTTGGGTCACGACCTTTGCTAGATCCTACACCCGTCCTTTGGGTCAAGACCTTTGCTCGGTCCTACACCCTTCCTTTGGGTCACGACCTTTGCTCGGTCCTACACTCGTCCTTTGGGTCACGACCTTTGATCTGTCCTACACCCGTTCTTTGGGTCACGACCTTTGCTCGGTCCTACACCCGTCCTTTTGGGTCACGACCTTTGGTCGGTCCTACACCCGTCCTTTGGGTCACGACCTTTGCTCGGTACTACACTCGTCCTTTGGGTCATGACCTTTTCTCAGTCCTACACCCGTCCTTTAGGTCACGACCATTGTTCAGTCCTCCACCCGTCCTTTGGGTCACGACCTTTGCTCGGTCCTACACCCGTCCTTTGGGTCACTACCTTTACTCGATCCTACACCCGTCCTTTGGGTCACGACCTTTACTCGGTCCTACACCCGTCCCTTGGGTCACGATCTTTGCTCGGTCCTACACCCGTCCTTTGGGTCACTACCTTTGCGAGGTCCTATAGCCGTCCTTTTGGGTCACGACCTTTGCTCGGTCCCACACCCTTCCTTTGGGTCACGACCTTTGCTCGGTCCCACATCCATCCTTTGAGTCACGACCTTTGCTCGATCCTACACCCGTCCTTTGGGTCACGACGTTTGCTAGGTCCTACACCCGTCCTTTGGGTCACGACCTTTGCTCTATCCTACACCCGTCCCTTGGGTCACGATCTTTGCTCGGTCCTACACCCGTCCTTTGTGTCACTACATTTGCTCGGTCCTACACCCGGCCTTTTGGGTCACGATCTTTGCTCGGTCCCACACCCGTCCTTTGAGTCACGACCTTTGCTCGGTCCCACACCCGTCCTATGAGTCACGACCTTTGCTCGATCCTACACCCATCCTTTGGGTCACGACCTTTGCGAGGTCCTACACCCGTATTTTGGGTCACGACCTTTGCTCGGTCCTACACCCGTCCTTTGGGTCACGCCCTTTGCTCGGTCCTACACCCGTCCTTTTGGGTCACGACCTTTACTCGGTCCCACACCCGTCATCTGGGTCACAACCTTTGCTCGGTCCTACACCCGTCATCTGGGTCACGACCTTCACTCGGTCCTACACCCGTCCTATGGGTCACGACCTTCGCTCGGTCCTACACCCGTCATCTGGGTCACGACCTTCGCTCTGTCCTCCACCCGTCCTTTGGGTCACGACCTTTGCTCGGTCCTACACCCGTCCTTTGGGTCACGACCTTTGCTCGGTCCTACACCCGTCCTTTGGGTCACGACCTTTGCTCGGTCTTACACCCGCCTTTTGGGTCACGACCTTTGCTCGGTCCTACCCCTGTCCTTTAGGTTACGACCTTTGTTCGGTCCTACACCTGTCCTTTAGGTCACGACCTTTGCTCGGTCCTACACCCGTCCTTTGGATCACGACCTTTACTCGGTCCTACACCCGTCATCTGGGTCACAACCTTTGCTCGGTCCTACACCCGTCATCTGGGTCACGACCTTCACTCGGTCCTACACCCGTCCTATGGGTCACGACCTTCGCTCGGTCCTACACCCGTCCTTTGGGTCACGACCTTCGCTCGGTCCTACACCCGTCCTTTGGGTCACGACCTTTGCTCGGTCCTACACCCGTCCTTTGGGTCACGACCTTTGCTCGGTCCCACACCCGTCCTTTGGGTCACGACCTTTGCTCGGTCTTACACCCGCCTTTTGGGTCACGACCTTTGCTCGGTCCTACCCCTGTCCTTTAGGTTACGACCTTTGTTCGGTCCTACACCTGTCCTTTAGGTCACGACCTTTGCTCGGTCCTACACCCGTCCTTTGGGTCACGACCTTTGCTCGGTCCTACACTCGTCCTTTGGGTCACGATCTTTGCTCGGTCCTACACCCGTCCTTTGGGTCATGACCTTTGATCGGTCCTACACTCGTTCTTTGGGTCACGACTTTTGCTCGGTCCTACACCCGTCCTTTAGGGCCACGACCTTTGCTCGGTCCTACACCCGTCCTTTAGGTCACGACCTTTGCTCGGTCCTACACTCGTCCTTTGGGTCACGATCTTTGCTCGGTCCTACACCCGTCCTTTGGGTCATGACCTTTGATCGGTCCTACACTCGTTCTTTGGGTCACGACTTTTGCTCGGTCCTACACCCGTCCTTTAGGGCCACGACCTTTGCTCGGTCCTACACCCGTCCTTTAGGTCACAACCTTTGCTCAGTCCTACACCCGTCCTTTGGGTCACGACCTTTGCTCGGTCCTACCCCTGTCCTTTAGGTTACGACCATTGTTCGGTCCTACACCTGTCCTTTAGGTCACGACCTTTGCTCGGTACTACACCCGTCCTTTGGGTCACGACCTTTGCTCGGTCCTACACCCGTCCTTTGGGTCACGATCTTTGCTCGGTCCTACACCCGTCCTTTGGGTCATGACCTTTGATCGGTCCTACACTCGTTCTTTGGGTCACGACTTTTGCTCGGTCCTACACCCTTCCTTTAGTGTCACGACCTTTGCTCGGTCCTACACCCGTCCTTTAGGTCACAACCTTTGCTCGGTCCTACACCCGTCCTTTGGGTCACGACCTTTGCTCGGTCCTACACCCATCCTTTGGGTCACGACCTTTGCTCGGTCCTACACCCGTCCTTTGGGTCATGACCTTTGCTCGGTCCTACACCCGTCCTTTGGGTCACGACCTTTGCTCTGTCCTACACCCGTCCTCTGGGTCACGACCTTTGTTCGGTCTTACACCCGTCATATGGGTCACGACCTTCGCTCGGTCCTACACCCGTCCTTTGGGTCACGACCTTTGCTCGGTCCTACACCCTTCCTTTGGGTCACGACCTTTGCTCGGTCCTACACTCGTCCTTTGGGTCACGACCTTTGATCTGTCCTACACCCGTTCTTTGGGTCACGACCTTTGCTCGGTCCTACACCCGTCCTTTTGGGTCACGACCTTTGGTCGGTCCTACACCCGTCCTTTGGGTCACGACCTTTGCTCGGTACTACACTCGTCCTTTGGGTCATGACCTTTTCTCAGTCCTACACCCGTCCTTTAGGTCACGACCATTGTTCAGTCCTCCACCCGTCCTTTGGGTCACGACCTTTGCTCGGTCCTACACCCGTCCTTTGGGTCACTACCTTTACTCGATCCTACACCCGTCCTTTGGGTCACGACCTTTACTCGGTCCTACACCCGTCCCTTGGGTCACGATCTTTGCTCGGTCCTACACCCGTCCTTTGGGTCACTACCTTTGCTTGGTCCTATAGCCGTCCTTTTGGGTCACGACCTTTGCTCGGTCCCACACCCTTCCTTTGGGTCACGACCTTTGCTCGGTCCCACATCCATCCTTTGAGTCACGACCTTTGCTCGATCCTACACCCGTCCTTTGGGTCACGACGTTTGCTAGGTCCTACACCCGTCCTTTGGGTCACGACCTTTGCTCTATCCTACACCCGTCCCTTGGGTCACGATCTTTGCTCGGTCCTACACCCGTCCTTTGTGTCACTACATTTGCTCGGTCCTACACCCGGCCTTTTGGGTCACGATCTTTGCTCGGTCCCACACCCGTCCTTTGAGTCACGACCTTTGCTCGGTCCCACACCCGTCCTATGAGTCACGACCTTTGCTCGGTCCTACACCCATCCTTTGGGTCACGACCTTTGCGAGGTCCTACACCCGTAGTTTGGGTCACGACCTTTGCTCGGTCCTACACCCGTCCTTTGGGTCACGCCCTTTGCTCGGTCCTACACCCGTCCTTTTGGGTCACGACCTTTACTCGGTCCCACACCCGTCATCTGGGTCACAACCTTTGCTCGGTCCTACACCCGTCATCTGGGTCACGACCTTCACTCGGTCCTACACCCGTCCTATGGGTCACGACCTTCGCTCGGTCCTACACCCGTCATCTGGGTCACGACCTTCGCTCTGTCCTCCACCCGTCCTTTGGGTCACGACCTTTGCTCGGTCCTACACCCGTCCTTTGGGTCACGACCTTTGCTCGGTCCTACACCCGTCCTTTGGGTCACGACCTTTGCTCGGTCTTACACCCGCCTTTTGGGTCACGACCTTTGCTCGGTCCTACCCCTGTCCTTTAGGTTACGACCTTTGTTCGGTCCTACACCTGTCCTTTAGGTCACGACCTTTGCTCGGTCCTACACCCGTCCTTTGGATCACGACCTTTACTCGGTCCTACACCCGTCATCTGGGTCACAACCTTTGCTCGGTCCTACACCCGTCATCTGGGTCACGACCTTCACTCGGTCCTACACCCGTCCTATGGGTCACGACCTTCGCTCGGTCCTACACCCGTCCTTTGGGTCACGACCTTCGCTCGGTCCTACACCCGTCCTTTGGGTCACGACCTTTGCTCGGTCCTACACCCGTCCTTTGGGTCACGACCTTTGCTCGGTCCCACACCCGTCCTTTGGGTCACGACCTTTGCTCGGTCTTACACCCGCCTTTTGGGTCACGACCTTTGCTCGGTCCTACCCCTGTCCTTTAGGTTACGACCTTTGTTCGGTCCTACACCTGTCCTTTAGGTCACGACCTTTGCTCGGTCCTACACCCGTCCTTTGGGTCACGACCTTTGCTCGGTCCTACACTCGTCCTTTGGGTCACGATCTTTGCTCGGTCCTACACCCGTCCTTTGGGTCATGACCTTTGATCGGTCCTACACTCGTTCTTTGGGTCACGACTTTTGCTCGGTCCTACACCCGTCCTTTAGGGCCACGACCTTTGCTCGGTCCTACACCCGTCCTTTAGGTCACGACCTTTGCTCGGTCCTACACTCGTCCTTTGGGTCACGATCTTTGCTCGGTCCTACACCCGTCCTTTGGGTCATGACCTTTGATCGGTCCTACACTCGTTCTTTGGGTCACGACTTTTGCTCGGTCCTACACCCGTCCTTTAGGGCCATGACCTTTGCTCGGTCCTACACCCGTCCTTTAGGTCACAACCTTTGCTCAGTCCTACACCCGTCCTTTGGGTCACGACCTTTGCTCGGTCCTACCCCTGTCCTTTAGGTTACGACCATTGTTCGGTCCTACACCTGTCCTTTAGGTCATGACCTTTGCTCGGTCCTACACCCGTCCTTTGGGTCACGACCTTTGCTCGGTCCTATACCCGTCCTTTGGGTCACGATCTTTGCTCGGTCCTACACCCGTCCTTTGGGTCATGACCTTTGATCGGTCCTACACTCGTTCTTTGGGTCACGACTTTTGCTCGGTCCTACACCCTTCCTTTAGTGTCACGACCTTCACTCGGTCCTACACCCGTCCTATGGGTCACGACCTTCGCTCGGTCCTACACCCGTCCTTTGGGTCACGACCTTCGCTCGGTCCTACACCCGTCCTTTGGGTCACGACCTTTGCTCGGTCCTACACCCGTCCTTTGGGTCACGACCTTTGCTCGGTCCCACACCCGTCCTTTGGGTCACGACCTTTGCTCGGTCTTACACCCGCCTTTTGGGTCACGACCTTTGCTCGGTCCTACCCCTGTCCTTTAGGTTACGACCTTTGTTCGGTCCTACACCTGTCCTTTAGGTCACGACCTTTGCTCGGTCCTACACCCGTCCTTTAGGGCCATGACCTTTGCTCGGTCCTACACCCGTCCTTTAGGTCACAACCTTTGCTCAGTCCTACACCCGTCCTTTGGGTCACGACCTTTGCTCGGTCCTACCCCTGTCCTTTAGGTTACGACCATTGTTCGGTCCTACACCTGTCCTTTAGGTCATGACCTTTGCTCGGTCCTACACCCGTCCTTTGGGTCACGACCTTTGCTCGGTCCTACACCCGTCCTTTGGGTCACGATCTTTGCTCGGTCCTACACCCGTCCTTTGGGTCATGACCTTTGATCGGTCCTACACTCGTTCTTTGGGTCACGACTTTTGCTCGGTCCTACACCCTTCCTTTAGTGTCACGACCTTCACTCGGTCCTACACCCGTCCTATGGGTCACGACCTTCGCTCGGTCCTACACCCGTCCTTTGGGTCACGACCTTCGCTCGGTCCTACACCCGTCCTTTGGGTCACGACCTTTGCTCGGTCCTACACTCGTCCTTTGGGTCACGATCTTTGCTCGGTCCTACACCCGTCCTTTGGGTCATGACCTTTGATCGGTCCTACACTCGTTCTTTGGGTCACGACTTTTGCTCGGTCCTACACCCGTCCTTTAGGGCCACGACCTTTGCTCGGTCCTACACCCGTCCTTTGGGTCACGATCTTTGCTCGGTCCTACACCCGTCCTTTGGGTCATGACCTTTGATCGGTCCTACACTCGTTCTTTGGGTCACGACTTTTGCTCGGTCCTACACCCGTCCTTTAGGGCCATGACCTTTGCTCGGTCCTACACCCGTCCTTTAGGTCACAACCTTTGCTCAGTCCTACACCCGTCCTTTGGGTCACGACCTTTGCTCGGTCCTACCCCTGTCCTTTAGGTTACGACCATTGTTCGGTCCTACACCTGTCCTTTAGGTCATGACCTTTGCTCGGTCCTACACCCGTCCTTTGGGTCACGACCTTTGCTCGGTCCTACACCCGTCCTTTGGGTCACGATCTTTGCTCGGTCCTACACCCGTCCTTTGGGTCATGACCTTTGATCGGTCCTACACTCGTTCTTTGGGTCACGACTTTTGCTCGGTCCTACACCCTTCCTTTAGTGTCACGACCTTCACTCGGTCCTACACCCGTCCTATGGGTCACGACCTTCGCTCGGTCCTACACCCGTCCTTTGGGTCACGACCTTCGCTCGGTCCTACACCCGTCCTTTGGGTCACGACCTTTGCTCGGTCCTACACCCGTCCTTTGGGTCACGACCTTTGCTCGGTCCCACACCCGTCCTTTGGGTCACGACCTTTGCTCGGTCTTACACCCGCCTTTTGGGTCACGACCTTTGCTCGGTCCTACCCCTGTCCTTTAGGTTACGACCTTTATTCGGTCCTACACCTGTCCTTTAGGTCACGACCTTTGCTCGGTCCTACACCCGTCCTTTGGGTCACGACCTTTGCTCGGTCCTACACTCGTCCTTTGGGTCACGATCTTTGCTCGGTCCTACACCCGTCCTTTGGGTCATGACCTTTGATCGGTCCTACACTCGTTCTTTGGGTCACGACTTTTGCTCGGTCCTACACCCGTCCTTTAGGGCCACGACCTTTGCTCGGTCCTACACCCGTCCTTTAGGTCACAACCTTTGCTCGGTCCTACACCCGTCCTTTGGGTCACGACCTTTGCTCGGTCCTACACCCGTCCTTTGCGTCACGACCTTTGCTCGGTCCTACCCCTGTCCTTTAGGTTACGACCTTTGTTCGGTCCTACACCTGTCCTTTAGGTCACGACCTTTGCTCGGTCCTACACCCGTCCTTTGGGTCACGACCTTTGCTCGGTCCTACACCCGTCCTTTGGGTCACGATCTTTGCTCGGTCCTACACCCGTCCTTTGGGTCATGACCTTTGATCGGTCCTACACTCGTTCTTTGGGTCACGACTTTTGCTCGGTCCTACACCCTTCCTTTAGTGTCACGACCTTTGCTCGGTCCTACACCCGTCCTTTAGGTCACAACCTTTGCTCGGTCCTACACCCGTCCTTTGGGTCACGACCTTTGCTCGGTCCTACACCCGTCCTTTGGGTCACGACCTTTGCTCGGTCCTACACCCGTCCTTTGGGTCATGACCTTTGCTCGGTCCTACACCCGTCCTTTGGGTCACGACCTTTGCTCTGTCCTACACCCGTCCTCTGGGTCACGACCTTTGTTCGGTCTTACACCCGTCATATGGGTCACGACCTTCGCTCGGTCCTACACCCGTCCTTTGGGTCACGACCTTCGCTCGGTCCTACACCCGTCCTTTGGGTCACGACCTTTGCTCGATCCTACACCCGTCCTTTGGGTCACGACCTTTGCTCGGTCCTACACCCTTCCTTTGGGTCACGACCTTTGCTCGGTCCTTCACTTGTCCTTTGGGTCACGACCTTTGATCTGTCCTACACCCGTTCTTTGGGTCACAACCTTTGCTCGGTCCTACACCCGCCCTTTTGGGTCACGACCTTTGCTCGGTCCTACACTCGTCCATCCTTTGGGTCACGACCTTTGCTCGGTACTACACCCGTCCTTTGGGTCACGACCTTTTCTCAGTCCTACACCCGTCCTTTGGGTCACGACCATTGCTCGGTCCTACACCCGTCCATTGGGTCACGACCTTTGCTCGGTCCTACCCCTGCCCTTTAGGTTACGAACTTTGTTCGGTCCTACACCTGTCCTTTAGGTCACGACCTTTGCTCGTTCCTACACCCGTCCTTTGGGTCATGACCTTTGCTCGGTCCTACACCCGTCCTTTGGGTCACGATCTTTGCTCGGTCCTACACCCGTCCTTTGGGTCACGACCTTTGATCGATACTACAATCGTTCTTTGGGTCACGACTTTTGTTCGGTCCTACACCCGACCTTTTGGGTCACGACCTTTGCTCGTTCCTACACCCGTCCTTTGGGTCACGACCATTGCTCGGTCCTACACTCATCCTTTGGGTCACGACCTTTGCTCGATCCTACACCCGTCCTTTGGGTCACGACCTTTGCTCGGTCCTACACCCGTCATCTGGGTCACAACCTTTGCTCGGTCCTACACCCGTCATCTGGGTCACGACCTTCACTCGGTCCTACACCCGTCCTATGGGTCACGACCTTCGCTCGGTCCTACACCCGTCCTTTGGGTCACGACCTTCGCTCGGTCCAACACCCATCCTTTGGGTCACGACCTTTGCTCGGTCCTACACCCGTCCTTTGGGTCACGACCTTTGCTCGGTCCTCACCCGTCCTTTGGGTTACGACCTTTGCTCGGTCTTACACCCGCCGTTTGGGTCACGACCTTTGCTCGGTCCTACCCCTGTCCTTTAGGTTACGACCTTTGTTCGGTCCTACACCTGTCCTTTAGGTCACGACCTTTGCTCGGTCCTACACCCGTCCATTGGGTCACGACCTTTGCTCGGTCCTACCCATGTCCTTTTGGGTCACGACCTTTGCTCGGTCCTACACCCGTCCCTTGGGTCACGATCTTTGCTCGGTCCTACACCGGTCCTTTGGGTCACTACCTTTGCTCGGTCCTATACACGTCCTTTTGGGTCACGACCTTTGCTCGGTCCCACACCCGTCCTTTGGATCACGACCTTTGCTCGGTCCCACACCCATCCTTTGAGTCACGACCTTTGCTCGGTCATACACCCGTCCTTTGGGTCACGACGTTTGCGAGGTCCTACACCCGTCCTTTGGGTCAGGACCTTTGCTCGATCCTACACCCGTCCCTTGGGTCACGATCTTTGCTCGGTCCCACACCCGTCCTTTGGGTCACAACTTTTGCTCGGTCCTACACCCGTCCTTTGGGTCACAACTTTTGCTCGGTCCTACACCCGTCCTTTTGGGTCACGACCTTTGCTCGGTCCCACACCCGTCCTTTGGGTCACGACCTTTTCTTGGTCCCACACCCGTCCTTTGAGTCACGACCTTTGCTCGGTCCTACACCCGTCCTTTGGGTCACGACCTTTGCGAGGTCCTACACCCGTTCTTTGGGTCACAACCTTTGCTCGGTCCTACACCCGTCATCTGGGTCACGACCTTCACTCGGTCCTACACCCGTCCTATGGGTCACGACCTTCGCTCGGTCCTACACCCGTCATTTGGGTCACGACCTTCGCTCGGTCCAACACCCATCCTTTGGGTCACGACCTTTGCTCGGTCCTACACCCGTCCTTTGGGTCACGACCTTTGCTCGGTCCTCACCCGTCCTTTGGGTTACGACCTTTGCTCGGTCTTACACCCGCCGTTTGGGTCACGACCTTTGCTCGGTCCTACCCCTGTCCTTTAGGTTACGACCTTTGTTCGGTCCTACACCTGTCCTTTAGGTCACGACCTTTGCTCGGTCCTACACCCGTCCATTGGGTCACGACCTTTGCTCGGTCCTACCCATGTCCTTTTGGGTCACGACCTTTGCTCGGTCCTACACCCGTCCCTTGGGTCACGATCTTTGCTCGGTCCTACACCGGTCCTTTGGGTCACTACCTTTGCTCGGTCCTATACACGTCCTTTTGGGTCACGACCTTTGCTCGGTCCCACACCCGTCCTTTGGATCACGACCTTTGCTCGGTCCCACACCCATCCTTTGAGTCACGACCTTTGCTCGGTCATACACCCGTCCTTTGGGTCACGACGTTTGCGAGGTCCTACACCCGTCCTTTGGGTCAGGACCTTTGCTCGATCCTACACCCGTCCCTTGGGTCACGATCTTTGCTCGGTCCCACACCCGTCCTTTGGGTCACAACTTTTGCTCGGTCCTACACCCGTCCTTTGGGTCACAACTTTTGCTCGGTCCTACACCCGTCCTTTTGGGTCACGACCTTTGCTCGGTCCCACACCCGTCCTTTGGGTCACGACCTTTTCTTGGTCCCACACCCGTCCTTTGAGTCACGACCTTTGCTCGGTCCTACACCCGTCCTTTGGGTCACGACCTTTGCGAGGTCCTACACCCGTTCTTTGGGTCACAACCTTTGCTCGGTCCTACACCCGTCATCTGGGTCACGACCTTCACTCGGTCCTACACCCGTCCTATGGGTCACGACCTTCGCTCGGTCCTACACCCGTCATTTGGGTCACGACCTTCGCTCGGTCCAACACCCATCCTTTGGGTCACGACCTTTGCTCGGTCCTACACCCGTCCTTTGGGTCACGACCTTTGCTCGGTCCTCACCCGTCCTTTGGGTTACGACCTTTGCTCGGTCTTACACCCGCCGTTTGGGTCACGACCTTTGCTCGGTCCTACCCCTGTCCTTTAGGTTACGACCTTTGTTCGGTCCTACACCTGTCCTTTAGGTCACGACCTTTGCTCGGTCCTACACCCGTCCATTGGGTCACGACCTTTGCTCGGTCCTACCCATGTCCTTTTGGGTCACGACCTTTGCTCGGTCCTACACCCGTCCCTTGGGTCACGATCTTTGCTCGGTCCTACACCCGTCCTTTGGGTCACTACCTTTGCTCGGTCCTATACACGTCCTTTTGGGTCACGACCTTTGCTCGGTCCCACACCCGTCCTTTGGATCACGACCTTTGCTCGGTCCCACACCCATCCTTTGAGTCACGACCTTTGCTCGGTCATACACCCGTCCTTTGGGTCACGACGTTTGCGAGGTCCTACACCCGTCCTTTGGGTCAGGACCTTTGCTCGATCCTACACCCGTCCCTTGGGTCACGATCTTTGCTCGGTCCCACACCCGTCCTTTGGGTCACAACTTTTGCTCGGTCCTACACCCGTCCTTTGGGTCACAACTTTTGCTCGGTCCTACACCCGTCCTTTTGGGTCACGACCTTTGCTCGGTCCCACACCCGTCCTTTGGGTCACGACCTTTTCTTGGTCCCACACCCGTCCTTTGAGTCACGACCTTTGCTCGGTTCTACACCCGTCCTTTGGGTCACGACCTTTGCGAGGTCCTACACCCGTTCTTTGGGTCACAACCTTTGCTCGGTCCTACACCCGTCATCTGGGTCACGACCTTCACTCGGTCCTACACCCGTCCTATGGGTCACGACCTTCGCTCGGTCCTACACCCGTCCTTTGGGTCACGACCTTCGCTCGGTCCAACACCCATCCTTTGGGTCACGACCTTTGCTCGGTCCTACACCCGTCCTTTGGGTCACGACCTTTGCTCGGTCCTCACCCGTCCTTTGGGTTACGACCTTTGCTCGGTCTTACACCCGCCGTTTGGGTCACGACCTTTGCTCGGTCCTACCCCTGTCCTTTAGGTTACGACCTTTGTTCGGTCCTACACCTGTCCTTTAGGTCACGACCTTTGCTCGGTCCTACACCCGTCCATTGGGTCACGACCTTTGCTCGGTCCTACCCATGTCCTTTTGGGTCACGACCTTTGCTCGGTCCTACACCCGTCCCTTGGGTCACGATCTTTGCTCGGTCCTACACCCGTCCTTTGGGTCACTACCTTTGCTCGGTCCTATACACGTCCTTTTGGGTCACGACCTTTGCTCGGTCCCACACCCGTCCTTTGGATCACGACCTTTGCTCGGTCCCACACCCATCCTTTGAGTCACGACCTTTGCTCGGTCATACACCCGTCCTTTGGGTCCCGACGTTTGCGAGGTCCTACACCCGTCCTTTGGGTCAGGACCTTTGCTCGATCCTACACCCGTCCCTTGGGTCACGATCTTTGCTCGGTCCCACACCCGTCCTTTGGGTCACAACTTTTGCTCGGTCCTACACCCGTCCTTTGGGTCACAACTTTTGCTAGGTCCTACACCCGTCCTTTTGGGTCACGACCTTTGCTCGGTCCCACACCCGTCCTTTGGGTCACGACCTTTGCTCGGTCCCACACCCGTCCTTTGAGTCACGACCTTTGCTCGGTCCTACACCCGTCCTTTGGGTCACGACCTTTGCGAGGTCCTACACCCGTCCTTTGGGTCACGACCTTTGCTCGGTCCTCACCCGTCCTTTGGGTTACGACCTTTGCTCGGTCTTACACCCGCCGTTTGGGTCACGACCTTTGCTCGGTCCTACCCCTGTCCTTTAGGTTACGACCTTTGTTCGGTCCTACACCTGTCCTTTAGGTCACGACCTTTGCTCGGTCCTACACCCGTCCATTGGGTCACGACCTTTGCTCGGTCCTACCCATGTCCTTTTGGGTCACGACCTTTGCTCGGTCCTACACCCGTCCCTTGGGTCACGATCTTTGCTCGGTCCTACACCGGTCCTTTGGGTCACTACCTTTGCTCGGTCCTATACACGTCCTTTTGGGTCACGACCTTTGCTCGGTCCCACACCCGTCCTTTGGATCACGACCTTTGCTCGGTCCCACACCCATCCTTTGAGTCACGACCTTTGCTCGGTCATACACCCGTCCTTTGGGTCACGACGTTTGCGAGGTCCTACACCCGTCCTTTGGGTCAGGACCTTTGCTCGATCCTACACCCGTCCCTTGGGTCACGATCTTTGCTCGGTCCCACACCCGTCCTTTGGGTCACAACTTTTGCTCGGTCCTACACCCGTCCTTTGGGTCACAACTTTTGCTCGGTCCTACACCCGTCCTTTTGGGTCACGACCTTTGCTCGGTCCCACACCCGTCCTTTGGGTCACGACCTTTTCTTGGTCCCACACCCGTCCTTTGAGTCACGACCTTTGCTCGGTCCTACACCCGTCCTTTGGGTCACGACCTTTGCGAGGTCCTACACCCGTTCTTTGGGTCACAACCTTTGCTCGGTCCTACACCCGTCATCTGGGTCACGACCTTCACTCGGTCCTACACCCGTCCTATGGGTCACGACCTTCGCTCGGTCCTACACCCGTCATTTGGGTCACGACCTTCGCTCGGTCCAACACCCATCCTTTGGGTCACGACCTTTGCTCGGTCCTACACCCGTCCTTTGGGTCACGACCTTTGCTCGGTCCTCACCCGTCCTTTGGGTTACGACCTTTGCTCGGTCTTACACCCGCCGTTTGGGTCACGACCTTTGCTCGGTCCTACCCCTGTCCTTTAGGTTACGACCTTTGTTCGGTCCTACACCTGTCCTTTAGGTCACGACCTTTGCTCGGTCCTACACCCGTCCATTGGGTCACGACCTTTGCTCGGTCCTACCCATGTCCTTTTGGGTCACGACCTTTGCTCGGTCCTACACCCGTCCCTTGGGTCACGATCTTTGCTCGGTCCTACACCGGTCCTTTGGGTCACTACCTTTGCTCGGTCCTATACACGTCCTTTTGGGTCACGACCTTTGCTCGGTCCCACACCCGTCCTTTGGATCACGACCTTTGCTCGGTCCCACACCCATCCTTTGAGTCACGACCTTTGCTCGGTCATACACCCGTCCTTTGGGTCACGACGTTTGCGAGGTCCTACACCCGTCCTTTGGGTCAGGACCTTTGCTCGATCCTACACCCGTCCCTTGGGTCACGATCTTTGCTCGGTCCCACACCCGTCCTTTGGGTCACAACTTTTGCTCGGTCCTACACCCGTCCTTTGGGTCACAACTTTTGCTCGGTCCTACACCCGTCCTTTTGGGTCACGACCTTTGCTCGGTCCCACACCCGTCCTTTGGGTCACGACCTTTTCTTGGTCCCACACCCGTCCTTTGAGTCACGACCTTTGCTCGGTCCTACACCCGTCCTTTGGGTCACGACCTTTGCGAGGTCCTACACCCGTTCTTTGGGTCACAACCTTTGCTCGGTCCTACACCCGTCATCTGGGTCACGACCTTCACTCGGTCCTACACCCGTCCTATGGGTCACGACCTTCGCTCGGTCCTACACCCGTCATTTGGGTCACGACCTTCGCTCGGTCCAACACCCATCCTTTGGGTCACGACCTTTGCTCGGTCCTACACCCGTCCTTTGGGTCACGACCTTTGCTCGGTCCTCACCCGTCCTTTGGGTTACGACCTTTGCTCGGTCTTACACCCGCCGTTTGGGTCACGACCTTTGCTCGGTCCTACCCCTGTCCTTTAGGTTACGACCTTTGTTCGGTCCTACACCTGTCCTTTAGGTCACGACCTTTGCTCGGTCCTACACCCGTCCATTGGGTCACGACCTTTGCTCGGTCCTACCCATGTCCTTTTGGGTCACGACCTTTGCTCGGTCCTACACCCGTCCCTTGGGTCACGATCTTTGCTCGGTCCTACACCCGTCCTTTGGGTCACTACCTTTGCTCGGTCCTATACACGTCCTTTTGGGTCACGACCTTTGCTCGGTCCCACACCCGTCCTTTGGATCACGACCTTTGCTCGGTCCCACACCCATCCTTTGAGTCACGACCTTTGCTCGGTCATACACCCGTCCTTTGGGTCACGACGTTTGCGAGGTCCTACACCCGTCCTTTGGGTCAGGACCTTTGCTCGATCCTACACCCGTCCCTTGGGTCACGATCTTTGCTCGGTCCCACACCCGTCCTTTGGGTCACAACTTTTGCTCGGTCCTACACCCGTCCTTTGGGTCACAACTTTTGCTCGGTCCTACACCCGTCCTTTTGGGTCACGACCTTTGCTCGGTCCCACACCCGTCCTTTGGGTCACGACCTTTTCTTGGTCCCACACCCGTCCTTTGAGTCACGACCTTTGCTCGGTTCTACACCCGTCCTTTGGGTCACGACCTTTGCGAGGTCCTACACCCGTTCTTTGGGTCACAACCTTTGCTCGGTCCTACACCCGTCATCTGGGTCACGACCTTCACTCGGTCCTACACCCGTCCTATGGGTCACGACCTTCGCTCGGTCCTACACCCGTCCTTTGGGTCACGACCTTCGCTCGGTCCAACACCCATCCTTTGGGTCACGACCTTTGCTCGGTCCTACACCCGTCCTTTGGGTCACGACCTTTGCTCGGTCCTCACCCGTCCTTTGGGTTACGACCTTTGCTCGGTCTTACACCCGCCGTTTGGGTCACGACCTTTGCTCGGTCCTACCCCTGTCCTTTAGGTTACGACCTTTGTTCGGTCCTACACCTGTCCTTTAGGTCACGACCTTTGCTCGGTCCTACACCCGTCCATTGGGTCACGACCTTTGCTCGGTCCTACCCATGTCCTTTTGGGTCACGACCTTTGCTCGGTCCTACACCCGTCCCTTGGGTCACGATCTTTGCTCGGTCCTACACCCGTCCTTTGGGTCACTACCTTTGCTCGGTCCTATACACGTCCTTTTGGGTCACGACCTTTGCTCGGTCCCACACCCGTCCTTTGGATCACGACCTTTGCTCGGTCCCACACCCATCCTTTGAGTCACGACCTTTGCTCGGTCATACACCCGTCCTTTGGGTCCCGACGTTTGCGAGGTCCTACACCCGTCCTTTGGGTCAGGACCTTTGCTCGATCCTACACCCGTCCCTTGGGTCACGATCTTTGCTCGGTCCCACACCCGTCCTTTGGGTCACAACTTTTGCTCGGTCCTACACCCGTCCTTTGGGTCACAACTTTTGCTAGGTCCTACACCCGTCCTTTTGGGTCACGACCTTTGCTCGGTCCCACACCCGTCCTTTGGGTCACGACCTTTGCTCGGTCCCACACCCGTCCTTTGAGTCACGACCTTTGCTCGGTCCTACACCCGTCCTTTGGGTCACGACCTTTGCGAGGTCCTACACCCGTTCTTTGGGTCACGACCTTTGCTCGGTCCTACACCCGTCCTTTTGGGTCACGACCTTTGCTCGGTCCTACACCCGTCCTTTGGGTCATGACCTTTGCTCGGTCCTACACCCGTCTTTTGGGTCACGACCTTTGCTCGGTCCTACACCCGTCCTTTGGGTCACGGCCTTTGCTCGGTCCTACACGCGTCCTTTGGGTCACTACCTTTGCTCGGTCCTACACCCTTCCTTTGGGTCACGACCTTTGCTCGGTCCTACACTCGTCCTTTGGGTCACGACCTTTGATCTGTCCTACACCCGTTCTTTGGGTCACAACCTTTGGTCGGTCCTACACCCGTCCTTTGGGTCACGACCTTTGCTCGGACCTACACCTGTCCTTTGGGTCATGACCTTTGCTCGGTCCTACACCCGTCCTTTGGGTCACGACCTTTGCTCGGTCCTACACCCGTCCTTTTGGGTCACGACCTTTACTCGGTCCCACACCCGTCCTTTAGGTCACGACCTTCGCTCGGTCCTACACCTGTCCTTTAGGTTACGACCTTTGTTCGGTCCTACACCTGTCCTTTAGGTCACGACCTTTGCTCGGTCCTACACCCGTCCTTTGGGTCACGACCTTTGCTCGGTCCTACACTCGTCCTTTGGGTCACGATCTTTGCTCGGTCCTACACCCGTCCTTTGGGTCATGACCTTTGATCGGTCCTACACTCGTTCTTTGGGTCACGACTTTTGCTCGGTCCTACACCCGTCCTTTAGGGGCACGACCTTTGCTCGGTCCTACACCCGTCCTTTAGGTCACAACCTTTGCTCGGTCCTACACCCGTCCTTTGGGTCACGACCTTTGCTCGGTCCTACACCCGTCCTTTGGGTCACGACCTTGGCTCGGTCCTACACCCGTCCTTTGGGTCACGACCTTTGCTCGGTCCTACCCCTGTCCTTTAGGTTACGACCTTTGTTCGGTCCTACACCTGTCCTTTAGGTCACGACCTTTGCTCGGTCCTACACTCGTCCTTTGGGTCACGACCTTTGCTCGGTCCTACACCCGTCCTTTGGGTCACGATCTTTGCTCGGTCCTACACCCGTCCTTTGGGTCATGACCTTTGATCGGTCCTACACTCGTTCTTTGGGTCACGACTTTTGCTCGGTCCTACACCCTTCCTTTAGTGTCACGACCTTTGCTCGGTCCTACACCCGTCCTTTAGGTCACAACCTTTGCTCGGTCCTACACCCGTCCTTTGGGTCACGACGTTTGCTCGGTCCTACACCCGTCCTTTGGGTCACGACCTTTGCTCGGTCCTACACCCGTCCTTTGGGTCATGACCTTTGCTCGGTCCTACACCCGTCCTTTGGGTCACGACCTTTGCTCTGTCCTACACCCGTCCTCTGGGTCACGACCTTTGTTCGGTCTTACACCCGTCATATGGGTCACGACCTTCGCTCGGTCCTACACCCGTCCTTTGGGTCACGACCTTCGCTCGATCCTACACCCGTCCTTTGGGTCACGACCTTTGCTCGATCCTACACCCGTCCTTTGGGTCACGACCTTTGCTCGGTCCTACACTCGTCCTTTGGGTCACGATCTTTGCTCGGTCCTACACCCGTCCTTTGGGTCATGACCTTTGATCGGTCCTACACTCGTTCTTTGGGTCACGACTTTTGCTCGGTCCTACACCCGTCCTTTAGGGGCACGACCTTTGCTCGGTCCTACACCCGTCCTTTAGGTCACAACCTTTGCTCGGTCCTACACCCGTCCTTTGGGTCACGACCTTTGCTCGGTCCTACACCCGTCCTTTGGGTCACGACCTTGGCTCGGTCCTACACCCGTCCTTTGGGTCACGATCTTTGCTCGGTCCTACCCCTGTCCTTTAGGTTACGACCTTTGTTCGGTCCTACACCTGTCCTTTAGGTCACGACCTTTGCTCGGTCCTACACCCGTCCTTTGGGTCACGACCTTTGCTCGGTCCTACACCCGTCCTTTGGGTCACGATCTTTGCTCGGTCCTACACCCGTCCTTTGGGTCATGACCTTTGATCGGTCCTACACTCGTTCTTTGGGTCACGACTTTTGCTCGGTCCTACACCCTTCCTTTAGTGTCACGACCTTTGCTCGGTCCTACACCCGTCCTTTAGGTCACAACCTTTGCTCGGTCCTACACCCGTCCTTTGGGTCACGACCTTTGCTCGGTCCTACACCCGTCCTTTGGGTCACGACCTTTGCTCGGTCCTACACCCGTCCTTTGGGTCATGACCTTTGCTCGGTCCTACACCCGTCCTTTGGGTCACGACCTTTGCTCTGTCCTACACCCGTCCTCTGGGTCACGACCTTTGTTCGGTCTTACACCCGTCATATGGGTCACGACCTTCGCTCGGTCCTACACCCGTCCTTTGGGTCACGACCTTCGCTCGGTCCTACACCCGTCCTTTGGGTCACGACCTTTGCTCGATCCTACACCCGTCCTTTGGGTCACGACCTTTGCTCGGTCCTACACCCTTCCTTTGGGTCACGACCTTTGCTCGGTCCTTCACTTGTCCTTTGGGTCACGACCTTTGATCTGTCCTACACCCGTTCTTTGGGTCACAACCTTTGCTCGGTCCTACACCCGCCCTTTTGGGTCACGACCTTTGCTCGGTCCTACACTCGTCCATCCTTTGGGTCACGACCTTTGCTCGGTACTACACCCGTCCTTTGGGTCACGACCTTCGCTCGGTCCTACACCCGTCCTTTGGGTCACGACCTTTGCTCGATCCTACACCCGTCCTTTGGGTCACGACCTTTGCTCGGTCCTACACCCTTCCTTTGGGTCACGACCTTTGCTCGGTCCTTCACTTGTCCTTTGGGTCACGACCTTTGATCTGTCCTACACCCGTTCTTTGGGTCACAACCTTTGCTCGGTCCTACACCCGCCCTTTTGGGTCACGACCTTTGCTCGGTCCTACACTCGTCCATCCTTTGGGTCACGACCTTTGCTCGGTACTACACCCGTCCTTTGGGTCACGACCTTTTCTCAGTCCTACACCCGTCCTTTGGGTCACGACCATTGCTCGGTCCTACACCCGTCCATTGGGTCACGACCTTTGCTCGGTCCTACCCCTGCCCTTTAGGTTACGAACTTTGTTCGGTCCTACACCTGTCCTTTAGGTCACGACCTTTGCTCGTTCCTACACCCGTCCTTTGGGTCACGACCTTTGCTCGGTCCTACACCCGTCCATTGGGTCACGACCTTTGCTCGGTCCTACCCCTGCCCTTTAGGTTACGAACTTTGTTCGGTCCTACACCTGTCCTTTAGGTCACGACCTTTGCTCGTTCCTACACCCGTCCTTTGGGTCACGACCTTTGCTCGGTCCTACACCCGTCCTTTGGGTCACGATCTTTGCTCGGTCCTACACCCGTCCTTTGGGTCACGACCTTTGATCGATCCTACAATCGTTCTTTGGGTCACGACTTTTGTTCGGTCCTACACCCAACCTTTTGGGTCACGACCTTTGCTCGTTCCTACACCCGTCCTTTGGGTCACGACCATTGCTCGGTCCTACACTCATCCTTTGGGTCACGACCTTTGCTCGATCCTACACCCGTCCTTTGGGTCACGACCTTTGCTCGGTCCTACACCCGTCATCTGGGTCACAACCTTTGCTCGGTCCTACACCCGTCATCTGGGTCACGACCTTCACTCGGTCCTACACCCGTCCTATGGGTCACGACCTTCACTCGGTCCTACACCCGTCCTTTGGGTCACGACCTTCGCTCGGTCCAACACCCATCCTTTGGGTCACGACCTTTGCTCGGTCCTACACCCGTCCTTTGGGTCACGACCTTTGCTCGGTCCTCACCCGTCCTTTGGGTTACGACCTTTGCTCGGTCTTACACCCGCCGTTTGGGTCACGACCTTTGCTCGGTCCTACCCCTGTCCTTTAGGTTACGACCTTTGTTCGGTCCTACACCTGTCCTTTAGGTCACGACCTTTGCTCGGTCCTACACCCGTCCATTGGGTCACGACCTTTGCTCGGTCCTACCCATGTCCTTTTGGGTCACGACCTTTGCTCGGTCCTACACCCGTCCCTTGGGTCACGATCTTTGCTCGGTCCTACACCCGTCCTTTGGGTCACTACCTTTGCTCGGTCCTATACACGTCCTTTTGGGTCACGACCTTTGCTCGGTCCCACACCCGTCCTTTGGATCACGACCTTTGCTCGGTCCCACACCCATCCTTTGAGTCACGACCTTTGCTCGGTCATACACCCGTCCTTTGGGTCACGACGTTTGCGAGGTCCTACACCCGTCCTTTGGGTCAGGACCTTTGCTCGATCCTACACCCGTCCCTTGGGTCACGACCTTTGCTCGGTCCCACACCCGTCCTTTGAGTCACGACCTTTGCTCGGTCCTACACCCGTCCTTTGGGTCACGACCTTTGCGAGGTCCTACACCCGTTCTTTGGGTCACAACCTTTGCTCGGTCCTACACCCGTCATCTGGGTCACGACCTTCACTCGGTCCTACACCCGTCCTATGGGTCACGACCTTCGCTCGGTCCTACACCCGTCCTTTGAGTCACGACCTTCGCTCGGTCCAACACCCATCCTTTGGGTCACGACCTTTGCTCGGTCCTACACCCGTCCTTTGGGTCACGACCTTTGCTCGGTCCTCACCCGTCCTTTGGGTTACGACCTTTGCTCGGTCTTACACCCGCCGTTTGGGTCACGACCTTTGCTCGGTCCTACCCCTGTCCTTTAGGTTACGACCTTTGTTCGGTCCTACACCTGTCCTTTAGGTCACGACCTTTGCTCGGTCCTACACCCGTCCATTGGGTCACGACCTTTGCTCGGTCCTACCCATGTCCTTTTGGGTCACGACCTTTGCTCGGTCCTACACCCGTCCCTTGGGTCACGATCTTTGCTCGGTCCTACACCCGTCCTTTGGGTCACTACCTTTGCTCGGTCCTATACACGTCCTTTTGGGTCACGACCTTTGCTCGGTCCCACACCCGTCCTTTGGATCATGACCTTTGCTCGGTCCCACACCCATCCTTTGAGTCACGACCTTTGCTCGGTCATACACCCGTCCTTTGGGTCACGACGTTTGCGAGGTCCTACACCCGTCCTTTGGGTCAGGACCTTTGCTCGATCCTACACCCGTCCCTTGGGTCACGATCTTTGCTCGGTCCCACACCCGTCCTTTGGGTCACAACTTTTGCTCGGTCCTACACCCGTCCTTTGGGTCACAACTTTTGCTCGGTCCTACACCCGTCCTTTTGGGTCACGACCTTTGCTCGGTCCCACACCCGTCCTTTGGGTCACGACCTTTGCTCGGTCCCACACCCGTCCTTTGAGTCACGACCTTTGCTCGGTCCTACACCCGTCCTTTGGGTCACGACCTTTGCGAGGTCCTACACCCGTTCTTTGGGTCACGACCTTTGCTCGGTCCTACACCCGTCCTTTTGGGTCACGACCTTTGCTCGGTCCTACACCCGTCCTTTGGGTCATGACCTTTGCTCGGTCCTACACCCGTCTTTTGGGTCACGACCTTTGCTCGGTCCTACACCCGTCCTTTGGGTCACGGCCTTTGCTCGGTCCTACACGCGTCCTTTGGGTCACTACCTTTGCTCGGTCCTACACCCTTCCTTTGGGTCACGACCTTTGCTCGGTCCTACACTCGTCCTTTGGGTCACGACCTTTGATCTGTCCTACACCCGTTCTTTGGGTCACAACCTTTGGTCGGTCCTACACCCGTCCTTTGGGTCACGACCTTTGCTCGGACCTACACCTGTCCTTTGGGTCATGACCTTTGCTCGGTCCTACACCCGTCCTTTGGGTCACGACCTTTGCTCGGTCCTACACCCGTCCTTTTGGGTCACGACCTTTACTCGGTCCCACACCCGTCCTTTAGGTCACGACCTTTGCTCGGTCCTACACCCGTCCTTTGGGTCACGACCATTGCTCGGTCCTACACCCGTTCTTTGGGTCACAACCTTTGGTCGGTCCTACACCCGTCCTTTGGGTCACGACCTTTGCTCGGACCTACACCTGTCCTTTGGGTCACGACCTTTGCTCGGTCCTACACCCGTCCTTTGGGTCACGACCTTTGCTCGGTCCTACACCCGTCCTTTGGGTCACGACCTTTGCTCGGTCTTACACCCGCCTTTTGGGTCACGACCTTTGCTCGGTCCTACCCCTGTCCTTTAGGTTACGACCTTTGTTCGGTCATACACCTGTCCTTTAGGTCACGACCTTTGCTCGGTCCTACACCCGTCCTTTGGATCACGACCTTTACTCGGTCCTACACCCGTCATCTGGGTCACAACCTTTGCTCGGTCCTACACCCGTCATCTGGGTCACGACCTTCACTCGGTCCTACACCCGTCCTTTAGGTCACGACCTTTGCTCGGTCCTACACCCGTCCTTTGGGTCACGACCTTTGCTCGGTCCTACACCCGTCCTTTGGGTCACGACCTTTGCTCGATCCTACACCCGTCCTTTGGGTCACGACCTTTGCTCGATCCTACACCCGTCCTTTGGGTCACGACCTTTGCTCGGTCCTACACCCTTCCTTTGGGTCACGACCTTTGCTCGGTCCTTCACTTGTCCTTTGGGTCACGACCTTTGATCTGTCCTACACCCGTTCTTTGGGTCACAACCTTTGCTCGGTCCTACACCCGCCCTTTTGGGTCACGACCTTTGCTCGGTCCTACACTCGTCCATCCTTTGGGTCACGACCTTTGCTCGGTACTACACCCGTCCTTTGGGTCACGACCTTTTCTCAGTCCTACACCCGTCCTTTGGGTCACGACCTTTGCTCGGTCCTACACCCGTCCATTGGCTCACGACCTTTGCTCGGTTCTACCCCTGTCCTTTAGGTTACGAACTTTGTTCGGTCCTACACCTGTCCTTTAGGTCACGACCTTTGCTCGTTCCTACACCCGTCCTTTGGGTCACGACCTTTGCTCGGTCCTACACCCGTCCTTTGGGTCACGATCTTTGCTCGGTCCTACACCCGTCCTTTGGGTCACGACCTTTGATCGATCCTACACTCGTTCTTTGGGTCACGACTTTTGTTCGGTCCTACACCCGACCTTTTGGGTCACGACCTTTGCTCGTTCCTACACCCGTCCTTTGGGTCACGACCATTGCTCGGTCCTACACTCATCCTTTGGGTCACGACCTTTGCTCGATCCTACACCGGTCCTTTGGGTCACGACCTTTGCTCGGTCCTACACCCGTCATCTGGGTCACAACCTTTGCTCGGTCCTACACCCGTCATCTGGGTCACGACCTTCACACGGTCCTACACCCGTCCTATGGGTCACGACCTTCGCTCGGTCCTACACCCGTCCTTTGGGTCACGACCTTCGCTCGGTCCTACACCCATCCTTTGGGTCACGACCTTTGCTCGGTCCTACACCCGTCCTTTAGGTCACGACCTTTGCTCGGTCCTCACCCGTCCTTTGGGTTACGACCTTTGCTCGGTCTTACACCCGCCGTTTGGGTCACGACCTTTGCTCGGTCCTACCCCTGTCCTTTAGGTTACGACCTTTGTTCGGTCCTACACCTGTCCTTTAGGTCACGACCTTTGCTCGGTCCAACACCCGTCCATTGGGTCACAACCTTTGCTCGGTCCTACCCATGTCCTTTGGGTCACGACCTTTGCTCGATCCTACACCCGTCCTTTGGGTCACGGCCTTTGCTCGGTCCTACACCCTTCCTTTGGGTCACGACCTTTGCTCGGTCCTTCACTTGTCCTTTGGGTCACGACCTTTGATCTGTCCTACACCCGTTCTTTGGGTCACGACCTTTGCTCGGTCCTACACCCGTCCTTTGGGTCACGACCTTCGCTCGGTCCTACACCCGTCCTTTGGGTCACGACCTTTGCTCGGTCCTACACCCGTCCTTTGGGTCACGACCTTTGCTCGGTCCCACACCCGTCCTTTGGGTCACGACCTTTGCTCGGTCTTACACCCGCCTTTTGGGTCACGACCTTTGCTCGGTCCTACCCCTGTCCTTTAGGTTACGACCTTTGTTCGGTCCTACACCTGTCCTTTAGGTCACGACCTTTGCTCGGTCCTACACCCGTCCTTTGGGTCACGACCTTTGCTCGGTCCTACACCCGTCCTTTGGGTCACGATCTTTGCTCGGTCCTACACCCGTCCTTTGGGTCATGACCTTTGATCGGTCCTACACTCGTTCTTTGGGTCACGACTTTTGCTCGGTCCTACACCCGTCCTTTAGGGTCACGACCTTTGCTCGGTCCTACACCCGTCCTTTAGGTCACAACCTTTGCTCGGTCCTACACCCGTCCTTTGGGTCACGACCTTTGCTCGGTCCTACACCCGTCCTTTGGGTCACGACCTTTGCTCGGTCCTACACCCGTCCTTTGGGTCACGACCTTTGCTCGGTCCTACCCCTGTCCTTTAGGTTACGACCTTTGTTCAGTCCTACACCTGTCCTTTAGGTCACGACCTTTGCTCGGTCCTATACCCGTCCTTTGGGTCACGACCTTTGCTCGGTCCTACACCCGTCCTTTGGGTCACGATCTTTGCTTGGTCCTACACCCGTCCTTTGGGTCATGACCTTTGATCGGTCCTACACTCGTTCTTTGGGTCACGACTTTTGCTCGGTCCTACACCCTTCCTTTAGTGTCACGACCTTTGCTCGGTCCTACACCCGTTCTTTAGGTCACAACCTTTGCTCGGTCCTACACCCGTCCTTTGGGTCACGACCTTTGCTCGGTCCTACACCCGTCCTTTGGGTCACGACCTTTGCTCGGTCCTACACCCGTCCTTTGGGTCATGACCTTTGCTCGGTCCTACACCCGTCCATTGGGTCACGACCTTTGCTCTGTCCTACACCCGTCCTCTGGGTCACGACCTTTGTTCGGTCTTACACCCGTCATATGGGTCACGACCTTCGCTCGGTCCTACACCCGTCCTTTGGGTCACGACCTTCGCTCGGTCATACACCCGTCCTTTGGGTCACGACCTTTGCTCGATCCTACACCCGTCCTTTGGGTCACGACCTTTGCTCGATCCTACACCCGTCCTTTGGGTCACGGCCTTTGCTCGGTCCTACACCCTTCCTTTGGGTCACGACCTTTGCTCGGTCCTTCACTTGTCCTTTGGGTCACGACCTTTGATCTGTCCTACACCCGTTCTTTGGGTCACGACCTTTGCTCGGTCCTACACCCGTCCTTTGGGTCACGACCTTCGCTCGGTCCTACACCCGTCCTTTGGGTCACGACCTTTGCTCGGTCCTACACCCGTCCTTTGGGTCACGACCTTTGCTCGGTCCCACACCCGTCCTTTGGGTCACGACCTTTGCTCGGTCTTACACCCGCCTTTTGGGTCACGACCTTTGCTCGGTCCTACCCCTGTCCTTTAGGTTACGACCTTTGTTCGGTCCTACACCTGTCCTTTAGGTCACGACCTTTGCTCGGTCCTACACCCGTCCTTTGGGTCACGACCTTTGCTCGGTCCTACACCCGTCCTTTGGGTCACGATCTTTGCTCGGTCCTACACCCGTCCTTTGGGTCATGACCTTTGATCGGTCCTACACTCGTTCTTTGGGTCACGACTTTTGCTCGGTCCTACACCCGTCCTTTAGGGTCACGACCTTTGCTCGGTCCTACACCCGTCCTTTAGGTCACAACCTTTGCTCGGTCCTACACCCGTCCTTTGGGTCACGACCTTTGCTCGGTCCTACACCCGTCCTTTGGGTCACGACCTTTGCTCGGTCCTACACCCGTCCTTTGGGTCACGACCTTTGCTCGGTCCTACCCCTGTCCTTTAGGTTACGACCTTTGTTCAGTCCTACACCTGTCCTTTAGGTCACGACCTTTGCTCGGTCCTATACCCGTCCTTTGGGTCACGACCTTTGCTCGGTCCTACACCCGTCCTTTGGGTCACGATCTTTGCTTGGTCCTACACCCGTCCTTTGGGTCATGACCTTTGATCGGTCCTACACTCGTTCTTTGGGTCACGACTTTTGCTCGGTCCTACACCCTTCCTTTAGTGTCACGACCTTTGCTCGGTCCTACACCCGTCCTTTAGGTCACAACCTTTGCTCGGTCCTACACCCGTCCTTTGGGTCACGACCTTTGCTCGGTCCTACACCCGTCCTTTGGGTCACGACCTTTGCTCGGTCCTACACCCGTCCTTTGGGTCATGACCTTTGCTCGGTCCTACACCCGTCCATTGGGTCACGACCTTTGCTCTGTCCTACACCCGTCCTCTGGGTCACGACCTTTGTTCGGTCTTACACCCGTCATATGGGTCACGACCTTCGCTCGGTCCTACACCCGTCCTTTGGGTCACGACCTTCGCTCGGTCATACACCCGTCCTTTGGGTCACGACCTTTGCTCGATCCTACACCCGTCCTTTGGGTCACGACCTTTGCTCGATCCTACACCCGTCCTTTGGGTCACGACCTTTGCTCGGTCCTACACCCTTCCTTTGGGTCACGACCTTTGCTCGGTCCTTCACTTGTCCTTTGGGTCACGACCTTTGATCTGTCCTACACCCGTTCTTTGGGTCACAACCTTTGCTCGGTCCTACACCCGCCCTTTTGGGTCACGACCTTTGCTCGGTCCTACACTCGTCCATCCTTTGGGTCACGACCTTTGCTCGGTACTACACCCGTCCTTTGGGTCACGACCTTTTCTCAGTCCTACACCCGTCCTTTGGGTCACGACCTTTGCTCGGTCCTACACCCGTCCATTGGCTCACGACCTTTGCTCGGTTCTACCCCTGTCCTTTAGGTTACGAACTTTGTTCGGTCCTACACCTGTCCTTTAGGTCACGACCTTTGCTCGTTCCTACACCCGTCCTTTGGGTCACGACCTTTGCTCGGTCCTACACCCGTCCTTTGGGTCACGATCTTTGCTCGGTCCTACACCCGTCCTTTGGGTCACGACCTTTGATCGATCCTACACTCGTTCTTTGGGTCACGACTTTTGTTCGGTCCTACACCCGACCTTTTGGGTCACGACCTTTGCTCGTTCCTACACCCGTCCTTTGGGTCACGACCATTGCTCGGTCCTACACTCATCCTTTGGGTCACGACCTTTGCTCGATCCTACACCGGTCCTTTGGGTCACGACCTTTGCTCGGTCCTACACCCGTCATCTGGGTCACAACCTTTGCTCGGTCCTACACCCGTCATCTGGGTCACGACCTTCACTCGGTCCTACACCCGTCCTATGGGTCACGACCTTCGCTCGGTCCTACACCCGTCCTTTGGGTCACGACCTTCGCTCGGTCCTACACCCATCCTTTGGGTCACGACCTTTGCTCGGTCCTACACCCGTCCTTTAGGTCACGACCTTTGCTCGGTCCTCACCCGTCCTTTGGGTTACGACCTTTGCTCGGTCTTACACCCGCCGTTTGGGTCACGACCTTTGCTCGGTCCTACCCCTGTCCTTTAGGTTACGACCTTTGTTCGGTCCTACACCTGTCCTTTAGGTCACGACCTTTGCTCGGTCCTACACCCGTCCATTGGGTCACAACCTTTGCTCGGTCCTACCCATGTCCTTTTGGGTCACGACCTTTGCTCGGTCCTACACCCGTCCTTTGGGTCACGACCTTCGCTCGGTCCTACACCCGTCCTTTGGGTCACGACCTTTGCTCGGTCCTACACCCGTCCTTTGGGTCACGACCTTTGCTCGGTCCCACACCCGTCCTTTGGGTCACGACCTTTGCTCGGTCTTACACCCGCCTTTTGGGTCACGACCTTTGCTCGGTCCTACCCCTGTCCTTTAGGTTACGACCTTTGTTCGGTCCTACACCTGTCCTTTAGGTCACGACCTTTGCTCGGTCCTACACCCGTCCTTTGGGTCACGACCTTTGCTCGGTCCTACACCCGTCCTTTGGGTCACGATCTTTGCTCGGTCCTACACCCGTCCTTTGGGTCATGACCTTTGATCGGTCCTACACTCGTTCTTTGGGTCACGACTTTTGCTCGGTCCTACACCCGTCCTTTAGGGTCACGACCTTTGCTCGGTCCTACACCCGTCCTTTAGGTCACAACCTTTGCTCGGTCCTACACCCGTCCTTTGGGTCACGACCTTTGCTCGGTCCTACACCCGTCCTTTGGGTCACGACCTTTGCTCGGTCCTACACCCGTCCTTTGGGTCACGACCTTTGCTCGGTCCTACCCCTGTCCTTTAGGTTACGACCTTTGTTCAGTCCTACACCTGTCCTTTAGGTCACGACCTTTGCTCGGTCCTATACCCGTCCTTTGGGTCACGACCTTTGCTCGGTCCTACACCCGTCCTTTGGGTCACAATCTTTGCTTGGTCCTACACCCGTCCTTTGGGTCATGACCTTTGATCGGTCCTACACTCGTTCTTTGGGTCACGACTTTTGCTCGGTCCTACACCCTTCCTTTAGTGTCACGACCTTTGCTCGGTCCTACACCCATTCTTTAGGTCACAACCTTTGCTCGGTCCTACACCCGTCCTTTGGGTCACGACCTTTGCTCGGTCCTACACCCGTCCTTTGGGTCACGACCTTTGCTCGGTCCTACACCCGTCCTTTGGGTCATGACCTTTGCTCGGTCCTACACCCGTCCATTGGGTCACGACCTTTGCTCTGTCCTACACCCGTCCTCTGGGTCACGACCTTTGTTCGGTCTTACACCCGTCATATGGGTCACGACCTTCGCTCGGTCCTACACCCGTCCTTTGGGTCACGACCTTCGCTCGGTCATACACCCGTCCTTTGGGTCACGACCTTTGCTCGATCCTACACCCGTCCTTTGGGTCACGACCTTTGCTCGATCCTACACCCGTCCTTTGGGTCACGGCCTTTGCTCGGTCCTACACCCTTCCTTTGGGTCACGACCTTTGCTCGGTCCTTCACTTGTCCTTTGGGTCACGACCTTTGATCTGTCCTACACCCGTTCTTTGGGTCACAACCTTTGCTCGGTCCTACACCCGCCCTTTTGGGTCACGACCTTTGCTCGGTCCTACACTCGTCCATCCTTTGGGTCACGACCTTTGCTCGGTACTACACCCGTCCTTTGGGTCACGACCTTTTCTCAGTCCTACACCCGTCCTTTGGGTCACGACCTTTGCTCGGTCCTACACCCGTCCATTGGCTCACGACCTTTGCTCGGTTCTACCCCTGTCCTTTAGGTTACGAACTTTGTTCGGTCCTACACCTGTCCTTTAGGTCACGACCTTTGCTCGTTCCTACACCCGTCCTTTGGGTCACGACCTTTGCTCGGTCCTACACCCGTCCTTTGGGTCACGATCTTTGCTCGGTCCTACACCCGTCCTTTGGGTCACGACCTTTGATCGATCCTACACTCGTTCTTTGGGTCACGACTTTTGTTCGGTCCTACACCCGACCTTTTGGGTCACGACCTTTGCTCGTTCCTACACCCGTCCTTTGGGTCACGACCATTGCTCGGTCCTACACTCATCCTTTGGGTCACGACCTTTGCTCGATCCTACACCGGTCCTTTGGGTCACGACCTTTGCTCGGTCCTACACCCGTCATCTGGGTCACAACCTTTGCTCGGTCCTACACCCGTCATCTGGGTCACGACCTTCACTCGGTCCTACACCCGTCCTATGGGTCACGACCTTCGCTCGGTCCTACACCCGTCCTTTGGGTCACGACCTTCGCTCGGTCCTACACCCATCCTTTGGGTCACGACCTTTGCTCGGTCCTACACCCGTCCTTTAGGTCACGACCTTTGCTCGGTCCTCACCCGTCCTTTGGGTTACGACCTTTGCTCGGTCTTACACCCGCCGTTTGGGTCACGACCTTTGCTCGGTCCTACCCCTGTCCTTTAGGTTACGACCTTTGTTCGGTCCTACACCTGTCCTTTAGGTCACGACCTTTGCTCGGTCCTACACCCGTCCATTGGGTCACAACCTTTGCTCGGTCCTACCCATGTCCTTTTGGGTCACGACCTTTGCTCGGTCCTACACCCGTCCTTTGGGTCACGACCTTCGCTCGGTCCTACACCCGTCCTTTGGGTCACGACCTTTGCTCGGTCCTACACCCGTCCTTTGGGTCACGACCTTTGCTCGGTCCCACACCCGTCCTTTGGGTCACGACCTTTGCTCGGTCTTACACCCGCCTTTTGGGTCACGACCTTTGCTCGGTCCTACCCCTGTCCTTTAGGTTACGACCTTTGTTCGGTCCTACACCTGTCCTTTAGGTCACGACCTTTGCTCGGTCCTACACCCGTCCTTTGGGTCACGACCTTTGCTCGGTCCTACACCCGTCCTTTGGGTCACGATCTTTGCTCGGTCCTACACCCGTCCTTTGGGTCATGACCTTTGATCGGTCCTACACTCGTTCTTTGGGTCACGACTTTTGCTCGGTCCTACACCCGTCCTTTAGGGTCACGACCTTTGCTCGGTCCTACACCCGTCCTTTAGGTCACAACCTTTGCTCGGTCCTACACCCGTCCTTTGGGTCACGACCTTTGCTCGGTCCTACACCCGTCCTTTGGGTCACGACCTTTGCTCGGTCCTACACCCGTCCTTTGGGTCACGACCTTTGCTCGGTCCTACCCCTGTCCTTTAGGTTACGACCTTTGTTCAGTCCTACACCTGTCCTTTAGGTCACGACCTTTGCTCGGTCCTATACCCGTCCTTTGGGTCACGACCTTTGCTCGGTCCTACACCCGTCCTTTGGGTCACGATCTTTGCTTGGTCCTACACCCGTCCTTTGGGTCATGACCTTTGATCGGTCCTACACTCGTTCTTTGGGTCACGACTTTTGCTCGGTCCTACACCCTTCCTTTAGTGTCACGACCTTTGCTCGGTCCTACACCCGTCCTTTAGGTCACAACCTTTGCTCGGTCCTACACCCGTCCTTTGGGTCACGACCTTTGCTCGGTCCTACACCCGTCCTTTGGGTCACGACCTTTGCTCGGTCCTACACCCGTCCTTTGGGTCATGACCTTTGCTCGGTCCTACACCCGTCCATTGGGTCACGACCTTTGCTCTGTCCTACACCCGTCCTCTGGGTCACGACCTTTGTTCGGTCTTACACCCGTCATATGGGTCACGACCTTCGCTCGGTCCTACACCCGTCCTTTGGGTCACGACCTTCGCTCGGTCATACACCCGTCCTTTGGGTCACGACCTTTGCTCGATCCTACACCCGTCCTTTGGGTCACGACCTTTGCTCGATCCTACACCCGTCCTTTGGGTCACGACCTTTGCTCGGTCCTACACCCTTCCTTTGGGTCACGACCTTTGCTCGGTCCTTCACTTGTCCTTTGGGTCACGACCTTTGATCTGTCCTACACCCGTTCTTTGGGTCACAACCTTTGCTCGGTCCTACACCCGCCCTTTTGGGTCACGACCTTTGCTCGGTCCTACACTCGTCCATCCTTTGGGTCACGACCTTTGCTCGGTACTACACCCGTCCTTTGGGTCACGACCTTTTCTCAGTCCTACACCCGTCCTTTGGGTCACGACCTTTGCTCGGTCCTACACCCGTCCATTGGGTCACGACCTTTGCTCGGTCCTACCCCTGTCCTTTAGGTTACGAACTTTGTTCGGTCCTACACCTGTCCTTTGGGTCACGACCTTTGCTCGGTCCTACACCCGTCCTTTGGGTCACGATCTTTGCTCGGTCCTACACCCGTCCTTTGGGTCATGACCTTTGATCGGTCCTACACTCGTTCTTTGGGTCACGACTTTTGCTCGGTCCTACACCCGTCCTTTAGGGTCACGACCTTTGCTCGGTCCTACACCCGTCCTTTAGGTCACAACCTTTGCTCGGTCCTACACCCTTCCTTTGGGTCACGACCTTTGCTCGGTCCTACACCCGTCCTTTGGGTCACGACCTTTGCTCGGTCCTACACCCGTCCTTTGGGTCACGACCTTTGCTCGGTCCTACCCCTGTCCTTTAGGTTACGACCTTTGTTCAGTCCTACACCTGTCCTTTAGGTCACGACCTTTGCTCGGTCCTATACCCGTCCTTTGGGTCACGACCTTTGCTCGGTCCTACACCCGTCCTTTGGGTCACGATCTTTGCTTGGTCCTACACCCGTCCTTTGGGTCATGACCTTTGATCGGTCCTACACTCGTTCTTTGGGTCACGACTTTTGCTCGGTCCTACACCCTTCCTTTAGTGTCACGACCTTTGCTCGGTCCTACACCCGTTCTTTAGGTCACAACCTTTGCTCGGTCCTACACCCGTCCTTTGGGTCACGACCTTTGCTCGGTCCTACACCCGTCCTTTGGGTCACGACCTTTGCTCGGTCCTACACCCGTCCTTTGGGTCATGACCTTTGCTCGGTCCTACACCCGTCCATTGGGTCACGACCTTTGCTCTGTCCTACACCCGTCCTCTGGGTCACGACCTTTGTTCGGTCTTACACCCGTCATATGGGTCACGACCTTCGCTCGGTCCTACACCCGTCCTTTGGGTCACGACCTTCGCTCGGTCATACACCCGTCCTTTGGGTCACGACCTTTGCTCGATCCTACACCCGTCCTTTGGGTCACGACCTTTGCTCGATCCTACACCCGTCCTTTGGGTCACGGCCTTTGCTCGGTCCTACACCCTTCCTTTGGGTCACGACCTTTGCTCGGTCCTTCACTTGTCCTTTGGGTCACGACCTTTGATCTGTCCTACACCCGTTCTTTGGGTCACAACCTTTGCTCGGTCCTACACCCGCCCTTTTGGGTCACGACCTTTGCTCGGTCCTACACTCGTCCATCCTTTGGGTCACGACCTTTGCTCGGTACTACACCCGTCCTTTGGGTCACGACCTTTTCTCAGTCCTACACCCGTCCTTTGGGTCACGACCTTTGCTCGGTCCTACACCCGTCCATTGGCTCACGACCTTTGCTCGGTTCTACCCCTGTCCTTTAGGTTACGAACTTTGTTCGGTCCTACACCTGTCCTTTAGGTCACGACCTTTGCTCGTTCCTACACCCGTCCTTTGGGTCACGACCTTTGCTCGGTCCTACACCCGTCCTTTGGGTCACGATCTTTGCTCGGTCCTACACCCGTCCTTTGGGTCACGACCTTTGATCGATCCTACACTCGTTCTTTGGGTCACGACTTTTGTTCGGTCCTACACCCGACCTTTTGGGTCACGACCTTTGCTCGTTCCTACACCCGTCCTTTGGGTCACGACCATTGCTCGGTCCTACACTCATCCTTTGGGTCACGACCTTTGCTCGATCCTACACCGGTCCTTTGGGTCACGACCTTTGCTCGGTCCTACACCCGTCATCTGGGTCACAACCTTTGCTCGGTCCTACACCCGTCATCTGGGTCACGACCTTCACTCGGTCCTACACCCGTCCTATGGGTCACGACCTTCGCTCGGTCCTACACCCGTCCTTTGGGTCACGACCTTCGCTCGGTCCTACACCCATCCTTTGGGTCACGACCTTTGCTCGGTCCTACACCCGTCCTTTAGGTCACGACCTTTGCTCGGTCCTCACCCGTCCTTTGGGTTACGACCTTTGCTCGGTCTTACACCCGCCGTTTGGGTCACGACCTTTGCTCGGTCCTACCCCTGTCCTTTAGGTTACGACCTTTGTTCGGTCCTACACCTGTCCTTTAGGTCACGACCTTTGCTCGGTCCTACACCCGTCCATTGGGTCACAACCTTTGCTCGGTCCTACCCATGTCCTTTTGGGTCACGACCTTTGCTCGGTCCTACACCCGTCCTTTGGGTCACGACCTTCGCTCGGTCCTACACCCGTCCTTTGGGTCACGACCTTTGCTCGGTCCTACACCCGTCCTTTGGGTCACGACCTTTGCTCGGTCCCACACCCGTCCTTTGGGTCACGACCTTTGCTCGGTCTTACACCCGCCTTTTGGGTCACGACCTTTGCTCGGTCCTACCCCTGTCCTTTAGGTTACGACCTTTGTTCGGTCCTACACCTGTCCTTTAGGTCACGACCTTTGCTCGGTCCTACACCCGTCCTTTGGGTCACGACCTTTGCTCGGTCCTACACCCGTCCTTTGGGTCACGATCTTTGCTCGGTCCTACACCCGTCCTTTGGGTCATGACCTTTGATCGGTCCTACACTCGTTCTTTGGGTCACGACTTTTGCTCGGTCCTACACCCGTCCTTTAGGGTCACGACCTTTGCTCGGTCCTACACCCGTCCTTTAGGTCACAACCTTTGCTCGGTCCTACACCCGTCCTTTGGGTCACGACCTTTGCTCGGTCCTACACCCGTCCTTTGGGTCACGACCTTTGCTCGGTCCTACACCCGTCCTTTGGGTCACGACCTTTGCTCGGTCCTACCCCTGTCCTTTAGGTTACGACCTTTGTTCAGTCCTACACCTGTCCTTTAGGTCACGACCTTTGCTCGGTCCTATACCCGTCCTTTGGGTCACGACCTTTGCTCGGTCCTACACCCGTCCTTTGGGTCACGATCTTTGCTTGGTCCTACACCCGTCCTTTGGGTCATGACCTTTGATCGGTCCTACACTCGTTCTTTGGGTCACGACTTTTGCTCGGTCCTACACCCTTCCTTTAGTGTCACGACCTTTGCTCGGTCCTACACCCGTCCTTTAGGTCACAACCTTTGCTCGGTCCTACACCCGTCCTTTGGGTCACGACCTTTGCTCGGTCCTACACCCGTCCTTTGGGTCACGACCTTTGCTCGGTCCTACACCCGTCCTTTGGGTCATGACCTTTGCTCGGTCCTACACCCGTCCATTGGGTCACGACCTTTGCTCTGTCCTACACCCGTCCTCTGGGTCACGACCTTTGTTCGGTCTTACACCCGTCATATGGGTCACGACCTTCGCTCGGTCCTACACCCGTCCTTTGGGTCACGACCTTCGCTCGGTCATACACCCGTCCTTTGGGTCACGACCTTTGCTCGATCCTACACCCGTCCTTTGGGTCACGACCTTTGCTCGATCCTACACCCGTCCTTTGGGTCACGACCTTTGCTCGGTCCTACACCCTTCCTTTGGGTCACGACCTTTGCTCGGTCCTTCACTTGTCCTTTGGGTCACGACCTTTGATCTGTCCTACACCCGTTCTTTGGGTCACAACCTTTGCTCGGTCCTACACCCGCCCTTTTGGGTCACGACCTTTGCTCGGTCCTACACTCGTCCATCCTTTGGGTCACGACCTTTGCTCGGTACTACACCCGTCCTTTGGGTCACGACCTTTTCTCAGTCCTACACCCGTCCTTTGGGTCACGACCTTTGCTCGGTCCTACACCCGTCCATTGGGTCACGACCTTTGCTCGGTCCTACCCCTGTCCTTTAGGTTACGAACTTTGTTCGGTCCTACACCTGTCCTTTAGGTCACGACCTTTGCTCGTTCCTACACCCGTCCTTTGGGTCACGACCTTTGCTCGGTCCTACACCCGTCCTTTGGGTCACGATCTTTGCTCGGTCCTACACCCATCCTTTGGGTCACGACCTTTGATCGATCCTACACTCGTTCTTTGGGTCACGACTTTTGTTCGGCCCTACACCCGACCTTTTGGGTCACGACCTTTGCTCGTTCCTACACCCGTCCTTTGGGTCACGACCATTGCTCGGTCCTACACTCATCCTTTGGGTCACGACCTTTGCTCGATCCTACACCGGTCCTTTGGGTCACGACCTTTGCTCGGTCCTACACCCGTCATCTGGGTCACAACCTTTGCTCGGTCCTACACCCGTCATCTGGGTCACGACCTTCACTCGGTCCTACACCCGTCCTATGGGTCACGACCTTCGCTCGGTCCTACACCCGTCCTTTGGGTCACGACCTTCGCTCGGTCCTACACCCATCCTTTGGGTCACGACCTTTGCTCGGTCCTACACCCGTCCTTTAGGTCACGACCTTTGCTCGGTCCTCACCCGTCCTTTGGGTTACGACCTTTGCTCGGTCTTACACCCGCCGTTTGGGTCACGACCTTTGCTCGGTCCCACACCCATCCTTTGAGTCACGACCTTTGCTCGGTCATACACCCGTCCTTTGGGTCACGACGTTTGCGAGGTCCTACACCCGTCCTTTGGGTCAGGACCTTTGCTCGATCCTACACCCGTCCCTTGGGTCACGATCTTTGCTCGGTCCCACACCCGTCCTTTGGGTCACAACTTTTGCTCGGTCCTACACCCGTCCTTTGGGTCACAACTTTTGCTCGGTCCTACACCCGTCCTTTTGGGTCACGACCTTTGCTCGGTCCCACACCCGTCCTTTGCGTCACGACCTTTGCTCGGTCCCACACCCGTCCTTTGAGTCACGACCTTTGCTCGGTCCTACACCCGTCCTTTGGGTCACGACCTTTGCGAGGTCCTACACCCGTTCTTTGGGTCACGACCTTTGCTCGGTCCTACACCCGTCCTTTTGGGTCACGACCTTTGCTCGGTCCTACACCCGTCCTTTGGGTCATGACCTTTGCTCGGTCCTACACCCGTCTTTTGGGTCACGACCTTTGCTCGGTCCTACACCCGTCCTTTGGGTCACGGCCTTTGCTCGGTCCTACACGCGTCCTTTGGGTCACTACCTTTGCTCGGTCCTACACCCTTCCTTTGGGTCACGACCTTTGCTCGGTCCTACACTCGTCCTTTGGGTCACGACCTTTGATCTGTCCTACACCCGTTCTTTGGGTCACAACCTTTGGTCGGTCCTACACCCGTCCTTTGGGTCACGACCTTTGCTCGGTCCTACACCCGTCCTTTGGGTCACGATCTTTGCTCGGTCCTACACCCGTCCTTTGGGTCATGACCTTTGATCGGTCCTACACTCGTTCTTTGGGTCACGACTTTTGCTCGGTCCTACACCCTTCCTTTAGTGTCACGACCTTTGCTCGGTCCTACACCCGTCCTTTGGGTCACGACCTTTGCTCGGTCCTACACCCGTCCTTTTGGGTCACGACCTTTGCTTGGTCCCACACCCGTCCTTTGGGTCACGACCTTTGCTTGGTCCCACACCCATCCTTTGGGTCACGACCTTTGCTCGGTCCTACACCAATCCTTTGGGTCACGGCATTTGCTCGGTCCTACACCCATCCTTTGGGTCACGACCTTTGCGCGGTCCTACACCCGTCCTTTGGGTCATGACCTTTGATCGGTCCTACACTCGTTCTTTTGGTCACGACTTTTGCTCGGTCCTACACCCGTCCTTTAGGGTCACGACCTTTGCTCGGTCCTACACCCGTCCTTTAGGTCAAAACCTTTGCTCGGTCCTACACGCGTCCTTTGGGTCACTACCTTTGCTCGGTCCTACACCCTTCCTTTGGGTCACGACCTTTGCTCGGTCCTACACTCGTCCTTTGGGTCACGACCTTTGATCTGTCCTACACCCGTTCTTTGGGTCACGACCTTTGCTCGGTCCTACACTCGTCCTTTGGGTCACGACCTTTGATCTGTCCTACACCCGTTCTTTGGGTCACAACCTTTGGTCGGTCCTACACCCGTCCTTTGGGTCACGACCTTTGCTCGGTCCTACACCCGTCCTTTGGGTCACGATCTTTGCTCGGTCCTACACCCGTCCTTTGGGTCACGACCTTTGCTCGGTCCTACACCCGTTCTTTGGGTCACGACCTTTGCTCGGTCCTACACCCTTCCTTTGGGTCACGACCTTTGCTCGGTCCCACACCCGTCCTTTGAGTCACGACCTTTGCTCGGTCCTACACCCGTCCTTTGGGTCACGACCTTCGCTCGGTCCCATACCCTTCCTTTGGGTCACGACCTTTGCTCGGTCCCACACCCGTCCTTTGAGTCACGACCTTTGCGAGGTCCTACACCCGTCCTTTGGGTCACGACCTTTGCGAGGTCCTACACCCGTCTTTTGGGTCACGACCTTTGCTCGGTCCTACACCCGTCCTTTGGGTCACGGCCTTTGCTCGGTCCTACACGCGTCCTTTGGGTCACTACCTTTGCTCGGTCCTACACCCTTCCTTTCGGTCACGACCTTTGCTCGGTCCTACACTCGTCCTTTGGGTCACGACCTTTGATCTGTCCTACACCCGTTCTTTGGGTCACAACCTTTGCTCGGTCCTACACCCGTCCTTTTGGGTCACGACCTTTGCTCGGTCCTACACTCGTCCGTCCTTTGGGTCACGACCTTTGCTTGGTCCTACACCCGTCCTTTGGGTCAAAACCTTTGCTCGGTCCTACACCCGTCCTTTGGGTCACGACCTTTGCGAGGTCCTACACCCGTCTTTTGGGTCACAACCTTTGCTCGGTCCTACACCCGTCCTTTGGCTCACGGCCTTTGCTCGGTCCTACACACGTCCTTTGGGTCACTACCTTTGCTCGGTCCTACACCCTTCCTTTGGGTCACGACCTTTGCTCGGTCCTACACACGTCCTTTGGGTCACTACCTTTGCTCGGTCCTACACCCTTCCTTTGGGTCACGACCTTTGCTCGGTCCTACACTCGTCCTTTGGGTCACGACCTTTGATCTGTCCTACATCCGTTCTTTGGGTCACAACCTTTGCTCGGTCCTACACCCGTCCTTTTGGGTCACGACCTTTACTCGGTCCTACACTCGTCCGTCCTTTGGGTCACGACCTTTGCTCGGTACTACACCCGTCCTCTGGGTCACGACCTTTGCTCGGTCTTACACCCGTCATATGGGTCACGACCTTCGCTCGGTCCTACACCCGTCCTTTGGGTCACGACCTTCGCTCGGTCCCATACCCGTCCTTTGGGTCACGACCTTTGCTCGGTCCCACACCCGTCCTTTGAGTCACGACCTTTGCTCGGTCCTACACCCGTCCTTTGGGTCACGACCTTCGCTCGGTCCTACACCCGTCCTTTGGGTCACGACCTTTGCTCGATCCTACACCCGTCCTTTGGGTCACGACCTTTGCTCGGTCCTACACCCGTCCTTTGGGTCATGACCTTTGCTCGGTCCTACACCCGTCCATTGGGTCACGACCTTTGCTCTGTCCTACACCCGTCCTCTGGGTCACGACCTTTGTTCGGTCTTACACCCGTCATATGGGTCACGACCTTCGCTCGGTCCTACACCCGTTCTTTAGGTCACAACCTTTGCTCGGTCCTACACCCGTCCTTTGGGTCACGACCTTTGCTCGGTCCTACACCCGTCCTTTGGGTCACGACCTTTGCTCGGTCCTACACCCGTCCTTTGGGTCATGACCTTTGCTCGGTCCTACACCCGTCCATTGGGTCACGACCTTTGCTCTGTCCTACACCCGTCATCTGGGTCACGACCTTTGTTCGGTCTTACACCCGTCATATGGGTCACGACCTTCGCTCGGTCCTACACCCGTCCTTTGGGTCACGACCTTCGCTCGGTCATACACCCGTCCTTTGGGTCACGACCTTTGCTCGATCCTACACCCGTCCTTTGGGTCACGACCTTTGCTCGATCCTACACCCGTCCTTTGGGTCACGACCTTTGCTCGGTCCTACACCCTTCCTTTGGGTCACGACCTTTGCTCGGTCCTTCACTTGTCCTTTGGGTCACGACCTTTGATCTGTCCTACACCCGTTCTTTGGGTCACAACCTTTGCTCGGTCCTACACCCGCCCTTTTGGGTCACGACCTTTGCTCGGTCCTACACTCGTCCATCCTTTGGGTCACGACCTTTGCTCGGTACTACACCCGTCCTTTGGGTCACGACCTTTTCTCAGTCCTACACCCGTCCTTTGGGTCACGACCTTTGCTCGGTCCTACACCCGTCCATTGGGTCACGACCTTTGCTCGGTTCTACCCCTGTCCTTTAGGTTACGAACTTTGTTCGGTCCTACACCTGTCCTTTAGGTCACGACCTTTGCTCGTTCCTACACCCGTCCTTTGGGTCACGACCTTTGCTCGGTCCTACACCCGTCCTTTGGGTCACGATCTTTGCTCGGTCCTACACCCGTCCTTTGGGTCACGACCTTTGATCGATCCTACACTCGTTCTTTGGGTCACGACTTTTGTTCGGTCCTACACCCGACCTTTTGGGTCACGACCTTTGCTCGTTCCTACACCCGTCCTTTGGGTCACGACCATTGCTCGGTCCTACACTCATCCTTTGGGTCACGACCTTTGCTCGATCCTACACCGGTCCTTTGGGTCACGACCTTTGCTCGGTCCTACACCCGTCATCTGGGTCACAACCTTTGCTCGGTCCTACACCCGTCATCTGGGTCACGACCTTCACTCGGTCCTACACCCGTCCTATGGGTCACGACCTTCGCTCGGTCCTACACCCGTCCTTTGGGTCACGACCTTCGCTCGGTCCTACACCCATCCTTTGGGTCACGACCTTTGCTCGGTCCTACACCCGTCCTTTAGGTCACGACCTTTGCTCGGTCCTCACCCGTCCTTTGGGTTACGACCTTTGCTCGGTCTTACACCCGCCGTTTGGGTCACGACCTTTGCTCGGTCCTACCCCTGTCCTTTAGGTTACGACCTTTGTTCGGTCCTACACCTGTCCTTTAGGTCACGACCTTTGCTCGGTCCTACACCCGTCCATTGGGTCACAACCTTTGCTCGGTCCTACCCATGTCCTTTTGGGTCACGACCTTTGCTCGGTCCTACACCCGTCCTTTGGGTCACGACCTTCGCTCGGTCCTACACCCGTCCTTTGGGTCACGACCTTTGCTCGGTCCTACACCCGTCCTTTGGGTCACGACCTTTGCTCGGTCCCACACCCGTCCTTTGGGTCACGACCTTTGCTCGGTCTTACACCCGCCTTTTGGGTCACGACCTTTGCTCGGTCCTACCCCTGTCCTTTAGGTTACGACCTTTGTTCGGTCCTACACCTGTCCTTTAGGTCACGACCTTTGCTCGGTCCTACACCCGTCCTTTGGGTCACGACCTTTGCTCGGTCCTACACCCGTCCTTTGGGTCACGATCTTTGCTCGGTCCTACACCCGTCCTTTGGGTCATGACCTTTGATCGGTCCTACACTCGTTCTTTGGGTCACGACTTTTGCTCGGTCCTACACCCGTCCTTTAGGGTCACGACCTTTGCTCGGTCCTACACCCGTCCTTTAGGTCACAACCTTTGCTCGGTCCTACACCCGTCCTTTGGGTCACGACCTTTGCTCGGTCCTACACCCGTCCTTTGGGTCACGACCTTTGCTCGGTCCTACACCCGTCCTTTGGGTCACGACCTTTGCTCGGTCCTACCCCTGTCCTTTAGGTTACGACCTTTGTTCAGTCCTACACCTGTCCTTTAGGTCACGACCTTTGCTCGGTCCTATACCCGTCCTTTGGGTCACGACCTTTGCTCGGTCCTACACCCGTCCTTTGGGTCACGATCTTTGCTTGGTCCTACACCCGTCCTTTGGGTCATGACCTTTGATCGGTCCTACACTCGTTCTTTGGGTCACGACTTTTGCTCGGTCCTACACCCTTCCTTTAGTGTCACGACCTTTGCTCGGTCCTACACCCGTCCTTTAGGTCACAACCTTTGCTCGGTCCTACACCCGTCCTTTGGGTCACGACCTTTGCTCGGTCCTACACCCGTCCTTTGGGTCACGACCTTTGCTCGGTCCTACACCCGTCCTTTGGGTCACGACCTTTGCTCGGTCCTACCCCTGTCCTTTAGGTTACGACCTTTGTTCAGTCCTACACCTGTCCTTTAGGTCACGACCTTTGCTCGGTCCTATACCCGTCCTTTGGGTCACGACCTTTGCTCGGTCCTACACCCGTCCTTTGGGTCATGACCTTTGCTCGGTCCTACACCCGTCCATTGGGTCACGACCTTTGCTCTGTCCTACACCCGTCCTCTGGGTCACGACCTTTGTTCGGTCTTACACCCGTCATATGGGTCACGACCTTCGCTCGGTCCTACACCCGTCCTTTGGGTCACGACCTTCGCTCGGTCATACACCCGTCCTTTGGGTCACGACCTTTGCTCGATCCTACACCCGTCCTTTGGGTCACGACCTTTGCTCGATCCTACACCCGTCCTTTGGGTCACGACCTTTGCTCGATCCTACACCCGTCCTTTGGGTCACGACCTTTGCTCGGTCCTACACCCTTCCTTTGGGTCACGACCTTTGCTCGGTCCTTCACTTGTCCTTTGGGTCACGACCTTTGATCTGTCCTACACCCGTTCTTTGGGTCACAACCTTTGCTCGGTCCTACACCCGCCCTTTTGGGTCACGACCTTTGCTCGGTCCTACACTCGTCCATCCTTTGGGTCACGACCTTTGCTCGGTACTACACCCGTCCTTTGGGTCACGACCTTTTCTCAGTCCTACACCCGTCCTTTGGGTCACGACCTTTGCTCGGTCCTACACCCGTCCATTGGGTCACGACCTTTGCTCGGTCCTACCCCTGTCCTTTAGGTTACGAACTTTGTTCGGTCCTACACCTGTCCTTTAGGTCACGACCTTTGCTCGTTCCTACACCCGTCCTTTGGGTCACGACCTTTGCTCGGTCCTACACCCGTCCTTTGGGTCACGATCTTTGCTCGGTCCTACACCCATCCTTTGGGTCACGACCTTTGATCGATCCTACACTCGTTCTTTGGGTCACGACTTTTGTTCGGTCCTACACCCGACCTTTTGGGTCACGACCTTTGCTCGTTCCTACACCCGTCCTTTGGGTCACGACCATTGCTCGGTCCTACACTCATCCTTTGGGTCACGACCTTTGCTCGATCCTACACCGGTCCTTTGGGTCACGACCTTTGCTCGGTCCTACACCCGTCATCTGGGTCACAACCTTTGCTCGGTCCTACACCCGTCATCTGGGTCACGACCTTCACTCGGTCCTACACCCGTCCTATGGGTCACGACCTTCGCTCGGTCCTACACCCGTCCTTTGGGTCACGACCTTCGCTCGGTCCTACACCCATCCTTTGGGTCACGACCTTTGCTCGGTCCTACACCCGTCCTTTAGGTCACGACCTTTGCTCGGTCCTCACCCGTCCTTTGGGTTACGACCTTTGCTCGGTCTTACACCCGCCGTTTGGGTCACGACCTTTGCTCGGTCCCACACCCATCCTTTGAGTCACGACCTTTGCTCGGTCATACACCCGTCCTTTGGGTCACGACGTTTGCGAGGTCCTACACCCGTCCTTTGGGTCAGGACCTTTGCTCGATCCTACACCCGTCCCTTGGGTCACGATCTTTGCTCGGTCCCACACCCGTCCTTTGGGTCACAACTTTTGCTCGGTCCTACACCCGTCCTTTGGGTCACAACTTTTGCTCGGTCCTACACCCGTCCTTTTGGGTCACGACCTTTGCTCGGTCCCACACCCGTCCTTTGCGTCACGACCTTTGCTCGGTCCCACACCCGTCCTTTGAGTCACGACCTTTGCTCGGTCCTACACCCGTCCTTTGGGTCACGACCTTTGCGAGGTCCTACACCCGTTCTTTGGGTCACGACCTTTGCTCGGTCCTACACCCGTCCTTTTGGGTCACGACCTTTGCTCGGTCCTACACCCGTCCTTTGGGTCATGACCTTTGCTCGGTCCTACACCCGTCTTTTGGGTCACGACCTTTGCTCGGTCCTACACCCGTCCTTTGGGTCACGGCCTTTGCTTGGTCCTACACGCGTCCTTTGGGTCACTACCTTTGCTCGGTCCTACACCCTTCCTTTGGGTCACGACCTTTGCTCGGTCCTACACTCGTCCTTTGGGTCACGACCTTTGATCTGTCCTACACCCGTTCTTTGGGTCACAACCTTTGGTCGGTCCTACACCCGTCCTTTGGGTCACGACCTTTGCTCGGTCCTACACCCGTCCTTTGGGTCACGATCTTTGCTCGGTCCTACACCCGTCCTTTGGGTCATGACCTTTGATCGGTCCTACACTCGTTCTTTGGGTCACGACTTTTGCTCGGTCCTACACCCTTCCTTTAGTGTCACGACCTTTGCTCGGTCCTACACCCGTCCTTTGGGTCACGACCTTTGCTCGGTCCTACACCCGTCCTTTTGGGTCACGACCTTTGCTTGGTCCCACACCCGTCCTTTGGGTCACGACCTTTGCTTGGTCCCACACCCATCCTTTGGGTCACGACCTTTGCTCGGTCCTACACCCATCCTTTGGGTCACGGCATTTGCTCGATCCTACACCCATCCTTTGGGTCACGACCTTTGCGCGGTCCTACACCCGTCCTTTGGGTCATGACCTTTGATCGGTCCTACACTCGTTCTTTTGGTCACGACTTTTGCTCGGTCCTACACCCGTCCTTTAGGGTCACGACCTTTGCTCGGTCCTACACCCGTCCTTTAGGTCAAAACCTTTGCTCGGTCCTACACCCGTCCTTTGGGTCACGACCTTTGCTCGGTCCTACACCCGTTCTTTGGGTCACAACCTTTGCTCGGTCCTACACCCTTCCTTTGGGTCACGACCTTTGCTCGGTCCCACACCCGTCCTTTGAGTCACGACCTTTGCTCGGTCCTACACCCGTCCTTTGGGTCACGACCTTCGCTCGGTCCCATACCCTTCCTTTGGGTCACGACCTTTGCTCGGTCCCACACCCGTCCTTTGAGTCACGACCTTTGCGAGGTCCTACACCCGTCCTTTGGGTCACGACCTTTGCGAGGTCCTACACCCGTCTTTTGGGTCACGACCTTTGCTCGGTCCTACACCCGTCCTTTGGGTCACGGCCTTTGCTCGGTCCTACACGCGTCCTTTGGGTCACTACCTTTGCTCGGTCCTACACCCTTCCTTTCGGTCACGACCTTTGCTCGGTCCTACACTCGTCCTTTGGGTCACGACCTTTGATCTGTCCTACACCCGTTCTTTGGGTCACAACCTTTGCTCGGTCCTACACCCGTCCTTTTGGGTCACGACCTTTGCTCGGTCCTACACTCGTCCGTCCTTTGGGTCACGACCTTTGCTTGGTCCTACACCCGTCCTTTGGGTCAAAACCTTTGCTCGGTCCTACACCCGTCCTTTGGGTCACGACCTTTGCGAGGTCCTACACCCGTCTTTTGGGTCACAACCTTTGCTCGGTCCTACACCCGTCCTTTGGCTCACGGCCTTTGCTCGGTCCTACACACGTCCTTTGGGTCACTACCTTTGCTCGGTCCTACACCCTTCCTTTGGGTCACGACCTTTGCTCGGTCCTACACACGTCCTTTGGGTCACTACCTTTGCTCGGTCCTACACCCTTCCTTTGGGTCACGACCTTTGCTCGGTCCTACACTCGTCCTTTGGGTCACGACCTTTGATCTGTCCTACATCCGTTCTTTGGGTCACAACCTTTGCTCGGTCCTACACCCGTCCTTTTGGGTCACGACCTTTACTCGGTCCTACACTCGTCCGTCCTTTGGGTCACGACCTTTGCTCGGTACTACACCCGTCCTCTGGGTCACGACCTTTGCTCGGTCTTACACCCGTCATATGGGTCACGACCTTCGCTCGGTCCTACACCCGTCCTTTGGGTCACGACCTTCGCTCGGTCCCATACCCGTCCTTTGGGTCACGACCTTTGCTCGGTCCCACACCCGTCCTTTGAGTCACGACCTTTGCTCGGTCCTACACCCGTCCTTTGGGTCACGACCTTCGCTCGGTCCTACACCCGTCCTTTGGGTCACGACCTTTGCTCGATCCTACACCCGTCCTTTGGGTCACGACCTTTGCTCGGTCCTACACCCTTCCTTTAGGTCACGACCTTTGCTCGGTCCTACACCCGTCCCTTGGGTCACGATCTTTGCTCGGTCCTACACCCGTCCTTTGGGTCACTACCTTTGCTCGGTCCTACACCCGTCCTTTTGGGTCACGACCTTTGCTTGGTCCCACACCCGTCCTTTGGGTCACGACCTTTGCTTGGTCCCACACCCATCCTTTGGGTCACGACCTTTGCTCGGTCCTACACCCATCCTTTGGGTCACGGCATTTGCTCGGTCCTACACCCATCCTTTGGGTCACGACCTTTGCGCGGTCCTACACCCGTCCTTTGGGTCATGACCTTTGATCGGTCCTACACTCGTTCTTTTGGTCACGACTTTTGCTCGGTCCTACACCCGTCCTTTAGGGTCACGACCTTTGCTCGGTCCTACACCCGTCCTTTAGGTCAAAACCTTTGCTCGGTCCTACACCCGTCCTTTGGGTCACGACCTTTGCTCGATCCTACACCCGTCCTTTGGGTCACGACCTTTGCTCGGTCCTACACCCTTCCTTTGGGTCACGACCTTTGCTCGGTCCCACACCCGTCCTTTGAGTCACGACCTTTGCTCGGTCCTACACCCGTCCTTTGGGTCACGACCTTCGCTCGGTCCCATACCCGTCCTTTGGGTCACGACCTTTGCTCGGTCCCACACCCGTCCTTTGAGTCACGACCTTTGCTCGGTCCTACACCCGTCCTTTGGGTCACGACCTTTGCGAGGTCCTACACCCGTCTTTTGGGTCACGACCTTTGCTCGGTCCTACACCCGTCCTTTGGGTCACGGCCTTTGCTCGGTCCTACACGCGTCCTTTGGGTCACTACCTTTGCTCGGTCCTACACCCTTCCTTTCGGTCACGACCTTTGCTCGGTCCTACACTCGTCCTTTGGGTCAGGACCTTTGATCTGTCCTACACCCGTTCTTTGGGTCACAACCTTTGCTCGGTCCTACACCCGTCCTTTTGGGTCACGACCTTTGCTCGGTCCTACACTCGTCCGTCCTTTGGGTCACGACCTTTGCTTGGTCCTACACCCGTCCTTTAGGTCAAAACCTTTGCTCGATCCTACACCCGTCTCTTGGGTCACGAACTTTTGCTCGGTCCTACACCCGTCCTTTTGGGTCACGACCTTTGCTCGGTCCCACACCCGTCCTTTTGGTCACGACCTTTGCTCGGTCCCACACCCGTCCTTTGAATCACGACCTTTGCTCGGTCCTACACCCGTCCTTTGGGTCACGACCTCTACGAGGTCCTACACCCGTCTTTTGGGTCACGACCTTTGCTCGGTCCTACACCCGTCCTTTGGGTCACGGCCTTTGCTCGGTCCTACACGCGTCCTTTGGGTCACGACCTTTGCTCGGTCCTACACCCTTCCTTTGGGTCACGACCTTTGCTCGGTCCTACACTCGTCCTTTGGGTCACGACCTTTGATCTGTCCTACACCCGTTCTTTGGGTCACAACCTTTGCTCGGTCCTACACCCGTCCTTTTGGGTCACGACCTTTGCTCGGTCCTACACTCGTCCGTCCTTTGGGTCACGACCTTTGCTCGGTACTACACCCGTCCTTTGGGTCACGACCTTTTCTCAGTCCTACACCCGTCCTTTGGGTCACGACCATTGCTCGGTCCTACACCCGTCCATTGGGTCACGACCTTTGCTCGGTCCTACCCCTGTCCTTTTGGGTCACGACCTTTACTCGGTCCTACACCCGTCCCTTGGGTCACGATCTTTGCTCGATCCTACACCCGTCCTTTGGATCACTACCTTTGCTCGGTCCTACACCCGTCCTTTTGGGTCATGACCTTTGCTCGGTCCCACACCCGTCCTTTGGGTCACGACCTTTGCTCGGTCCTACACCCGTCCTTTGGGTCACGACCTTTGCGAGGTCCTACACCCGTTCTTTGGGTCACGACCTTTGCTCGGTCCTACACCCGTCCTTTTGGGTCACGACCTTTGCTCGGTCCTACACCCGTCCTTTGGGTCATGACCTTTGCTCGGTCCTACACCCGTCTTTTGGGTCACGACCTTTGCTCGGTCCTACACCCGTCCTTTGGGTCACGGCCTTTGCTTGGTCCTACACGCGTCCTTTGGGTCACTACCTTTGCTCGGTCCTACACCCTTCCTTTGGGTCACGACCTTTGCTCGGTCCTACACTCGTCCTTTGGGTCACGACCTTTGATCTGTCCTACACCCGTTCTTTGGGTCACAACCTTTGGTCGGTCCTACACCCGTCCTTTGGGTCACGACCTTTGCTCGGTCCTACACCCGTCCTTTGGGTCACGATCTTTGCTCGGTCCTACACCCGTCCTTTGGGTCATGACCTTTGATCGGTCCTACACTCGTTCTTTGGGTCACGACTTTTGCTCGGTCCTACACCCTTCCTTTAGTGTCACGACCTTTGCTCGGTCCTACACCCGTCCTTTGGGTCACGACCTTTGCTCGGTCCTACACCCGTCCTTTTGGGTCACGACCTTTGCTTGGTCCCACACCCGTCCTTTGGGTCACGACCTTTGCTTGGTCCCACACCCATCCTTTGGGTCACGACCTTTGCTCGGTCCTACACCCATCCTTTGGGTCACGGCATTTGCTCGATCCTACACCCATCCTTTGGGTCACGACCTTTGCGCGGTCCTACACCCGTCCTTTGGGTCATGACCTTTGATCGGTCCTACACTCGTTCTTTTGGTCACGACTTTTGCTCGGTCCTACACCCGTCCTTTAGGGTCACGACCTTTGCTCGGTCCTACACCCGTCCTTTAGGTCAAAACCTTTGCTCGGTCCTACACCCGTCCTTTGGGTCACGACCTTTGCTCGATCCTACACCCGTCCTTTGGGTCACGACCTTTGCTCGGTCCTACACCCTTCCTTTGGGTCACGACCTTTGCTCGGTCCCACACCCGTCCTTTGAGTCACGACCTTTGCTCGGTCCTACACCCGTCCTTTGGGTCACGACCTTCGCTCGGTCCCATACCCGTCCTTTGGGTCACGACCTTTGCTCGGTCCCACACCCGTCCTTTGAGTCACGACCTTTGCTCGGTCCTACACCCGTCCTTTGGGTCACGACCTTTGCGAGGTCCTACACCCGTCTTTTGGGTCACGACCTTTGCTCGGTCCTACACCCGTCCTTTGGGTCACGGCCTTTGCTCGGTCCTACACGCGTCCTTTGGGTCACTACCTTTGCTCGGTCCTACACCCTTCCTTTCGGTCACGACCTTTGCTCGGTCCTACACTCGTCCTTTGGGTCAGGACCTTTGATCTGTCCTACACCCGTTCTTTGGGTCACAACCTTTGCTCGGTCCTACACCCGTCCTTTTGGGTCACGACCTTTGCTCGGTCCTACACTCGTCCGTCCTTTGGGTCACGACCTTTGCTTGGTCCTACACCCGTCCTTTAGGTCAAAACCTTTGCTCGATCCTACACCCGTCTCTTGGGTCACGAACTTTTGCTCGGTCCTACACCCGTCCTTTTGGGTCACGACCTTTGCTCGGTCCCACACCCGTCCTTTTGGTCACGACCTTTGCTCGGTCCCACACCCGTCCTTTGAATCACGACCTTTGCTCGGTCCTACACCCGTCCTTTGGGTCACGACCTCTACGAGGTCCTACACCCGTCTTTTGGGTCACGACCTTTGCTCGGTCCTACACCCGTCCTTTGGGTCACGGCCTTTGCTCGGTCCTACACGCGTCCTTTGGGTCACGACCTTTGCTCGGTCCTACACCCTTCCTTTGGGTCACGACCTTTGATCTGTCCTACACCCGTTCTTTGGGTCACAACCTTTGCTCGGTCCTACACCCGTCCTTTTGGGTCACGACCTTTGCTCGGTCCTACACTCGTCCGTCCTTTGGGTCACGACCTTTGCTCGGTACTACACCCGTCCTTTGGGTCACGACCTTTTCTCAGTCCTACACCCGTCCTTTGGGTCACGACCATTGCTCGGTCCTACACCCGTCCATTGGGTCACGACCTTTGCTCGGTCCTACCCCTGTCCTTTTGGGTCACGACCTTTACTCGGTCCTACACCCGTCCCTTGGGTCACGATCTTTGCTCGATCCTACACCCGTCCTTTGGATCACTACCTTTGCTCGGTCCTACACCCGTCCTTTTGGGTCATGACCTTTGCTCGGTCCCACACCCGTCCTTTGGGTCACGACCTTTGCTCGGTCCTACACCCGTCCTTTGGGTCACGACCTTTGCGAGGTCCTACACCCGTTCTTTGGGTCACGACCTTTGCTCGGTCCTACACCCGTCCTTTTGGGTCACGACCTTTGCTCGGTCCTACACCCGTCCTTTGGGTCATGACCTTTGCTCGGTCCTACACCCGTCTTTTGGGTCACGACCTTTGCTCGGTCCTACACCCGTCCTTTGGGTCACGGCCTTTGCTTGGTCCTACACGCGTCCTTTGGGTCACTACCTTTGCTCGGTCCTACACCCTTCCTTTGGGTCACGACCTTTGCTCGGTCCTACACTCGTCCTTTGGGTCACGACCTTTGATCTGTCCTACACCCGTTCTTTGGGTCACAACCTTTGGTCGGTCCTACACCCGTCCTTTGGGTCACGACCTTTGCTCGGTCCTACACCCGTCCTTTGGGTCACGATCTTTGCTCGGTCCTACACCCGTCCTTTGGGTCATGACCTTTGATCGGTCCTACACTCGTTCTTTGGGTCACGACTTTTGCTCGGTCCTACACCCTTCCTTTAGTGTCACGACCTTTGCTCGGTCCTACACCCGTCCTTTGGGTCACGACCTTTGCTCGGTCCTACACCCGTCCTTTTGGGTCACGACCTTTGCTTGGTCCCACACCCGTCCTTTGGGTCACGACCTTTGCTTGGTCCCACACCCATCCTTTGGGTCACGACCTTTGCTCGGTCCTACACCCATCCTTTGGGTCACGGCATTTGCTCGATCCTACACCCATCCTTTGGGTCACGACCTTTGCGCGGTCCTACACCCGTCCTTTGGGTCATGACCTTTGATCGGTCCTACACTCGTTCTTTTGGTCACGACTTTTGCTCGGTCCTACACCCGTCCTTTAGGGTCACGACCTTTGCTCGGTCCTACACCCGTCCTTTAGGTCAAAACCTTTGCTCGGTCCTACACCCGTCCTTTGGGTCACGACCTTTGCTCGGTCCTACACCCGTTCTTTGGGTCACGACCTTTGCTCGGTCCTACACCCTTCCTTTGGGTCACGACCTTTGCTCGGTCCCACACCCGTCCTTTGAGTCACGACCTTTGCTCGGTCCTACACCCGTCCTTTGGGTCACGACCTTCGCTCGGTCCCATACCCTTCCTTTGGGTCACGACCTTTGCTCGGTCCCACACCCGTCCTTTGAGTCACGACCTTTGCGAGGTCCTACACCCGTCCTTTGGGTCACGACCTTTGCGAGGTCCTACACCCGTCTTTTGGGTCACGACCTTTGCTCGGTCCTACACCCGTCCTTTGGGTCACGGCCTTTGCTCGGTCCTACACGCGTCCTTTGGGTCACTACCTTTGCTCGGTCCTACACCCTTCCTTTCGGTCACGACCTTTGCTCGGTCCTACACTCGTCCTTTGGGTCACGACCTTTGATCTGTCCTACACCCGTTCTTTGGGTCACAACCTTTGCTCGGTCCTACACCCGTCCTTTTGGGTCACGACCTTTGCTCGGTCCTACACTCGTCCGTCCTTTGGGTCACGACCTTTGCTTGGTCCTACACCCGTCCTTTGGGTCAAAACCTTTGCTCGGTCCTACACCCGTCCTTTGGGTCACGACCTTTGCGAGGTCCTACACCCGTCTTTTGGGTCACAACCTTTGCTCGGTCCTACACCCGTCCTTTGGCTCACGGCCTTTGCTCGGTCCTACACACGTCCTTTGGGTCACTACCTTTGCTCGGTCCTACACCCTTCCTTTGGGTCACGACCTTTGCTCGGTCCTACACACGTCCTTTGGGTCACTACCTTTGCTCGGTCCTACACCCTTCCTTTGGGTCACGACCTTTGCTCGGTCCTACACCCGTCCTTTTGGGTCACGACCTTTGCTCGGTCCTACACTCGTCCGTCCTTTGGGTCACGACCTTTGCTCGGTACTACACCCGTCCTTTGGGTCACGACCTTTTCTCAGTCCTACACCCGTCCTTTGGGTCACGACCATTGCTCGGTCCTACACCCGTCCATTGGGTCACGACCTTTGCTCGGTCCTACCCCTGTCCTTTTGGGTCACGACCTTTACTCGGTCCTACACCCGTCCCTTGGGTCACGATCTTTGCTCGATCCTACACCCGTCCTTTGGATCACTACCTTTGCTCGGTCCTACACCCGTCCTTTTGGGTCATGACCTTTGCTCGGTCCCACACCCGTCCTTTGGGTCACGACCTTTGCTCGGTCCTACACCCGTCCTTTGGGTCACGACCTTTGCGAGGTCCTACACCCGTTCTTTGGGTCACGACCTTTGCTCGGTCCTACACCCGTCCTTTTGGGTCACGACCTTTGCTCGGTCCTACACCCGTCCTTTGGGTCATGACCTTTGCTCGGTCCTACACCCGTCTTTTGGGTCACGACCTTTGCTCGGTCCTACACCCGTCCTTTGGGTCACGGCCTTTGCTTGGTCCTACACGCGTCCTTTGGGTCACTACCTTTGCTCGGTCCTACACCCTTCCTTTGGGTCACGACCTTTGCTCGGTCCTACACTCGTCCTTTGGGTCACGACCTTTGATCTGTCCTACACCCGTTCTTTGGGTCACAACCTTTGGTCGGTCCTACACCCGTCCTTTGGGTCACGACCTTTGCTCGGTCCTACACCCGTCCTTTGGGTCACGATCTTTGCTCGGTCCTACACCCGTCCTTTGGGTCATGACCTTTGATCGGTCCTACACTCGTTCTTTGGGTCACGACTTTTGCTCGGTCCTACACCCTTCCTTTAGTGTCACGACCTTTGCTCGGTCCTACACCCGTCCTTTGGGTCACGACCTTTGCTCGGTCCTACACCCGTCCTTTTGGGTCACGACCTTTGCTTGGTCCCACACCCGTCCTTTGGGTCACGACCTTTGCTTGGTCCCACACCCATCCTTTGGGTCACGACCTTTGCTCGGTCCTACACCCATCCTTTGGGTCACGGCATTTGCTCGATCCTACACCCATCCTTTGGGTCACGACCTTTGCGCGGTCCTACACCCGTCCTTTGGGTCATGACCTTTGATCGGTCCTACACTCGTTCTTTTGGTCACGACTTTTGCTCGGTCCTACACCCGTCCTTTAGGGTCACGACCTTTGCTCGGTCCTACACCCGTCCTTTAGGTCAAAACCTTTGCTCGGTCCTACACCCGTCCTTTGGGTCACGACCTTTGCTCGGTCCTACACCCGTTCTTTGGGTCACGACCTTTGCTCGGTCCTACACCCTTCCTTTGGGTCACGACCTTTGCTCGGTCCCACACCCGTCCTTTGAGTCACGACCTTTGCTCGGTCCTACACCCGTCCTTTGGGTCACGACCTTCGCTCGGTCCCATACCCTTCCTTTGGGTCACGACCTTTGCTCGGTCCCACACCCGTCCTTTGAGTCACGACCTTTGCGAGGTCCTACACCCGTCCTTTGGGTCACGACCTTTGCGAGGTCCTACACCCGTCTTTTGGGTCACGACCTTTGCTCGGTCCTACACCCGTCCTTTGGGTCACGGCCTTTGCTCGGTCCTACACGCGTCCTTTGGGTCACTACCTTTGCTCGGTCCTACACCCTTCCTTTCGGTCACGACCTTTGCTCGGTCCTACACTCGTCCTTTGGGTCACGACCTTTGATCTGTCCTACACCCGTTCTTTGGGTCACAACCTTTGCTCGGTCCTACACCCGTCCTTTTGGGTCACGACCTTTGCTCGGTCCTACACTCGTCCGTCCTTTGGGTCACGACCTTTGCTTGGTCCTACACCCGTCCTTTGGGTCAAAACCTTTGCTCGGTCCTACACCCGTCCTTTGGGTCACGACCTTTGCGAGGTCCTACACCCGTCTTTTGGGTCACAACCTTTGCTCGGTCCTACACCCGTCCTTTGGCTCACGGCCTTTGCTCGGTCCTACACACGTCCTTTGGGTCACTACCTTTGCTCGGTCCTACACCCTTCCTTTGGGTCACGACCTTTGCTCGGTCCTACACATGTCCTTTGGGTCACTACCTTTGCTCGGTCCTACACCCTTCCTTTGGGTCACGACCTTTGCTCGGTCCTACACTCGTCCTTTGGGTCACGACCTTTGATCTGTCCTACATCCGTTCTTTGGGTCACAACCTTTGCTCGGTCCTACACCCGTCCTTTTGGGTCACGACCTTTACTCGGTCCTACACTCGTCCGTCCTTTGGGTCACGACCTTTGCTCGGTACTACACCCGTCCTCTGGGTCACGACCTTTGCTCGGTCTTACACCCGTCATATGGGTCACGACCTTCGCTCGGTCCTACACCCGTCCTTTGGGTCACGACCTTCGCTCGGTCCCATACCCGTCCTTTGGGTCACGACCTTTGCTCGGTCCCACACCCGTCCTTTGAGTCACGACCTTTGCTCGGTCCTACACCCGTCCTTTGGGTCACGACCTTCGCTCGGTCCTACACCCGTCCTTTGGGTCACGACCTTTGCTCGATCCTACACCCGTCCTTTGGGTCACGACCTTTGCTCGGTCCTACACCCTTCCTTTAGGTCACGACCTTTGCTCGGTCCTACACCCGTCCCTTGGGTCACGATCTTTGCTCGGTCCTACACCCGTCCTTTGGGTCACTACCTTTGCTCGGTCCTACACCCGTCCTTTTGGGTCACGACCTTTGCTTGGTCCCACACCCGTCCATTGGGTCACGACCTTTGCTTGGTCCCACACCCATCCTTTGGGTCACGACCTTTGCTCGGTCCTACACCCATCCTTTGGGTCACGGCATTTGCTCGGTCCTACACCCATCCTTTGGGTCACGACCTTTGCGCGGTCCTACACCCGTCCTTTGGGTCATGACCTTTGATCGGTCCTACACTCGTTCTTTTGGTCACGACTTTTGCTCGGTCCTACACCCGTCCTTTAGGGTCACGACCTTTGCTCGGTCCTACACCCGTCCTTTAGGTCAAAACCTTTGCTCGGTCCTACACCCGTCCTTTGGGTCACGACCTTTGCTCGATCCTACACCCGTCCTTTGGGTCACGACCTTTGCTCGGTCCTACACCCTTCCTTTGGGTCACGACCTTTGCTCGGTCCCACACCCGTCCTTTGAGTCACGACCTTTGCTCGGTCCTACACCCGTCCTTTGGGTCACGACCTTCGCTCGGTCCCATACCCGTCCTTTGGGTCACGACCTTTGCTCGGTCCCACACCCGTCCTTTGAGTCACGACCTTTGCTCGGTCCTACACCCGTCCTTTGGGTCACGACCTTTGCGAGGTCCTACACCCGTCTTTTGGGTCACGACCTTTGCTCGGTCCTACACCCGTCCTTTGGGTCACGGCCTTTGCTCGGTCCTACACGCGTCCTTTGGGTCACTACCTTTGCTCGGTCCTACACCCTTCCTTTCGGTCACGACCTTTGCTCGGGCCTACACTCGTCCTTTGGGTCAGGACCTTTGATCTGTCCTACACCCGTTCTTTGGGTCACAACCTTTGCTCGGTCCTACACCCGTCCTTTTGGGTCACGACCTTTGCTCGGTCCTACACTCGTCCGTCCTTTGGGTCACGACCTTTGCTTGGTCCTACACCCGTCCTTTAGGTCAAAACCTTTGCTCGATCCTACACCCGTCTCTTGGGTCACGAACTTTTGCTCGGTCCTACACCCGTCCTTTTGGGTCACGACCTTTGCTCGGTCCCACACCCGTCCTTTTGGTCACGACCTTTGCTCGGTCCCACACCCATCCTTTGAATCACGACCTTTGCTCGGTCCTACACCCGTCCTTTGGGTCACGACCTCTACGAGGTCCTACACCCGTCTTTTGGGTCACGACCTTTGCTCGGTCCTACACCCGTCCTTTGGGTCACGGCCTTTGCTCGGTCCTACACGCGTCCTTTGGGTCACGACCTTTGCTCGGTCCTACACCCTTCCTTTGGGTCACGACCTTTGCTCGGTCCTACACTCGTCCTTTGGGTCACGACCTTTGATCTGTCCTACACCCGTTCTTTGGGTCACAACCTTTGCTCGGTCCTACACCCGTCCTTTTGGGTCACGACCTTTGCTCGGTCCTACACTCGTCCGTCCTTTGGGTCACGACCTTTGCTCGGTACTACACCCGTCCTTTGGGTCACGACCTTTTCTCAGTCCTACACCCGTCCTTTGGGTCACGACCATTGCTCGGTCCTACACCCGTCCATTGGGTCACGACCTTTGCTCGGTCCTACCCCTGTCCTTTTGGGTCACGACCTTTACTCGGTCCTACACCCGTCCCTTGGGTCACGATCTTTGCTCGATCCTACACCCGTCCTTTGGATCACTACCTTTGCTCGGTCCTACACCCGTCCTTTTGGGTCATGACCTTTGCTCGGTCCCACACCCGTCCTTTGGGTCACGACCTTTCCTCGATCCCACACATATCCTTTGAGTCACAACCTTTGCTCGGTCATACCCCAGTCCTTTGGGTCACGACGTTTGCGAGGTCCTACACCCGTCCTTTGGGTCAGGACCTTTGCTCGATCCTACACCCGTCCCTTGGGTCACGATCTTTGCTCGGTCCTACACCCGTCCTTTGGGTCACAACTTTTGCTCGGTCCTACACCCGTCCTTTTGGGTCACGACCTTTGCTCGGTCCCACACCCGTCCTTTGGGTCACGACCTTTGCTCGGTCCCACACCCGTCCTTTGAGTCACGACCTTTGCTCGGTCCTACACCCGTCCTTTGGGTCAAAACCTTTGCTCGGTCCTACACCCGTCCTTTGGGTCACGACCTTTGCGAGGTCCTACACCAGTCTTTTGGGTCACGACCTTTGCTCGGTCCTACACCCGTCCTTTGGCTCACGGCCTTTGCTCGGTCCTACACACGTCCTTTGGGTCACTACCTTTGCTCGGTCCTACACCCTTCCTTTGGGTCACGACCTTTGCTCGGTCCTACACACGTCCTTTGGGTCACTACCTTTGCTCGGTCCTACACCCGTCCTTTTGGGTCACGACCTTTGTTCGGTCCTACACTCGTCCGTCCTTTGGGTCACGACCTTTGCTCGGTACTACACCCGTCCTTTGGGTCACGACCTTCGCTCGGTCCCATACCCGTCCTTTGGGTCACGACCTTTGCTCGGTCCCACACCCGTCCTTTGAGTCACGACCTTTGCTCGGTCCTACACCCGTCCTTTGGGTCACGACCTTTGCGAGGTCCTACACCCGTCTTTTGGGTCACGACCTTTGCTCGGTCCTACACCCGTCCTTTGGGTCACGGCCTTTGCTCGGTCCTACACGCGTCCTTTGGGTCACTACCTTTGCTCGGTCCTACACCCTTCCTTTCGGTCACGACCTTTGCTCGGTCCTACACTCGTCCTTTGGGTCAGGACCTTTGATCTGTCCTACACCCGTTCTTTGGGTCACAACCTTTGCTCGGTCCTACACCCGTCCTTTTGGGTCACGACCTTTGCTCGGTCCTACACTCGTCCGTCCTTTGGGTCACGACCTTTGCTTGGTCCTACACCCGTCCTTTAGGTCAAAACCTTTGCTCGATCCTACACCCGTCTCTTGGGTCACGAACTTTTGCTCGGTCCTACACCCGTCCTTTTGGGTCACGACCTTTGCTCGGTCCCACACCCGTCCTTTTGGTCACGACCTTTGCTCGGTCCCACACCCATCCTTTGAATCACGACCTTTGCTCGGTCCTACACCCGTCCTTTGGGTCACGACCTCTACGAGGTCCTACACCCGTCTTTTGGGTCACGACCTTTGCTCGGTCCTACACCCGTCCTTTGGGTCACGGCCTTTGCTCGGTCCTACACGCGTCCTTTGGGTCACGACCTTTGCTCGGTCCTACACCCTTCCTTTGGGTCACGACCTTTGCTCGGTCCTACACTCGTCCTTTGGGTCACGACCTTTGATCTGTCCTACACCCGTTCTTTGGGTCACAACCTTTGCTCGGTCCTACACCCGTCCTTTTGGGTCACGACCTTTGCTCGGTCCTACACTCGTCCGTCCTTTGGGTCACGACCTTTGCTCGGTACTACACCCGTCCTTTGGGTCACGACCTTTTCTCAGTCCTACACCCGTCCTTTGGGTCACGACCATTGCTCGGTCCTACACCCGTCCATTGGGTCACGACCTTTGCTCGGTCCTACCCCTGTCCTTTTGGGTCACGACCTTTACTCGGTCCTACACCCGTCCCTTGGGTCACGATCTTTGCTCGATCCTACACCCGTCCTTTGGATCACTACCTTTGCTCGGTCCTACACCCGTCCTTTTGGGTCATGACCTTTGCTCGGTCCCACACCCGTCCTTTGGGTCACGACCTTTCCTCGATCCCACACATATCCTTTGAGTCACAACCTTTGCTCGGTCATACCCCAGTCCTTTGGGTCACGACGTTTGCGAGGTCCTACACCCGTCCTTTGGGTCAGGACCTTTGCTCGATCCTACACCCGTCCCTTGGGTCACGATCTTTGCTCGGTCCTACACCCGTCCTTTGGGTCACAACTTTTGCTCGGTCCTACACCCGTCCTTTTGGGTCACGACCTTTGCTCGGTCCCACACCCGTCCTTTGGGTCACGACCTTTGCTCGGTCCCACACCCGTCCTTTGAGTCACGACCTTTGCTCGGTCCTACACCCGTCCTTTGGGTCAAAACCTTTGCTCGGTCCTACACCCGTCCTTTGGGTCACGACCTTTGCGAGGTCCTACACCAGTCTTTTGGGTCACGACCTTTGCTCGGTCCTACACCCGTCCTTTGGCTCACGGCCTTTGCTCGGTCCTACACACGTCCTTTGGGTCACTACCTTTGCTCGGTCCTACACCCTTCCTTTGGGTCACGACCTTTGCTCGGTCCTACACACGTCCTTTGGGTCACTACCTTTGCTCGGTCCTACACCCGTCCTTTTGGGTCACGACCTTTGTTCGGTCCTACACTCGTCCGTCCTTTGGGTCACGACCTTTGCTCGGTACTACACCCGTCCTTTGGGTCACGACCTTTTCTCAGTCCTACACCCGTCCTTTGGGTCACGACCATTGCTCGGTCCTACACCCGTCCATTGGGTCACGACCTTTGCTCGATCCTACCCCTGTCCTTTTAGGTCACGACCTTTGCTTGGTCCTACACCCGTCCCTTGGGTCACGATCTTTGCTCGGTCCTACACCCGTCCTTTGGGTCACTACCTTTGCTCGGTCCTACACCCGTCCTTTTGGGTCACGACCTTTGCTTGGTCCCACACCCGTCCTTTGGGTCACGACCTTTGCTTGGTCCCACACCCATCCTTTGGGTCACGACCTTTGCTCGGTCCTACACCCATCCTTTGGGTCACGGCATTTGCTCGGTCCTACACCCATCCTTTGGGTCACGACCTTTGCGCGGTCCTACACCCGTCCTTTGGGTCATGACCTTTGATCGGTCCTACACTCGTTCTTTTGGTCACGACTTTTGCTCGGTCCTACACCCGTCCTTTAGGGTCACGACCTTTGCTCGGTCCTACACCCGTCCTTTAGGTCAAAACCTTTGCTCGGTCCTACACCCGTCCTTTGGGTCACGACCTTTGCTCGATCCTACACCCGTCCTTTGGGTCACGACCTTTGCTCGGTCCTACACCCTTCCTTTGGGTCACGACCTTTGCTCGGTCCCACACCCGTCCTTTGAGTCACGACCTTTGCTCGGTCCTACACCCGTCCTTTGGGTCACGACCTTCGCTCGGTCCCATACCCGTCCTTTGGGTCACGACCTTTGCTCGGTCCCACACCCGTCCTTTGAGTCACGACCTTTGCTCGGTCCTACACCCGTCCTTTGGGTCACGACCTTTGCGAGGTCCTACACCCGTCTTTTGGGTCACGACCTTTGCTCGGTCCTACACCCGTCCTTTGGGTCACGGCCTTTGCTCGGTCCTACACGCGTCCTTTGGGTCACTACCTTTGCTCGGTCCTACACCCTTCCTTTCGGTCACGACCTTTGCTCGGTCCTACACTCGTCCTTTGGGTCAGGACCTTTGATCTGTCCTACACCCGTTCTTTGGGTCACAACCTTTGCTCGGTCCTACACCCGTCCTTTTGGGTCACGACCTTTGCTCGGTCCTACACTCGTCCGTCCTTTGGGTCACGACCTTTGCTTGGTCCTACACCCGTCCTTTAGGTCAAAACCTTTGCTCGATCCTACACCCGTCTCTTGGGTCACGAACTTTTGCTCGGTCCTACACCCGTCCTTTTGGGTCACGACCTTTGCTCGGTCCCACACCCGTCCTTTTGGTCACGACCTTTGCTCGGTCCCACACCCGTCCTTTGAATCACGACCTTTGCTCGGTCCTACACCCGTCCTTTGGGTCACGACCTCTACGAGGTCCTACACCCGTCTTTTGGGTCACGACCTTTGCTCGGTCCTACACCCGTCCTTTGGGTCACGGCCTTTGCTCGGTCCTACACGCGTCCTTTGGGTCACGACCTTTGCTCGGTCCTACACCCTTCCTTTGGGTCACGACCTTTGCTCGGTCCTACACTCGTCCTTTGGGTCACGACCTTTGATCTGTCCTACACCCGTTCTTTGGGTCACAACCTTTGCTCGGTCCTACACCCGTCCTTTTGGGTCACGACCTTTGCTCGGTCCTACACTCGTCCGTCCTTTGGGTCACGACCTTTGCTCGGTACTACACCCGTCCTTTGGGTCACGACCTTTTCTCAGTCCTACACCCGTCCTTTGGGTCACGACCATTGCTCGGTCCTACACCCGTCCATTGGGTCACGACCTTTGCTCGGTCCTACCCCTGTCCTTTTGGGTCACGACCTTTACTCGGTCCTACACCCGTCCCTTGGGTCACGATCTTTGCTCGATCCTACACCCGTCCTTTGGATCACTACCTTTGCTCGGTCCTACACCCGTCCTTTTGGGTCATGACCTTTGCTCGGTCCCACACCCGTCCTTTGGGTCACGACCTTTCCTCGATCCCACACATATCCTTTGAGTCACAACCTTTGCTCGGTCATACCCCAGTCCTTTGGGTCACGACGTTTGCGAGGTCCTACACCCGTCCTTTGGGTCAGGACCTTTGCTCGATCCTACACCCGTCCCTTGGGTCACGATCTTTGCTCGGTCCTACACCCGTCCTTTGGGTCACAACTTTTGCTCGGTCCTACACCCGTCCTTTTGGGTCACGACCTTTGCTCGGTCCCACACCCGTCCTTTGGGTCACGACCTTTGCTCGGTCCCACACCCGTCCTTTGAGTCACGACCTTTGCTCGGTCCTACACCCGTCCTTTGGGTCAAAACCTTTGCTCGGTCCTACACCCGTCCTTTGGGTCACGACCTTTGCGAGGTCCTACACCAGTCTTTTGGGTCACGACCTTTGCTCGGTCCTACACCCGTCCTTTGGCTCACGGCCTTTGCTCGGTCCTACACACGTCCTTTGGGTCACTACCTTTGCTCGGTCCTACACCCTTCCTTTGGGTCACGACCTTTGCTCGGTCCTACACACGTCCTTTGGGTCACTACCTTTGCTCGGTCCTACACCCGTCCTTTTGGGTCACGACCTTTGTTCGGTCCTACACTCGTCCGTCCTTTGGGTCACGACCTTTGCTCGGTACTACACCCGTCCTTTGGGTCACGACCTTTTCTCAGTCCTACACCCGTCCTTTGGGTCACGACCATTGCTCGGTCCTACACCCGTCCATTGGGTCACGACCTTTGCTCGATCCTACCCCTGTCCTTTTAGGTCACGACCTTTGCTTGGTCCTACACCCGTCCCTTGGGTCACGATCTTTGCTCGGTCCTACACCCGTCCTTTGGGTCACTACCTTTGCTCGGTCCTACACCCGTCCTTTTGGGTCACGACCTTTGCTTGGTCCCACACCCGTCCTTTGGGTCACGACCTTTGCTTGGTCCCACACCCATCCTTTGGGTCACGACCTTTGCTCGGTCCTACACCCATCCTTTGGGTCACGGCATTTGCTCGGTCCTACACCCATCCTTTGGGTCACGACCTTTGCGCGGTCCTACACCCGTCCTTTGGGTCATGACCTTTGATCGGTCCTACACTCGTTCTTTTGGTCACGACTTTTGCTCGGTCCTACACCCGTCCTTTAGGGTCACGACCTTTGCTCGGTCCTACACCCGTCCTTTAGGTCAAAACCTTTGCTCGGTCCTACACCCGTCCTTTGGGTCACGACCTTTGCTCGATCCTACACCCGTCCTTTGGGTCACGACCTTTGCTCGGTCCTACACCCTTCCTTTGGGTCACGACCTTTGCTCGGTCCCACACCCGTCCTTTGAGTCACGACCTTTGCTCGGTCCTACACCCGTCCTTTGGGTCACGACCTTCGCTCGGTCCCATACCCGTCCTTTGGGTCACGACCTTTGCTCGGTCCCACACCCGTCCTTTGAGTCACGACCTTTGCTCGGTCCTACACCCGTCCTTTGGGTCACGACCTTTGCGAGGTCCTACACCCGTCTTTTGGGTCACGACCTTTGCTCGGTCCTACACCCGTCCTTTGGGTCACGGCCTTTGCTCGGTCCTACACGCGTCCTTTGGGTCACTACCTTTGCTCGGTCCTACACCCTTCCTTTCGGTCACGACCTTTGCTCGGTCCTACACTCGTCCTTTGGGTCACGACCTTTGATCTGTCCTACACCCGTTCTTTGGGTCACAACCTTTGCTCGGTCCTACACCCGTCCTTTTGGGTCACGACCTTTGCTCGGTCCTACACTCGTCCGTCCTTTGGGTCACGACCTTTGCTTGGTCCTACACCCGTCCTTTGGGTCAAAACCTTTGCTCGGTCCTACACCCGTCCTTTGGGTCACGACCTTTGCGAGGTCCTACACCCGTCTTTTGGGTCACGACCTTTGCTCGGTCCTACACTCGTCCTTTGGGTCACGACCTTTGATCTGTCCTACACCCGTTCTTTGGGTCACAACCTTTGCTCGGTCCTACACCCGTCCTTTTGGGTCACGACCTTTGCTCGGTCCTACACTCGTCCGTCCTTTGGGTCACGACCTTTGCTTGGTCCTACACCCGTCCTTTGGGTCAAAACCTTTGCTCGGTCCTACACCCGTCCTTTGGGTCACGACCTTTGCGAGGTCCTACACCCGTCTTTTGGGTCACGACCTTTGCTCGGTCCTACACCCGTCCTTTGGGTCACGGCCTTTGCTCGGTCCTACACACGTCCTTTGGGTCACTACCTTTGCTCGGTCCTACACCCTTCCTTTGGGTCACGACCTTTGCTCGGTCCTACACTCATCCTTTGGGTCACGACCTTTGATCTGTCCTACACCCGTTCTTTGGGTCACAACCTTTGCTCGGTCCTACACCCGTCCTTTTGGGTCACGACCTTTACTCGGTCCTACACTCGTCCGTCCTTTGGGTCACGACCTTTGCTCGGTACTACACCCGTCCTCTGGGTCACGACCTTTGCTCGGTCTTACACCCGTCATATGGGTCACGACCTTCGCTCGGTCCTACACCCGTCCTTTGGGTCACGACCTTCGCTCGGTCCCATACCCGTCCTTTGGGTCACGACCTTTGCTCGGTCCCACACCCGTCCTTTGAGTCACGACCTTTGCTCGGTCCTACACCCGTCCTTTGGGTCACGACCTTCGCTCGGTCCTACACTCGTCCTTTGGGTCACGACCTTTGCTCGATCCTACACCCGTCCTTTGGGTCACGACCTTTGCTCGGTCCTACACCCTTCCTTTGGGTCACGACCTTTGCTCGGTCCCACACCCGTCCTTTGAGTCACGACCTTTGCTCGGTCCTACACCCGTCCTTTGGGTCACGACCTTCGCTCGGTCCCATACCCGTCCTTTGGGTCACGACCTTTGCTCGGTCCCACACCCGTCCTTTGAGTCACGACCTTTGCTCGGTCCTACACCCGTCCTTTGGGTCACGACCTTTGCGAGGTCCTACACCCGTCTTTTGGGTCACGACCTTTGCTCGGTCCTACACCCGTCCTTTGGGTCACGGCCTTTGTTCGGTCCTACACGCGTCCTTTGGGTCACTACCTTTGCTCGGTCCTACACCCTTCCTTTCGGTCACGACCTTTGCTCGGTCCTACACCCGTCCTTTGGGTCACGACCTTCGCTCGGTCCCATACCCGTCCTTTGGGTCACGACCTTTGCTCGGTCCCACACCCGTCCTTTGAGTCACGACCTTTGCTCGGTCCTACACCCGTCCTTTGGGTCACGACCTTTGCGAGGTCCTACACCCGTCTTTTGGGTCACGACCTTTGCTCGGTCCTACACCCGTCCTTTGGGTCACGGCCTTTGCTCGGTCCTACACGCGTCCTTTGGGTCACTACCTTTGCTCGGTCCTACACCCTTCCTTTCGGTCACGACCTTTGCTCGGTCCTACACTCGTCCTTTGGGTCACGACCTTTGATCTGTCCTACACCCGTTCTTTGGGTCACAACCTTTGCTCGGTCCTACACCCGTCCTTTTGGGTCACGACCTTTGCTCGGTCCTACACTCGTCCGTCCTTTGGGTCACGACCTTTGCTTGGTCCTACACCCGTCCTTTGGGTCAAAACCTTTGCTCGGTCCTACACCCGTCCTTTGGGTCACGACCTTTGCGAGGTCCTACACCCGTCTTTTGGGTCACGACCTTTGCTCGGTCCTACACTCGTCCTTTGGGTCACGACCTTTGATCTGTCCTACACCCGTTCTTTGGGTCACAACCTTTGCTCGGTCCTACACCCGTCCTTTTGGGTCACGACCTTTGCTCGGTCCTACACTCGTCCGTCCTTTGGGTCACGACCTTTGCTTGGTCCTACACCCGTCCTTTGGGTCAAAACCTTTGCTCGGTCCTACACCCGTCCTTTGGGTCACGACCTTTGCGAGGTCCTACACCCGTCTTTTGGGTCACGACCTTTGCTCGGTCCTACACCCGTCCTTTGGGTCACGGCCTTTGCTCGGTCCTACACACGTCCTTTGGGTCACTACCTTTGCTCGGTCCTACACCCTTCCTTTGGGTCACGACCTTTGCTCGGTCCTACACTCATCCTTTGGGTCACGACCTTTGATCTGTCCTACACCCGTTCTTTGGGTCACAACCTTTGCTCGGTCCTACACCCGTCCTTTTGGGTCACGACCTTTACTCGGTCCTACACTCGTCCGTCCTTTGGGTCACGACCTTTGCTCGGTACTACACCCGTCCTCTGGGTCACGACCTTTGCTCGGTCTTACACCCGTCATATGGGTCACGACCTTCGCTCGGTCCTACACCCGTCCTTTGGGTCACGACCTTCGCTCGGTCCCATACCCGTCCTTTGGGTCACGACCTTTGCTCGGTCCCACACCCGTCCTTTGAGTCACGACCTTTGCTCGGTCCTACACCCGTCCTTTGGGTCACGACCTTCGCTCGGTCCTACACTCGTCCTTTGGGTCACGACCTTTGCTCGATCCTACACCCGTCCTTTGGGTCACGACCTTTGCTCGGTCCTACACCCTTCCTTTGGGTCACGACCTTTGCTCGGTCCCACACCCGTCCTTTGAGTCACGACCTTTGCTCGGTCCTACACCCGTCCTTTGGGTCACGACCTTCGCTCGGTCCCATACCCGTCCTTTGGGTCACGACCTTTGCTCGGTCCCACACCCGTCCTTTGAGTCACGACCTTTGCTCGGTCCTACACCCGTCCTTTGGGTCACGACCTTTGCGAGGTCCTACACCCGTCTTTTGGGTCACGACCTTTGCTCGGTCCTACACCCGTCCTTTGGGTCACGGCCTTTGTTCGGTCCTACACGCGTCCTTTGGGTCACTACCTTTGCTCGGTCCTACACCCTTCCTTTCGGTCACGACCTTTGCTCGGTCCTACACTCGTCCTTTGGGTCACGACCTTTGATCTGTCCTACAGCCGTTCTTTGGGTCACAACCTTTGCTCGGTCCTACACCCGTCCTTTTGGGTCACGACCTTTGCTCGGTCCTACACTCGTCCGTCCTTTGGGTCACGACCTTTGCTTGGTCCTACACCCGTCCTTTGGGTCAAAACCTTTGCTCGATCCTACACCCGTCCCTTGGGTCACGAACTTTTGCTCGGTCCTACACCCGTCCTTTTGGGTCACGACCTTTGCTCGGTCCCACACCCGTCCTTTTGGTCACGACCTTTTCTCGGTCCCACACCCGTCCTTTGAATCACGACCTTTGCTCGGTCCTACACCCGTCCTTTGGGTCACGACCTTTGCGAGGTCCTACACCCGTCTTTTGGGTCACGACCTTTGCTCGGTCCTACACCCGTCCTTTGGGTCACGGCCTTTGCTCGGTCCTACACGCGTCCTTTGGGTCACGACCTTTGCTCGGTCCTACACCCTTCCTTTGGGTCACGACCTTTGCTCGGTCCTACACTCGTCCTTTGGGTCACGACCTTTGATCTGTCCTACACCCGTTCTTTGGGTCACAACCTTTGCTCGGTCCTACACCCGTCCTTTTGGGTCACGACCTTTGCTCGGTCCTACACTCGTCCGTCCTTTGGGTCACGACCTTTGCTCGGTACTACACCCGTCCTTTGGGTCACGACCTTTACTCAGTCCTACACCCGTCCTTTGGGTCACGACCATTGCTCGGTCCTACACCCGTCCATTGGGTCACGACCTTTGCTCGGTCCTACCCCTGTCCTTTTGGGTCACGACCTTTGCTCGGTCCTACACCCGTCCCTTGGGTCACGATCTTTGCTCGATCCTACACCCGTCCTTTGGGTCGCTACCTTTGCTCGGTCCTACACCCGTCCTTTTGGGTCATGACCTTTGCTCGGTCCCACACCCGTCCTTTGGGTCACGACCTTTCCTCGGTCCCACACATATCCTTTGAGTCACAACCTTTGCTCGGTCATACCCCAGTCCTTTGGGTCACGACGTTTGCGAGGTCCTACACCCGTCCTTTGGGTCAGGACCTTTGCTCGATCCTACACCCGTCCCTTGGGTCACGATCTTTGCTCGGTCCTACACCCGTCCTTTGGGTCACAACTTTTGCTCGGTCCTACACCCGTCCTTTTGGGTCACGACCTTTGCTCGGTCCCACACCCGTCCTTTGGGTCACGACCTTTGCTCGGTCCCACACCCGTCCTTTGAGTCACGACCTTTGCTCGGTCCTACACCCGTCCTTTGGGTCACGACCTTTGTGAGGTCCTACACCCGTCTTTTGGGTCACGACCTTTGCTCGGTCCTACACCCGTCCTTTGGGTCACGGCCTTTGCTCGGTCCTACACGCGTCCTTTGGGTCACTACCTTTGCTCGGTCCTACACCCTTCCTTTGGGTCACGACCTTTGCTCGGTCCTACACTCGTCCTTTGGGTCACGACCTTTGATCTGTCCTACACCCGTTCTTTGGGTCACAACCTTTGCTCGGTCCTACACCCGTCCTTTTGGGTCACGACCTTTGTTCGGTCCTACACTCGTCCGTCCTTTGGGTCACGACCTTTGCTCGGTACTACACCCGTCCTTTGGGTCACGACCTTTTCTCAGTCCTACACCCGTCCTTTGGGTCACGACCATTGCTCGGTCCTACACCCGTCCATTGGGTCACGACCTTTGCTCGATCCTACCCCTGTCCTTTTAGGTCACGACCTTTGCTCGGTCCTACACCCGTCCCTTGGGTCACGATCTTTGCTCGGTCCTACACCCGTCCTTTGGGTCACTACCTTTGCTCGGTCCTACACCCGTCCTTTTGGGTCACGACCTTTGCTTGGTCCCACACCCGTCCTTTGGGTCACGACCTTTGCTTGGTCCCACACCCATCCTTTGGGTCACGACCTTTGCTCGGTCCTACACCCATCCTTTGGGTCACGGCATTTGCTCGGTCCTACACCCATCCTTTGGGTCACGATCTTTGCGCGGTCCTACACCCGTCCTTTGGGTCATGACCTTTGATCGGTCCTACACTCGTTCTTTTGGTCACGACTTTTGCTCGGTCCTACACCCGTCCTTTAGGGTCACGACCTTTGCTCGGTCCTACACCCGTCCTTTAGGTCAAAACCTTTGCTCGGTCCTACACCCGTCCTTTGGGTCACGACCTTTGCTCGATCCTACACCCGTCCTTTGGGTCACGACCTTTGCTCGGTCCTACACCCTTCCTTTGGGTCACGACCTTTGCTCGGTCCCACACCCGTCCTTTGAGTCACGACCTTTGCTCGGTCCTACACCCGTCCTTTGGGTCACGACCTTCGCTCGGTCCCATACCCGTCCTTTGGGTCACGACCTTTGCTCGGTCCCACACCCGTCCTTTGAATCACGACCTTTGCTCGGTCCTACACCCGTCCTTTGGGTCACGACCTTTGCGAGGTCCTACACCCGTCTTTTGGGTCACGACCTTTGCTCGGTCCTACACCCGTCCTTTGGGTCACGGCCTTTGCTCGGTCCTACACGCGTCCTTTGGGTCACTACCTTTGCTCGGTCCTACACCCTTCCTTTCGGTCACGACCTTTGCTCGGTCCTACACTCGTCCTTTGGGTCACGACCTTTGATCTGTCCTACACCCGTTCTTTGGGTCACAACCTTTGCTCGGTCCTACACCCGTCCTTTTGGGTCACGACCTTTGCTCGGTCCTACACTCGTCCGTCCTTTGGGTCACGACCTTTGCTTGGTCCTACACCCGTCCTTTGGGTCAAAACCTTTGCTCGGTCCTACACCCGTCCTTTGGGTCACGACCTTTGCGAGGTCCTACACCCGTCTTTTGGGTCACGACCTTTGCTCGGTCCTACACCCGTCCTTTGGGTCACGGCCTTTGCTCGGTCCTACACACGTCCTTTGGGTCACTACCTTTGCTCGGTCCTACACCCTTCCTTTGGGTCACGACCTTTGCTCGGTCCTACACTCGTCCTTTGGGTCACGACCTTTGATCTGTCCTACACCCGTTCTTTGGGTCACAACCTTTGCTCGGTCCTACACCCGTCCTTTTGGGTCACGACCTTTGCTCGGTCCTACACTCGTCCGTCCTTTGGGTCACGACCTTTGCTCGGTACTACACCCGTCCTTTGGGTCACGACCTTTACTCAGTCCTACACCCGTCCTTTGGGTCACGACCATTGCTCGGTCCTACACCCGTCCATTGGGTCACGACCTTTGCTCGGTCCTACCCCTGTCCTTTTGGGTCACGACCTTTGCTCGGTCCTACACCCGTCCCTTGGGTCACGATCTTTGCTCGATCCTACACCCGTCCTTTGGGTCGCTACCTTTGCTCGGTCCTACACCCGTCCTTTTGGGTCATGACCTTTGCTCGGTCCCACACCCGTCCTTTGGGTCACGACCTTTCCTCGGTCCCACACATATCCTTTGAGTCACAACCTTTGCTCGGTCATACCCCAGTCCTTTGGGTCACGACGTTTGCGAGGTCCTACACCCGTCCTTTGGGTCAGGACCTTTGCTCGATCCTACACCCGTCCCTTGGGTCACGATCTTTGCTCGGTCCTACACCCGTCCTTTGGGTCACAACTTTTGCTCGGTCCTACACCCGTCCTTTTGGGTCACGACCTTTGCTCGGTCCCACACCCGTCCTTTGGGTCACGACCTTTGCTCGGTCCCACACCCGTCCTTTGAGTCACGACCTTTGCTCGGTCCTACACCCGTCCTTTGGGTCACGACCTTTGTGAGGTCCTACACCCGTCTTTTGGGTCACGACCTTTGCTCGGTCCTACACCCGTCCTTTGGGTCACGGCCTTTGCTCGGTCCTACACGCGTCCTTTGGGTCACTACCTTTGCTCGGTCCTACACCCTTCCTTTGGGTCACGACCTTTGCTCGGTCCTACACTCGTCCTTTGGGTCACGACCTTTGATCTGTCCTACACCCGTTCTTTGGGTCACAACCTTTGCTCGGTCCTACACCCGTCCTTTTGGGTCACGACCTTTGTTCGATCCTACACTCGTCCGTCCTTTGGGTCACGACCTTTGCTCGGTACTACACCCGTCCTTTGGGTCACGACCTTTTCTCAGTCCTACACCCGTCCTTTGGGTCACGACCATTGCTCGGTCCTACACCCGTCCATTGGGTCACGACCTTTGCTCGATCCTACCCCTGTCCTTTTAGGTCACGACCTTTGCTCGGTCCTACACCCGTCCCTTGGGTCACGATCTTTGCTCGGTCCTACACCCGTCCTTTGGGTCACTACCTTTGCTCGGTCCTACACCCGTCCTTTTGGGTCACGACCTTTGCTTGGTCCCACACCCGTCCTTTGGGTCACGACCTTTGCTTGGTCCCACACCCATCCTTTGGGTCACGACCTTTGCTCGGTCCTACACCCATCCTTTGGGTCACGGCATTTGCTCGGTCCTACACCCATCCTTTGGGTCACGATCTTTGCGCGGTCCTACACCCGTCCTTTGGGTCATGACCTTTGATCGGTCCTACACTCGTTCTTTTGGTCACGACTTTTGCTCGGTCCTACACCCGTCCTTTAGGGTCACGACCTTTGCTCGGTCCTACACCCGTCCTTTAGGTCAAAACCTTTGCTCGGTCCTACACCCGTCCTTTGGGTCACGACCTTTGCTCGATCCTACACCCGTCCTTTGGGTCACGACCTTTGCTCGGTCCTACACCCTTCCTTTGGGTCACGACCTTTGCTCGGTCCCACACCCGTCCTTTGAGTCACGACCTTTGCTCGGTCCTACACCCGTCCTTTGGGTCACGACCTTCGCTCGGTCCCATACCCGTCCTTTGGGTCACGACCTTTGCTCGGTCCCACACCCGTCCTTTGAATCACGACCTTTGCTCGGTCCTACACCCGTCCTTTGGGTCACGACCTTTGCGAGGTCCTACACCCGTCTTTTGGGTCACGACCTTTGCTCGGTCCTACACCCGTCCTTTGGGTCACGGCCTTTGCTCGGTCCTACACGCGTCCTTTGGGTCACTACCTTTGCTCGGTCCTACACCCTTCCTTTCGGTCACGACCTTTGCTCGGTCCTACACTCGTCCTTTGGGTCACGACCTTTGATCTGTCCTACACCCGTTCTTTGGGTCACAACCTTTGCTCGGTCCTACACCCGTCCTTTTGGGTCACGACCTTTGCTCGGTCCTACACTCGTCCGTCCTTTGGGTCACGACCTTTGCTTGGTCCTACACCCGTCCTTTGGGTCAAAACCTTTGCTCGGTCCTACACCCGTCCTTTGGGTCACGACCTTTGCGAGGTCCTACACCCGTCTTTTGGGTCACGACCTTTGCTCGGTCCTACACCCGTCCTTTGGGTCACGGCCTTTGCTCGGTCCTACACACGTCCTTTGGGTCACTACCTTTGCTCGGTCCTACACCCTTCCTTTGGGTCACGACCTTTGCTCGGTCCTACACTCGTCCTTTGGGTCACGACCTTTGATCTGTCCTACACCCGTTCTTTGGGTCACAACCTTTGCTCGGTCCTACACCCGTCCTTTTGGGTCACGACCTTTACTCGGTCCTACACTCGTTCGTCCTTTGGGTCACGACCTTTGCTCGGTACTACACCCGTCCTCTGGGTCACGACCTTTGCTCGGTCTTACACCCGTCATATGGGTCACGACCTTCGCTCGGTCCTACACCCGTCCTTTGGGTCACGACCTTCGCTCGGTCCCATACCCGTCCTTTGGGTCACGACCTTTGCTCGGTCCCACACCCGTCCTTTGAGTCACGACCTTTGCTCGGTCCTACACCCGTCCTTTGGGTCACGACCTTCGCTCGGTCCTACACCCGTCCTTTGGGTCACGACCTTTGCTCGATCCTACACCCGTCCTTTGGGTCACGACCTTTGCTCGGTCCTACACCCTTCCTTTGGGTCACGACCTTTGCTCGGTCCCACACCCGTCCTTTGAGTCACGACCTTTGCTCGGTCCTACACCCGTCCTTTGGGTCACGACCTTCGCTCGGTCCCATACCCGTCCTTTGGGTCACGACCTTTGCTCGGTCCCACACCCGTCCTTTGAGTCACGACCTTTGCTCGGTCCTACACCCGTCCTTTGGGTCACGACCTTTGCGAGGTCCTACACCCGTCTTTTGGGTCACGACCTTTGCTCGGTCCTACACCCGTCCTTTGGGTCACGGCCTTTGTTCGGTCCTACACGCGTCCTTTGGGTCACTACCTTTGCTCGGTCCTACACCCTTCCTTTCGGTCACGACCTTTGCTCGGTCCTACACTCGTCCTTTGGGTCACGACCTTTGATCTGTCCTACACCCGTTCTTTGGGTCACAACCTTTGCTCGGTCCTACACCCGTCCTTTTGGGTCACGACCTTTGCTCGGTCCTACACTCGTCCGTCCTTTGGGTCACGACCTTTGCTTGGTCCTACACCCGTCCTTTGGGTCAAAACCTTTGCTCGATCCTACACCCGTCCCTTGGGTCACGAACTTTTGCTCGGTCCTACACCCGTCCTTTTGGGTCACGACCTTTGCTCGGTCCCACACCCGTCCTTTTGGTCACGACCTTTTCTCGGTCCCACACCCGTCCTTTGAATCACGACCTTTGCTCGGTCCTACACCCGTCCTTTGGGTCACGACCTTTGCGAGGTCCTACACCCGTCTTTTGGGTCACGACCTTTGCTCGGTCCTACACCCGTCCTTTGGGTCACGGCCTTTGCTCGGTCCTACACGCGTCCTTTGGGTCACTACCTTTGCTCGGTCCTACACCCTTCCTTTCGGTCACGACCTTTGCTCGGTCCTACACTCGTCCTTTGGGTCACGACCTTTGATCTGTCCTACACCCGTTCTTTGGGTCACAACCTTTGCTCGGTCCTACACCCGTCCTTTTGGGTCACGACCTTTGCTCGGTCCTACACTCGTCCGTCCTTTGGGTCACGACCTTTGCTTGGTCCTACACCCGTCCTTTGGGTCAAAACCTTTGCTCGGTCCTACACCCGTCCTTTGGGTCACGACCTTTGCGAGGTCCTACACCCGTCTTTTGGGTCACGACCTTTGCTCGGTCCTACACCCGTCCTTTGGGTCACGGCCTTTGCTCGGTCCTACACACGTCCTTTGGGTCACTACCTTTGCTCGGTCCTACACCCTTCCTTTGGGTCACGACCTTTGCTCGGTCCTACACTCGTCCTTTGGGTCACGACCTTTGATCTGTCCTACACCCGTTCTTTGGGTCACAACCTTTGCTCGGTCCTACACCCGTCCTTTTGGGTCACGACCTTTACTCGGTCCTACACTCGTCCGTCCTTTGGGTCACGACCTTTGCTCGGTACTACACCCGTCCTCTGGGTCACGACCTTTGCTCGGTCTTACACCCGTCATATGGGTCACGACCTTCGCTCGGTCCTACACCCGTCCTTTGGGTCACGACCTTCGCTCGGTCCCATACCCGTCCTTTGGGTCACGACCTTTGCTCGGTCCCACACCCGTCCTTTGAGTCACGACCTTTGCTCGGTCCTACACCCGTCCTTTGGGTCACGACCTTCGCTCGGTCCTACACCCGTCCTTTGGGTCACGACCTTTGCTCGATCCTACACCCGTCCTTTGGGTCACGACCTTTGCTCGGTCCTACACCCTTCCTTTGGGTCACGACCTTTGCTCGGTCCCACACCCGTCCTTTGAGTCACGACCTTTGCTCGGTCCTACACCCGTCCTTTGGGTCACGACCTTCGCTCGGTCCCATACCCGTCCTTTGGGTCACGACCTTTGCTCGGTCCCACACCCGTCCTTTGAGTCACGACCTTTGCTCGGTCCTACACCCGTCCTTTGGGTCACGACCTTTGCGAGGTCCTACACCCGTCTTTTGGGTCACGACCTTTGCTCGGTCCTACACCCGTCCTTTGGGTCACGGCCTTTGTTCGGTCCTACACGCGTCCTTTGGGTCACTACCTTTGCTCGGTCCTACACCCTTCCTTTCGGTCACGACCTTTGCTCGGTCCTACACTCGTCCTTTGGGTCACGACCTTTGATCTGTCCTACACCCGTTCTTTGGGTCACAACCTTTGCTCGGTCCTACACCCGTCCTTTTGGGTCACGACCTTTGCTCGGTCCTACACTCGTCCGTCCTTTGGGTCACGACCTTTGCTTGGTCCTACACCCGTCCTTTGGGTCAAAACCTTTGCTCGATCCTACACCCGTCCCTTGGGTCACGAACTTTTGCTCGGTCCTACACCCGTCCTTTTGGGTCACGACCTTTGCTCGGTCCCACACCCGTCCTTTTGGTCACGACCTTTTCTCGGTCCCACACCCGTCCTTTGAATCACGACCTTTGCTCGGTCCTACACCCGTCCTTTGGGTCACGACCTTTGCGAGGTCCTACACCCGTCTTTTGGGTCACGACCTTTGCTCGGTCCTACACCCGTCCTTTGGGTCACGGCCTTTGCTCGGTCCTACACGCGTCCTTTGGGTCACGACCTTTTCTCAGTCCTACACCCGTCCTTTGGGTCACGACCATTGCTCGGTCCTACACCCGTCCATTGGGTCACGACCTTTGCTCGATCCTACCCCTGTCCTTTTAGGTCACGACCTTTGCTCGGTCCTACACCCGTCCCTTGGGTCACGATCTTTGCTCGGTCCTACACCCGTCCTTTGGGTCACTACCTTTGCTCGGTCCTACACCCGTCCTTTTGGGTCACGACCTTTGCTTGGTCCCACACCCGTCCTTTGGGTCACGACCTTTGCTTGGTCCCACACCCATCCTTTGGGTCACGACCTTTGCTCGGTCCTACACCCATCCTTTGGGTCACGGCATTTGCTCGGTCCTACACCCATCCTTTGGGTCACGATCTTTGCGCGGTCCTACACCCGTCCTTTGGGTCATGACCTTTGATCGGTCCTACACTCGTTCTTTTGGTCACGACTTTTGCTCGGTCCTACACCCGTCCTTTAGGGTCACGACCTTTGCTCGGTCCTACACCCGTCCTTTAGGTCAAAACCTTTGCTCGGTCCTACACCCGTCCTTTGGGTCACGACCTTTGCTCGATCCTACACCCGTCCTTTGGGTCACGACCTTTGCTCGGTCCTACACCCTTCCTTTGGGTCACGACCTTTGCTCGGTCCCACACCCGTCCTTTGAGTCACGACCTTTGCTCGGTCCTACACCCGTCCTTTGGGTCACGACCTTCGCTCGGTCCCATACCCGTCCTTTGGGTCACGACCTTTGCTCGGTCCCACACCCGTCCTTTGAATCACGACCTTTGCTCGGTCCTACACCCGTCCTTTGGGTCACGACCTTTGCGAGGTCCTACACCCGTCTTTTGGGTCACGACCTTTGCTCGGTCCTACACCCGTCCTTTGGGTCACGGCCTTTGCTCGGTCCTACACGCGTCCTTTGGGTCACTACCTTTGCTCGGTCCTACACCCTTCCTTTCGGTCACGACCTTTGCTCGGTCCTACACTCGTCCTTTGGGTCACGACCTTTGATCTGTCCTACACCCGTTCTTTGGGTCACAACCTTTGCTCGGTCCTACACCCGTCCTTTTGGGTCACGACCTTTGCTCGGTCCTACACTCGTCCGTCCTTTGGGTCACGACCTTTGCTTGGTCCTACACCCGTCCTTTGGGTCAAAACCTTTGCTCGGTCCTACACCCGTCCTTTGGGTCACGACCTTTGCGAGGTCCTACACCCGTCTTTTGGGTCACGACCTTTGCTCGGTCCTACACCCGTCCTTTGGGTCACGGCCTTTGCTCGGTCCTACACACGTCCTTTGGGTCACTACCTTTGCTCGGTCCTACACCCTTCCTTTGGGTCACGACCTTTGCTCGGTCCTACACTCGTCCTTTGGGTCACGACCTTTGATCTGTCCTACACCCGTTCTTTGGGTCACAACCTTTGCTCGGTCCTACACCCGTCCTTTTGGGTCACGACCTTTACTCGGTCCTACACTCGTTCGTCCTTTGGGTCACGACCTTTGCTCGGTACTACACCCGTCCTCTGGGTCACGACCTTTGCTCGGTCTTACACCCGTCATATGGGTCACGACCTTCGCTCGGTCCTACACCCGTCCTTTGGGTCACGACCTTCGCTCGGTCCCATACCCGTCCTTTGGGTCACGACCTTTGCTCGGTCCCACACCCGTCCTTTGAGTCACGACCTTTGCTCGGTCCTACACCCGTCCTTTGGGTCACGACCTTCGCTCGGTCCTACACCCGTCCTTTGGGTCACGACCTTTGCTCGATCCTACACCCGTCCTTTGGGTCACGACCTTTGCTCGGTCCTACACCCTTCCTTTGGGTCACGACCTTTGCTCGGTCCCACACCCGTCCTTTGAGTCACGACCTTTGCTCGGTCCTACACCCGTCCTTTGGGTCACGACCTTCGCTCGGTCCCATACCCGTCCTTTGGGTCACGACCTTTGCTCGGTCCCACACCCGTCCTTTGAGTCACGACCTTTGCTCGGTCCTACACCCGTCCTTTGGGTCACGACCTTTGCGAGGTCCTACACCCGTCTTTTGGGTCACGACCTTTGCTCGGTCCTACACCCGTCCTTTGGGTCACGGCCTTTGTTCGGTCCTACACGCGTCCTTTGGGTCACTACCTTTGCTCGGTCCTACACCCTTCCTTTCGGTCACGACCTTTGCTCGGTCCTACACTCGTCCTTTGGGTCACGACCTTTGATCTGTCCTACACCCGTTCTTTGGGTCACAACCTTTGCTCGGTCCTACACCCGTCCTTTTGGGTCACGACCTTTGCTCGGTCCTACACTCGTCCGTCCTTTGGGTCACGACCTTTGCTTGGTCCTACACCCGTCCTTTGGGTCAAAACCTTTGCTCGATCCTACACCCGTCCCTTGGGTCACGAACTTTTGCTCGGTCCTACACCCGTCCTTTTGGGTCACGACCTTTGCTCGGTCCCACACCCGTCCTTTTGGTCACGACCTTTTCTCGGTCCCACACCCGTCCTTTGAATCACGACCTTTGCTCGGTCCTACACCCGTCCTTTGGGTCACGACCTTTGCGAGGTCCTACACCCGTCTTTTGGGTCACGACCTTTGCTCGGTCCTACACCCGTCCTTTGGGTCACGGCCTTTGCTCGGTCCTACACGCGTCCTTTGGGTCACTACCTTTGCTCGGTCCTACACCCTTCCTTTCGGTCACGACCTTTGCTCGGTCCTACACTCGTCCTTTGGGTCACGACCTTTGATCTGTCCTACACCCGTTCTTTGGGTCACAACCTTTGCTCGGTCCTACACCCGTCCTTTTGGGTCACGACCTTTGCTCGGTCCTACACTCGTCCGTCCTTTGGGTCACGACCTTTGCTTGGTCCTACACCCGTCCTTTGGGTCAAAACCTTTGCTCGGTCCTACACCCGTCCTTTGGGTCACGACCTTTGCGAGGTCCTACACCCGTCTTTTGGGTCACGACCTTTGCTCGGTCCTACACCCGTCCTTTGGGTCACGGCCTTTGCTCGGTCCTACACACGTCCTTTGGGTCACTACCTTTGCTCGGTCCTACACCCTTCCTTTGGGTCACGACCTTTGCTCGGTCCTACACTCGTCCTTTGGGTCACGACCTTTGATCTGTCCTACACCCGTTCTTTGGGTCACAACCTTTGCTCGGTCCTACACCCGTCCTTTTGGGTCACGACCTTTACTCGGTCCTACACTCGTCCGTCCTTTGGGTCACGACCTTTGCTCGGTACTACACCCGTCCTCTGGGTCACGACCTTTGCTCGGTCTTACACCCGTCATATGGGTCACGACCTTCGCTCGGTCCTACACCCGTCCTTTGGGTCACGACCTTCGCTCGGTCCCATACCCGTCCTTTGGGTCACGACCTTTGCTCGGTCCCACACCCGTCCTTTGAGTCACGACCTTTGCTCGGTCCTACACCCGTCCTTTGGGTCACGACCTTCGCTCGGTCCTACACCCGTCCTTTGGGTCACGACCTTTGCTCGATCCTACACCCGTCCTTTGGGTCACGACCTTTGCTCGGTCCTACACCCTTCCTTTGGGTCACGACCTTTGCTCGGTCCCACACCCGTCCTTTGAGTCACGACCTTTGCTCGGTCCTACACCCGTCCTTTGGGTCACGACCTTCGCTCGGTCCCATACCCGTCCTTTGGGTCACGACCTTTGCTCGGTCCCACACCCGTCCTTTGAGTCACGACCTTTGCTCGGTCCTACACCCGTCCTTTGGGTCACGACCTTTGCGAGGTCCTACACCCGTCTTTTGGGTCACGACCTTTGCTCGGTCCTACACCCGTCCTTTGGGTCACGGCCTTTGTTCGGTCCTACACGCGTCCTTTGGGTCACTACCTTTGCTCGGTCCTACACCCTTCCTTTCGGTCACGACCTTTGCTCGGTCCTACACTCGTCCTTTGGGTCACGACCTTTGATCTGTCCTACACCCGTTCTTTGGGTCACAACCTTTGCTCGGTCCTACACCCGTCCTTTTGGGTCACGACCTTTGCTCGGTCCTACACTCGTCCGTCCTTTGGGTCACGACCTTTGCTTGGTCCTACACCCGTCCTTTGGGTCAAAACCTTTGCTCGATCCTACACCCGTCCTTTGGGTCACGAACTTTTGCTCGGTCCTACACCCGTCCTTTTGGGTCACGACCTTTGCTCGGTCCCACACCCGTCCTTTTGGTCACGACCTTTTCTCGGTCCCACACCCGTCCTTTGAATCACGACCTTTGCTCGGTCCTACACCCGTCCTTTGGGTCACGACCTTTGCGAGGTCCTACACCCGTCTTTTGGGTCACGACCTTTGCTCGGTCCTACACCCGTCCTTTGGGTCACGGCCTTTGCTCGGTCCTACACGCGTCCTTTGGGTCACTACCTTTGCTCGGTCCTACACCCTTCCTTTCGGTCACGACCTTTGCTCGGTCCTACACTCGTCCTTTGGGTCACGACCTTTGATCTGTCCTACACCCGTTCTTTGGGTCACAACCTTTGCTCGGTCCTACACCCGTCCTTTTGGGTCACGACCTTTGCTCGGTCCTACACTCGTCCGTCCTTTGGGTCACGACCTTTGCTTGGTCCTACACCCGTCCTTTGGGTCAAAACCTTTGCTCGGTCCTACACCCGTCCTTTGGGTCACGACCTTTGCGAGGTCCTACACCCGTCTTTTGGGTCACGACCTTTGCTCGGTCCTACACCCGTCCTTTGGGTCACGGCCTTTGCTCGGTCCTACACACGTCCTTTGGGTCACTACCTTTGCTCGGTCCTACACCCTTCCTTTGGGTCACGACCTTTGCTCGGTCCTACACTCGTCCTTTGGGTCACGACCTTTGATCTGTCCTACACCCGTTCTTTGGGTCACAACCTTTGCTCGGTCCTACACCCGTCCTTTTGGGTCACGACCTTTACTCGGTCCTACACTCGTCCGTCCTTTGGGTCACGACCTTTGCTCGGTACTACACCCGTCCTCTGGGTCACGACCTTTGCTCGGTCTTACACCCGTCATATGGGTCACGACCTTCGCTCGGTCCTACACCCGTCCTTTGGGTCACGACCTTCGCTCGGTCCCATACCCGTCCTTTGGGTCACGAACTTTGCTCGGTCCCACACCCGTCCTTTGAGTCACGACCTTTGCTCGGTCCTACACCCGTCCTTTGGGTCACGACCTTCGCTCGGTCCTACACCCGTCCTTTGGGTCACGACCTTTGCTCGATCCTACACCCGTCCTTTGGGTCACGACCTTTGCTCGGTCCTACACCCTTCCTTTGGGTCACGACCTTTGCTCGGTCCCACACCCGTCCTTTGAGTCACGACCTTTGCTCGGTCCTACACCCGTCCTTTGGGTCACGACCTTCGCTCAGTCCCATACCCGTCCTTTGGGTCACGACCTTTGCTCGGTCCCACACCCGTCCTTTGAGTCACGACCTTTGCTCGGTCCTACACCCGTCCTTTGGGTCACGACCTTTGCGAGGTCCTACACCCGTCTTTTGGGTCACGACCTTTGCTCGGTCCTACACCCGTCCTTTGGGTCACGGCCTTTGTTCGGTCCTACACGCGTCCTTTGGGTCACTACCTTTGCTCGGTCCTACACCCTTCCTTTCGGTCACGACCTTTGCTCGGTCCTACACTCGTCCTTTGGGTCACGACCTTTGATCTGTCCTACACCCGTTCTTTGGGTCACAACCTTTGCTCGGTCCTACACCCGTCCTTTTGGGTCACGACCTTTGCTCGGTCCTACACTCGTCCGTCCTTTGGGTCACGACCTTTGCTTGGTCCTACACCCGTCCTTTGGGTCAAAACCTTTGCTCGATCCTACACCCGTCCCTTGGGTCACGAACTTTTGCTCGGTCCTACACCCGTCCTTTTGGGTCACGACCTTTGCTCGGTCCCACACCCGTCCTTTTGGTCACGACCTTTTCTCGGTCCCACACCCGTCCTTTGAATCACGACCTTTGCTCGGTCCTACACCCGTCCTTTGGGTCACGACCTTTGCGAGGTCCTACACCCGTCTTTTGGGTCACGACCTTTGCTCGGTCCTACACCCGTCCTTTGGGTCACGGCCTTTGCTCGGTCCTACACGCGTCCTTTGGGTCACGACCTTTGCTCGGTCCTACACCCTTCCTTTGGGTCACGACCTTTGCTCGGTCCTACACTCGTCCTTTGGGTCACGACCTTTGATCTGTCCTACACCCGTTCTTTGGGTCACAACCTTTGCTCGGTCCTACACCCGTCCTTTTGGGTCACGACCTTTGCTCGGTCCTACACTCGTCCGTCCTTTGGGTCACGACCTTTGCTCGGTACTACACCCGTCCTTTGGGTCACGACCTTTTCTCAGTCCTACACCCGTCCTTTGGGTCACGACCATTGCTCGGTCCTACACCCGTCCATTGGGTCACGACCTTTGCTCAGTCCTACCCCTGTCCTTTTGGGTCACGACCTTTGCTCGGTCCTACACCCGTCCCTTTGGTCACGATCTTTGCTCGATCCTACACCCGTCCTTTGGGTCGCTACCTTTGCTCGGTCCTACACCCGTCCTTTTGGGTCATGACCTTTGCTCGGTCCCACACCCGTCCTTTGGGTCACGACCTTTCCTCGGTCCCACACATATCCTTTGAGTCACAACCTTTGCTCGGTCATACCCCAGTCCTTTGGGTCACGACGTTTGCGAGGTCCTACACCCGTCCTTTGGGTCAGGACCTTTGCTCGATCCTACACCCGTCCCTTGGGTCACGATCTTTGCTCGGTCCTACACCCGTCCTTTGAGTCACAACTTTTGCTCGGTCCTACACCCGTCCTTTTGGGTCACGACCTTTGCTCGGTCCCACACCCGTCCTTTGGGTCACGACCTTTGCTCGGTCCCACACCCGTCCTTTGAGTCACGACCTTTGCTCGGTCCTACACCCGTCCTTTGGGTCACGACCTTTGTGAGGTCCTACACCCGTCTTTTGGGTCACGACCTTTGCTCGGTCCTACACCCGTCCTTTGGGTCACGGCCTTTGCTCGGTCCTACACGCGTCCTTTGGGTCACTACCTTTGCTCGGTCCTACACCCTTCCTTTGGGTCACGACCTTTGCTCGGTCCTACACTCGTCCTTTGGGTCACGACCTTTGATCTGTCCTACACCCGTTCTTTGGGTCACAACCTTTGCTCGGTCCTACACCCGTCCTTTTGGGTCACGACCTTTGTTCGGTCCTACACTCGTCCGTCGTTTGGGTCACGACCTTTGCTCGGTACTACACCCGTCCTTTGGGTCACGACCTTTTCTCAGTCCTACCCCTGTCCTTTGGGTCACGACCATTGCTCGGTCCTACACCCGTCCATTGGGTCACGACCTTTGCTCGGTCCTACCCCTGTCCTTTTAGGTCACGACCTTTGCTCGGTCCTACACCCGTCCCTTGGGTCACGATCTTTGCTCGGTCCTACACCCGTCCTTTGGGTCACTACCTTTGCTCGGTCCTACACCCGTCCTTTTGGGTCACGACCTTTGCTTGGTCCCACACCTGTCCTTTGGGTCACGACCTTTGCTTGGTCCCACACCCATCCTTTGGGTCACGACCTTTGCTCGGTCCTACACCCATCCTTTGGGTCACGGCATTTGCTCGGTCCTACACCCATCCATTGGGTCACGATCTTTGCGCGGTCCTACACCCGTCCTTTGGGTCATGACCTTTGATCGGTCCTACACTCGTTCTTTTGGTCACGACTTTTGTTCGGTCCTACACCCGTCCTTTAGGGTCACGACCTTTGCTCGGTCCTACACCCATCCTTTAGGTCAAAACCTTTGCTCGGTCCTACACCCGTCCATTGGGTCACGACCTTTGCTCGGTCCTACACCCGTCGTTTGGGTCACGACCTTTGCTCGGTCCTACACCCGTCCTTTGGGTCATGACCTTTGCTCGGTCCTACACCCGTCCTTTGGGTCATGACCTTTGCTCGGTCCTACACCCATCCTCTGGGTCACGACCTTTGCTCGGTCTTACACCCGTCATATGGGTCACGACCTTCGCTCGGTCCTACACCCGTCCTTTGGGTCACGACATTTGCGAGGTCCTACACCCATCCTTTGGGTCAGGACCTTTGCTCGATCCTACACCCGTCCCTTGGGTCACGATCTTTGCTCGGTCCTACACCCGTCCTTTGGGTCACAACTTTTGCTCGGTCCTACACCCGTCCTTTTGGGTCACGACCTTTGCTCGGTCCCACACCCGTCCTTTGGGTCACGACCTTTGCTCGGTCCCACACCCGTCCTTTGAGTCACGACCTTTGCTCGGTCCTACACCCGTCCTTTGGGTCACGACCTTTGCGAGGTCTTACACCCGTCTTTTGGGTCACGACCTTTGCTCGGTCCTACACCCGTCCTTTGGGTCACGGCCTTTGCTCGGTCCTACACGCGTTCTTTGGGTCACTACCTTTGCTCGGTCCTACACCCGCCCTTTTGGGTCATGACCTTTACTCGGTCCTACACCCGTCTTTTGGGTCACGACCATTGCTCGGTCCTACACTCATCCTTTGGGTCACGACCTTTGCTCGGTCCTACACCCGTCCTTTGGGTCACGACCTTTGCTCGGTCCTACACCCGTCATCTAGGCCACAACCTTTGCTCGGTCCTACACTCGTCATCTGGGTCACGACATTCGCTCGGTCCTACACCCGTCCTATGGGTCAAGACCTTCGCTCGGTCCTACACCCGTCCTTTGGGTCACGACCTTCGCTCGGTCCTACACCCGTCCTTTGGGTCACGACCCTTGCTCGGTATTACACCCGCCTTTTGGGTCACGACCTTTGCTTGGTCCTACACCCGTCCTTTGGGTCAAAACCTTTGCTCGATCCTACACCCGTCCCTTGGGTCACGAACTTTTGCTCGGTCCTACACCCGTCCTTTTGGGTCACGACCTTTGCTCGGTCCCACACCCGTCCTTTTGGTCACGACCTTTGCTCGGTCCCACACCCGTCCTTTGAATCACGACCTTTGCTCGGTCCTACACCCGTCCTTTGGGTCACGACCTTTGCGAGGTCCTACACCCGTCTTTTGGGTCACGACCTTTGCTCGGTCCTACACCCGTCCTTTGGGTCACGGCCTTTGCTCGGTCCTACACGCGTCCTTTGGGTCACTACCTTTGCTCGGTCCTACACCCTTCCTTTGGGTCACGACCTTTGCTCGGTCCTACACTCGTCCTTTGGGTCACGACCTTTGATCTGTCCTACACCCCGTTCTTTGGGTCACAACCTTTGCTCGGTCCTACACCCGTCCTTTTGGGTCACGACCTTTGCTCGGTCCTACACTCGTCCGTCCTTTGGGTCACGACCTTTGCTCGGTACTACACCCGTCCTCTGGGTCACGACCTTTGCTCGGTCTTACACCCGTCATAAGGGTCACGACCTTCCCTCGGTCCTACACCCGTCCTTTGGGTCACGACCTTCGCTCGGTCCTACACCCGTCCTTTGGGTCACGACCTTCTCTCGGTCTTACACCCGTCCTTTGGGTCACGACCTTTGCTCAGTCCTACACCCTTCCTTTGGGTCACGACCTTTGCTCGGTCCTACACTCGTCCTTTGGGTCACGACCTTTGATCTGTCCTACACCCGTTCTTTGGGTCACAACCTTTGCTCGGTCCTAGACCCGTCCTTTTGGGTCACGACCTATGCTCTGTCCTACACTCGTCCGTCCTTTGGGTCACGACCTTTGCTCGGTACTACACCCGTCCTTTGGGTCACGACCTTTTCTCAGTCCTACACCCGTCCTTTGGATCACGACCATTGCTCGGTCCTACACCCGTCCATTGGGTCACGACCTTTGCTCGGTTCTACCCCTGTCCTTTTGGGTCACGACCTTTGCTCGGTCCTACACCCGTCCCTTGGGTCACGATCTTTGCTCGATCCTACACCCGTCCTTTGGGTCACTACCTTTGCTCGGTCCTACACCCGTCCTTTTGGGTCACGACCTTTGCTCGGTCCCACACCCGTCCTTTGGGTCACGACCTTTCCTCGGTCCCACACCCATCCTTTGAGTCACGACCTTTGCTCGGCCATACACCCGTCCTTTGGGTCACGACGTTTGCGAGGTCCTACACCCGTCCTTTGGGTCAGGACCTTTGCTCGATCCTACACCCGTCCCTTGGGTCACGATCTTTGCTCGGTCCTACACCCGTCCTTTGGGTCACAACTTTTGCTCGGTCCTACACTCGTCCTTTTGGGTCACGACCTTTGCTCGGTCCCACACCCGTCCTTTGGGTCACGACCTTTGCTCGGTCCCACACCCGTCCTTTGAGTCACGACCTTTGCTCGGTCCTACACCCGTCCTTTGGGTCACGACCTTTGCGAGGTCCTACACCCGTCTTTTGGGTCACGACCTTTGCTCGGTCCTACACCCGTCCTTTGGGTCACGGCCTTTGCTCGGTCCTACACACGTCCTTTGGGTCACTACCTTTGCTCGGTCCTACACCCTTCCTTTGGGTCACGACCTTTGCTCGGTCCTACACTCGTCCTTTGGGTCACGACCTTTGATCTGTCCTACACCCGTTCTTTGGGTCACAACCTTTGCTCGGTCCTACACCCGTCCTTTTGGGTCACGACCTTTGCTCGGTCCTACACTCGTCCGTCCTTTGGGTCACGACCTTTGCTCGGTACTACACCCGTCCTCTGGGTCACGACCTTTGCTCGGTCTTACACCCGTCATATGGGTCACGACCTTCCCTCGGTCCTACACCCGTCCTTTGGGTCACGACCTTCGCTCGGTCCCATACCCGTCCTTTGGGTCACGACCTTTGCTCGGTCCCACACCCGTCCTTTGAGTCACGACCTTTGCTCGGTCCTACACCCGTCCTTTGGGTCACGACCTTCGCTCGGTCCTACACCCGTCCTTTGGGTCACGACCTTCGCTCGGTCCTACACCCGTCCTTTGGGTCACGACCTTTGCTCAGTCCTACACCCTTCCTTTGGGTCACGACCTTTGCTCGGTCCTACACTCGTCCTTTGGGTCACGACCTTTGATCTGTCCTACACCCGTTTTTTTGGGTCACAACCTTTGCTCGGTCCTAGACCCGTCCTTTTGGGTCACGACCTTTGCTCGGTCCTACACTCGGCCGTCCTTTGGGTCACGACCTTTGCTCGGTACTACACCCGTCCTTTGGGTCACGACCTTTTCTCAGTCCTACACCCGTCCTTTGGATCACGACCATTGCTCGGTCCTACACCCGTCCATTGGGTCACGACCTTTGCTCGGTCCTACCCCTATCCTTTTGGGTCACGACCTTTGCTCGGTCCTACACCCGTCCCTTGGGTCACGATCTTTGCTCGATCCTACACCCGTCCTTTGGGTCACTACCTTTGCTCGGTCCTACACCCGTCCTTTTGGGTCACGACCTTTGCTCGGTCCCACACCCGTCCTTTGGGTCACGACCTTTCCTCGGTCCCACACCCATCCTTTGAGTCACGACCTTTGCTCGGTCATACACCCGTCCTTTGGGTCACGACGTTTGCGAGGTCCTACACCCGTCCTTTGGGTCAGGACCTTTGCTCGATCCTACACCCGTCCCTTGGGTCACGATCTTTGCTCGGTCCTACACCCGTCCTTTGGTTCACAACTTTTGCTCGGTCCTACACTCGTCCTTTTGGGTCACGACCTTTGCTCGGTCCCACACCCGTCCTTTGGGTCACGACCTTTGCTCGGTCCCACACCCGTCCTTTGAGTCACGACCTTTGCTCGGTCCTACACCCGTCCTTTGGGTCACGACCTTTGCGAGGTCCTACACCCGTCTTTTGGGTCACGACCTTTGCTCGGTCCTACACCCGTCCTTTGGGTCAAAACCATTGCTCGATCCTACACCCGTCCCTTGGGTCACGAACTTTGCTCGGTCCTACACCCTTCCTTTGGGTCACGACCCTTGCTCGGTCCTACACTCGTCCTTTGGGTCACGACCTTTGATCTGTCCTACACCCGTTCTTTGGGTCACAACCTTTGCTCGGTCCTACACCCGTCCTTTTGGGTCACGACCTTTGCTCGGTCCTACACTCGTCCGTCCTTTGGGTCACGACCTTTGCTCGGTACTACACCCGTCCTCTGGGTCACGACCTTTGCTCGGTCTTACACCCGTCATATGGGTCACGACCTTCCCTCGGTCCTACACCCGTCCTTTGGGTCACGACCTTCGCTCGGTCCCATACCCGTCCTTTGGGTCACGACCTTTGCTCGGTCCCACACCCGTCCTTTGAGTCACGACCTTTGCTCGGTCCTACACCCGTCCTTTGGGTCACGACCTTCGCTCGGTCCTACACCCGTCCTTTGGGTCACGACCTTCGCTCGGTCCTACACCCGTCCTTTGGGTCACGACCTTTGCTCAGTCCTACACCCTTCCTTTGGGTCACGACCTTTGCTCGGTCCTACACTCGTCCTTTGGGTCACGACCTTTGATCTGTCCTACACCCGTTCTTTGGGTCACAACCTTTGCTCGGTCCTAGACCCGTCCTTTTGGGTCACGACCTTTGCTCGGTCCTACACTCGGCCGTCCTTTGGGTCACGACCTTTGCTCGGTACTACACCCGTCCTTTGGGTCACGACCTTTTCTCAGTCCTACACCCGTCCTTTGGATCACGACCATTGCTCGGTCCTACACCCGTCCATTGGGTCACGACCTTTGCTCGGTCCTACCCCTATCCTTTTGGGTCACGACCTTTGCTCGGTCCTACACCCGTCCCTTGGGTCACGATCTTTGCTCGATCCTACACCCGTCCTTTGGGTCACTACCTTTGCTCGGTCCTACACCCGTCCTTTTGGGTCACGACCTTTGCTCGGTCCCACACCCGTCCTTTGGGTCACGACCTTTCCTCGGTCCCACACCCATCCTTTGAGTCACGACCTTTGCTCGGTCATACACCCGTCCTTTGGGTCACGACGTTTGCGAGGTCCTACACCCGTCCTTTGGGTCAGGACCTTTGCTCGATCCTACACCCGTCCCTTGGGTCACGATCTTTGCTCGGTCCTACACCCGTCCTTTGGGTCACAACTTTTGCTCGGTCCTACACTCGTCCTTTTGGGTCACGACCTTTGCTCGGTCCCACACCCGTCCTTTGGGTCACGACCTTTGCTCGGTCCCACACCCGTCCTTTGAGTCACGACCTTTGCTCGGTCCTACACCCGTCCTTTGGGTCACGACCTTTGCGAGGTCCTACACCCGTCTTTTGGGTCACGACCTTTGCTCGGTCCTACACCCGTCCTTTGGGTCAAAACCATTGCTCGATCCTACACCCGTCCCTTGGGTCACGAACTTTGCTCGGTCCTACACCCTTCCTTTGGGTCACGACCCTTGCTCGGTCCTACACTCGTCCTTTGGGTCACGACCTTTGATCTGTCCTACACCCGTTCTTTGGGTCACAACCTTTGCTCGGTCCTACACCCGTCCTTTTGGGTCACGACCTTTGCTCGGTCCTACACTCGTCCGTCCTTTGGGTCACGACCTTTGCTCGGTACTACACCCGTCCTCTGGGTCACGACCTTTGCTCGGTCTTACACCCGTCATATGGGTCACGACCTTCCCTCGGTCCTACACCCGTCCTTTGGGTCACGACCTTCGCTCGGTCCCATACCCGTCCTTTGGGTCACGACCTTTGCTCGGTCCCACACCCGTCCTTTGAGTCACGACCTTTGCTCGGTCCTACACCCGTCCTTTGGGTCACGACCTTCGCTCGGTCCTACACCCGTCCTTTGGGTCACGACCTTCGCTCGGTCCTACACCCGTCCTTTGGGTCACGACCTTTGCTCAGTCCTACACCCTTCCTTTGGGTCACGACCTTTGCTCGGTCCTACACTCGTCCTTTGGGTCACGACCTTTGATCTGTCCTACACCCGTTCTTTGGGTCACAACCTTTGCTCGGTCCTAGACCCGTCCTTTTGGGTCACGACCTTTGCTCGGTCCTACACTCGGCCGTCCTTTGGGTCACGACCTTTGCTCGGTACTACACCCGTCCTTTGGGTCACGACCTTTTCTCAGTCCTACACCCGTCCTTTGGATCACGACCATTGCTCGGTCCTACACCCGTCCATTGGGTCACGACCTTTGCTCGGTCCTACCCCTATCCTTTTGGGTCACGACCTTTGCTCGGTCCTACACCCGTCCCTTGGGTCACGATCTTTGCTCGATCCTACACCCGTCCTTTGGGTCACTACCTTTGCTCGGTCCTACACCCGTCCTTTTGGGTCACGACCTTTGCTCGGTCCCACACCCGTCCTTTGGGTCACGACCTTTCCTCGGTCCCACACCCATCCTTTGAGTCACGACCTTTGCTCGGTCATACACCCGTCCTTTGGGTCACGACGTTTGCGAGGTCCTACACCCGTCCTTTGGGTCAGGACCTTTGCTCGATCCTACACCCGTCCCTTGGGTCACGATCTTTGCTCGGTCCTACACCCGTCCTTTGGGTCACAACTTTTGCTCGGTCCTACACTCGTCCTTTTGGGTCACGACCTTTGCTCGGTCCCACACCCGTCCTTTGGGTCACGACCTTTGCTCGGTCCCACACCCGTCCTTTGAGTCACGACCTTTGCTCGGTCCTACACCCGTCCTTTGGGTCACGACCTTTGCGAGGTCCTACACCCGTCTTTTGGGTCACGACCTTTGCTCGGTCCTACACCCGTCCTTTGGGTCAAAACCATTGCTCGATCCTACACCCGTCCCTTGGGTCACGAACTTTGCTCGGTCCTACACCCTTCCTTTGGGTCACGACCCTTGCTCGGTCCTACACTCGTCCTTTGGGTCACGACCTTTGATCTGTCCTACACCCGTTCTTTGGGTCACAACCTTTGCTCGGTCCTACACCCGTCCTTTTGGGTCACGACCTTTGCTCGGTCCTACACTCGTCCGTCCTTTGGGTCACGACCTTTGCTCGGTACTACACCCGTCCTCTGGGTCACGACCTTTGCTCGGTCTTACACCCGTCATATGGGTCACGACCTTCCCTCGGTCCTACACCCGTCCTTTGGGTCACGACCTTCGCTCGGTCCCATACCCGTCCTTTGGGTCACGACCTTTGCTCGGTCCCACACCCGTCCTTTGAGTCACGACCTTTGCTCGGTCCTACACCCGTCCTTTGGGTCACGACCTTCGCTCGGTCCTACACCCGTCCTTTGGGTCACGACCTTCGCTCGGTCCTACACCCGTCCTTTGGGTCACGACCTTTGCTCAGTCCTACACCCTTCCTTTGGGTCACGACCTTTGCTCGGTCCTACACTCGTCCTTTGGGTCACGACCTTTGATCTGTCCTACACCCGTTCTTTGGGTCACAACCTTTGCTCGGTCCTAGACCCGTCCTTTTGGGTCACGACCTTTGCTCGGTCCTACACTCGGCCGTCCTTTGGGTCACGACCTTTGCTCGGTACTACACCCGTCCTTTGGGTCACGACCTTTTCTCAGTCCTACACCCGTCCTTTGGATCACGACCATTGCTCGGTCCTACACCCGTCCATTGGGTCACGACCTTTGCTCGGTCCTACCCCTATCCTTTTGGGTCACGACCTTTGCTCGGTCCTACACCCGTCCCTTGGGTCACGATCTTTGCTCGATCCTACACCCGTCCTTTGGGTCACTACCTTTGCTCGGTCCTACACCCGTCCTTTTGGGTCACGACCTTTGCTCGGTCCCACACCCGTCCTTTGGGTCACGACCTTTCCTCGGTCCCACACCCATCCTTTGAGTCACGACCTTTGCTCGGTCATACACCCGTCCTTTGGGTCACGACGTTTGCGAGGTCCTACACCCGTCCTTTGGGTCAGGACCTTTGCTCGATCCTACACCCGTCCCTTGGGTCACGATCTTTGCTCGGTCCTACACCCGTCCTTTGGGTCACAACTTTTGCTCGGTCCTACACTCGTCCTTTTGGGTCACGACCTTTGCTCGGTCCCACACCCGTCCTTTGGGTCACGACCTTTGCTCGGTCCCACACCCGTCCTTTGAGTCACGACCTTTGCTCGGTCCTACACCCGTCCTTTGGGTCACGACCTTTGCGAGGTCCTACACCCGTCTTTTGGGTCACGACCTTTGCTCGGTCCTACACCCGTCCTTTGGGTCAAAACCATTGCTCGATCCTACACCCGTCCCTTGGGTCACGAACTTTGCTCGGTCCTACACCCTTCCTTTGGGTCACGACCCTTGCTCGGTCCTACACTCGTCCTTTGGGTCACGACCTTTGATCTGTCCTACACCCGTTCTTTGGGTCACAACCTTTGCTCGGTCCTACACCCGTCCTTTTGGGTCACGACCTTTGCTCGGTCCTACACTCGTCCGTCCTTTGGGTCACGACCTTTGCTCGGTACTACACCCGTCCTCTGGGTCACGACCTTTGCTCGGTCTTACACCCGTCATATGGGTCACGACCTTCCCTCGGTCCTACACCCGTCCTTTGGGTCACGACCTTCGCTCGGTCCCATACCCGTCCTTTGGGTCACGACCTTTGCTCGGTCCCACACCCGTCCTTTGAGTCACGACCTTTGATCGGTCCTGCACCCGTCCTTTGGGTCACGACCTTCGCTCGGTCCTACACCCGTCCTTTGGGTCACGACCTTCGCTCGGTCCTACACCCGTCCTTTGGGTCACGACCTTTGCTCAGTCCTACACCCTTCCTTTGGGTCACGACCTTTGCTCGGTCCTACACTCGTCCTTTGGGTCACGACCTTTGATCTGTCCTACACCCGTTCTTTGGGTCACAACCTTTGCTCGGTCCTAGACCCGTCCTTTTGGGTCACGACCTTTGCTCGGTCCTACACTCGGCCGTCCTTTGGGTCACGACCTTTGCTCGGTACTACACCCGTCCTTTGGGTCACGACCTTTTCTCAGTCCTACACCCGTCCTTTGGATCACGACCATTGCTCGGTCCTACACCCGTCCATTGGGTCACGACCTTTGCTCGGTCCTACCCCTATCCTTTTGGGTCACGACCTTTGCTCGGTCCTACACCCGTCCCTTGGGTCACGATCTTTGCTCGATCCTACACCCGTCCTTTGGGTCACTACCTTTGCTCGGTCCTACACCCGTCCTTTTGGGTCACGACCTTTGCTCGGTCCCACACCCGTCCTTTGGGTCACGACCTTTCCTCGGTCCCACACCCATCCTTTGAGTCACGACCTTTGCTCGGTCATACACCCGTCCTTTGGGTCACGACGTTTGCGAGGTCCTACACCCGTCCTTTGGGTCAGGACCTTTGCTCGATCCTACACCCGTCCCTTGGGTCACGATCTTTGCTCGGTCCTACACCCGTCCTTTGGGTCACAACTTTTGCTCGGTCCTACACTCGTCCTTTTGGGTCACGACCTTTGCTCGGTCCCACACCCGTCCTTTGGGTCACGACCTTTGCTCGGTCCCACACCCGTCCTTTGAGTCACGACCTTTGCTCGGTCCTACACCCGTCCTTTGGGTCACGACCTTTGCGAGGTCCTACACCCGTCTTTTGGGTCACGACCTTTGCTCGGTCCTACACCCGTCCTTTGGGTCAAAACCATTGCTCGATCCTACACCCGTCCCTTGGGTCACGAACTTTGCTCGGTCCTACACCCTTCCTTTGGGTCACGACCCTTGCTCGGTCCTACACTCGTCCTTTGGGTCACGACCTTTGATCTGTCCTACACCCGTTCTTTGGGTCACAACCTTTGCTCGGTCCTACACCCGTCCTTTTGGGTCACGACCTTTGCTCGGTCCTACACTCGTCCGTCCTTTGGGTCACGACCTTTGCTCGGTACTACACCCGTCCTCTGGGTCACGACCTTTGCTCGGTCTTACACCCGTCATATGGGTCACGACCTTCCCTCGGTCCTACACCCGTCCTTTGGGTCACGACCTTCGCTCGGTCCCATACCCGTCCTTTGGGTCACGACCTTTGCTCGGTCCCACACCCGTCCTTTGAGTCACGACCTTTGCTCGGTCCTACACCCGTCCTTTGGGTCACGACCTTCGCTCGGTCCTACACCCGTCCTTTGGGTCACGACCTTCGCTCGGTCCTACACCCGTCCTTTGGGCCACGACCTTTGCTCAGTCCTACACCCTTCCTTTGGGTCACGACCTTTGCTCGGTCCTACACTCGTCCTTTGGGTCACGACCTTTGATCTGTCCTACACCCTTCCTTTGGGTCACAACCTTTGCTCGGTCCTAGACCCGTCCTTTTGGGTCACGACCTTTGCTCGGTCCTACACTCGGCCGTCCTTTGGGTCACGACCTTTGCTCGGTACTACACCCGTCCTTTGGGTCACGACCTTTTCTCAGTCCTACACCCGTCCTTTGGATCACGACCATTGCTCGGTCCTACACCCGTCCATTGGGTCACGACCTTTGCTCGGTCCTACCCCTATCCTTTTGGGTCACGACCTTTGCTCGGTCCTACACCCGTCCCTTGGGTCACGATCTTTGCTCGATCCTACACCCGTCCTTTGGGTCACTACCTTTGCTCGGTCCTACACCCGTCCTTTTGGGTCACGACCTTTGCTCGGTCCCACACCCGTCCTTTGGGTCACGACCTTTCCTCGGTCCCACACCCATCCTTTGAGTCACGACCTTTGCTCGGTCATACACCCGTCCTTTGGGTCACGACGTTTGCGAGGTCCTACACCCGTCCTTTGGGTCAGGACCTTTGCTCGATCCTACACCCGTCCCTTGGGTCATGATCTTTGCTCGGTCCTACACCCGTCCTTTGGGTCACAACTTTTGCTCGGTCCTACACTCGTCCTTTTGGGTCACGACCTTTGCTCGGTCCCACACCCGTCCTTTGGGTCACGACCTTTGCTCGGTCCCACACCCGTCCTTTGAGTCACGACCTTTGCTCGGTCCTACACCCGTCCTTTGGGTCACGACCTTTGCGAGGTCCTACACCCGTCTTTTGGGTCACGACCTTTGCTCGGTCCTACACCCGTCCTTTGGGTCAAAACCATTGCTCGATCCTACACCCGTCCCTTGGGTCACGAACTTTGCTCGGTCCTACACCCTTCCTTTGGGTCACGACCCTTGCTCGGTCCTACACTCGTCCTTTGGGTCACGACCTTTGATCTGTCCTACACCCGTTCTTTGGGTCACAACCTTTGCTCGGTCCTACACCCGTCCTTTTGGGTCACGACCTTTGCTCGGTCCTACACCCGTCCTTTGGGTCACGACCTTTGCGAGGTCCTACACCCGTCTTTTGGGTCACGACCTTTGCTCGGTCCTACACCCGTCCTTTGGGTCACGGCCTTTGCTCGGTCCTACACACGTCCTTTGGGTCACTACCTTTGCTCGGTCCTACACCCTTCCTTTGGGTCACGACCTTTGCTCGGTCCTACACTCGTCCTTTGGGTCACGACCTTTGATCTGTCCTACACCCGTTCTTTGGGTCACAACCTTTGCTCGGTCCTACACCCGTCCTTTTGGGTCACGACCTTTACTCGATCCTACACTCGTCCGTCCTTTGGGTCACGACCTTTGCTCGGTACTACACCCGTCCTCTGGGTCACGACCTTTGCTCGGTCTTACACCCGTCATATGGGTCACGACCTTCCCTCGGTCCTACACCCGTCCTTTGGGTCACGACCTTCGCTCGGTCCCATACCCGTCCTTTGGGTCACGACCTTTGCTCGGTCCCACACCCGTCCTTTGAGTCACGACCTTTGATCGGTCCTGCACCCGTCCTTTGGGTCACGACCTTCGCTCGGTCCTACACCCGTCCTTTGGGTCACGACCTTCGCTCGGTCCTACACCCGTCCTTTGGGTCACGACCTTTGCTCAGTCCTACACCCTTCCTTTGGGTCACGACCTTTGCTCGGTCCTACACTCGTCCTTTGGGTCACGACCTTTGATCTGTCCTACACCCGTTCTTTGGGTCACAACCTTTGCTCGGTCCTAGACCCGTCCTTTTGGGTCACGACCTTTGCTCGGTCCTACACTCGGCCGTCCTTTGGGTCACGACCTTTGCTCGGTACTACACCCGTCCTTTGGGTCACGACCTTTTCTCAGTCCTACACCCGTCCTTTGGATCACGACCATTGCTCGGTCCTACACCCGTCCATTGGGTCACGACCTTTGCTCGGTCCTACCCCTATCCTTTTGGGTCACGACCTTTGCTCGGTCCTACACCCGTCCCTTGGGTCACGATCTTTGCTCGATCCTACACCCGTCCTTTGGGTCACTACCTTTGCTCGGTCCTACACCCGTCCTTTTGGGTCACGACCTTTGCTCGGTCCCACACCCGTCCTTTGGGTCACGACCTTTCCTCGGTCCCACACCCATCCTTTGAGTCACGACCTTTGCTCGGTCATACACCCGTCCTTTGGGTCACGACGTTTGCGAGGTCCTACACCCGTCCTTTGGGTCAGGACCTTTGCTCGATCCTACACCCGTCCCTTGGGTCACGATCTTTGCTCGGTCCTACACCCGTCCTTTGGGTCACAACTTTTGCTCGGTCCTACACTCGTCCTTTTGGGTCACGACCTTTGCTCGGTGCCACACCCGTCCTTTGGGTCACGACCTTTGCTCGGTCCCACACCCGTCCTTTGAGTCACGACCTTTGCTCGGTCCTACACCCGTCCTTTGGGTCACGACCTTTGCGAGGTCCTACACCCGTCTTTTGGGTCACGACCTTTGCTCGGTCCTACACCCGTCCTTTGGGTCAAAACCATTGCTCGATCCTACACCCGTCCCTTGGGTCACGAACTTTGCTCGGTCCTACACCCTTCCTTTGGGTCACGACCCTTGCTCGGTCCTACACTCGTCCTTTGGGTCACGACCTTTGATCTGTCCTACACCCGTTCTTTGGGTCACAACCTTTGCTCGGTCCTACACCCGTCCTTTTGGGTCACGACCTTTGCTCGGTCCTACACTCGTCCGTCCTTTGGGTCACGACCTTTGCTCGGTACTACACCCGTCCTCTGGGTCACGACCTTTGCTCGGTCTTACACCCGTCATATGGGTCACGACCTTCCCTCGGTCCTACACCCGTCCTTTGGGTCACGACCTTCGCTCGGTCCCATACCCGTCCTTTGGGTCACGACCTTTGCTCGGTCCCACACCCGTCCTTTGAGTCACGACCTTTGCTCGGTCCTACACCCGTCCTTTGGGTCACGACCTTCGCTCGGTCCTACACCCGTCCTTTGGGTCACGACCTTCGCTCGGTCCTACACCCGTCCTTTGGGTCACGACCTTTGCTCAGTCCTACACCCTTCCTTTGGGTCACGACCTTTGCTCGGTCCTACACTCGTCCTTTGGGTCACGACCTTTGATCTGTCCTACACCCGTTCTTTGGGTCACAACCTTTGCTCGGTCCTAGACCCGTCCTTTTGGGTCACGACCTTTGCTCGGTCCTACACTCGGCCGTCCTTTGGGTCACGACCTTTGCTCGGTACTACACCCGTCCTTTGGGTCACGACCTTTTCTCAGTCCTACATCCGTCCTTTGGATCACGACCATTGCTCGGTCCTACACCCGTCCATTGGGTCACGACCTTTGCTCGGTCCTACCCCTATCCTTTTGGGTCACGACCTTTGCTCGGTCCTACACCCGTCCCTTGGGTCACGATCTTTGCTCGATCCTACACCCGTCCTTTGGGTCACTACCTTTGCTCGGTCCTACACCCGTCCTTTTGGGTCACGACCTTTGCTCGGTCCCACACCCGTCCTTTGGGTCACGACCTTTCCTCGGTCCCACACCCATCCTTTGAGTCACGACCTTTGCTCGGTCATACACCCGTCCTTTGGGTCACGACGTTTGCGAGGTCCTACACCCGTCCTTTGGGTCAGGACCTTTGCTCGATCCTACACCCGTCCCTTGGGTCACGATCTTTGCTCGGTCCTACACCCGTCCTTTGGGTCACAACTTTTGCTCGGTCCTACACTCGTCCTTTTGGGTCACGACCTTTGCTCGGTCCCACACCCGTCCTTTGGGTCACGACCTTTGCTCGGTCCCACACCCGTCCTTTGAGTCACGACCTTTGCTCGGTCCTACACCCGTCCTTTGGGTCACGACCTTTGCGAGGTCCTACACCCGTCTTTTGGGTCACGACCTTTGCTCGGTCCTACACCCGTCCTTTGGGTCAAAACCATTGCTCGATCCTACACCCGTCCCTTGGGTCACGAACTTTGCTCGGTCCTACACCCTTCCTTTGGGTCACGACCCTTGCTCGGTCCTACACTCGTCCTTTGGGTCACGACCTTTGATCTGTCCTACACCCGTTCTTTGGGTCACAACCTTTGCTCGGTCCTACACCCGTCCTTTTGGGTCACGACCTTTGCTCGGTCCTACACTCGTCCGTCCTTTGGGTCACGACCTTTGCTCGGTACTACACCCGTCCTCTGGGTCACGACCTTTGCTCGGTCTTACACCCGTCATATGGGTCACGACCTTCCCTCGGTCCTACACCCGTCCTTTGGGTCACGACCTTCGCTCGGTCCCATACCCGTCCTTTGGGTCACGACCTTTGCTCGGTCCCACACCCGTCCTTTGAGTCACGACCTTTGATCGGTCCTGCACCCGTCCTTTGGGTCACGACCTTCGCTCGGTCCTACACCCGTCCTTTGGGTCACGACCTTCGCTCGGTCCTACACCCGTCCTTTGGGTCACGACCTTTGCTCAGTCCTACACCCTTCCTTTGGGTCACGACCTTTGCTCGGTCCTACACTCGTCCTTTGGGTCACGACCTTTGATCTGTCCTACACCCGTTCTTTGGGTCACAACCTTTGCTCGGTCCTAGACCCGTCCTTTTGGGTCACGACCTTTGCTCGGTCCTACACTCGGCCGTCCTTTGGGTCACGACCTTTGCTCGGTACTACACCCGTCCTTTGGGTCACGACCTTTTCTCAGTCCTACACCCGTCCTTTGGATCACGACCATTGCTCGGTCCTACACCCGTCCATTGGGTCACGACCTTTGCTCGGTCCTACCCCTATCCTTTTGGGTCACGACCTTTGCTCGGTCCTACACCCGTCCCTTGGGTCACGATCTTTGCTCGATCCTACACCCGTCCTTTGGGTCACTACCTTTGCTCGGTCCTACACCCGTCCTTTTGGGTCACGACCTTTGCTCGGTCCCACACCCGTCCTTTGGGTCACGACCTTTCCTCGGTCCCACACCCATCCTTTGAGTCACGACCTTTGCTCGGTCATACACCCGTCCTTTGGGTCACGACGTTTGCGAGGTCCTACACCCGTCCTTTGGGTCAGGACCTTTGCTCGATCCTACACCCGTCCCTTGGGTCACGATCTTTGCTCGGTCCTACACCCGTCCTTTGGGTCACAACTTTTGCTCGGTCCTACACTCGTCCTTTTGGGTCACGACCTTTGCTCGGTCCCACACCCGTCCTTTGGGTCACGACCTTTGCTCGGTCCCACACCCGTCCTTTGAGTCACGACCTTTGCTCGGTCCTACACCCGTCCTTTGGGTCACGACCTTTGCGAGGTCCTACACCCGTCTTTTGGGTCACGACCTTTGCTCGGTCCTACACCCGTCCTTTGGGTCAAAACCATTGCTCGATCCTACACCCGTCCCTTGGGTCACGAACTTTGCTCGGTCCTACACCCTTCCTTTGGGTCACGACCCTTGCTCGGTCCTACACTCGTCCTTTGGGTCACGACCTTTGATCTGTCCTACACCCGTTCTTTGGGTCACAACCTTTGCTCGGTCCTACACCCGTCCTTTTGGGTCACGACCTTTGCTCGGTCCTACACTCGTCCGTCCTTTGGGTCACGACCTTTGGTCGGTACTACACCCGTCCTCTGGGTCACGACCTTTGCTCGGTCTTACACCCGTCATATGGGTCACGACCTTCCCTCGGTCCTACACCCGTCCTTTGGGTCACGACCTTCGCTCGGTCCCATACCCGTCCTTTGGGTCACGACCTTTGCTCGGTCCCACACCCGTCCTTTGAGTCACGACCTTTGCTCGGTCCTACACCCGTCCTTTGGGTCACGACCTTCGCTCGGTCCTACACCCGTCCTTTGGGTCACGACCTTCGCTCGGTCCTACACCCGTCCTTTGGGTCACGACCTTTGCTCAGTCCTACACCCTTCCTTTGGGTCACGACCTTTGCTCGGTCCTACACTCGTCCTTTGGGTCACGACCTTTGATCTGTCCTACACCCGTTCTTTGGGTCACAACCTTTGCTCGGTCCTAGACCCGTCCTTTTGGGTCACGACCTTTGCTCGGTCCTACACTCGGCCGTCCTTTGGGTCACGACCTTTGCTCGGTACTACACCCGTCCTTTGGGTCACGACCTTTTCTCAGTCCTACACCCGTCCTTTGGATCACGACCATTGCTCGGTCCTACACCCGTCCATTGGGTCACGACCTTTGCTCGGTCCTACCCCTATCCTTTTGGGTCACGACCTTTGCTCGGTCCTACACCCGTCCCTTGGGTCACGATCTTTGCTCGATCCTACACCCGTCCTTTGGGTCACTACCTTTGCTCGGTCCTACACCCGTCCTTTTGGGTCACGACCTTTGCTCGGTCCCACACCCGTCCTTTGGGTCACGACCTTTCCTCGGTCCCACACCCATCCTTTGAGTCACGACCTTTGCTCGGTCATACACCCGTCCTTTGGGTCACGACGTTTGCGAGGTCCTACACCCGTCCTTTGGGTCAGGACCTTTGCTCGATCCTACACCCGTCCCTTGGGTCATGATCTTTGCTCGGTCCTACACCCGTCCTTTGGGTCACAACTTTTGCTCGGTCCTACACTCGTCCTTTTGGGTCACGACCTTTGCTCGGTCCCACACCCGTCCTTTGGGTCACGACCTTTGCTCGGTCCCACACCCGTCCTTTGAGTCACGACCTTTGCTCGGTCCTACACCCGTCCTTTGGGTCACGACCTTTGCGAGGTCCTACACCCGTCTTTTGGGTCACGACCTTTGCTCGGTCCTACACCCGTCCTTTGGGTCAAAACCATTGCTCGATCCTACACCCGTCCCTTGGGTCACGAACTTTGCTCGGTCCTACACCCTTCCTTTGGGTCACGACCCTTGCTCGGTCCTACACTCGTCCTTTGGGTCACGACCTTTGATCTGTCCTACACCCGTTCTTTGGGTCACAACCTTTGCTCGGTCCTACACCCGTCCTTTTGGGTCACGACCTTTGCTCGGTCCTACACCCGTCCTTTGGGTCACGACCTTTGCGAGGTCCTACACCCGTCTTTTGGGTCACGACCTTTGCTCGGTCCTACACCCGTCCTTTGGGTCACGGCCTTTGCTCGGTCCTACACACGTCCTTTGGGTCACTACCTTTGCTCGGTCCTACACCCTTCCTTTGGGTCACGACCTTTGCTCGGTCCTACACTCGTCCTTTGGGTCACGACCTTTGATCTGTCCTACACCCGTTCTTTGGGTCACAACCTTTGCTCGGTCCTACACCCGTCCTTTTGGGTCACGACCTTTACTCGGTCCTACACTCGTCCGTCCTTTGGGTCACGACCTTTGCTCGGTACTACACCCGTCCTCTGGGTCACGACCTTTGCTCGGTCTTACACCCGTCATATGGGTCACGACCTTCCCTCGGTCCTACACCCGTCCTTTGGGTCACGACCTTCGCTCGGTCCCATACCCGTCCTTTGGGTCACGACCTTTGCTCGGTCCCACACCCGTCCTTTGAGTCACGACCTTTGATCGGTCCTGCACCCGTCCTTTGGGTCACGACCTTCGCTCGGTCCTACACCCGTCCTTTGGGTCACGACCTTCGCTCGGTCCTACACCCGTCCTTTGGGTCACGACCTTTGCTCAGTCCTACACCCTTCCTTTGGGTCACGACCTTTGCTCGGTCCTACACTCGTCCTTTGGGTCACGACCTTTGATCTGTCCTACACCCGTTCTTTGGGTCACAACCTTTGCTCGGTCCTAGACCCGTCCTTTTGGGTCACGACCTTTGCTCGGTCCTACACTCGGCCGTCCTTTGGGTCAGGACCTTTGCTCGATCCTACACCCGTCCCTTGGGTCACGATCTTTGCTCGGTCCTACACCCGTCCTTTGGGTCACCACTTTTGCTCGGTCCTACACCCGTCCTTTTGGGTCACGACCTTTGCTCGGTCCCACACCCGTCCTTTGGGTCACGACCTTTGCTCGGTCCCACACCCGTCCTTTGAGTCACGACCTTTGCTCGGTCCTACACCCGTCCTTTGGGTCACGACCTTTGTGAGGTCCTACACCCGTCTTTTGGGTCACGACCTTTGCTCGGTCCTACACCCGTCCTTTGGGTCACGGCCTTTGCTCGGTCCTACACGCGTCCTTTGGGTCACTACCTTTGCTCGGTCCTACACCCTTCCTTTGGGTCACGACCTTTGCTCGGTCCTACACTCGTCCTTTGGGTCACGACCTTTGATCTGTCCTACACCCGTTCTTTGGTTTACAACCTTTGCTCGGTCCTACACCCGTCCTTTTGGGTCACGACCTTTGTTCGGTCCTACACTCGTCCGTCGTTTGGGTCACGACCTTTGCTCGGTACTACACCCGTCATTTGGGTCACGACCTTTTCTCAGTCCTACCCCTGTCCTTTGGGTCACGACCATTGCTCGGTCCTACACCCGTCCATTGGGTCACGACCTTTGCTCGGTCCTACCCCTGTCCTTTTAGGTTACGACCTTTGCTCGGTCCTACACCCGTCCCTTGGGTCACGATCTTTGCTCGGTCCTACACCCGTCCTTTGGGTCACTACCTTTGCTCGGTCCTACACCCGTCCTTTTGGGTCACGACCTTTGCTTGGTCCCACACCTGTCCTTTGGGTCACGACCTTTGCTTGGTCCCACACCCATCCTTTGGGTCACGACCTTTGCTCGGTCCTACACCCATCCTTTGGGTCACGGCATTTGCTCGGTCCTACACCCATCCATTGGGTCACGATCTTTGCGCGGTCCTACACCCGTCCTTTGGGTCATGACCTTTGATCGGTCCTACACTCGTTCTTTTGGTCACGACTTTTGTTCGGTCCTACACCCGTCCTTTAGGGTCACGACCTTTGCTCGGTCCTACACCCATCCTTTAGGTCAAAACCTTTGCTCGGTCCTACACCCGTCCATTGGGTCACGACCTTTGCTCGGTCCTACACCCGTCGTTTGGGTCACGACCTTTGCTCGGTCCTACACCCGTCCTTTGGGTCATGACCTTTGCTCGGTCCTACACCCGTCCTTTGGGTCATGACCTTTGCTCGGTCCTACACCCATCCTCTGGGTCACGACCTTTGCTCGGTCTTACACCCGTCATATGGGTCACGACCTTCGCTCGGTCCTACACCCGTCCTTTGGGTCACGACATTTGCGAGGTCCTACACCCGTCCTTTGGGTCAGGACCTTTGCTCGATCCTACACCCGTCCCTTGGGTCACGATCTTTGCTCGGTCCTACACCCGTCCTTTGGGTCACAACTTTTGCTCGGTCCTACACCCGTCCTTTTGGGTCACGACCTTTGCTCGGTCCCACACCCGTCCTTTGGGTCACGACCTTTGCTCGGTCCCACACCCGTCCTTTGAGTCACGACCTTTGCTCGGTCCTACACCCGTCCTTTGGGTCACGACCTTTGCGAGGTCTTACACCCGTCTTTTGGGTCACGACCTTTGCTCGGTCCTACACCCGTCCTTTGGGTCACGGCCTTTGCTCGGTCCTACACGCGTTCTTTGGGTCACTACCTTTGCTCGGTCCTACACCCGCCCTTTTGGGTCATGACCTTTACTCGGTCCTACACCCGTCTTTTGGGTCACGACCATTGCTCGGTCCTACACTCATCCTTTGGGTCACGACCTTTGCTCGGTCCTACACCCGTCCTTTGGGTCACGACCTTTGCTCGGTCCTACACCCGTCATCTAGGCCACAACCTTTGCTCGGTCCTACACTCGTCATCTGGGTCACGACATTCGCTCGGTCCTACACCCGTCCTATGGGTCAAGACCTTCGCTCGGTCCTACACCCGTCCTTTGGGTCACGACCTTCGCTCGGTCCTACACCCGTCCTTTGGGTCACGACCCTTGCTCGGTATTACACCCGCCTTTTGGGTCACGACCTTTGCTTGGTCCTACACCCGTCCTTTGGGTCAAAACCTTTGCTCGATCCTACACCCGTCCCTTGGGTCACGAACTTTTGCTCGGTCCTACACCCGTCCTTTTGGGTCACGACCTTTGCTCGGTCCCACACCCGTCCTTTTGGTCACGACCTTTGCTCGGTCCCACACCCGTCCTTTGAATCACGACCTTTGCTCGGTCCTACACCCGTCCTTTGGGTCACGACCTTTGCGAGGTCCTACACCCGTCTTTTGGGTCACGACCTTTGCTCGGTCCTACACCCGTCCTTTGGGTCACGGCCTTTGCTCGGTCCTACACGCGTCCTTTGGGTCACTACCTTTGCTCGGTCCTACACCCTTCCTTTGGGTCACGACCTTTGCTCGGTCCTACACTCGTCCTTTGGGTCACGACCTTTGATCTGTCCTACACCCGTTCTTTGGGTCACAACCTTTGCTCGGTCCTACACCCGTCCTTTTGGGTCACGACCTTTGCTCGGTCCTACACTCGTCCGTCCTTTGGGTCACGACCTTTGCTCGGTACTACACCCGTCCTCTGGGTCACGACCTTTGCTCGGTCTTACACCCGTCATAAGGGTCACGACCTTCCCTCGGTCCTACACCCGTCCTTTGGGTCACGACCTTCGCTCGGTCCTACACCCGTCCTTTGGGTCACGACCTTCTCTCGGTCTTACACCCGTCCTTTGGGTCACGACCTTTGCTCAGTCCTACACCCTTCCTTTGGGTCACGACCTTTGCTCGGTCCTACACTCGTCCTTTGGGTCACGACCTTTGATCTGTCCTACACCCGTTCTTTGGGTCACAACCTTTGCTCGGTCCTAGACCCGTCCTTTTGGGTCACGACCTATGCTCTGTCCTACACTCGTCCGTCCTTTGGGTCACGACCTTTGCTCGGTACTACACCCGTCCTTTGGGTCACGACCTTTTCTCAGTCCTACACCCGTCCTTTGGATCACGACCATTGCTCGGTCCTACACCCGTCCATTGGGTCACGACCTTTGCTCGGTTCTACCCCTGTCCTTTTGGGTCACGACCTTTGCTCGGTCCTACACCCGTCCCTTGGGTCACGATCTTTGCTCGATCCTACACCCGTCCTTTGGGTCACTACCTTTGCTCGGTCCTACACCCGTCCTTTTGGGTCACGACCTTTGCTCGGTCCCACACCCGTCCTTTGGGTCACGACCTTTCCTCGGTCCCACACCCATCCTTTGAGTCACGACCTTTGCTCGGCCATACACCCGTCCTTTGGGTCACGACGTTTGCGAGGTCCTACACCCGTCCTTTGGGTCAGGACCTTTGCTCGATCCTACACCCGTCCCTTGGGTCACGATCTTTGCTCGGTCCTACACCCGTCCTTTGGGTCACAACTTTTGCTCGGTCCTACACTCGTCCTTTTGGGTCACGACCTTTGCTCGGTCCCACACCCGTCCTTTGGGTCACGACCTTTGCTCGGTCCCACACCCGTCCTTTGAGTCACGACCTTTGCTCGGTCCTACACCCGTCCTTTGGGTCACGACCTTTGCGAGGTCCTACACCCGTCTTTTGGGTCACGACCTTTGCTCGGTCCTACACCCGTCCTTTGGGTCACGGCCTTTGCTCGGTCCTACACACGTCCTTTGGGTCACTACCTTTGCTCGGTCCTACACCCTTCCTTTGGGTCACGACCTTTGCTCGGTCCTACACTCGTCCTTTGGGTCACGACCTTTGATCTGTCCTACACCCGTTCTTTGGGTCACAACCTTTGCTCGGTCCTACACCCGTCCTTTTGGGTCACGACCTTTGCTCGGTCCTACACTCGTCCGTCCTTTGGGTCACGACCTTTGCTCGGTACTACACCCGTCCTCTGGGTCACGACCTTTGCTCGGTCTTACACCCGTCATATGGGTCACGACCTTCCCTCGGTCCTACACCCGTCCTTTGGGTCACGACCTTCGCTCGGTCCCATACGCGTCCTTTGGGTCACGACCTTTGCTCGGTCCCACACCCGTCCTTTGAGTCACGACCTTTGCTCGGTCCTACACCCGTCCTTTGGGTCACGACCTTCGCTCGGTCCTACACCCGTCCTTTGGGTCACGACCTTCGCTCGGTCCTACACCCGTCCTTTGGGTCACGACCTTTGCTCAGTCCTACACCCTTCCTTTGGGTCACGACCTTTGCTCGGTCCTACACTCGTCCTTTGGGTCACGACCTTTGATCTGTCCTACACCCGTTTTTTGGGTCACAACCTTTGCTCGGTCCTAGACCCGTCCTTTTGGGTCACGACCTTTGCTCGGTCCTACACTCGGCCGTCCTTTGGGTCACGACCTTTGCTCGGTACTACACCCGTCCTTTGGGTCACGACCTTTTCTCAGTCCTACACCCGTCCTTTGGATCACGACCATTGCTCGGTCCTACACCCGTCCATTGGGTCACGACCTTTGCTCGGTCCTACCCCTATCCTTTTGGGTCACGACCTTTGCTCGGTCCTACACCCGTCCCTTGGGTCACGATCTTTGCTCGATCCTACACCCGTCCTTTGGGTCACTACCTTTGCTCGGTCCTACACCCGTCCTTTTGGGTCACGACCTTTGCTCGGTCCCACACCCGTCCTTTGGGTCACGACCTTTCCTCGGTCCCACACCCATCCTTTGAGTCACGACCTTTGCTCGGTCATACACCCGTCCTTTGGGTCACGACGTTTGCGAGGTCCTACACCCGTCCTTTGGGTCAGGACCTTTGCTCGATCCTACACCCGTCCCTTGGGTCACGATCTTTGCTCGGTCCTACACCCGTCCTTTGGTTCACAACTTTTGCTCGGTCCTACACTCGTCCTTTTGGGTCACGACCTTTGCTCGGTCCCACACCCGTCCTTTGGGTCACGACCTTTGCTCAGTCCCACACCCGTCCTTTGAGTCACGACCTTTGCTCGGTCCTACACCCGTCCTTTGGGTCACGACCTTTGCGAGGTCCTACACCCGTCTTTTGGGTCACGACCTTTGCTCGGTCCTACACCCGTCCTTTGGGTCAAAACCATTGCTCGATCCTACACCCGTCCCTTGGGTCACGAACTTTGCTCGGTCCTACACCCTTCCTTTGGGTCACGACCCTTGCTCGGTCCTACACTCGTCCTTTGGGTCACGACCTTTGATCTGTCCTACACCCGTTCTTTGGGTCACAACCTTTGCTCGGTCCTACACCCGTCCTTTTGGGTCACGACCTTTGCTCGGTCCTACACTCGTCCGTCCTTTGGGTCACGACCTTTGCTCGGTACTACACCCGTCCTCTGGGTCACGACCTTTGCTCGGTCTTACACCCGTCATATGGGTCACGACCTTCCCTCGGTCCTACACCCGTCCTTTGGGTCACGACCTTCGCTCGGTCCCATACCCGTCCTTTGGGTCACGACCTTTGCTCGGTCCCACACCCGTCCTTTGAGTCACGACCTTTGCTCGGTCCTACACCCGTCCTTTGGGTCACGACCTTCGCTCGGTCCTACACCCGTCCTTTGGGTCACGACCTTCGCTCGGTCCTACACCCGTCCTTTGGGTCACGACCTTTGCTCAGTCCTACACCCTTCCTTTGGGTCACGACCTTTGCTCGGTCCTACACTCGTCCTTTGGGTCACGACCTTTGATCTGTCCTACACCCGTTCTTTGGGTCACAACCTTTGCTCGGTCCTAGACCCGTCCTTTTGGGTCACGACCTTTGCTCGGTCCTACACTCGGCCGTCCTTTGGGTCACGACCTTTGCTCGGTACTACACCCGTCCTTTGGGTCACGACCTTTTCTCAGTCCTACACCCGTCCTTTGGATCACGACCATTGCTCGGTCCTACACCCGTCCATTGGGTCACGACCTTTGCTCGGTCCTACCCCTATCCTTTTGGGTCACGACCTTTGCTCGGTCCTACACCCGTCCCTTGGGTCACGATCTTTGCTCGATCCTACACCCGTCCTTTGGGTCACTACCTTTGCTCGGTCCTACACCCGTCCTTTTGGGTCACGACCTTTGCTCGGTCCCACACCCGTCCTTTGGGTCACGACCTTTCCTCGGTCCCACACCCATCCTTTGAGTCACGACCTTTGCTCGGTCATACACCCGTCCTTTGGGTCACGATGTTTGCGAGGTCCTACACCCGTCCTTTGGGTCAGGACCTTTGCTCGATCCTACACCCGTCCCTTGGGTCACGATCTTTGCTCGGTCCTACACCCGTCCTTTGGGTCACAACTTTTGCTCGGTCCTACACTCGTCCTTTTGGGTCACGACCTTTGCTCGGTCCCACACCCGTCCTTTGGGTCACGACCTTTGCTCGGTCCCACACCCGTCCTTTGAGTCACGACCTTTGCTCGGTCCTACACCCGTCCTTTGGGTCACGACCTTTGCGAGGTCCTACACCCGTCTTTTGGGTCACGACCTTTGCTCGGTCCTACACCCGTCCTTTGGGTCAAAACCATTGCTCGATCCTACACCCGTCCCTTGGGTCACGAACTTTGCTCGGTCCTACACCCTTCCTTTGGGTCACGACCCTTGCTCGGTCCTACACTCGTCCTTTGGGTCACGACCTTTGATCTGTCCTACACCCGTTCTTTGGGTCACAACCTTTGCTCGGTCCTACACCCGTCCTTTTGGGTCACGACCTTTGCTCGGTCCTACACTCGTCCGTCCTTTGGGTCACGACCTTTGCTCGGTACTACACCCGTCCTCTGGGTCACGACCTTTGCTCGGTCTTACACCCGTCATATGGGTCACGACCTTCCCTCGGTCCTACACCCGTCCTTTGGGTCACGACCTTCGCTCGGTCCCATACCCGTCCTTTGGGTCACGACCTTTGCTCGGTCCCACACCCGTCCTTTGAGTCACGACCTTTGCTCGGTCCTACACCCGTCCTTTGGGTCACGACCTTCGCTCGGTCCTACACCCGTCCTTTGGGTCACGACCTTCGCTCGGTCCTACACCCGTCCTTTGGGTCACGACCTTTGCTCAGTCCTACACCCTTCCTTTGGGTCACGACCTTTGCTCGGTCCTACACTCGTCCTTTGGGTCACGACCTTTGATCTGTCCTACACCCGTTCTTTGGGTCACAACCTTTGCTCGGTCCTAGACCCGTCCTTTTGGGTCACGACCTTTGCTCGGTCCTACACTCGGCCGTCCTTTGGGTCACGACCTTTGCTCGGTACTACACCCGTCCTTTGGGTCACGACCTTTTCTCAGTCCTACACCCGTCCTTTTGATCACGACCATTGCTCGGTCCTACACCCGTCCATTGGGTCACGACCTTTGCTCGGTCCTACCCCTATCCTTTTGGGTCACGACCTTTGCTCGGTCCTACACCCGTCCCTTGGGTCACGATCTTTGCTCGATCCTACACCCGTCCTTTGGGTCACTACCTTTGCTCGGTCCTACACCCGTCCTTTTGGGTCACGACCTTTGCTCGGTCCCACACCCGTCCTTTGGGTCACGACCTTTCCTCGGTCCCACACCCATCCTTCGAGTCACGACCTTTGCTCGGTCATACACCCGTCCTTTGGGTCACGACGTTTGCGAGGTCCTACACCCGTCCTTTGGGTCAGGACCTTTGCTCGATCCTACACCCGTCCCTTGGGTCACGATCTTTGCTCGGTCCTACACCCGTCCTTTGGGTCACAACTTTTGCTCGGTCCTACACTCGTCCTTTTGGGTCACGACCTTTGCTCGGTCCCACACCCGTCCTTTGGGTCACGACCTTTGCTCGGTCCCACACCCGTCCTTTGAGTCACGACCTTTGCTCGGTCCTACACCCGTCCTTTGGGTCACGACCTTTGCGAGGTCCTACACCCGTCTTTTGGGTCACGACCTTTGCTCGGTCCTACACCCGTCCTTTGGGTCAAAACCATTGCTCGATCCTACACCCGTCCCTTGGGTCACGAACTTTGCTCGGTCCTACACCCTTCCTTTGGGTCACGACCCTTGCTCGGTCCTACACTCGTCCTTTGGGTCACGACCTTTGATCTGTCCTACACCCGTTCTTTGGGTCACAACCTTTGCTCGGTCCTACACCCGTCCTTTTGGGTCACGACCTTTGCTCGGTCCTACACTCGTCCGTCCTTTGGGTCACGACCTTTGCTCGGTACTACACCCGTCCTCTGGGTCACGACCTTTGCTCGGTCTTACACCCGTCATATGGGTCACGACCTTCCCTCGGTCCTACACCCGTCCTTTGGGTCACGACCTTCGCTCGGTCCCATACCCGTCCTTTGGGTCACGACCTTTGCTCGGTCCCACACCCGTCCTTTGAGTCACGACCTTTGCTCGGTCCTACACCCGTCCTTTGGGTCACGACCTTCGCTCGGTCCTACACCCGTCCTTTGGGTCACGACCTTCGCTCGGTCCTACACCCGTCCTTTGGGTCACGACCTTTGCTCAGTCCTACACCCTTCCTTTGGGTCACGACCTTTGCTCGGTCCTACACTCGTCCTTTGGGTCACGACCTTTGATCTGTCCTACACCCGTTCTTTGGGTCACAACCTTTGCTCGGTCCTAGACCCGTCCTTTTGGGTCACGACCTTTGCTCGGTCCTACACTCGGCCGTCCTTTGGGTCACGACCTTTGCTCGGTACTACACCCGTCCTTTGGGTCACGACCTTTTCTCAGTCCTACACCCGTCCTTTGGATCACGACCATTGCTCGGTCCTACACCCGTCCATTGGGTCACGACCTTTGCTCGGTCCTACCCCTATCCTTTTGGGTCACGACCTTTGCTCGGTCCTACACCCGTCCCTTGGGTCACGATCTTTGCTCGATCCTACACCCGTCCTTTGGGTCACTACCTTTGCTCGGTCCTACACCCGTCCTTTTGGGTCACGACCTTTGCTCGGTCCCACACCCGTCCTTTGGGTCACGACCTTTCCTCGGTCCCACACCCATCCTTTGAGTCACGACCTTTGCTCGGTCATACACCCGTCCTTTGGGTCACGACGTTTGCGAGGTCCTACACCCGTCCTTTGGGTCAGGACCTTTGCTCGATCCTACACCCGTCCCTTGGGTCACGATCTTTGCTCGGTCCTACACCCGTCCTTTGGGTCACAACTTTTGCTCGGTCCTACACTCGTCCTTTTGGGTCACGACCTTTGCTCGGTCCCACACCCGTCCTTTGGGTCACGACCTTTGCTCGGTCCCACACCCGTCCTTTGAGTCACGACCTTTGCTCGGTCCTACACCCGTCCTTTGGGTCACGACCTTTGCGAGGTCCTACACCCGTCTTTTGGGTCACGACCTTTGCTCGGTCCTACACCCGTCCTTTGGGTCAAAACCATTGCTCGATCCTACACCCGTCCCTTGGGTCACGAACTTTGCTCGGTCCTACACCCTTCCTTTGGGTCACGACCCTTGCTCGGTCCTACACTCGTCCTTTGGGTCACGACCTTTGATCTGTCCTACACCCGTTCTTTGGGTCACAACCTTTGCTCGGTCCTACACCCGTCCTTTTGGGTCACGACCTTTGCTCGGTCCTACACTCGTCCGTCCTTTGGGTCACGACCTTTGCTCGGTACTACACCCGTCCTCTGGGTCACGACCTTTGCTCGGTCTTACACCCGTCATATGGGTCACGACCTTCCCTCGGTCCTACACCCGTCCTTTGGGTCACGACCTTCGCTCGGTCCCATACCCGTCCTTTGGGTCACGACCTTTGCTCGGTCCCACACCCGTCCTTTGAGTCACGACCTTTGCTCGGTCCTACACCCGTCCTTTGGGTCACGACCTTCGCTCGGTCCTACACCCGTCCTTTGGGTCACGACCTTCGCTCGGTCCTACACCCGTCCTTTGGGTCACGACCTTTGCTCAGTCCTACACCCTTCCTTTGGGTCACGACCTTTGCTCGGTCCTACACTCGTCCTTTGGGTCACGACCTTTGATCTGTCCTACACCCGTTCTTTGGGTCACAACCTTTGCTCGGTCCTAGACCCGTCCTTTTGGGTCACGACCTTTGCTCGGTCCTACACTCGGCCGTCCTTTGGGTCACGACCTTTGCTCGGTACTACACCCGTCCTTTGGGTCACGACCTTTTCTCAGTCCTACACCCGTCCTTTGGATCACGACCATTGCTCGGTCCTACACCCGTCCATTGGGTCACTACCTTTGCTCGGTCCTACCCCTATCCTTTTGGGTCACGACCTTTGCTCGGTCCTACACCCGTCCCTTGGGTCACGATCTTTGCTCGATCCTACACCCGTCCTTTGGGTCACTACCTTTGCTCGGTCCTACACCCGTCCTTTTGGGTCACGACCTTTGCTCGGTCCCACACCCGTCCTTTGGGTCACGACCTTTCCTCGGTCCCACACCCATCCTTTGAGTCACGACCTTTGCTCGGTCATACACCCGTCCTTTGGGTCACGACGTTTGCGAGGTCCTACACCCGTCCTTTGGGTCAGGACCTTTGCTCGATCCTACACCCGTCCCTTGGGTCACGATCTTTGCTCGGTCCTACACCCGTCCTTTGGGTCACAACTTTTGCTCGGTCCTACACTCGTCCTTTTGGGTCACGACCTTTGCTCGGTCCCACACCCGTCCTTTGGGTCACGACCTTTGCTCGGTCCCACACCCGTCCTTTGAGTCACGACCTTTGCTCGGTCCTACACCCGTCCTTTGGGTCACGACCTTTGCGAGGTCCTACACCCGTCTTTTGGGTCACGACCTTTGCTCGGTCCTACACCCGTCCTTTGGGTCAAAACCATTGCTCGATCCTACACCCGTCCCTTGGGTCACGAACTTTGCTCGGTCCTACACCCTTCCTTTGGGTCACGACCCTTGCTCGGTCCTACACTCGTCCTTTGGGTCACGACCTTTGATCTGTCCTACACCCGTTCTTTGGGTCACAACCTTTGCTCGGTCCTACACCCGTCCTTTTGGGTCACGACCTTTGCTCGGTCCTACACCCGTCCTTTGGGTCACGACCTTTGCGAGGTCCTACACCCGTCTTTTGGGTCACGACCTTTGCTCGGTCCTACACCCGTCCTTTGGGTCACGGCCTTTGCTCGGTCCTACACACGTCCTTTGGGTCACTACCTTTGCTCGGTCCTACACCCTTCCTTTGGGTCACGACCTTTGCTCGGTCCTACACTCGTCCTTTGGGTCACGACCTTTGATCTGTCCTACACCCGTTCTTTGGGTCACAACCTTTGCTCGGTCCTACACCCGTCCTTTTGGGTCACGACCTTTACTCGGTCCTACACTCGTCCGTCCTTTGGGTCACGACCTTTGCTCGGTACTACACCCGTCCTCTGGGTCACGACCTTTGCTCGGTCTTACACCCGTCATATGGGTCACGACCTTCGCTCGGTCCTACACCCGTCCTTTGGGTCACGACCTTCGCTCGGTCCCATACCCGTCCTTTGGGTCACGACCTTTGCTCGGTCCCACACCCGTCCTTTGAGTCACGACCTTTGCTCGGTCCTACGCCCGTCCTTTGGGTCACGACCTTCGCTCGGTCCTACACCCGTCCTTTGGGTCACGACCTTTGCTCGATCCTACACCCGTCCTTTGGGTCACGACCTTTGCTCGGTCCTACACCCTTCGTTTGGGTCACGACCTTTGCTCGGTCCTACACTCGTCCTTTGGGTCACGACCTTTGATTTGTCCTACACCCGTTCTTTGGGTCACAACCTTTGCTCGGTCCTAGACCCGTCCTTTTGGGTCACGACCTTTGCTCGGTCCTACACTCGGCCGTCCTTTGGGTCACGACCTTTGCTCGGTACTACACCCGTCCTTTGGGTCACGACCTTTTCTCAGTCCTACACCCGTCCTTTGGATCACGACCATTGCTCGGTCCTACACCCGTCCATTGGGTCACGACCTTTGCTCGGTCCTACCCCTGTCCTTTTGGGTCACGACCTTTGCTCGGTCCTACACCCGTCCCTTGGGTCACGATCTTTGCTCGATCCTACACCCGTCCTTTGGGTCACTACCTTTGCTCGGTCCTACACCCGTCCTTTTGGGTCACGACCTTTGCTCGGTCCCACACCCGTCCTTTGGGTCACGACCTTTCCTCGGTCCCACACCCATCCTTTGAGTCACGACCTTTGCTCGGTCATACACCCGTCCTTTGGGTCACGACGTTTGCGAGGTCCTACACCCGTCCTTTGGGTCAGGACCTTTGCTCGATCCTACACCCGTCCCTTGGGTCACGATCTTTGCTCGGTCCTACACCCGTCCTTTGGGTCACAACTTTTGCTCGGTCCTACACTCGTCCTTTTGGGTCACGACCTTTGCTCGGTCCCACACCCGTCCTTTGGGTCACGACCTTTGCTCGGTCCCACACCCGTCCTTTGAGTCACGACCTTTGCTCGGTCCTACACCCGTCCTTTGGGTCACGACCTTTGCGAGGTCCTACACCCGTCTTTTGGGTCACGACCTTTGCTCGGTCCTACACCCGTCCTTTGGGTCAAAACCATTGCTCGATCCTACACCCGTCCCTTGGGTCACGAACTTTGCTCGGTCCTACACCCTTCCTTTGGGTCACGACCCTTGCTCGGTCCTACACTCGTCCTTTGGGTCACGACCTTTGATCTGTCCTACACCCGTTCTTTGGGTCACAGCCTTTGCTCGGTCCTACACCCGTCCTTTTGGGTCACGACCTTTGCTCGGTCCTACACCCGTCCTTTGGGTCACGACCTTTGCGAGGTCCTACACCCGTCTTTTGGGTCACGACCTTTGCTCGGTCCTACACCCGTCCTTTGGGTCACGGCCTTTGCTCGGTCCTACACACGTCCTTTGGGTCACTACCTTTGCTCGGTCCTACACCCTTCCTTTGGGTCACGACCTTTGCTCGGTCCTACACTCGTCCTTTGGGTCACGACCTTTGATCTGTCCTACACCCGTTCTTTGGGTCACAACCTTTGCTCGGTCCTACACCCGTCCTTTTGGGTCACGACCTTTACTCGGTCCTACACTCGTCCGTCCTTTGGGTCACGACCTTTGCTCGGTACTACACCCGTCCTCTGGGTCACGACCTTTGCTCGGTCTTACACCCGTCATATGGGTCACGACCTTCGCTCGGTCGTACACCCGTCCTTTGGGTCACGACCTTCGCTCGGTCCCATACCCGTCCTTTGGGTCACGACCTTTGCTCGGTCCCACACCCGTCCTTTGAGTCACGACCTTTGCTCGGTCCTAAACCCGTCCTTTGGGTCACGACCTTCGCTCGGTCCTACACCCGTCCTTTGGGTCACGACCTTTGCTCGATCCTACACCCGTCCTTTGGGTCACGACCTTTGCTCGGTCCTACACCCTTCCTTTGGGTCACGACCTTTGCTCGGTCCTACACTCGTCCTTTGGGTCACGACCTTTGATCTGTCCTACACCCGTTCTTTGGGTCACAACCTTTGCTCGGTCCTAGACCCGTCCTTTTGGGTCACGACCTTTGCTCGGTCCTACACTCGGCCGTCCTTTGGGTCACGACCTTTGCTCGGTACTACACCCGTCCTTTGGGTCACGACCTTTTCTCAGTCCTACACCCGTCCTTTGGATCACGACCATTGCTCGGTCCTACACCCGTCCATTGGGTCACGACCTTTGCTCGGTCCTACCCCTGTCCTTTTGGGTCACGACCTTTGCTCGGTCCTACACCCGTCCCTTGGGTCACGATCTTTGCTCGATCCTACACCCGTCCTTTGGGTCACTACCTTTGCTCGGTCCTACACCCGTCCTTTTGGGTCACGACCTTTGCTCGGTCCCACACCCGTCCTTTGGGTCACGACCATTCCTCGGTCCCACACCCATCCTTTGAGTCACGACCTTTGCTCGGTCATACACCCGTCCTTTGGGTCACGACGTTTGCGAGGTCCTACACCCGTCCTTTGGGTCAGGACCTTTGCTCGATCCTACACCCGTCCCTTGGGTCACGATCTTTGCTCGGTCCTACACCCGTCCTTTGGGTCACAACTTTTGCTCGGTCCTACACTCGTCCTTTTGGGTCACGACCTTTGCTCGGTCCCACACCCGTCCTTTGGGTCACGACCTTTGCTCGGTCCCACACCCGTCCTTTGAGTCACGACCTTTGCTCGGTCGTACACCCGTCCTTTGCGTCACGACCTTTGCGAGGTCCTACACCCGTCTTTTGGGTCACGACCTTTGCTCGGTCCTACACCCGTCCTTTGGGTCAAAACCTTTGCTCGATCCTACACCCGTCCCTTGGGTCACGAACTTTGCTCGGTCCTACACCCTTCCTTTGGGTCACGACCCTTGCTCGGTCCTACACTCGTCCTTTGGGTCACGACCTTTGATCTGTCCTACACCCGTTCTTTGGGTCACAACCTTTGCTCGGTCCTACACCCGTCCTTTTGGGTCACGACCTTTGCTCGGTCCTACACCCGTCCTTTGGGTCACGACCTTTGCGAGGTCCTACACCCGTCTTTTGGGTCACGACCTTTGCTCGGTCCTACACCCGTCCTTTGGGTCACGGCCTTTGCTCGGTCCTACACACGTCCTTTGGGTCACTACCTTTGCTCGCTCCTACACCCTTCCTTTGGGTCACGATCTTTGCTCGGTCCTACACTTGTCCTTTGGGTCACGACCTTTGATCTGTCCTACACCCGTTCTTTGGGTCACAACCTTTGCTCGGTCCTACACCCGTCCTTTTGGGTCACGACCTTTACTCGGTCCTACACTCGTCCGTCCTTTGGGTCACGACCTTTGCTCGGTACTACACCCGTCCTCTGGGTCACGACCTTTGCTCGGTCTTACACCCGTCATATGGGTCACGACCTTCGCTCGGTCCTACACCCGTCCTTTGGGTCACGACCTTCGCTCGGTCCCATACCCGTCCTTTGGGTCACGACCTTTGCTCGGTCCCACACCCGTCCTTTGAGTCACGACCTTTGCTCGGTCCTACACCCGTCCTTTGGGTCACGACCTTCGCTCGGTCCTACACCCGTCCTTTGGGTCACGACCTTTGCTCGATCCTACACCCGTCCTTTGGGTCACGACCTTTGCTCGGTCCTACACCCTTCCTTTGTGTCACAACCTTTGCTCGGTCCTACACTCGTCCTTTGGGTCACGACCTTTGATCTGTCCTACACCCGTTCTTTTGGGTCACGACCTTTGCTCGGTCCTACACTCGTCCGTCCTTTGGGTCACGACCTTTGCTCGGTACTACACCCGTCCTTTGGGTCACGACCTTTTCTCAGTCCTACACCCGTCCTTTGGGTCACGACCATTGCTCGGTCCTACACCCGTCCATTGGGTCACGACCTTTGCTCGGTCCTACCCCTGTCCTTTTGGGTCACGACCTTTGCTCGGTCCTACACCCGTCCCTTGGGTCATGATCTTTGCTCGATCCTACACCCGTCCTTTGGGTCATGTTGTACCCCAAATTTTTCCCTTAGATTCATTGATCCGTCTGCATATCATCCTAGGTCGATCATTTTGCACGCTAACCTTCTTGTGTGTGGTTGTTTCGTGTGTTTGTTCATTTGTGTTACGGGTTGGATTTAAAACCATACATTTGGTGCGTTTGGTTTGCTTAAAGGGTTGTGGATTTTTTTTTTGGTGACACAGTTTCCAATGCGGTCTTGGAAACCCAATTAATGGCCAAGGACTTACAATAGACATTACGGGACCAATTTGGATCATTATGGTTACTCAAAGAGTGGGGCTACAATTTAGATTTGAATTTGATTTTGGGTTAGATCTTCAAGGATGGTTTAAGGGATTATTTTACAAGTTTCACTCCATATAGGATTTCCAAGCTTAATTCAAGTTTGAAAGCTCAAGGTGCTTTCTATTTTGGATTCAAGCGAGCTAACGATTTGCGTTTGGAATTAAGGACTATTCATCTAGATCCAAAAGGTCTTAAGGAATATTCAAAGAATGCAAATCATTTTTTTAGAATCTATTTCAGGAGATACCAGCATACAAGCCAAGGTATAGTCAAAAGGAGTTTGGAACCATTTATGTGGGAGTTCTGTAATCGAAGTTCAATGCTTAAGGATTTAAGTGCCATTTACAAGGTCAAATATGTCTTACGGGGGTGGATTAGAAAGTTCGAAGGCCACTTCATTTTCAAAAACAAGTCTAGTTGCAAATTACAACTTTCAAGGTAACGCTCTGGCTCCATCTACAAAGGACTAAGTGCAAAATTTATGAGTCCCCACTAACCCAGTGAGGATTTAGCAGAAGTTTTGATTTAGTTTGTTTCACTAGAAAAAGTTTATTTTTGGAGATTATGAGGTTACAGTTTAATTTTGAGCATTAAATGTAACGACGTATGCCACAATACTATGGCTACTACACATGATCGTGCTCACGCTACCACCTTTTCACCTAAACAACCTCTAGAAATCCTCCATTCAGTATTCTCGTTACAATATCTCAAGGTCATCATTCCAAACAATCAAATTCAAGCATAAAAGTCCACGTTCAAAGTTTTTTGCCGGATCAAATTCCAAGGTCAAACTTCACATGCTACAAGTATTCAGTATTACATTGTGCAAACCTCTCTTTACATAAGGGATCCAAATCTGTGCTACCAATTGCAGCTAACCATTATTCTCCGCTCAACCATGACGGCGGTATCTCAAGCTCAGCTGTTCTGCTTCCCCGCTGTTCATCATCCAGCAACGCCGCCCGCTTCCATGCCTTTCCTTTCGCGCCTCCAAGTTATCAGTTGCTATAAGTCTAGAGAGGCACGAGACAGAGACTGTCGATACTGAAATACAAAATTCACTAAGTTATGCAGATGATAATTCAAAAGGGATTAGAAAGAAAATAATACCAAGCCACCTGAAACAAAACACGTGAAAGGTTAAGACTAAAGATTAAATACAAGGATTTCACTGGAGTGTACCATGCAAAGATCATTCTTAGTGTGGATGGGAATCCCCTGGGCCAGCATGCGTTACACATACAAACCCACTTTGCTTCGACTTACTCATATTTTACGGCTAGTAGCATCACCTACCATCACATGGAAATGAGAGTAAACTTTGAAGTATAAGTTTGATGTTGTCTACATGCCCACAGGATTCAACGTGTCCTGCAAATGGTGTTTCCGCTCCTAACAAAAGTAATCAGAGTGTTGCTCCTAATGGAAACCCACCGAGACGACCTATATGAGAGCTCTGAAGTGATCGGAAGTCGCCAGAACGAATATCAGATGTTCTTTGGGTTTTAGAAGGATTCTGAAGTAAAACCATGTGTCTGTTCAAAGAGTGAAGTCAGAATTTCACTTCCAAAAACCGTCAAGCATGAATCGTTATCAGTAAGTTCAGGAAATTAAACATTCACATGGCAAATCAGAAAGGAGTTATTGCTGCCGTCAATTCTCAAACGTGTATACGAGGGTCATAAACCGTTCCAAGACAAAGATTAAACAAGAAAGTTGTAAACATCTACAAAACCGTATTATATACCAAACTTTCCAAAAACACAAGATATTCAAACGGTTTACAAATTTCCAATTTGGCCTCAGAACAATTTTGAATCAGATATTTCATCATCTTCAAAAATAAAGAAGGGCAACATCGTAAAACGTCGCCAGCAGCCAATTCTTTCCCATTTGGATTAAGCAAACCACAAGAAATCATATTCAATCACATACGTTCAAAACTTTCCAAAGGCATATCAAGACTTTCCAAACACAGAACAATATCAAACTATTTCCAAACTTCCTATTTTTGGCCTCAGAGTGTGTGGGAATCAGAAATCTTTTCATTTTTTCAAAAAATCGGAAATTATGGGCAATATCCCAAAAGGACACCGCCATCATAAACTTTCTAAAAACGGATTGGGACAAGATTCAAAAAACGCAACATCAGAAATTACAAAGAGGGAAGTTTTCAAAAAGTTCCAACACATAATCAAGCACAATAAACCAGAGCCATCAAATCGCCAAATCAAGTCAGACGAGTTCCAAAACTTTCCAAACTTTGAAAACCAAATCAAATCGTCAGAAATAACACAAAATCAAATCAGCAACATTATCAGGATATTATACCATCAATACCATTTAAGACTTCCGCAAATCTCATCATGGGCCTTCGTTATAAAAGGGTCGCTTGGCATTAGAAACGGGACGGGGGAAAAAGGAGAAAGGAGAAACCGATACGAAAATCATAAAAGGTCCAAAATCAACAAAACCACCAAAACCACATTTCCCAAACCCGCGAGGTACCAGCTCAGAAGCACATTGGCTCATCATCGCCGCAACAATCAGAAGAGGAACAAAGTAGCATCGAATCGCAAAAAGAGGTAAAGTAGAAGGAGATCTTCCCTGAGGAGAACATCGGTCGCCGACGTCATCAACCTTCGTTCCCTTTTGCTTTTGCTTTAATTTCAAGCATCACTGTAAATTGTAATCGAAATCAATAATGAAAATGGGGTATCGGGGGGAATTAGGGTAGATTTAGGTTTTTTGCTGTTGATTGTTTGATCGGAGAGAGAGTTTGAGAGTGTTGAGCGGCGGCGGGTTGGGGTCAAAACCCTATTTCCTTGCCATCCTCGTGAGAGAGAGAGATCGTGTGAGTTTCCACCCGTCCAGTTTTTTTTCATTTTTAATATAAATCCAACAGATAACCCACCTTTTTTTAATTAACTAAAAAACCTTATTCGATAACTCGTAAATCACTTTTTAATTCTCAATACCAACATCCTTTTAAATAATTTAACTAGAAATCTTTTTTTTTAAATTAAAAACAATCCCAAATATTTAAAAAAAAAATAACTTAACTCCAACTGAAATGACTTTTTTACAACATTTATAATTAATTGTTTTTCTTTAATAATAAAAAAAAAACTTTTTTTTGTCCCTTTTGATGATTCCTAATTTGGTAAAAGAAAAAACTTTAATTTATTGTTTTTTAAATTAAAACCTTTCGAAATAATCATAATAATTCTTTTCATAATAATTAGAATCTGTCAAAAAATAAAATGAAGCTCCTTATGAATTAATAACTCTTCATACTCCTAAACCAAATAATACGCTTTTAAGAATATTAAGAAACTTAACGTGTAACTCTAATTTTATACAACATTAAAACTTTTCAAAGTAATTAAAAACCTTTCACAAGTAAACCTCTAAATTCAAGTCAATAAAACCTATAAACACAATCCTAAAAAAATAATAACCTCAATAAACCTTTTTCGTAATGAACCTTAAAATCAATCTCTTCCTAATAAACTCTCCTCTCAAATCAACTCGTTTGATCCCCAACGTGAGTGAATCGCTTGCTGTATGCCATTTTATATTTTGCTTTCTATATGTTTATATCGATGCATGTTTACTATGTCAAAACCTTTTCAAAAATACTAAAAAAACTCTCGATCCAACGTCGAGCCAATTTTATACCTATGTAAGTCGAGTGCCTTCGGGCCTCGCATTCAACCTTTTCGGTCACTATACACATTAACTAGCCCACTTTGCTAGTATGCACAACTAATCTAAGTTGGGTCCCTCGACATTCCAAAGGAAAGGTTATTAATAATTGACTAAACCGTCATAGGACTAACGCCTTTAGAACCCTTGGCCATAGGATTCGGAGTCGCCGTACTCCACGTCTCGCCGTAGACACTTAGAATCTTAGCCTTAGGATCGGAGTCGCCGCACTCCAAGTAAATGCTCCGCCGCGAACATTTACAATCCTACCCCGCTTGAACCATCCTACAACTTTAGAGTCACCGCACTCTATGTAAGGTCTCGCCCAAGACTTTACCTCCCCTTGGAACCTTGACCCCGTCAAGAAGTTCCTCTTTTCAGAACTACGCATACTCTGATTCTACACCCGAGGATACGTAGGCGTAAGGTGCGATACCTTATCGAGTATACTTAGATACTAACCCCTAGGGTTCAACCTTTAGCATAGCACCTTAGCAAGCGAATGAGAGATAACATATGTACTAACGAGAGGTTCCCGTAGAGTACTACGGACGTTTAGGATGCTAATACCTTCCCTAGGCGTAACCAACCCCCGAACCTTAGATCTTTAGGTTTTTTTTCGCTTTTGAACCTTTCCTTTGGATAAATCAAAGACGGTGGTGAACATTTAAAGAAATGTGATCCTAGTTCATTAATAACTATGGTATCCAATTCTCACCGCAACAGAAATGGCGACTTCACTGGGGACAAGTTGAGGGTTTCCCCTATCTTGTTTTATTTATGTTTTCTTTCTTTATTTACTTGCTTATTATCTGTTGTGCTGGGTTACTATTTGTGTGGTGAGATAAAGTCCTACACCCGGACTAGAGTGAAAATTATGATAGGAATGGTGAGAATTCAAGGATACTTTGAGGGAGTCGATTCCTGAAAAAAGTTGAAATGAGACTTCACCACTCAGTCTAGGCCCTCTCGAATTTAATTTTGTCCAACGAGTCAATTCGTGAAGACGCTATTATTTCGAACTAAAGGCCATCGAGACTGGGGACCGTAGTTACCTTTAACCCAACTTGGCCTATTAGGATGTAGTGCGGGGACTATGCAGGAGTCTATTTCTGCAATAGTCGCTACGCGATACTACACTCGGACGAGATTCTCTTGAGAATATTATTGACTACCAAGTGATCTGGAAAATCGATAATATCCGAAAGATGGATTGTAGACTCTGGGAACTTTTAGAACCCGTTCGGCAGGTACATCTGAAACTATAGTGCATACCTTATGGGAGGGTAGACCTTGGCTCCATGCTGTGACCTCTCAAACCTAGGACTTTTGCTTGTCTGTTTGATCATGTCTGCTTATCTCTGCTTTATGCTTTGTGTGTTTGCATCCCCGCATTCATAAAGCATCATATCATAAAGGTTCATGGGACTTAGTCTTGTTTATAAACGTCATAAGGATATCATGGACTCAATTTTTTTTTAAAGAAAAAAAACGTTGAAGTACCTTTACGAAAGTCATAACCCGGACGATCTAAGGAGACTAGAGATTTTGCTGACAAATAAAGAAAGGTTTAAATCAAGATATGGGAAGCTATCACCTCCTTTCTATTATAGCCTATCATTATTCCTGATTATCAATTGTTACCTAAACTTGAAGACTATTCTCAACTAATGGAGTTAATAACTCAAGACAAATATCCATTTCTCAACTTCGGTTAGTATTCAAGCTCGCTAAAAGGAGGTTATTGAAAAAGCTACTTATTACAAGAAATGGAAAGCTCAAGAAGATGTCTCATCCCATTCTAAATCATCAGTCAACACTTCGTCGACAAGTCTATTCTAGAAGAAACTTGGATGGAAGAAGGAAGTCAAAAGAATTCAAGACAAGACCGTTGGAAGAGTCTCCTTAGATCCATCATTATTAGCTTTTATTTAGCTATTACGTTATGACTGTTGTAAGACGTACAGACGCGTTTTATAATTAATTTTGTAATAAATCAATTTTTAATATTCCGGTACTAATGATTGTAACCGACTTTTTTATGGTTCTTAAGACGAGCCTTTTGATATTCCATGATGATTATAAATAGCTGAGTTTCCATGAATCTTGTTGCATAGCATTTGCATTTTGCATTTCTCTCTATCAAGGAACTAGAAATCTTGTATTGCAGGCATTGTATGATGGATTAAGGAAAGAAGGGAGTTGTACCGTACACCTTCGAAGTTTCGGATGTTGAACAACTAAGGGAACTAGGAGATCAGATCGAAGATCCCGAGGCGTTCGCTGAGAAGTATGGAAACATCCTCCCGTTGTTGCAGACTCGAGTAGCCGCTAGTTTATTGGAAACACTGGTTCAATTTTACAGCTTGATCTACCATTGCTTCATCTTCCAAGATTTCCAACTGATGCCTACGTTGGAAGAGTACTCCGCTCTGTTGGGGATCCCCGTCAAAGACTCACCTCCGTTCTCGGGTGGAGAAGGAAGACCCAGCCAGGAAGACATCGCAAGAGCAACCCGCATAAAGTTGTTAGAGATCCAAACCCATATGACGTTCAGAGGAGGAATTGACGGCTTGCCTGCCCAATTTTTGTTCGAGAAAGCTCGCCACTTTGCTAGTGTAGGGAACACTGGGGCATTCGAGCACATCTTCGCGCTACTAGCCTACGGTTTGTTCTTATTTCCGAATATCAAAGATTTTGTCGACGTCCATGCCATAAGGATTTGTATGCTCAAAAACCCCGTGCCGACGTTGTTAGCCGACGCTTACCACTCTATCCATTCAAAGGCTCTGAAGGGAGAAGGTCGGATTACTTGTTGCACCGCTATCCTCTATAGGTGGTTTATTTCGCACCTACCGAAGTCTACTGATTTCTGGGACTTGGAAGATGGTTCAGAATGGCCTGTGAAGCTCATGGCTCTCACTCACTCGGATATTGTTTGGCATGACCTGATGTATGGAGGGATCCCTATGATTCATAGCTGTGGAGATTTTCCCAATGTACCTCTTCTTGGTACAAAGGGATGTGTCAGCTATAACCCTGTACTCGCCCGTCGTCAACTGGGGTACCCCATGGAAGAAGTACCTGATCCAGAAAACCTGACCAGAATTTTCCTCTATCAAGGAGAGGATCTTGGGTTAAAGACCAGAATCGTGTTCGCTTGGCGTTGCATCAATCGACAAGGGATGACAGCGACAACAAATCCTGATTGCTCAGTTACCGAAGATTGTCTAGCATGGGAGCGTGAAAGGGCTCTGACCTTGAGGATGCCTTATCCCCGTCCCAAGCTTCCCGTGGTCCAATCAGATGAAGTTTCGAAGTTGAAGGCAGAAATAGAGAAGCTGACTCTAGACAAAGCAAGGATGCAGGACCAGATCGACATGCTGATGGAAGAACTCCATGGAAGACAAGGGGCATCATCCAGTGGATTAGACTCCTAGTTCCTTTATGTTTATCTATGTAACAAAACTCTGGAGGTGTACCAGCTCTTGAAATTTCAATAAAATGTTTTATTTGCAATATCTACAATGAACGCAATACGATTTTAGTTCCTTGATAGTTGCATCGCATTCGCATTTCATATCATCTGCATGTGCATGTTTCGTCCTTTTTCTTATGTCCTGCTATCTCTCTTCAGTTTCTGTCACCCTGAATCCTCTGTTCCGAGACAAGCTGTCAAGTCACTATTCAGGAAGGAATATGAATAACTCAGAGCAAGAAAAGCAGGATCTCCACAAAGAAATAACTACCCTGAAGAGTGGTTTTGAAAGGCTCTCTGCCTTAGTCGAAACATTGGTAGCAAATCAATCTGCATCCCAGACCCCGATTCATGAGACCGTGACTCTTGGAAACACACCGACGCCCAATTCTGAGATTCCCGACCTTAAGGAACAAACTGCTAAGACTGTGCAACATGGAAATTATAAAGGATCTCGTAGCCAAGTTAAACAACATAAGGAGCAATATTATCATTCTAACCAGAGACCCTCTCAGTATCAACAAGATCTTACAAATCAGCCTATGCAGCAGACACCCGTCTATCAGCTTTTTGCTTATCCACCGGCTCCTGTTTACCAGCCAGCGCAAACTCCGCAAAATCATCAACGAGTACTCAATACTCCTAATCGTCCACAACAGAGGGATCCGGTGCCATGTCCAGAGGCTCCTAACAGAAGACCACATAAACCTCTAGCTTCCTCTATTCCGATAACTTATACTGAGTTGTACCCCTCCTTGGTGCGACAAGGTTTGATTACTACCAGAGCTTTGGGTCCACCTCCTAACCCACTTCCACCTAAGTATGATTCCAATGCTCATTGCCTGTTTCATGAAGGGGCACCTGGCCATGATATAGAAAATTGTTATGCTTTTAAGGATGTCGTGAAGAAGTTAATGAATCAGAAGGTTCTGTCTTTTGTTGACTCTCAACCAGACATTAAGAAAACTTGTACTGATATTGCTCCCACTACTCAAGCAACTTTGAATCAGGATCAAATTCGCAACCAAGGGTGGGTTAGTCCAAAACGTCCTCTGGATCAGCAGACATACCACCGTAGGTCGCGCCGACAGGCTGGACAAAGACCAAAGAAACGGAAGCATTACACTCCGCTACCATTGCCATATAGTCAACTCTTGCCGGATTTAATCAAAGGTGGACTCATAGTGCCAAAGGAATTGAAGCCAGTACCTTTTCTATATCCACCAGGTTCTGACGTCAACGCCCGATGTGACTACCATGCTGGGGCACCGGGGCATTCAACCGACGACTGTAAAATACTACCGAGTAAGGTTCAGACCCTGCTCGACTCCAAGATGATCTCCTTCATGCCTCGAGGCGTTCAGATTCATACTCCTCCACCCAATCATGCAGGTTCATTAGTCCCGACTGCGGAAGAAATTGCTAAGGATGGAAGTGAAGATGTTTCTCAAGGAAATCTGAGTTATCAACCACAATCTCGTTAGGTAACACAGCAGAGTCATGCTCCGAAAGAGTTTGACCCAATCCCCTTGACCTACAGTCAGTTGTGGAATTATTTCTCCCGAAACTCGGTAATGGAACCTATAAAAGCTAAGCCTACGAAGTCCCTCTCTTCTAAAGACAATCTAAATGTCAATTACAAATTTCACGATGGGGCAGTGAGGCATTCGACAGAAGAGTGCAGGGCCTTCCAGGAGAAAGTTCAAGAGATGATTGACAAAGAAGTGCTGATCTTCAAGGGAGGAAGTCCAGTTGTCAACGGAATTCCTCTGCGCTGATTGGACACAGATAACGAGAAAAGGCTTTCCCAAGATCATTCAAGTTGTTTCTTTTACTTGCATTTGTTTTCCTTCTGTGATTATTAAAGCATGTTTACATGTAAGAACTTGTTATTCTGAACGTTAATACAGTTGAATGTTTGTTTTGAAGAAATCCATTCGCTTCGCTCTTTTTTTAGAAATAACTGTTTACTGTTTTATAATGCCAATACTGAATGGAGAATGACGAAATAAAACATAACATCTCTTGTGTATGCTTTTGAACGAAAACCCTGCTAAGGATATAAGGCATTGTTTCAAAATCCCAAACACCGGAGATAAACCTTCGTTAACCCCTTTTGAGCTTTGGAGTAGTAGTTTTCTTCTCTAAAAAATTCAAATAACCCTCATGTTGTACCAGGGGCAGGGTAATTTTCAAAAAATGGTAAGTATACCGAAGAAGGGGGTGGGTACCAAATAAAATTTGAGCCACATATCCTTTGTTTCTTCAACCATGATCTAAAACCACTATAAAACCCTCAAAAGACCTCATTGAAGTAGGGTTTATTTCGAGAGCATACTCGATGAGGTAATGTTTCCTGACTCCTATAAGTTACACTCAAAAATTCGTATTGGCATTATAGAAAAAGGAATTACGTCATATCCTAACCAGTGATGCGGTCACAAGTTTGCGATATGCTTTGTCAATAAACTTCAAAACAAACATAAGGTTGTATCAGCAAATTCGGAATTTACATTTTTCTGCATGTAAATATTGTTTGATGTCATAGAAGTTTGCAAACGGCTATGAGAAGTTCAACCTCTGAGATATGGAATTCTGCTGAAGATAGTTATTTCAAAATATCAGTCTGGGGCATGCCTTCTGAAGATCATGCTGAACTGGGGCAAGTTATCCCTCAGTTGTTGCAAATAAAATAACCCTGAGAAGTCACTACCGAAGACTCAGTACACAGAATACCGGCAATCTGAGCCAGTTACGTCGAGATTCTACCAATCTCTCAAGAGTTAGAAGACATTTGAACAGTTGGGATGCCAAGTCTCCTGTAAAATCCTTTTGAGATGATTTATTTTCGTAGACCACGCAGTCTCAGGCATTCGAGACTTTTCCAACAGTTGATGTTTGAAAATGGCGACTACCATGCGAGACAAAGCTACATTAAGTTCGCAACATCTCTTCACCTAATTTCCTGAAGATATTCTAATGGCAGGATAACTCCCAGCAAGTTTCCACTCTAGGAAGTCCTGACCATTCCCCAGTGAATCCTTCTTTCAAACAATTATGACAGGATCAGTACAAGAATGCAGCACCTGGTTGACCTAAAGATCCCCAGTGAACTTCCTCGGTCATCAATCTTCGTCGATAAAGCAGTGGATATTTATTTTTATCCCCATTCAAAGTCGCTATGAATGCAGGTTTGATCCGTGCCCAGTGGATCTTTCTCATCCGGGTAATCAGATTCATCTTGACGATCCACTAAGTGAAGTCATGAGGTCGTGTCCCCAAGTGGATTGCTATTTCCCCAGAGAAGTTCAACTGTTGAGTTCCATCTTTGGATCTTCTAGACAGCTTGACAGTTGTATCTCTCGTGCAGAGGATGGACAGGCTTCCTCGTCGTTGTGTTTTTTCCCCTGTCTTCCTGTGTCTGTTTTGTCAGCATGAGCATAAGCATCGCATAACATCATTTGCATTCGCCTCCGTGCGTGTTCGCTTTCTGTTTGTTTCTTGTCGCTTTATCTTGATCTGTGTTTTGTTTGCACCGAGTTTGGGTTTGTCTGATCTCTCCAAGTAGGTCGTCAACCTTAGACAGAAAGTGCTATCTATTCCTAAGTCTCCCCACAGAGCTCAACCCTCGTGGATGATGGTTATTTCAGTTATCTTTTCCTTGCTTGGATAAGATAAAATCGTCGCATGAGTTCATTTCTCAATGACAGGTCTTGTTTGACCGTTTCATTCTAGTTTGATCCTAGATTGAACTTTGGTCTTTGACAACTTGCCTTCCAGGCGCCTAGCAAAGTTTAAGCGTGCACCTTTGCTGTGTACATTTTGAGTCGCTGTGCTCTATACTTTATTTTGCCTCACCTTGCTTTCTGTTTCGAGCCGCCGCGCTCCTTGTTTTTCTTTTGGCGTCGAGCCGCCATGCTCCTTGTTTTTCTTTTTGGTGTCGAGCCGCCGTGCTCCTTGTTTTTCTTTTTGGTGTCGAGCCACCGTGCTCCTTGTTTTTCTTTTTGGTGTCGAGCCGCCGTGCTCCTTGTTTTCTTTTTGGTGTCGAGCCGCCGAGCTCCTTGTTTTTCTTTTGGTGTCGAGCCTCCGCGCTCCTTGTTTTTCTTTTTGGTGTCGAGCCGCCGTGCTCCTTGTTTTCTTTTTGGTGTCGAGCCGCCGCGCTCCATGTTTTTCTTTTGGTGTCGAGCCGCCGTGCTCCTTGTTTTCTTTTTGGTGTCGAGCCGCCGTGCTCCTTGTTTTTCTTTTGGTGTCGAGCCGCCGTGCTCCTTGTTTTTCTTTTGGTGTCGTGTTTTTCTTGTGGCGTCGAGCCGCCGTGCTCCTTGTTTTCTTTTTGGTGTCGAGCCGCCGTGCTCCTTGTTTTCTTTTTGGTGTCGAGCCGCCGCGCTCCTTGTTTTTCTTTTGGTGTCGAGCCGCCGTGCTCCTTGTTTTCTTTTTGGTGTAGAGCCACCGTGCTCCTTGTTTTTCTTTTGGTGTCGAGCCGCCGTGCTCCTTGTTTTTCTTTTGGTGTCGTGTTTTTCTTGTGGCGTCGAGCCGCCGTGCTCCTTGTTTTTCTTTTTGGTGTCGAGCCGCCGTGCTCCTTGTTTTTCTTTTTGGTGTCGAGCCGCCGTGCTCCTTGTTTTTCTTTTGGTGTCGAGCCGCCGTGCTCCTTGTTTTTATTTTTGGTGTCGAGCCGCCGTGCTCCTTGTTTTTATTTTTGGTGTCGAGCCGCCGCGCTCCTTGTTTTTCTTTTTGGCGTCGAGCCTCCGTGCTCCTTGTTTTCCTTTCGGTGTCGAGCCGCCGCGCTCCTTGTTTTTCTTTTTGGCGTCGAGCCGCCGTGCTCCTTGTTTTCCTTTCGGTGTCGAGCCGCCACGCTCCTTGTTTTTCTTTTGCCGTCGAGCCGCCGCGCTCCTTGTTTTTCTTTTTGGCGTCGAGCCGCCGTGCTCCTTGGTTTCCTTTCGGTGTCGAGCCGCCGCGCTCCTTGTTTTTCTTTTTGGCGGCGAGCCGCCGCGCTCCTTGTTTTCTTTTTTGGCGTCGAGCCGCCGTGCTCCTTGTTTTTCTTTTTGGCGTCGAGCCGCCGTGCTCCTTGTTTTTCTTTTTGGCGTCGAGCCGCCGCGCTCCTTGTTGCCGCCGTGCTCCTTGTTTTTCTTTTTGGCGTCGAGCCACCGTGCTCCTTGTTTTTCTTTTTGGCGTCGAGCCGCCGTGCTCCTTGTTTTCCTTTTGGTGTCGAGCCGCCGTGCTCTTTGTTTTCTTTTTGGCGTCGAGCCGCCGCGCTCCTTGTTTTTCTTTTTGGCGTCGAGCCGCCGTGCTCCTTGTTTTTCTTTTTGGCGTCGAGCCGCCGCGCTCCTTGTTTTCTTTTTGGTATCGAGCCGCCACGCTCCTTGTTTTCTTTTTGTTTCGAGCCGCCGAGCTCCTTGTTTTGCTTTTCTGTTTCGATCCGCCGCGCTCCTTGTTTTGCTTTTTCAAGCCGTCGCGCTCCTTGTTTTGCTTTTCTGTTTTGAGCCGCCGCGCTCCTTGTTTTTCCTTTTTGGTTTCGAGCCGCCGAGCCCCATGTTATTTTCTTGGTGGTGTGTAAGTCCCGTGCAACGATAAGTCGCAGGGCATCCTCCCTGCGAAGTCCATTTACTTGGCATATAGGGGTCTTTTTTTTATATATAACCCTGTTCTTTCCCTTGGAGGTTCCGGAAGATCCCGTTTGATCTCTTCATTTGAAGGAATTTTCAGGCTTTATTTGTTTTTTCGTTTGCGTGATCCTACCGCTGTGTGGATCCTATCTTATCTTTTTGTATCTTAGATATCAACTGGTCACGCTTGAACCTGCTGGGTCGTCGCTTTCTTTTCCCCAGTGTTGTCTTCTTTTCCCCAGTGCGTCTGGTCGTCCCCAGTGAGTTCGTTGCTCGTGGTGTTCATCTTCCGCTCTGTGTTCGTTTTGTTTTTGTCTGCATCTTGCATTTTTATCATTCCATCATTTTCATCATGCTAGAGTTCATGGCATGTCAGCATTAGGTCTAGCTTTGTCCATAGCATTGCATGATCATTGCATCTAAGGGCAAAATTTTCGGTTATCTGTATTTAAATATCTTTCACCATGACTTATGACGATCTTCATCGCCTTGTCATCCGGTGAAGATATTTAAATAGGGGCAACTGTTGTACCCCAAATTTTTCCCTTAGATTCATTGATCCGTCTGCATATCATCCTAGGTCGATCATTTTGCACGCTAACCTTCTTGTGTGTGGTTGTTTCGTGTGTTTGTTCATTTGTGTTACGGGTTGGATTTAAAACCATACATTTGGTGCGTTTGGTTTGCTTAAAGGGTTGTGGATTTTTTTTTTTTGGTGACACAGTTTCCAATGCGGTCTTGGAAACCCAATTAATGGCCAAGGACTTACAATAGACATTACGGGACCAATTTGGATCATTATGGTTACTCGAAGAGTGGGGCTACAATTTAGATTTGAATTTGATTTTGAGTTAGATCTTCAAGGATGGTTTAAGGGATTATTTTACAAGTTTCACTCCATATAGGATTTCCAAGCTTAATTCAAGTTTGAAAGCTCAAGGTGCTTTCTATTTTGGATTCAAGCGAGCTAACGATTTGCGTTTGGAATTAAGGACTATTCATCTAGATCCAAAAGGTCTTAATGAATATTCAAAGAATGCAAATCATTTTTTTAGAATCTATTTCAGGAGATACCAGCATACAAGCCAAGGTATAGTCAAAAGGAGTTTGGAACCATTTATGTGGGAGTTCTGTAATCGAAGTTCAATGCTTAAGGATTTAAGTGCCATTTACAAGGTCAAATATGTCTTACGGGGGTGGATTAGAAAGTTCGAAGGCCACTTCATTTTCAAAAACAAGTCTAGTTGCAAATTACAACTTTCAAGGTAACGCTCTGGCTCCATCTACAAAGGACTAAGTGCAAAATTTATGAGTCCCCACTAACCCAGTGAGGATTTAGCAGAAGTTTTGATTTAGTTTGTTTCACTAGAAAAAGTTTATTTTTGGAGATTATGAGGTTACAGTTTAATTTTGAGCATTAAATGTAACGACGTATGCCACAATACTATGGCTACTACACATGATCGTGCTCACGCTACCACCTTTTCACCTAAACAACCTCTAGAAATCCTCCATTCAGTATTCTCGTTACAATATCTCAAGGTCATCATTCCAAACAATCAAATTCAAGCATAAAAGTCCACGTTCAAAGTTTTTTGCCGGATCAAATTCCAAGGTCAAACTTCACATGCTACAAGTATTCAGTATTACATTGTGCAAACCTCTCTTTACATAAGGGATCCAAATCTGTGCTACCAATTGCAGCTAACCATTATTCTCCGCTCAACCATGACGGCGGTATCTCAGGCTCAGCTGTTCTGCTTCCCCGCTGTTCATCATCCAGCAACGCCGCCCGCTTCCATGCCTTTCCTTTCGCGCCTCCAAGTTATCAGTTGCTATAAGTCTAGAGAGGCACGAGACAGAGACTGCCGATACTGAAATACAAAATTCACTAAGTTATGCAGATGATAATTCAAAAGGGATTAGAAAGAAAATAATACCAAGCCACCTGAAACAAAACACGTGAAAGGTTAAGACTAAAGATTAAATACAAGGATTTCACTGGAGTGTACCATGCAAAGATCATTCTTAGTGTGGATGGGAATCCCCTGGGCCAGCATGCGTTACACATACAAACCCACTTTGCTTCGACTTACTCATATTTTACGGCTAGTAGCATCACCTACCATCACATGGAAATGAGAGTAAACTTTGAAGTATAAGTTTGATGTTGTCTACATGCCCACAGGATTCAACGTGTCTTGCAAATGGTGTTTCCGCTCCTAACAAAAGTAATCAGAGTGTTGCTCCTAATGGAAACCCACCGAGACGACCTATATGAGAGCTCTGAAGTGATCGGAAGTCGCCAGAACGAATATCAGATGCTCTTTGGGTTTTAGAAGGATTCTGAAGTAAAACCATGTGTCTGTTCAAAGAGTGAAGTCAGAATTTCACTTCCAAAAACCGTCAAGCATGAATCGTTATCAGTAAGTTCAGGAAATTAAACATTCACATGGCAAATCAGAAAGGAGTTATTGCTGCCGTCAATTCTCAAACGTGTATACGAGGGTCATAAACCGTTCCAAGACAAAGATTAAACAAGAAAGTTGTAAACATCTACAAAACCGTATTATATACCAAACTTTCCAAAAACACAAGATATTCAAACGGTTTACAAATTTCCAATTTGGCCTCAGAACAATTTTGAATCAGATATTTCATCATCTTCAAAAATAAAGAAGGGCAACATCGTAAAACGTCGCCAGCAGCCAATTCTTTCCCATTTGGATTAAGCAAACCACAAGAAATCATATTCAATCACATACGTTCAAAACTTTCCAAAGGCATATCAAGACTTTCCAAACACAGAACAATATCAAACTATTTCCAAACTTCCTATTTTTGGCCTCAGAGTGTGTGGGAATCAGAAATCTTTTCATTTTTTCAAAAAATCGGAAATTATGGGCAATATCCCAAAAGGACACCGCCATCATAAACTTTCTAAAAACGGATTGGGACAAGATTCAAAAAACGCAACATCAGAAATTACAAAGAGGGAAGTTTTCAAAAAGTTCCAACACATAATCAAGCACAATAAACCAGAGCCATCAAATAGCCAAATCAAGTCAGACGAGTTCCAAAACTTTCCAAACTTTGAAAACCAAATCAAATCGTCAGAAATAACACAAAATCAAATCAGCAACATTATCAGGATATTATACCATCAATACCATTTAAGACTTCCGCAAATCTCATCATGGGCCTTCGTTATAAAAGGGTCGCTTGGCATTAGAAACGGGACGGGGGAAAAAGGAGAAAGGAGAAACCGATACGAAAATCATAAAAGGTCCAAAATCAACAAAACCACCAAAACCACATTTCCCAAACCCGCGAGGTACCAGCTCAGAAGCACATTGGCTCATCATCGCCGCAACAATCAGAAGAGGAACAAAGTAGCATCGAATCGCAAAAAGAGGTAAAGTAGAAGGAGATCTTCCCTGAGGAGAACATCGGTCGCCGACGTCATCAACCTTCGTTCCCTTTTGCTTTTGCTTTAATTTCAAGCATCACTGTAAATTGTAATCGAAATCAATAATGAAAATGGGGTATCGGGGGGAATTAGGGTAGATTTAGGTTTTTTGCTGTTGATTGTTTGATCGGAGCGAGAGTTTGAGAGTGTTGAGCGGCGGCGGGTTGGGGTCAAAACCCTATTTCCTTGCCATCCTCGTGAGAGAGAGAGATCGTGTGAGTTTCCACCCGTCCAGTTTTTTTTCATTTTTAATATAAATCCAACAGATAACCCACCTTTTTTTAATTAACTAAAAAACCTTATTCGATAACTCGTAAATCACTTTTTAATTCTCAATACCAACATCCTTTTAAATAATTTAACTAGAAATCTTTTTTTTTAAATTAAAAACAATCCCAAATATTTAAAAAAAAAATAACTTAACTCCAACTGAAATGACTTTTTTACAACATTTATAATTAATTGTTTTTCTTTAATAATAAAAAAAAAACTTTTTTTTGTCCCTTTTGATGATTCCTAATTTGGTAAAAGAAAAAACTTTAATTTATTGTTTTTAAATTAAAACCTTTCGAAATAATCATAATAATTCTTTTCATAATAATTAGAATCTGTCAAAAAATAAAATGAAGCTCTTTATGAATTAATAACTCTTCATACTCCTAAACCAAATAATACGCTTTTAAGAATATTAAGAAACTTAACGTGTAACTCTAATTTTATACAACATTAAAACTTTTCAAAGTAATTAAAAACCTTTCACAAGTAAACCTCTAAATTCAAGTCAATAAAACCTATAAACACAATCCTAAAAAAATAATAACCTCAATAAACCTTTTTCGTAATGAACCTTAAAATCAATCTCTTCCTAATAAACTCTCCTCTCAAATCAACTCGTTTGATCCCCAACGTGAGTGAATCGCTTGCTGTATGCCATTTTATATTTTGCTTGCTATATGTTTATATCGATGCATGTTTACTATGTCAAAACCTTTTCAAAAATACTAAAAAAACTCTCGATCCAACGTCGAGCCAATTTTATACCTATGTAAGTCGAGTGCCTTCGGGCCTCGCATTCAACCTTTTCGGTCACTATACACATTAACTAGCCCACTTTGCTAGTATGCACAACTAATCTAAGTTGGGTCCCTCGACATTCCAAAGGAAAGGTTATTAATAATTGACTAAACCGTCATAGGACTAACGCCTTTAGAACCCTTGGCCATAGGATTCGGAGTCGCCGTACTCCACGTCTCGCCGTAGACACTTAGAATCTTAGCCTTAGGATCGGAGTCGCCGCACTCCAAGTAAATGCTCCGCCGCGAACATTTACAATCCTACCCCGCTTGAACCATCCTACAACTTTAGAGTCGCCGCACTCTATGTAAGGTCTCGCCCAAGACTTTACCTCCCCTTGGAACCTTGACCCCGTCAAGAAGTTCCTCTTTTCAGAACTACGCATACTCTGATTCTACACCCGAGGATACGTAGGCGTAAGGTGCGATACCTTATCGAGTATACTTAGATACTAACCCCTAGGGTTCAACCTTTAGCATAGCACCTTAGCAAGCGAATGAGAGATAACATATGTACTAACGAGAGGTTCCCGTAGAGTACTACGGACGTTTAGGATGCTAATACCTTCCCTAGGCGTAACCAACCCCCGAACCTTAGATCTTTAGGTTTTTTTTCGCTTTTGAACCTTTCCTTTGGATAAATCAAAGACGGTGGTGAACATTTAAAGAAATGTGATCCTAGTTCATTAATAACTATGGTATCCAATTCTCACCGCAACAGAAATGGCGACTTCACTGGGGACAAGTTGAGGGTTTCCCCTATCTTGTTTTATTTATGTTTTCTTTCTTTATTTACTTGCTTATTATCTGTTGTGCTGGGTTACTATTTGTGTGGTGAGATAAAGTCCTACACCCGGACTAGAGTGAAAATTATGATAGGAATGGTGAGAATTCAAGGATACTTTGAGGGAGTCGATTCCTGAAAAAAGTTGAAATGAGACTTCACCACTCAGTCTAGGCCCTCTCGAATTTAATTTTGTCCAACGAGTCAATTCGTGAAGACGCTATTATTTCGAACTAAAGGCCATCGAGACTGGGGACCGTAGTTACCTTTAACCCAACTTGGCCTATTAGGATGTAGTGCGGGGACTATGCAGGAGTCTATTTCTGCAATAGTCGCTACGCGATACTACACTCGGACGAGATTCTCTTGAGAATATTATTGACTACCAAGTGATCTGGAAAATCGATAATATCCGAAAGATGGATTGTAGACTCTGGGAACTTTTAGAACCCGTTCGGCAGGTACATCTGAAACTATAGTGCATACCTTATGGGAGGGTAGACCTTGGCTCCATGCTGTGACCTCTCAAACCTAGGACTTTTGCTTGTCTGTTTGATCATGTCTGCTTATCTCTGCTTTATGCTTTGTGTGTTTGCATCCCCGCATTCATAAAGCATCATATCATAAAGGTTCATGGGACTTAGTCTTGTTTATAAACGTCATAAGGATATCATGGACTCAATTTTTTTTTAAAGAAAAAAAACGTTGAAGTACCTTTACGAAAGTCATAACCCGGACGATCTAAGGAGACTAGAGATTTTGCTGACAAATAAAGAAAGGTTTAAATCAAGATATGGGAAGCTATCACCTCCTTTCTATTATAGCCTATCATTATTCCTGATTATCAATTGTTACCTAAACTTGAAGACTATTCTCAACTAATGGAGTTAATAACTCAAGACAAATATCCATTTCTCAACTTCGGTTAGTATTCAAGCTCGCTAAAAGGAGGTTATTGAAAAAGCTACTTATTACAAGAAATGGAAAGCTCAAGAAGATGTCTCATCCCATTCTAAATCATCAGTCAACACTTCGTCGACAAGTCTATTCTAGAAGAAACTTGGATGGAAGAAGGAAGTCAAAAGAATTCAAGACAAGACCGTTGGAAGAGTCTCCTTAGATCCATCATTATTAGCTTTTATTTAGCTATTACGTTATGACTGTTGTAAGACGTACAGACGCGTTTTATAATTAATTTTGTAATAAATCAATTTTTAATATTCCGGTACTAATGATTGTAACCGACTTTTTTATGGTTCTTAAGACGAGCCTTTTGATATTCCATGATGATTATAAATAGCTGAGTTTCCATGAATCTTGTTGCATAGCATTTGCATTTTGCATTTCTCTCTATCAAGGAACTAGAAATCTTGTATTGCAGGCATTGTATGATGGATTACGGAAAGAAGGGAGTTGTACCGTACACCTTCGAAGTTTCGGATGTTGAACAACTAAGGGAACTAGGAGATCAGATCGAAGATCCCGAGGCGTTCGCTGAGAAGTATGGAAACATCCTCCCGTTGTTGCAGACTCGAGTAGCCGCTAGTTTATTGGAAACACTGGTTCAATTTTACAGCTTGATCTACCATTGCTTCATCTTCCAAGATTTCCAACTGATGCCTACGTTGGAAGAGTACTCCGCTCTGTTGGGGATCCCCGTCAAAGACTCACCTCCGTTCTCGGGTGGAGAAGGAAGACCCAGCCAGGAAGACATCGCAAGAGCAACCCGCATAAAGTTGTTAGAGATCCAAACCCATATGACGTTCAGAGGAGGAATTGACGGCTTGCCTGCCCAATTTTTGTTCGAGAAAGCTCGCCACTTTGCTAGTGTAGGGAACACTGGGGCATTCGAGCACATCTTCGCGCTACTAGCCTACGGTTTGTTCTTATTTCCGAATATCAAAGATTTTGTCGACGTCCATGCCATAAGGATTTGTATGCTCAAAAACCCCGTGCCGACGTTGTTAGCCGACGCTTACCACTCTATCCATTCAAAGGCTCTGAAGGGAGAAGGTCGGATTACTTGTTGCACCGCTATCCTCTATAGGTGGTTTATTTCGCACCTACCGAAGTCTACTGATTTCTGGGACGTGGAAGATGGTTCAGAATGGCCTGTGAAGCTCATGGCTCTCACTCACTCGGATATTGTTTGGCATGACCCGATGTATGGAGGGATCCCTATGATTCATAGCTGTGGAGATTTTCCCAATGTACCTCTTCTTGGTACAAAGGGATGTGTCAGCTATAACCCTGTACTCGCCCGTCGTCAACTGGGGTACCCCATGGAAGAAGTACCTGATCCAGAAAACCTGACCAGAATTTTCCTCTATCAAGGAGAGGATCTTGGGTTAAAGACCAGAATCGTGTTCGCTTGGCGTTGCATCAATCGACAAGGGATGACAGCGACAACAAATCCTGATTGCTCAGTTACCGAAGAATGTCTAGCATGGGAGCGTGAAAGGGCTCTGACCTTGAGGATGCCTTATCCCCGTCCCAAGCTTCCCGTGGTCCAATCAGATGAAGTTTCGAAGTTGAAGGCAGAAATAGAGAAGCTGACTCTAGACAAAGCAAGGATGCAGGACCAGATCGACATGCTGATGGAAGAACTCCATGGAAGACAAGGGGCATCATCCAGTGGATTAGACTCCTAGTTCCTTTATGTTTATCTATGTAACAAAACTCTGGAGGTGTACCAGCTCTTGAAATTTCAATAAAATGTTTTATTTGCAATATCTACAATGAACGCAATACGATTTTAGTTCCTTGATAGTTGCATCGCATTCGCATTTCATATCATCTGCATGTGCATGTTTCGTCCTTTTTCTTATGTCCTGCTATCTCTCTTCAGTTTCTGTCACCCTGAATCCTCTGTTCCGAGACAAGCTGTCAAGTCACTATTCAGGAAGGAATATGAATAACTCAGAGCAAGAAAAGCAGGATCTCCACAAAGAAATAACTACCCTGAAGAGTGGTTTTGAAAGGCTCTCTGCCTTAGTCGAAACATTGGTAGCAAATCAATCTGCATCCCAGACCCCGATTCATGAGACCGTGACTCTTGGAAACACACCGACGCCCAATTCTGAGATTCCCGACCTTAAGGAACAAACTGCTAAGACTGTGCAACATGGAAATTATAAAGGATCTCGTAGCCAAGTTAAACAACATAAGGAGCAATATTATCATTCTAACCAGAGACCCTCTCAGTATCAACAAGATCTTACAAATCAGCCTATGCAGCAGACACCCGTCTATCAGCTTTTTGCTTATCCACCGGCTCCTGTTTACCAGCCAGCGCAAACTCCGCAAAATCATCAACGAGTACTCAATACTCCTAATCGTCCACAACAGAGGGATCCGGTGCCATGTCCAGAGGCTCCTAACAGAAGACCACATAAACCTCTAGCTTCCTCTATTCCGATAACTTATACTGAGTTGTACCCCTCCTTGGTGCGACAAGGTTTGATTACTACCAGAGCTTTGGGTCCACCTCCTAACCCACTTCCACCTAAGTATGATTCCAATGCTCATTGCCTGTTTCATGAAGGGGCACCTGGCCATGATATAGAAAATTGTTATGCTTTTAAGGATGTCGTGAAGAAGTTAATGAATCAGAAGGTTCTGTCTTTTGTTGACTCTCAACCAGACATTAAGAAAACTTGTACTGATATTGCTCCCACTACTCAAGCAACTTTGAATCAGGATCAAATTCGCAACCAAGGGTGGGTTAGTCCAAAACGTCCTCTGGATCAGCAGACATACCACCGTAGGTCGCGCCGACAGGCTGGACAAAGACCAAAGAAACGGAAGCATTACACTCCGCTACCATTGCCATATAGTCAACTCTTGCCGGATTTAATCAAAGGTGGACTCATAGTGCCAAAGGAATTGAAGCCAGTACCTTTTCTATATCCACCAGGTTCTGACGTCAACGCCCGATGTGACTACCATGCTGGGGCACCGGGGCATTCAACCGACGACTGTAAAATACTACCGAGTAAGGTTCAGACCCTGCTCGACTCCAAGATGATCTCCTTCATGCCTCGAGGCGTTCAGATTCATACTCCTCCACCCAATCATGCAGGTTCATTAGTCCCGACTGCGGAAGAAATTGCTAAGGATGGAAGTGAAGATGTTTCTCAAGGAAATCTGAGTTATCAACCACAATCTCGTCAGGTAACACAGCAGAGTCATGCTCCGAAAGAGTTTGACCCAATCCCCTTGACCTACAGTCAGTTGTGGAATTATTTCTCCCGAAACTCGGTAATGGAACCTATAAAAGCTAAGCCTACGAAGTCCCTCTCTTCTAAAGACAATCTAAATGTCAATTACAAATTTCACGATGGGGCAGTGAGGCATTCGACAGAAGAGTGCAGGGCCTTCCAGGAGAAAGTTCAAGAGATGATTGACAAAGAAGTGCTGATCTTCAAGGGAGGAAGTCCAGTTGTCAACGGAATTCCTCTGCGCTGATTGGACACAGATAACGAGAAAAGGCTTTCCCAAGATCATTCAAGTTGTTTCTTTTACTTGCATTTGTTTTCCTTCTGTGATTATTAAAGCATGTTTACATGTAAGAACTTGTTATTCTGAACGTTAATACAGTTGAATGTTTGTTTTGAAGAAATCCATTCGCTTCGCTCTTTTTTTAGAAATAACTGTTTACTGTTTTATAATGCCAATAATGAATGGAGAATGACGAAATAAAACATAACATCTCTTGTGTATGCTTTTGAACGAAAACCCTGCTAAGGATATAAGGCATTGTTTCAAAATCCCAAACACCGGAGATAAACCTTCGTTAACCCCTTTTGAGCTTTGGAGTAGTAGTTTTCTTCTCTAAAAAATTCAAATAACCCTCATGTTGTACCAGGGGCAGGGTAATTTTCAAAAAATGGTAAGTATACCGAAGAAGGGGGTGGGTACCAAATAAAATTTGAGCCACATATCCTTTGTTTCTTCAACCATGATCTAAAACCACTATAAAACCCTCAAAAGACCTCATTGAAGTAGGGTTTATTTCGAGAGCATACTCGATGAGGTAATGTTTCCTGACTCCTATAAGTTACACTCAAAAATTCGTATTGGCATTATAGAAAAAGGAATTACGTCATATCCTAACCAGTGATGCGGTCACAAGTTTGCGATATGCTTTGTCAATAAACTTCAAAACAAACATAAGGTTGTATCAGCAAATTCGGAATTTACATTTTTCTGCATGTAAATATTGTTTGATGTCATAGAAGTTTGCAAACGGCTATGAGAAGTTCAACCTCTGAGATATGGAATTCTGCTGAAGATAGTTATTTCAAAATATCAGTCTGGGGCATGCCTTCTGAAGATCATGCTGAACTGGGGCAAGTTATCCCTCAGTTGTTGCAAATAAAATAACCCTGAGAAGTCACTACCGAAGACTCAGTACACAGAATACCGGCAATCTGAGCCAGTTACGTCGAGATTCTACCAATCTCTCAAGAGTTAGAAGACATTTGAACAGTTGGGATGCCAAGTCTCCTGTAAAATCCTTTTGAGATGATTTATTTTCGTAGACCATGCAGTCTCAGGCATTCGAGACTTTTCCAACAGTTGATGTTTGAAAATGGCGACTACCATGCGAGACAAAGCTACATTAAGTTTGCAACATCTCTTCACCTAATTTCCTGAAGATATTCTAATGGCAGGATAACTCCCAGCAAGTTTCCACTCTAGGAAGTCCTGACCATTCCCCAGTGAATCCTTCTTTCAAACAATTATGACAGGATCAGTACAAGAATGCAGCACCTGGTTGACCTAAAGATCCCCAGTGAACTTCCTCGGTCATCAATCTTCGTCGATAAAGCAGTGGATATTTATTTTTATCCCCATTCAAAGTCGCTATGAATGCAGGTTTGATCCGTGCCCAGTGGATCTTTCTCATCCGGGTAATCAGATTCATCTTGACGATCCACTAAGTGAAGTCATGAGGTCGTGTCCCCAAGTGGATTGCTATTTCCCCAGAGAAGTTCAACTGTTGAGTTCCATCTTTGGATCTTCTAGACAGCTTGACAGTTGTATCTCTCGTGCAGAGGATGGACAGGCTTCCTCGTCGTTGTGTTTTTTCCCCTGTCTTCCTGTGTCTGTTTTGTCAGCATGAGCATAAGCATCGCATAACATCATTTGCATTCGCCTCCGTGCGTGTTCGCTTTCTGTTTGTTTCTTGTCGCTTTATCTTGATCTGTGTTTTGTTTGCACCGAGTTTGGGTTTGTCTGATCTCTCCAAGTAGGTCGTCAACCTTAGACAGAAAGTGCTATCTATTCCTAAGTCTCCCCACAGAGCTCAACCCTCGTGGATGATGGTTATTTCAGTTATCTTTTCCTTGCTTGGATAAGATAAAATCGTCGCATGAGTTCATTTCTCAATGACAGGTCTTGTTTGACCGTTTCATTCTAGTTTGATCCTAGATTGAACTTTGGTCTTTGACAACTTGCCTTCCAGGCGCCTAGCAAAGTTTAAGCGTGCACCTTTGCTGTGTACATTTTGAGTCGCTGTGCTCTATACTTTATTTTGCCTCACCTTGCTTTCTGTTTCGAGCCGCCGCGCTCCTTGTTTTTCTTTTGGCGTCGAGCCGCCGTGCTCCTTGTTTTTCTTTTTGGTGTCGAGCCGCCGTGCTCCTTGTTTTTCTTTTTGGTGTCGAGCCACCGTGCTCCTTGTTTTTCTTTTTGGTGTCGAGCCGCCGTGCTCCTTGTTTTCTTTTTGGTGTCGAGCCGCCGAGCTCCTTGTTTTTCTTTTGGTGTCGAGCCGCCGCGCTCCTTGTTTTTCTTTTTGGTGTCGAGCCGCCGTGCTCCTTGTTTTCTTTTTGGTGTCGAGCCGCCGCGCTCCATGTTTTTCTTTTGGTGTCGAGCCGCCGTGCTCCTTGTTTTCTTTTTGGTGTCGAGCCGCCGTGCTCCTTGTTTTTCTTTTGGTGTCGAGCCGCCGTGCTCCATGTTTTTCTTTTGGTGTCGTGTTTTTCTTGTGGCGTCGAGCCGCCGTGCTCCTTGTTTTCTTTTTGGTGTCGAGCCGCCGTGCTCCTTGTTTTCTTTTTGGTGTCGAGCCGCCGCGCTCCTTGTTTTTCTTTTGGTGTCGAGCCGCCGTGCTCCTTGTTTTCTTTTTGGTGTCGAGCCACCGTGCTCCTTGTTTTTCTTTTGGTGTCGAGCCGCCGTGCTCCTTGTTTTTCTTTTGGTGTCGTGTTTTTCTTGTGGCGTCGAGCCGCCGTGCTCCTTGTTTTTCTTTTTGGTGTCGAGCCGCCGTGCTCCTTGTTTTTCTTTTTGGTGTCGAGCCGCCGTGCTCCTTGTTTTTCTTTTGGTGTCGAGCCGCCGTGCTCCTTGTTTTTATTTTTGGTGTCGAGCCGCCGTGCTCCTTGTTTTTATTTTTGGTGTCGAGCCTCCGCGCTCCTTGTTTTTCTTTTTGGCGTCGAGCCGCCGTGCTCCTTGATTTCCTTTCGGTGTCGAGCCGCCGCGCTCCTTGTTTTTCTTTTTGGCGTCGAGCCGCCGTGCTCCTTGTTTTCCTTTCGGTGTCGAGCCGCCGCGCTCCTTGTTTTTCTTTTGCCGTCGAGCCGCCGCGCTCCTTGTTTTTCTTTTTGGCGTCGAGCCGCCGTGCTCCTTGGTTTCCTTTCGGTGTCGAGCCGCCGCGCTCCTTGTTTTTCTTTTTGGCGGCGAGCCGCCGCGCTCCTTGTTTTCTTTTTTGGCGTCGAGCCGCCGTGCTCCTTGTTTTTCTTTTTGGCGTCGAGCCGCCGTGCTCCTTGTTTTTCTTTTTGGCATCGAGCCGCCGCGCTCCTTGTTGCCGCCGTGCTCCTTGTTTTTCTTTTTGGCGTCGAGCCACCGTGCTCCTTGTTTTTCTTTTTGGCGTCGAGCCGCCGTGCTCCTTGTTTTCCTTTTGGTGTCGAGCCGCCGTGCTCTTTGTTTTCTTTTTGGCGTCGAGCCGCCGCGCTCCTTGTTTTTCTTTTTGGCGTCGAGCCGCCGTGCTCCTTGTTTTTCTTTTTGGCGTCGAGCCGCCGCGCTCCTTGTTTTCTTTTTGGTGTCGAGCCGCCGCGCTCCTTGTTTTCTTTTTGTTTCGAGCCGCCGAGCTCCTTGTTTTGCTTTTCTGTTTCGAGCCGCCGCGCTCCTTGTTTTGCTTTTTCAAGCCGTCGCGCTCCTTGTTTTGCTTTTCTGTTTTGAGCCGCCGCGCTCCTTGTTTTTCCTTTTTGGTTTCGAGCCGCCGAGCCCCATGTTATTTTCTTGGTGGTGTGTAAGTCCCGTGCAACGATAAGTCGCAGGGCATCCTCCCTGCGAAGTCCATTTACTTGGCATATAGGGGTCTTTTTTTTATATATAACCCTGTTCTTTCCCTTGGAGGTTCCGGAAGATCCCGTTTGATCTCTTCATTTGAAGGAATTTTCAGACTTTATTTGTTTTTTAGTTTGCGTGATCCTACCGCTGTGTGGATCCTATCTTATCTTTTTGTATCTTAGATATCAACTGGTCACGCTTGAACCTGCTGGGTCGTCGCTTTCTTTTCCCCAGTGTTGTCTTCTTTTCCCCAGTGCATCTGGTCGTCCCCAGTGAGTTCGTTGCTCGTGGTGTTCATCTTCCGCTCTGTGTTCGTTTTGTTTTTGTCTGCATCTTGCATTTTTATCATTCCATCATTTTCATCATGCTAGAGTTCATGGCATGTCAGCATTAGGTCTAGCTTTGTCCATAGCATTGCATGATCATTGCATCTAAGGGCAAAATTTTCGGTTATCTGTATTTAAATATCTTTCACCATGACTTATGACGATCTTCATCGCCTTGTCATCCGGTGAAGATATTTAAATAGGGGCAACTGTTGTACCCCAAATTTTTCCCTTAGATTCATTGATCCGTCTGCATATCATCCTAGGTCGATCATTTTGCACGCTAACCTTCTTGTGTGTGGTTGTTTCGTGTGTTTGTTCATTTGTGTTACGGGTTGGATTTAAAACCATACATTTGGTGCGTTTGGTTTGCTTAAAGGGTTGTGGATTTTTTTTTTTGGTGACACAGTTTCCAATGCGGTCTTGGAAACCCAATTAATGGCCAAGGACTTACAATAGACATTACGGGACCAATTTGGATCATTATGGTTACTCGAAGAGTGGGGCTACAATTTAGATTTGAATTTGATTTTGAGTTAGATCTTCAAGGATGGTTTAAGGGATTATTTTACAAGTTTCACTCCATATAGGATTTCCAAGCTTAATTCAAGTTTGAAAGCTCAAGGTGCTTTCTATTTTGGATTCAAGCGAGCTAACGATTTGCGTTTGGAATTAAGGACTATTCATCTAGATCCAAAAGGTCTTAATGAATATTCAAAGAATGCAAATCATTTTTTTAGAATCTATTTCAGGAGATACCAGCATACAAGCCAAGGTATAGTCAAAAGGAGTTTGGAACCATTTATGTGGGAGTTCTGTAATCGAAGTTCAATGCTTAAGGATTTAAGTGCCATTTACAAGGTCAAATATGTCTTACGGGGGTGGATTAGAAAGTTCGAAGGCCACTTCATTTTCAAAAACAAGTCTAGTTGCAAATTACAACTTTCAAGGTAACGCTCTGGCTCCATCTACAAAGGACTAAGTGCAAAATTTATGAGTCCCCACTAACCCAGTGAGGATTTAGCAGAAGTTTTGATTTAGTTTGTTTCACTAGAAAAAGTTTATTTTTGGAGATTATGAGGTTACAGTTTAATTTTGAGCATTAAATGTAACGACGTATGCCACAATACTATGGCTACTACACATGATCGTGCTCACGCTACCACCTTTTCACCTAAACAACCTCTAGAAATCCTCCATTCAGTATTCTCGTTACAATATCTCAAGGTCATCATTCCAAACAATCAAATTCAAGCATAAAAGTCCACGTTCAAAGTTTTTTGCCGGATCAAATTCCAAGGTCAAACTTCACATGCTACAAGTATTCAGTATTACATTGTGCAAACCTCTCTTTACATAAGGGATCCAAATCTGTGCTACCAATTGCAGCTAACCATTATTCTCCGCTCAACCATGACGGCGGTATCTCAGGCTCAGCTGTTCTGCTTCCCCGCTGTTCATCATCCAGCAACGCCGCCCGCTTCCATGCCTTTCCTTTCGCGCCTCCAAGTTATCAGTTGCTATAAGTCTAGAGAGGCACGAGACAGAGACTGCCGATACTGAAATACAAAATTCACTAAGTTATGCAGATGATAATTCAAAAGGGATTAGAAAGAAAATAATACCAAGCCACCTGAAACAAAACACGTGAAAGGTTAAGACTAAAGATTAAATACAAGGATTTCACTGGAGTGTACCATGCAAAGATCATTCTTAGTGTGGATGGGAATCCCCTGGGCCAGCATGCGTTACACATACAAACCCACTTTGCTTCGACTTACTCATATTTTACGGCTAGTAGCATCACCTACCATCACATGGAAATGAGAGTAAACTTTGAAGTATAAGTTTGATGTTGTCTACATGCCCACAGGATTCAACGTGTCTTGCAAATGGTGTTTCCGCTCCTAACAAAAGTAATCAGAGTGTTGCTCCTAATGGAAACCCACCGAGACGACCTATATGAGAGCTCTGAAGTGATCGGAAGTCGCCAGAACGAATATCAGATGCTCTTTGGGTTTTAGAAGGATTCTGAAGTAAAACCATGTGTCTGTTCAAAGAGTGAAGTCAGAATTTCACTTCCAAAAACCGTCAAGCATGAATCGTTATCAGTAAGTTCAGGAAATTAAACATTCACATGGCAAATCAGAAAGGAGTTATTGCTGCCGTCAATTCTCAAACGTGTATACGAGGGTCATAAACCGTTCCAAGACAAAGATTAAACAAGAAAGTTGTAAACATCTACAAAACCGTATTATATACCAAACTTTCCAAAAACACAAGATATTCAAACGGTTTACAAATTTCCAATTTGGCCTCAGAACAATTTTGAATCAGATATTTCATCATCTTCAAAAATAAAGAAGGGCAACATCGTAAAACGTCGCCAGCAGCCAATTCTTTCCCATTTGGATTAAGCAAACCACAAGAAATCATATTCAATCACATACGTTCAAAACTTTCCAAAGGCATATCAAGACTTTCCAAACACAGAACAATATCAAACTATTTCCAAACTTCCTATTTTTGGCCTCAGAGTGTGTGGGAATCAGAAATCTTTTCATTTTTTCAAAAAATCGGAAATTATGGGCAATATCCCAAAAGGACACCGCCATCATAAACTTTCTAAAAACGGATTGGGACAAGATTCAAAAAACGCAACATCAGAAATTACAAAGAGGGAAGTTTTCAAAAAGTTCCAACACATAATCAAGCACAATAAACCAGAGCCATCAAATCGCCAAATCAAGTCAGACGAGTTCCAAAACTTTCCAAACTTTGAAAACCAAATCAAATCGTCAGAAATAACACAAAATCAAATCAGCAACATTATCAGGATATTATACCATCAATACCATTTAAGACTTCCGCAAATCTCATCATGGGCCTTGGTTATAAAAGGGCCGCTTGGCATTAGAAACGGGACGGGGGAAAAAGGAGAAAGGAGAAACCGATACGAAAATCATAAAAGGTCCAAAATCAACAAAACCACCAAAACCACATTTCCCAAACCCGCGAGGTACCAGCTCAGAAGCACATTGGCTCATCATCGCCGCAACAATCAGAAGAGGAACAAAGTAGCATCGAATCGCAAAAAGAGGTAAAGTAGAAGGAGATCTTCCCTAAGGAGAACATCGGTCGCCGACGTCATCAACCTTCGTTCCCTTTTGCTTTTGCTTTAATTTCAAGCATCACTGTAAATTGTAATCGAAATCAATAATGAAAATGGGGTATCGGGGGGAATTAGGGTAGATTTAGGTTTTTTGCTGTTGATTGTTTGATCGGAGCGAGAGTTTGAGAGTGTTGAGTGGCGGCGGGTTGGGGTCAAAACCCTATTTCCTTGCCATCCTCGTGAGAGAGAGAGATCGTGTGAGTTTCCACCCGTCCAGTTTTTTTTCATTTTTAATATAAATCCAACAGATAACCCACCTTTTTTTAATTAACTAAAAAACCTTATTCGATAACTCGTAAATCACTTTTTAATTCTCAATACCAACATCCTTTTAAATAATTTAACTAGAAATCTTTTTTTTTAAATTAAAAACAATCCCAAATATTTAAAAAAAAAATAACTTAACTCCAACTGAAATGACTTTTTTACAACATTTATAATTAATTGTTTTTCTTTAATAATAAAAAAAAAACTTTTTTTTGTCCCTTTTGATGATTCCTAATTTGGTAAAAGAAAAAACTTTAATTTATTGTTTTTTAAATTAAAACCTTTCGAAATAATCATAATAATTCTTTTCATAATAATTAGAATCTGTCAAAAAATAAAATGAAGCTCTTTATGAATTAATAACTCTTCATACTCCTAAACCAAATAATACGCTTTTAAGAATATTAAGAAACTTAACGTGTAACTCTAATTTTATACAACATTAAAACTTTTCAAAGTAATTAAAAACCTTTCACAAGTAAACCTCTAAATTCAAGTCAATAAAACCTATAAACACAATCCTAAAAAAATAATAACCTCAATAAACCTTTTTCGTAATGAACCTTAAAATCAATCTCTTCCTAATAAACTCTCCTCTCAAATCAACTCGTTTGATCCCCAACGTGAGTGAATCGCTTGCTGTATGCCATTTTATATTTTGCTTGCTATATGTTTATATCGATGCATGTTTACTATGTCAAAACCTTTTCAAAAATACTAAAAAAACTCTCGATCCAACGTCGAGCCAATTTTATACCTATGTAAGTCGAGTGCCTTCGGGCCTCGCATTCAACCTTTTCGGTCACTATACACATTAACTAGCCCACTTTGCTAGTATGCACAACTAATCTAAGTTGGGTCCCTCGACATTCCAAAGGAAAGGTTATTAATAATTGACTAAACCGTCATAGGACTAACGCCTTTAGAACCCTTGGCCATAGGATTCGGAGTCGCCGTACTCCACGTCTCGCCGTAGACACTTAGAATCTTAGCCTTAGGATCGGAGTCGCCGCACTCCAAGTAAATGCTCCGCCGCGAACATTTACAATCCTACCCCGCTTGAACCATCCTACAACTTTAGAGTCGCCGCACTCTATGTAAGGTCTCGCCCAAGACTTTACCTCCCCTTGGAACCTTGACCCCGTCAAGAAGTTCCTCTTTTCAGAACTACGCATACTCTGATTCTACACCCGAGGATACGTAGGCGCAAGGTGCGATACCTTATCGAGTATACTTAGATACTAACCCCTAGGGTTCAACCTTTAGCATAGCACCTTAGCAAGCGAATGAGAGATAACATATGTACTAACGAGAGGTTCCCGTAGAGTACTACGGACGTTTAGGATGCTAATACCTTCCCTAGGCGTAACCAACCCCCGAACCTTAGATCTTTAGGTTTTTTTTCGCTTTTGAACCTTTCCTTTGGATAAATCAAAGACGGTGGTGAACATTTAAAGAAATGTGATCCTATTTCATTAATAACTATGGTATCCAATTCTCACCGCAACAGGTCACTACCTTTGCTCGGTCCTACACCCGTCCTTTTGGGTCACGACCTTTGCTCGGTCCCACACCCGTCCTTTGGGTCACGACCTTTGCTCGGTCCCACACCCATCCTTTGAGTCACGACCTTTGCTCGGTCATACACCCGTCCTTTGGGTCACGACGTTTGCGAGGTCCTACACCCGTCCTTTGGGTCAGGACCTTTGCTCGATCCTACACCCGTCCCTTGGGTCACGATCTTTGCTCGGTCCTACACCCGTCCTTTGGGTTACAACTTTTGCTCGGTCCTACACCCGTCCTTTTGGGTCACGACCTTTGCTCGGTCCCACACCCGTCCTTTGGGTCACGACCTTTGCTCGGTCCCACACCCGTCCTTTGAGTCACGACCTTTGCTCGGTCCTACACCCGTCCTTTGGGTCACGACCTTTGTGAGGTCCTACACCCGTCTTTTGGGTCACGACCTTTGCTCGGTCCTACACCCGTCCTTTGGGTCACGGCCTTTGCTCGGTCCTACACGCGTCCTTTGGGTCACTACCTTTGCTCGGTCCTACACCCTTCCTTTGGGTCACGACCTTTGCTCGGTCCTACACTCGTCCTTTGGGTCACGACCTTTGATCTGTCCTACACCCGTTCTTTGGGTCACAACCTTTGCTCGGTCCTACACCCGTCCTTTTGGGTCACGACCTTTGCTCGGTCCTACACTCGTCCGTCCTTTGGGTCACGACCTTTGCTCGGTACTACACCCGTCCTTTGGGTCACGACCTTTTCTCAGTCCTACACCCGTCCTTTGGGTCACGACCATTGCTCGGTCCTACACCCGTCCATTGGGTCACGACCTTTGCTTGGTCCTACCCCTGTCCTTTTGGGTCACGACCTTTGCTCGGTCCTACACCCGTCCCTTGGGTCACGATCTTTGCTCGGTCCTACACCCGTCCTTTGGGTCACTACCTTTGCTCGGTCCTACACCCGTCCTTTTGGGTCACGACCTTTGCTCGGTCCCACACCCGTCCTTTGGGTCACGACCTTTGCTTGGTCCCACACCCATCCTTTGGGTCACGACCTTTGCTCGGTCCTACACCCGTCCTTTGGGTCACGACATTTGCTCGGTCCTACACCCGTCCTTTGGGTCACGATCTTTGCTCAGTCCTACACCCGTCCTTTGAGTCACGACCTTTGCTCGGTCCTACACCCGTCCTTTGGGTCACGACCTTTGTGAGGTCCTACACCCGTCTTTTGGGTCACGACCTTTGCTCGGTACTACACCCGTTCTTTGGGTCACAACCTTTGCTCGTTCCTACACCCGTCCTTTTGGGTCACGACCTTTGCTCGGTCCTACACTCGTCCGTCCTTTGGGTCACGACCTTTGCTCGGTACTACACCCGTCCTCTGGGTCACGACCTTTGCTCGGTCTTACACCCGTCATATGGGTCACGACCTTCCCTCGGTCCTACACCCGTCCTTTGGGTCACGACCTTCGCTCGGTCCCATACCCATCCTTTGGGTCACGACCTTTGCTCGGTCCCACACCCGTCCTTTGAGTCACGACCTTTGCTCGGTCCCATACCCATCCTTTGGGTCACGACCTTTGCTCGGTCCCACACCCGTCCTTTGAGTCACGACCTTTGCTCGGTCCTACACCCGTCCTTTGGGTCACGACCTTCGCTCGGTCCTACACCCATCCTTTGGGTCACGACCTTTGCTCGGTCCCACACCCGTCCTTTGAGTCACGACCTTTGCTCGGTCCTACACCCGTCCCTTGGGTCACGATCTTTGCTCGGTCCTACACCCGTCCTTTTGGGTCACGACCTTTGCTCGGTCCTACACTCGTCCGTCCTTTGGGTCACGACCTTTGCTCGGTACTACACCCGTCCTTTGGGTCACGACCTTTTCTCAGTCCTACACCCGTCCTTTGGGTCACGACCATTGCTCGGTCCTACACCCGTCCATTGGGTCACGACCTTTGCTTGGTCCTACCCCTGTCCTTTTGGGTCACGACCTTTGCTCGGTCCTACACCCGTCCCTTGGGTCACGATCTTTGCTCGGTCCTACACCCGTCCTTTGGGTCACTACCTTTGCTCGGTCCTACACCCGTCCTTTTGGGTCACGACCTTTGCTCGGTCCCACACCCGTCCTTTGGGTCACGACCTTTGCTTGGTCCCACACCCATCCTTTGGGTCACGACCTTTGCTCGGTCCTACACCCGTCCTTTAGGGTCACGACCTTTGCTCGGTCCTACACCCGTCCTTTAGGTCACAACCTTTGCTCGGTCCTACACCCGTCCTTTGGGTCACGACCTTTGCTCGGTCCTACACCCATCGTTTGGGTCACGACCTTTGCTCGGTCCTACACCCGTCCTTTGGGTCATGACCTTTGCTCGGTCCTACACCTGTCATTTGGGTCACGACCTTTGCTCGGTCCTACACCCATCCTCTGGGTGACGACATTTGCTCGGTCTTACACCCGTCATATGGGTCACGACCTTCGCTCGGTCCTACACCCGTCCTTTGGGTCACGACATTTGCAAGGTCCTACACCCGTCCTTTGGGTCAGGACCTTTGCTCGATCCTACACCCGTCCCTTGGGTCACGATCTTTGCTCGGTCCTACACCCGTCCTTTGGGTCACAACTTTTGCTCGGTCCTACACCCGTCCTTTTGGGTCACGACCTTTGCTCGGTCCCACACCCGTCCTTTGGGTCACGACCTTTGCTCGGTCCCCACACCCGTCCTTTGAGTCACGACCTTTGCTCGGTCCTACACCCGTCCTTTGGGTCACGACCTTTGCGAGGTCCTACACCCGTCTTTTGGGTCACGACCTTTGCTCGGTCCTACACCCGTCCTTTGGGTCACGGCCTTTGCTCGGTCCTACACGCGTCCTTTGGGTCACTACCTTTGCTCGGTCTTACACCCACCCTTTTGGGTCACGACCTTTACTCGGTCCCACACCCGTCCTTTAGGTCACGACCTTTGCTCGGTCCTACACCCGTCTTTTGGGTCACGACCATTGCTCGGTCCTACACTCATCCTTTGGGTCACGACCTTTGCTCGGTCCTACACCCGTCCTTTGGGTCACGACCTTTGCTCGGTCCTACACCCGTCATCTAGGTCACAACCTTTGCTCGGTCCTACACTCGTCATCTGGGTCACGACGTTCGCTCGGTCCTACACCCGTCCAATGGGTCAAGACCTTCGCTCGGTCCTACACCTGTCCTTTGGGTCACGACCTTCGCTCGGTCCTACACCCGTCCTTTGGGTCACGACCTTTGCTCGGTCTTACACCCGCCTTTTGGGTCACGACCTTTGCTCGGTCCTACCCCTGTCCTTTAGGTTACGACCTTTGTTCGGTCCTACACCTGTCCTTTAGGTCACGACCTTTGCTCGGTCCTACACCCGTTCTTTGGGTCACGACCTTTGCTCGGTCCTACACCCGTCCTTTGGGTCACGATCTTTGCTCGGTCCTACACCCGTCCTTTGGGTCAAAACCTTTGCTCGATCCTACACCCGTCCGTTGGGTCACGAACTTTTGCTCGGTCCTACACCCGTCCTTTTGGGTCACGACCTTTGCTCGGTCCCACACCCGTCCTTTTGGTCACGACCTTTGCTCGGTCCCACACCCGTCCTTTGAGTCACGACCTTTGCTCGGTCCTACACCCGTCCTTTGGGTCACGACCTTTGCGAGGTCCTACACCCGTCTTTAGGGTCACGACCTTTGCTCGGTCCTACACCCGTCCTTTGGGTCACGGCCTTTGCTCGGTCCTACACGCGTCCTTTGGGTCACTACCTTTGCTCGGTCCTACACCCTTCCTTTGGGTCACGACCTTTGCTCGTTCCTACACTCGTCCTTTGGGTCACGACCTTTGATCTGTCCTACACCCGTTCTTTGGGTCACAACCTTTGCTCGTTCCTACACCCGTCCTTTTGGGTCACGACCTTTGCTCGGTCCTACACTCGTCCGTCCTTTGGGTCACGACCTTTGCTCGGTACTACACCCGTCCTCTGGGTCACGACCTTTGCTCGTTCTTACACCCGTCATATGGGTCACGACCTTCCCTCGGTCCTACACCCGTCCTTTGGGTCACGACCTTCGCTCGGTCCCATACCCATCCTTTGGGTCACGACCTTTGCTCGGTCCCACACCCGTCCTTTGAGTCACGACCTTTGCTCGGTCCCATACCCATCCTTTGGGTCACGACCTTTGCTCGGTCCCACACCCGTCCTTTGAGTCACGACCTTTGCTCGGTCCTACACCCATCCTTTGGGTCACGACCTTCGCTCGGTCCTACACCCATCCTTTGGGTCACGACCTTTACTCGGTCCCACACCCGTCCTTTGAGTCACGACCTTTGCTCGGTCCTACACCCGTCCCTTGGGTCACGATCTTTGCTCGGTCCTACACCCGTCCTTTGGGTCACAACTTTTGCTCGGTCCTACACCCGTCCTTTTGGGTCACGACCTTTGCTCGGTCCTACACTCGTCCGTCCTTTGGGTCACGACCTTTGCTCGGTACTACACCCGTCCTTTGGGTCACGACCTTTTCTCAGTCCTACATCCGTCCTTTGGGTCACGACCATTGCTCGGTCCTACACCCGTCCATTGGGTCACGACCTTTGCTCGGTCCTACCCCTGTCCTTTTGGGTCACGACCTTTGCTCGGTCCTACACCCGTCCCTTGGGTCACGATCTTTGCTCGATCCTACACCCGTCCTTTGGGTCACTACCTTTGCTCGGTCCTACACCCGTCCTTTTGGGTCACGACCTTTGCTCGGTCCCACACCCGTCCTTTGGGTCACGACCTTTGCTCGGTCCCACACCCATCCTTTGAGTCACGACCTTTGCTCGGTCATACACCGGTCCTTTGGGTCACGACGTTTGCGAGGTCCTACACCCGTCCTTTGGGTCAGGTCCTTTGCTCGATCCTAAACCCGTCCCTTGGGTCACGATCTTTGCTCGGTCCTACACCCGTCCTTTGGGTCACAACTTTTGCTCGGTCCTACACCCGTCCTTTTGGGTCACGACCTTTGCTCGGTCCCACACCCGTCCTTTGGGTCACGACCTTTGCTCGGTCCCACACCCGTCCTTTGAGTCACGACCTTTGCTCGGTCCTACACCCGTCCTTTGGGTCACGACCTTTGTGAGGTCCTACACCCGTCTTTTGGGTCACGACCCTTGCTCGGTCCTACACCCGTCCTTTGGGTCACGGCCTTTGCTCGGTCCTACACGCGTCCTTTGGGTCACTACCTTTGCTCGGTCCTACACCCTTCCTTTGGGTCACGACCTTTGCTCGGTCCTACACTCGTCCTTTGGGTCACGACCTTTGATCTGTCCTACACCCGTTCTTTGGGTCACAACCTTTGCTCGGTCCTACACCCGTCCGTTTGGGTCACGACCTTTGCTCGGTCCTACACTCGTCCGTCCTTTGGGTCACGACCTTTGCTCGGTACTACACCCGTCCTTTGGGTCACGACCCTTTCTCAGTCCTACACCCGTCCTTTGGGTCACGACCATTGCTCGGTCCTACACCCGTCCATTGGGTCACGACCTTTGCTCGGTCCTACCCCTGTCCTTTTGGGTCACGACCTTTGCTCGGTCCTACACCCGTCCCTTGGGTCACGATCTTTGCTCGGTCCTACACCCGTCCTTTGGGTCACTACCTTTGCTCGGTCCTACACCCGTCCTTTTGGGTCACGACCTTTGCTCGGTCCCACACCCGGCCTTTGGGTCACGACCTTTGCTTGGTCCCACACCCATCCTTTGGGTCGCGACCTTTGCTCGGTCCTACACCCGTCCTTTGGGTCACAACATTTGCTCGGACCTACACCCGTCCTTTGGGTCACGATCTTTGCTCGGTCCTACACCCGTCCTTTGGGTCATGACCATTGATCGGTCCTACACCCGTCCATTGGGTCACGACCTTTGCTTGGTCCTACCCCTGTCCTTTTGGGTCACGACCTTTGCTCGGTCCTACACCCGTCCCTTGGGTCACGATCTTTGCTCGGTCCTACACCCGTCCTTTGGGTCACTACCTTTGCTCGGTCCTACACCCGTCCTTTTGGGTCACGACCTTTGCTCGGTCCCACACCCGTCCTTTGGGTCACGACCTTTGCTTGGTCCCACACCCATCCTTTGGGTCACGACCTTTGCTCGGTCCTACACCCGTCCTTTGGGTCACGACATTTGCTCGGTCCTACACCCGTCCTTTGGGTCACGATCTTTGCTCAGTCCTACACCCGTCCTTTGAGTCACGACCTTTGCTCGGTCCTACACCCGTCCTTTGGGTCACGACCTTTGTGAGGTCCTACACCCGTCTTTTGGGTCACGACCTTTGCTCGGTACTACACCCGTTCTTTGGGTCACAACCTTTGCTCGTTCCTACACCCGTCCTTTTGGGTCACGACCTTTGCTCGGTCCTACACTCGTCCGTCCTTTGGGTCACGACCTTTGCTCGGTACTACACCCGTCCTCTGGGTCACGACCTTTGCTCGGTCTTACACCCGTCATATGGGTCACGACCTTCCCTCGGTCCTACACCCGTCCTTTGGGTCACGACCTTCGCTCGGTCCCATACCCATCCTTTGGGTCACGACCTTTGCTCGGTCCCACACCCGTCCTTTGAGTCACGACCTTTGCTCGGTCCCATACCCATCCTTTGGGTCACGACCTTTGCTCGGTCCCACACCCGTCCTTTGAGTCACGACCTTTGCTCGGTCCTACACCCGTCCTTTGGGTCACGACCTTCGCTCGGTCCTACACCCATCCTTTGGGTCACGACCTTTGCTCGGTCCCACACCCGTCCTTTGAGTCACGACCTTTGCTCGGTCCTACACCCGTCCCTTGGGTCACGATCTTTGCTCGGTCCTACACCCGTCCTTTTGGGTCACGACCTTTGCTCGGTCCTACACTCGTCCGTCCTTTGGGTCACGACCTTTGCTCGGTACTACACCCGTCCTTTGGGTCACGACCTTTTCTCAGTCCTACACCCGTCCTTTGGGTCACGACCATTGCTCGGTCCTACACCCGTCCATTGGGTCACGACCTTTGCTTGGTCCTACCCCTGTCCTTTTGGGTCACGACCTTTGCTCGGTCCTACACCCGTCCCTTGGGTCACGATCTTTGCTCGGTCCTACACCCGTCCTTTGGGTCACTACCTTTGCTCGGTCCTACACCCGTCCTTTTGGGTCACGACCTTTGCTCGGTCCCACACCCGTCCTTTGGGTCACGACCTTTGCTTGGTCCCACACCCATCCTTTGGGTCACGACCTTTGCTCGGTCCTACACCCGTCCTTTAGGGTCACGACCTTTGCTCGGTCCTACACCCGTCCTTTAGGTCACAACCTTTGCTCGGTCCTACACCCGTCCTTTGGGTCACGACCTTTGCTCGGTCCTACACCCATCGTTTGGGTCACGACCTTTGCTCGGTCCTACACCCGTCCTTTGGGTCATGACCTTTGCTCGGTCCTACACCTGTCATTTGGGTCACGACCTTTGCTCGGTCCTACACCCATCCTCTGGGTGACGACATTTGCTCGGTCTTACACCCGTCATATGGGTCACGACCTTCGCTCGGTCCTACACCCGTCCTTTGGGTCACGACATTTGCAAGGTCCTACACCCGTCCTTTGGGTCAGGACCTTTGCTCGATCCTACACCCGTCCCTTGGGTCACGATCTTTGCTCGGTCCTACACCCGTCCTTTGGGTCACAACTTTTGCTCGGTCCTACACCCGTCCTTTTGGGTCACGACCTTTGCTCGGTCCCACACCCGTCCTTTGGGTCACGACCTTTGCTCGGTCCCACACCCGTCCTTTGAGTCACGACCTTTGCTCGGTCCTACACCCGTCCTTTGGGTCACGACCTTTGCGAGGTCCTACACCCGTCTTTTGGGTCACGACCTTTGCTCGGTCCTACACCCGTCCTTTGGGTCACGGCCTTTGCTCGGTCCTACACGCGTCCTTTGGGTCACTACCTTTGCTCGGTCTTACACCCACCCTTTTGGGTCACGACCTTTACTCGGTCCCATACCCGTCCTTTAGGTCACGACCTTTGCTCGGTCCTACACCCGTCTTTTGGGTCACGACCATTGCTCGGTCCTACACTCATCCTTTGGGTCACGACCTTTGCTCGGTCCTACACCCGTCCTTTGGGTCACGACCTTTGCTCGGTCCTACACCCGTCATCTAGGTCACAACCTTTGCTCGGTCCTACACTCGTCATCTGGGTCACGACGTTCGCTCGGTCCTACACCCGTCCAATGGGTCAAGACCTTCGCTCGGTCCTACACCTGTCCTTTGGGTCACGACCTTCGCTCGGTCCTACACCCGTCCTTTGGGTCACGACCTTTGCTCGGTCTTACACCCGCCTTTTGGGTCACGACCTTTGCTCGGTCCTACCCCTGTCCTTTAGGTTACGACCTTTGTTCGGTCCTACACCTGTCCTTTAGGTCACGACCTTTGCTCGGTCCTACACCCGTTCTTTGGGTCACGACCTTTGCTCGGTCCTACACCCGTCCTTTGGGTCACGATCTTTGCTCGGTCCTACACCCGTCCTTTGGGTCAAAACCTTTGCTCGATCCTACACCCGTCCGTTGGGTCACGAACTTTTGCTCGGTCCTACACCCGTCCTTTTGGGTCACGACCTTTGCTCGGTCCCACACCCGTCCTTTTGGTCACGACCTTTGCTCGGTCCCACACCCGTCCTTTGAGTCACGACCTTTGCTCGGTCCTACACCCGTCCTTTGGGTCACGACCTTTGCGAGGTCCTACACCCGTCTTTAGGGTCACGACCTTTGCTCGGTCCTACACCCGTCCTTTGGGTCACGGCCTTTGCTCGGTCCTACACGCGTCCTTTGGGTCACTACCTTTGCTCGGTCCTACACCCTTCCTTTGGGTCACGACCTTTGCTCGTTCCTACACTCGTCCTTTGGGTCACGACCTTTGATCTGTCCTACACCCGTTCTTTGGGTCACAACCTTTGCTCGTTCCTACACCCGTCCTTTTGGGTCACGACCTTTGCTCGGTCCTACACTCGTCCGTCCTTTGGGTCACGACCTTTGTTCGGTACTACACCCGTCCTCTGGGTCACGACCTTTGCTCGTTCTTACACCCGTCATATGGGTCACGACCTTCCCTCGGTCCTACACCCGTCCTTTGGGTCACGACCTTCGCTCGGTCCCATACCCATCCTTTGCTCGGTCCCACACCCGTCCTTTGAGTCACGACCTTTGCTCGGTCCCATACCCATCCTTTGGGTCACGACCTTTGCTCGGTCCCACACCCGTCCTTTGAGTCACGACCTTTGCTCGGTCCTACACCCGTCCTTTGGGTCACGACCTTCGCTCGGTCCTACACCCATCCTTTGGGTCACGACCTTTGCTCGGTCCCACACCCGTCCTTTGAGTCACGACCTTTGCTCGGTCCTACACCCGTCCCTTGGGTCACGATCTTTGCTCGGTCCTACACCCGTCCTTTGGGTCACAACTTTTGCTCGGTCCTACACCCGTCCTTTTGGGTCACGACCTTTGCTCGGTCCTACACTCGTCCGTCCTTTGGGTCACGACCTTTGCTCGGTACTACACCCGTCCTTTGGGTCACGACCTTTTCTCAGTCCTACATCCGTCCTTTGGGTCACGACCATTGCTCGGTCCTACACCCGTCCATTGGGTCACGACCTTTGCTCGGTCCTACCCCTGTCCTTTTGGGTCACGACCTTTGCTCGGTCCTACACCCGTCCCTTGGGTCACGATCTTTGCTCGATCCTACACCCGTCCTTTGGGTCACTACCTTTGCTCGGTCCTACACCCGTCCTTTTGGGTCACGACCTTTGCTCGGTCCCACACCCGTCCTTTGGGTCACGACCTTTGCTCGGTCCCACACCCATCCTTTGAGTCACGACCTTTGCTCGGTCATACACCGGTCCTTTGGGTCACGACGTTTGCGAGGTCCTACACCCGTCCTTTGGGTCAGGTCCTTTGCTCGATCCTACACCCGTCCCTTGGGTCACGATCTTTGCTCGGTCCTACACCCGTCCTTTGGGTCACAACTTTTGCTCGGTCCTACACCCGTCCTTTTGGGTCACGACCTTTGCTCGGTCCCACACCCGTCCTTTGGGTCACGACCTTTGCTCGGTCCCACACCCGTCCTTTGAGTCACGACCTTTGCTCGGTCCTACACCCGTCCTTTGGGTCACGACCTTTGTGAGGTCCTACACCCGTCTTTTGGGTCACGACCCTTGCTCGGTCCTACACCCGTCCTTTGGGTCACGGCCTTTGCTCGGTCCTACACGCGTCCTTTGGGTCACTACCTTTGCTCGGTCCTACACCCTTCCTTTGGGTCACGACCTTTGCTCGGTCCTACACTCGTCCTTTGGGTCACGACCTTTGATCTGTCCTACACCCGTTCTTTGGGTCACAACCTTTGCTCGGTCCTACACCCGTCCGTTTGGGTCACGACCTTTGCTCGGTCCTACACTCGTCCGTCCTTTGGGTCACGACCTTTGCTCGGTACTACACCCGTCCTTTGGGTCACGACCTTTTCTCAGTCCTACACCCGTCCTTTGGGTCACGACCATTGCTCGGTCCTACACCCGTCCATTGGGTCACGACCTTTGCTCGGTCCTACCCCTGTCCTTTTGGGTCACGACCTTTGCTCGGTCCTACACCCGTCCCTTGGGTCACGATCTTTGCTCGGTCCTACACCCGTCCTTTGGGTCACTACCTTTGCTCGGTCCTACACCCGTCCTTTTGGGTCACGACCTTTGCTCGGTCCCACACCCGGCCTTTGGGTCACGACCTTTGCTTGGTCCCACACCCATCCTTTGGGTCGCGACCTTTGCTCGGTCCTACACCCGTCCTTTGGGTCACAACATTTGCTCGGACCTACACCCGTCCTTTGGGTCACGATCTTTGCTCGGTCCTACACCCGTCCTTTGGGTCATGACCATTGATCGGTCCTACACTCGTTCTTTTGGTCACCACTTTTGCTCGGTCCTACACCCGTCCTTTAGGGTCACGACCTTTGCTCGGTCCTACACCCGTCCTTTAGGTCACAACCTTTGCTCGGTCCTACACCCGTCCTTTGGGTCACGACCTTTGCTCGGTCCTACACCCGTCGTTTGGGTCACGACCTTTGCTCGGTCCTACACCCGTCCTTTGGGTCAGGACCTTTGCTCGGTCCTACACCCGTCCTTTGGGTCACGACCTTTGCTCGGTCCTACACCCATCCTCTGGGTCACGACCTTTGCTCGGTCTTACACCCGTCATATGGGTCACGACCTTCGCTCGGTCCTACACCCGTCCTTTGGGTCACGACATTTGCGAGGTCCTACACCCGTCCTTTGGGTCAGGACCTTTGCTCGATCCTACACCCGTCCCTTGGGTCACGATCTTTGCTCGGTCCTACACCCGTCCTTTGGGTCACAACTTTTGCTCGGTCCTACACCCGTCCTTTTGGGTCACGACCTTTGCTCGGTCCCACACCCGTCCTTTGGGTCACGACCTTTGCTCGGTCCCACACCCGTCCTTTGAGTCACGACCTTTGCTCGGTCCTACACCCGTCCTTTGGGTCACGACCTTTGCGAGGTCCTACACCCGTCTTTTGGGTCACGACCTTTGCTCGGTCCTACACCCGTCCTTTGGGTCACGGCCTTTGCTCGGTCCTACACGCGTCCTTTGGGTCACTACCTTTGCTCGGTCTTACACCCGCCCTTTTGGGTCACGACCTTTACTCGGTCCCACACCCGTCCTTTAGGTCACGACCTTTGCTCGGTCCTACACTCATCCTTTGGGTCACGGCCTTTGCTCGGTCCTACACCCGTCCTTTGGGTCACGACCTTTGCTCGGTCCTACACCCGTCATCTAGGTCACAACCTTTGCTCGGTCCTACACTCGTCATCTGGGTCAAGACCTTCGCTCGGTCCTACACCCGTCCTATGGGTCAAGACCTTCGCTCGGTCCTACACCCGTCCTTTGGGTCACGACCTTCGCTCAGTCCTACACCCGTCCTTTGGGTCACGACCTTTGCTCGGTCTTACACCCGCCTTTTGGGTCACGACCTTTGCTCGGTCCTACCCCTGTCCTTTAGGTTACGACCTTTGTTCGGTCCTACACCTGTCCTTTAGGTCACGACCTTTGCTCGGGCCTACACCCGTTCTTTGGGTCACGACCTTTGCTCGGTCCTACACCCGTCCTTTGGGTCACGATCTTTGCTCGGTCCTACATCCGTCCTTTGGGTCACGACCTTTGATCGGTCCTACACTCGTTCTTTGGGTCACGACTTTTGCTCGGTCCTACACCCGTCCTTTTGGGTCACGACCTTTGCTCGGTCCTACACCCTTCCTTTGGGTCAAAACCTTTGCTCGATCCTACACCCGTCCCTTGGGTCACGAACTTTTGCTCGGTCCTACACCCGTCCTTTTGGGTCACGACCTTTGCTCGGTCCCACACCAGTCCTTTTGGTCACGACCTTTGCTCGGTCCCACACCCGTCCTTTGAGTCACGACCTTTGCTCGGTCCTACACCCGTCCTTTGGGTCACGACCTTTGCGAGGTCCTACACCCGTCTTTTGGGTCACGACCTTTGCTCGGTCCTACACCCGTCCTTTGGGTCACGGCCTTTGCTCGGTCATACATACGTCCTTTGGGTCACTACCTTTGCTCGGTCCTACACCCTTCCTTTGGGTCACGACCTTTGCTCGGTCCTACACTCGTCCTTTGGGTCACGACCTTTGATCTGTCCTACACCCGTTCTTTGGGTCACAACCTTTGCTCGGTCCTACACCCGTCCTTTTGGGTCACGACCTTTGCTCGGTCCTACACTCGTCCGTCCTTTGGGTCACGACCTTTGCTCGGTACTACACCCGTCCTCTGGGTCACGACCTTTGCTCGGTCTTACACCCGTCATATGGGTCACGACCTTCCCTCGGTCCTACACCCGTCCTTTGGGTCACGACCTTTGCTCGGTGCTACACCCGTCGTTTGGGTCACGACCTTTGCTCGGTCCTACACCCATCCTTTGGGTCATGACCTTTGCTCGGTCCTACACCCGTCCTTTGGGTCACGACCTTTGCTCGGTCCTACACCCATCCTCTGGGTCACGACCTTTGCTCGGTCTTACACCCGTCATATGGGTCACGACCTTCGCTCGGTCCTACACCCGTCCTTTGGGTCACGACATTTGCGAGGTCCTACACCCGTCCTTTGGGTCAGGACCTTTGCTCGATCCTACACCCGTCCCTTGGGTCACGATCTTTGCTCGGTCCTACCCCCGTCCTTTGGGTCACAACTTTTGCTCGGTCCTACACCCGTCCTTTTGGGTCACGACCTTTGCTCGGTCCCACACCCGTCCTTTGGGTCACGACCTTTGCTCGGTCCCACACCCGTCCTTTGAGTCACGACCTTTGCTCGGTCCTACACCCGTCCTTTGGGTCACGACCTTTGCGAGGTCCTACACCCGTCTTTTTGGTCACGACCTTTGGTCGGTCCTACACCCGTCCTTTGGGTCACGGCCTTTGCTCGGTCCTACACGCGTCCTTTGGGTCACTACCTTTGCTCGGTCTTACACCCGCCCTTTTGGGTCACGACCTTTACTCGGTCCCATACCCGTCCTTTAGGTCACTACCTTTGCTCGGTCCTACACCCGTCTTTTGGGTCACGACCATTGCTCGGTCCTACACTCATCCTTTGGGTCACGACCTTTGCTCGGTCCTACACCCGTCCTTTGGGTCACGACCTTTGCTCGGTCCTACACCCGTCATCTAGGTCACAACCTTTGCTCGGTCCTACACGCGTCATCTGGGTCACGACGTTCGCTCGGTCCTACACCCGTCCTATGGGTCAAGACCTTCGCTCGGTCCTACACCCGTCCTTTGGGTCACGACCTTCGCTCGGTCCTACACCCGTCCTTTGGGTCACGACCTTTGCTCGGTCTTACACCCGCCTTTTGGGTCACGACCTTTGCTCGGTCCTACCCCTGTCCTTTAGGTTACGACCTTTGTTCGGTCCTACACCTGTCCTTTAGGTCACGACCTTTGCTCGGTCCTACACCCGTTCTTTGGGTCACGACCTTTGCTCGGTCCTACACCCGTCCTTTGGGTCACGATCTTTGCTCGGTCCTACACCCGTCCTTTGGGTCACGACCTTTGATCGGTCCTACACTCGTTCTTTGGGTCACGTCTTTTGCTCGGTCCTACACCCGTCCTTTTGGGTCACGACCTTTGCTCGGTCCTACACCCGTCCTTTGGGTCAAAACCTTTGCTCGATCCTACACCCGTCCCTTGGGTCACGAACTTTTGCTCGGTCCGACACCCGTCCTTTTGGGACACGACCTTTGCTCGGTCCCACACCCGTCCTTTTGGTCACGACTTTTGCTCGGTCCCACACCCGTCCTTTGAGTCACGACCTTTGCTCGGTCCTACACCCGTCCTTTGGGTCACGACCTTTGCGAGGTCCTACACCCGTCTTTTGGGTCACGACCTTTGCTCGGTCCTACACCCGTCCTTTGGGTCACGGCCTTTGCTCGGTCCTACACGCGTCCTTTGGGTCACTACCTTTGCTCGGTCCTACACCCTTCGTTTGGGTCACGTCCTTTGCTCGGTCCTACACTCGTCCTTTGGGTCACGACCTTTGATCTGTCCTACACCCGTTCTTTGGGTCACAACCTTTGCTCGGTCCTACACCCGTCCTTTTGGGTCACGACCTTTGCTCGGTCCTACACTCGTCCGTCCTTTGGGTCACGACCTTTGCTCGGTACTACACCCGTCCTCTGGGTCACGACCTTTGCTCGGTCTTACACCCGTCATATGGGTCACGACCTTCCCTCGGTCCTACACCCGTCCTTTGGGTCACGACCTTCGCTCGGTCCCATACCCATCCTTTGGGTCACGACCTTTGCTCGGTCCCACACCCGTCCTTTGGGTCATGACCTTTGCTCGGTCCTACACCCGTCCTTTGGGTCACGACCTTTGCTCGGTCCTACACCCATCCTCTGGGTCACGACCTTTGCTCGGTCTTACACCCGTCATATGGGTCACGACCTTCGCTCGGTCCTACACCCGTCCTTTGGGTCACGACATTTGCGAGGTCCTACACCCGTCCTTTTGGTCAGGACCTTTGCTCGATCCTACACCCGTCCCTTGGGTCACGATCTTTGCTCGGTCCTACACCCGTCCTTTGGGTCACAACTTTTGCTCGGTCCTACACCCGTCCTTTTGGGTCACGACCTTTGCTCGGTCCCACACCCGTCCTTTGGGTCACGACCTTTGCTCGGTCCCACACCCGTCCTTTGAGTCACGACCTTTGCTCGGTCCTACACCCGTCCTTTGGGTCACGACCTTTGCGAGGTCCTACACCCGTCTTTTGGGTCACGACCTTTGGTCGGTCCTACACCCGTCCTTTGGGTCACGGCCTTTGCTCGGTCCTACACGCGTCCTTTGGGTCACTACCTTTGCTCGGTCTTACACCCACCCTTTTGGGTCACGACCTTTACTCGGTCCCACACCCGTCCTTTAGGTCACGACCTTTGCTCGGTCCTACACCCGTCTTTTGGGTCACGACCATTGCTCGGTCCTACACTCATCCTTTGGGTCACGACCTTTGCTCGGTCCTACACCCGTCCTTTGGGTCACGACCTTTGCTCGGTCCTACACCCGTCATCTAGGTCACAACCTTTGCTCGGTCCTACACGCGTCATCTGGGTCACGACGTTCGCTCGGTCCTACACCCGTCCTATGGGTCAAGACCTTCGCTCGGTCCTACACCCGTCCTTTGGGTCATGACCTTCGCTCGGTCCTACACCCGTCCTTTGGGTCACGACCTTTGCTCGGTCTTACACCCGCCTTTTGGGTCACGACCTTTGCTCGGTCCTACCCCTGTCCTTTAGGTTACGACCTTTGTTCGGTCCTACACCTGTCCTTTAGGTCACGACCTTTGCTCGGTCCTACACCCGTTCTTTGGGTCACGACCTTTGCTCGGTCCTACACCCGTCCTTTGGGTCACGATCTTTGCTCGGTCCTACACCCGTCCTTTGGGTCACGACCTTTGATCGGTCCTACACTCGTTCTTTGGGTCACGTCTTTTGCTCGGTCCTACACCCGTCCTTTTGGGTCACGACCTTTGCTCGGTCCTACACCCGTCCTTTGGGTCAAAACCTTTGCTCGATCCTACACCCGTCCCTTGGGTCACGAACTTTTGCTCGGTCCGACACCCGTCCTTTTGGGACACGACCTTTGCTCGGTCCCACACCCGTCCTTTTGGTCACGACTTTTGCTCGGTCCCACACCCGTCCTTTGAGTCACGACCTTTGCTCGGTCCTACACCCGTCCTTTGGGTCACGACCTTTGCGAGGTCCTACACCCGTCTTTTGGGTCACGACCTTTGCTCGGTCCTACACCCGTCCTTTGGGTCACGGCCTTTGCTCGGTCCTACACGCGTCCTTTGGGTCACTACCTTTGCTCGGTCCTACACCCTTCGTTTGGGTCACGTCCTTTGCTCGGTCCTACACTCGTCCTTTGGGTCACGACCTTTGATCTGTCCTACACCCGTTCTTTGGGTCACAACCTTTGCTCGGTCCTACACCCGTCCTTTTGGGTCACGACCTTTGCTCGGTCCTACACTCGTCCGTCCTTTGGGTCACGACCTTTGCTCGGTACTACACCCGTCCTCTGGGTCACGACCTTTGCTCGGTCTTACACCCGTCATATGGGTCACGACCTTCCCTCGGTCCTACACCCGTCCTTTGGGTCACGACCTTCGCTCGGTCCCATACCCATCCTTTAGGTCACGACCTTTGCTCGGTCCCACACCCGTCCTTTGGGTCATGACCTTTGCTCGGTCCTACACCCGTCCTTTGGGTCACGACCTTTGCTCGGTCCTACACCCATCCTCTGGGTCACGACCTTTGCTCGGTCTTACACCCGTCATATGGGTCACGACCTTCGCTCGGTCCTACACCCGTCCTTTGGGTCACGACATTTGCGAGGTCCTACACCCGTCCTTTTGGTCAGGACCTTTGCTCGATCCTACACCCGTCCCTTGGGTCACGATCTTTGCTCGGTCCTACACCCGTCCTTTGGGTCACAACTTTTGCTCGGTCCTACACCCGTCCTTTTGGGTCACGACCTTTGCTCGGTCCCACACCCGTCCTTTGGGTCACGACCTTTGCTCGGTCCCACACCCGTCCTTTGAGTCACGACCTTTGCTCGGTCCTACACCCGTCCTTTGGGTCACGACCTTTGCGAGGTCCTACACCCGTCTTTTGGGTCACGACCTTTGGTCGGTCCTACACCCGTCCTTTGGGTCACGGCCTTTGCTCGGTCCTACACGCGTCCTTTGGGTCACTACCTTTGCTCGGTCTTACACCCACCCTTTTGGGTCACGACCTTTACTCGGTCCCACACCCGTCCTTTAGGTCACGACCTTTGCTCGGTCCTACACCCGTCTTTTGGGTCACGACCATTGCTCGGTCCTACACTCATCCTTTGGGTCACGACCTTTGCTCGGTCCTACACCCGTCCTTTGGGTCACGACCTTTGCTCGGTCCTACACCCGTCATCTAGGTCACAACCTTTGCTCGGTCCTACACTCGTCATCTGGGTCACGACGTTCGCTCGGTCCTACACCCGTCCAATGGGTCAAGACCTTCGCTCGGTCCTACACCTGTCCTTTGGGTCACGACCTTCGCTCGGTCCTACACCCGTCCTTTGGGTCACGACCTTTGCTCGGTCTTACACCCGCCTTTTGGGTCACGACCTTTGCTCGGTCCTACCCCTGTCCTTTAGGTTACGACCTTTGTTCGGTCCTACACCTGTCCTTTAGGTCACGACCTTTGCTCGGTCCTACACCCGTTCTTTGGGTCACGACCTTTGCTCGGTCCTACACCCGTCCTTTGGGTCACGATCTTTGCTCGGTCCTACACCCGTCCTTTGGGTCAAAACCTTTGCTCGATCCTACACCCGTCCCTTGGGTCACGAACTTTTGCTCGGTCCTACACCCGTCCTTTTGGGTCACGACCTTTGCTCGGTCCCACACCCGTCCTTTTGGTCACGACCTTTGCTCGGTCCCACACCCGTCCTTTGAGTCACGACCTTTGCTCGGTCCTACACCCGTCCTTTAGGTCACGACCTTTGCGAGGTCCTACACCCGTCTTTAGGGTCACGACCTTTGCTCGGTCCTACACCCGTCCTTTGGGTCACGGCCTTTGGTCGGTCCTACACGCGTCCTTTGGGTCACTACCTTTGCTCGGTCCTACACCCTTCCTTTGGGTCACGACCTTTGCTCGTTCCTACACCCGTCCTTTGGGTCACGACCTTTGCTCGGTCCTACACCCGTCGTTTGGGTCACGACCTTTGCTCGGTCCTACACCCGTCCTTTTGGGTCATGACCTTTGCTCGGTCCTACACCCGTCCGTCCTTTGGGTCACGACCTTTGCTCGGTACTACACCCGTCCTCTGGGTCACGACCTTTGCTCGGTCTTACACCCGTCATATGGGTCACGACCTTCCCTCGGTCCTACACCCGTCCTTTGGGTCACGACCTTCGCTCGGTCCCATACCCATCCTTTGGGTCACGACCTTTGCTCGGTCCCACACCCGTCCTTTGAGTCACGACCTTTGCTCGGTCCCATACCCATCCTTTGGGTCACGACCTTTGCTCGGTCCCACACCCGTCCTTTGAGTCACGACCTTTGCTCGGTCCTACACCCGTCCTTTGGGTCACGACCTTCGCTCGGTCCTACACCCATCCTTTGGGTCACGACCTTTGCTCGGTCCCACACCCGTCCTTTGAGTCACGACCTTTGCTCGGTCCTACACCCGTCCCTTGGGTCACGATCTTTGCTCGGTCCTACACCCGTCCTTTGGGTCACAACTTTTGCTCGGTCCTACACCCGTCCTTTTGGGTCACGACCTTTGCTCGGTCCCACACCCGTCCTTTGGGTCACGACCTTTGCTCGGTCCCACACCCGTCCTTTGAGTCACGACCTTTGCTCGGTCCTACACCCGTCCTTTGGGTCACGACCTTTGCGAGGTCCTACACCCGTCTTTTGGGTCACGACCTTTGCTCGGTCCTACACCCGTCCTTTGGGTCACGGCCTTTGCTCGGTCCTACACGCGTCCTTTGGGTCACTACCTTTGCTCGGTCTTACACCCACCCTTTTGGGTCACGACCTTTACTCGGTCCCACACCCGTCCTTTAGGTCACGACCTTTGCTCGGTCCTACACCCGTCTTTTGGGTCACGACCATTGCTCGGTCCTACACTCATTCTTTGGGTCACGACCTTTGCTCGGTCCTACACCCGTCCTTTGGGTCACGACCTTTGCTCGGTCCTACACCCGTCATCTAGGTCACAACCTTTGCTCGGTCCTACACTCGTCATCTGGGTCACGACGTTCGCTCGGTCCTACACCCGTCCAATGGGTCAAGACCTTCGCTCGGTCCTACACCTGTCCTTTGGGTCACGACCTTCGCTCGGTCCTACACCCGTCCTTTGGGTCACGACCTTTGCTCGGTCTTACACCCGCCTTTTGGGTCACGACCTTTGCTCGGTCCTACCCCTGTCCTTTAGGTTACGACCTTTGTTCGGTCCTACACCTGTCCTTTAGGTCACGACCTTTGCTCGGTCCTACACCCGTTCTTTGGGTCACGACCTTTGCTCGGTCCTACACCCGTCCTTTGGGTCACGATCTTTGCTCGGTCCTACACCCGTCCTTTGGGTCAAAACCTTTGCTCGATCCTACACCCGTCCCTTGGGTCACGAACTTTTGCTCGGTCCTACACCCGTCCTTTTGGGTCACGACCTTTGCTCGGTCCCACACCCGTCCTTTTGGTCACGACCTTTGCTCGGTCCCACACCCGTCCTTTGAGTCACGACCTTTGCTCGGTCCTACACCCGTCCTTTAGGTCACGACCTTTGCGAGGTCCTACACCCGTCTTTAGGGTCACGACCTTTGCTCGGTCCTACACCCGTCCTTTGGGTCACGGCCTTTGCTCGGTCCTACACGCGTCCTTTGGGTCACTACCTTTGCTCGGTCCTACACCCTTCCTTTGGGTCACGACCTTTGCTCGTTCCTACACCCGTCCTTTGGGTCACGACCTTTGCTCGGTCCTACACCCGTCGTTTGGGTCACGACCTTTGCTCGGTCCTACACCCGTCCTTTTGGGTCATGACCTTTGCTCGGTCCTACACCCGTCCGTCCTTTGGGTCACGACCTTTGCTCGGTACTACACCCGTCCTCTGGGTCACGACCTTTGCTCGGTCTTACACCCGTCATATGGGTCACGACCTTCCCTCGGTCCTACACCCGTCCTTTGGGTCACGACCTTCGCTCGGTCCCATACCCATCCTTTGGGTCACGACCTTTGCTCGGTCCCACACCCGTCCTTTGAGTCACGACCTTTGCTCGGTCCCATACCCATCCTTTGGGTCACGACCTTTGCTCGGTCCCACACCCGTCCTTTGAGTCACGACCTTTGCTCGGTCCTACACCCGTCCCTTGGGTCACGATCTTTGCTCGGTCCTACACCCGTCCTTTGGGTCACAACTTTTGCTCGGTCCTACACCCGTCCTTTTGGGTCACGACCTTTGCTCGGTCCCACACCCGTCCTTTGGGTCACGACCTTTGCTCGGTCCCACACCCGTCCTTTGAGTCACGACCTTTGCTCGGTCCTACACCCGTCCTTTGGGTCACGACCTTTGCGAGGTCCTACACCCGTCTTTTGGGTCACGACCTTTGCTCGGTCCTACACCCGTCCTTTGGGTCACGGCCTTTGCTCGGTCCTACACGCGTCCTTTGGGTCACTACCTTTGCTCGGTCTTACACCCACCCTTTTGGGTCACGACCTTTACTCGGTCCCACACCCGTCCTTTAGGTCACGACCTTTGCTCGGTCCTACACCCGTCTTTTGGGTCACGACCATTGCTCGGTCCTACACTCATTCTTTGGGTCACGACCTTTGCTCGGTCCTACACCCGTCCTTTGGGTCACGACCTTTGCTCGGTCCTACACCCGTCATCTAGGTCACAACCTTTGCTCGGTCCTACACTCGTCATCTGGGTCACGACGTTCGCTCGGTCCTACACCCGTCCAATGGGTCAAGACCTTCGCTCGGTCCTACACCTGTCCTTTGGGTCACGACCTTCGCTCGGTCCTACACCCGTCCTTTGGGTCACGACCTTTGCTCGGTCTTACACCCGCCTTTTGGGTCACGACCTTTGCTCGGTCCTACCCCTGTCCTTTAGGTTACGACCTTTGTTCGGTCCTACACCTGTCCTTTAGGTCACGACCTTTGCTCGGTCCTACACCCGTTCTTTGGGTCACGACCTTTGCTCGGTCCTACACCCGTCCTTTGGGTCACGATCTTTGCTCGGTCCTACACCCGTCCTTTGGGTCAAAACCTTTGCTCGATCCTACACCCGTCCCTTGGGTCACGAACTTTTGCTCGGTCCTACACCCGTCCTTTTGGGTCACGACCTTTGCTCGGTCCCACACCCGTCCTTTTGGTCACGACCTTTGCTCGGTCCCACACCCGTCCTTTGAGTCACGACCTTTGCTCGGTCCTACACCCGTCCTTTGGGTCACGACCTTTGCGAGGTCCTACACCCGTCTTTAGGGTCACGACCTTTGCTCGGTCCTACACCCGTCCTTTGGGTCACGGCCTTTGCTCGGTCCTACACGCGTCCTTTGGGTCACTACCTTTGCTCGGTCCTACACCCTTCCTTTGGGTCACGACCTTTGCTCGTTCCTACACTCGTCCTTTGGGTCACGACCTTTGATCTGTCCTACACCCGTTCTTTGGGTCACAACCTTTGCTCGTTCCTACACCCGTCCTTTTGGGTCACGACCTTTGCTCGGTCCTACACTCGTCCGTCCTTTGGGTCACGACCTTTGCTCGGTACTACACCCGTCCTCTGGGTCACGACCTTTGCTCGGTCTTACACCCGTCATATGGGTCACGACCTTCCCTCGGTCCTACACCCGTCCTTTGGGTCACGACCTTCGCTCGGTCCCATACCCATCCTTTGGGTCACGACCTTTGCTCGGTCCCATACCCGTCCTTTGAGTCACGACCTTTGCTCGGTCCCATACCCGTCCTTTGGGTCACGACCTTCGCTCGGTCCCACACCCGTCCTTTGAGTCACGACCTTTGCTCGGTCCTACACCCGTCCTTTGGGTCACGACCTTCGCTCGGTCCTACACCCATCCTTTGGGTCACGACCTTTGCTCGGTCCCACACCCGTCCTTTGAGTCACGACCTTTGCTCGGTCCTACACCCGTCCCTTGGGTCACGATCTTTGCTCGGTCCTACACCCGTCCTTTGGGTCACAACTTTTGCTCGGTCCTACACCCGTCCTTTTGGGTCACGACCTTTGCTCGGTCCTACACTCGTCCGTCCTTTGGGTCACGACCTTTGCTCGGTACTACACCCGTCCTTTGGGTCACGAGCTTTTCTCAGTCCTACATCCGTCCTTTGGGTCACGACCATTGCTCGGTCCTACACCCGTCCATTGGGTCACGACCTTTGCTCGGTCCTACCCCTGTCCTTTTGGGTCACGACCTTTGCTCGGTCCTACACCCGTCCCTTGGGTCACGATCTTTGCTCGATCCTACACCCGTCCTTTGGGTCACTACCTTTGCTCGGTCCTACACCCGTCCTTTTGGGTCACGACCTTTGCTCGGTCCCACACCCGTCCTTTGGGTCACGACCTTTGCTCGGTCCCACACCCATCCTTTGAGTCACGACCTTTGCTCGGTCATACACCGGTCCTTTGGGTCACGACGTTTGCGAGGTCCTACACCCGTCCTTTGGGTCAGGTCCTTTGCTCGATCCTACACCCGTCCCTTGGGTCACGATCTTTGCTCGGTCCTACACCCGTCCTTTGGGTCACAACTTTTGCTCGGTCCTACACCCGTCCTTTTGGGTCACGACCTTTGCTCGGTCCCACACCCGTCCTTTGGGTCACGACCTTTGCTCGGTCCCACACCCGTCCTTTGAGTCACGACCTTTGCTCGGTCCTACACCCGTCCTTTGGGTCACGACCTTTGTGAGGTCCTACACCCGTCTTTTGGGTCACGACCCTTGCTCGGTCCTACACCCGTCCTTTGGGTCACGGCCTTTGCTCGGTCCTACACGCGTCCTTTGGGTCACTACCTTTGCTCGGTCCTACACCCTTCCTTTGGGTCACGACCTTTGCTCGGTCCTACACTCGTCCTTTGGGTCACGACCTTTGATCTGTCCTACACCCGTTCTTTGGGTCACAACCTTTGCTCGGTCCTACACTCGTCCTTTGGGTCACGATCTTTGATCTGTCCTACACCCGTTCTTTGGGTCACGACCTTTGCTCGGTCCTACACCCGTCCTTTTGGGTCACGACCTTTGGTCAGTCCTACACCCGTCCTTTGGGTCTCGACCTTTTCTCGGTACTACACTCGTCCTTTGGGTCACGACCTTTTCTCAGTCCTACACCCGTCCTTTGGGTCACGACCATTGTTCGGTCCTACACCCGTCCTTTGGGTCACGACCTTTTCTCAGTCCTACACCCATCCTTTGGGTCACGACCATTGTTCGGTCCAACACCCGTCCTTTGGGTCACGACCTTTGCTCGGTCCTACACCCGTCCTTTGGGTCACTACCTTTACTCGATCCTACACCCGTCCTTTGGGTCACGACCTTTGCTCGGTCCTACACCCGTCCCTTGGGTCACGATCTTTGCTCGGTCCTACACCCGTCCTTTGGGTCACTACCTTTGCTCGGTCCTACAGCCGTCCTTTTGGGTCACGACCTTTGCTCGGTCCCACACCCTTCCTTTGGGTCACGACCTTTGCTCGGTCCCACACCCATCCTTTGAGTCACGACCTTTGCTCGATCCTACACCCGTCCTTTGGGTCACGACGTTTGCGAGGTCCTACACCCGTCCTTTGGGTAACGACCTTTGCTCTATCCTACACCCGTCCCTTGGGTCACGATCTTTGCTCGGTCCTACACCCGTCCTTTGGGTCACTACCTTTGCTCGGTCCTACACCCGTCCTTTTGGGTCATGACCTTTGCTAGCTCCCACACCCGTCCTTTGAGTCACGACCTTTGCTCGGTCCCACACCCGTCCTATGAGTCACGACCTTTGCTCTGTCCTACACCCGTCCTTTGGGTCACGACCTTTGCGAGGTCCTACACCCGTCTTTTGGGTCACGACCTTTTCTCGGTCCTACACCCGTCCTTTGGGTCACGACCTTTGCTCGGTCCTACACCCGTCCTTTGGGTCACGACCTTTGCTCGGTCCTACACCCGTCCTTTGGGTCACTACCTTTGCTCGGTCCTACACCCGTCCTTTTGGGTCACGACCTTTACTCAGTCCCACACCCGTCCTTTAGGTCACGACCTTTGCTCGGTCCTACACCCGTCCTTTGGGTCACGACCATTGCTCGGTCCTACACCCGTCCTTTGGGTCACGACCTTTGCTCGATCCTACACCCGTCCTTTGGGTCACGACCTTTGCTCGCTCCTACACCCGTCATCTGGGTCACAACCTTTGCTCGCTCCTACACCCGTCATCTGGGTCACGACCTTCACTCGGTCCAACACCCGTCCTATGGGTCACGACCTTCGCTTAATCCTACACCCGTCCTTTGGGTCTCGACCTTCGCCCGCTCCTACACCCGCCCATTGGGTCACGACCTTTGCTCGGTCCTACACCCGTCCTTTGGGTCACAACCTTTGCTCGGTCCTACACCCGTCCTTTGGGTCACGACCTTTGCTCGGTCTTACACCCGCCTATTGGGTCACGACCTTTGCTCGGTCCTACCCCTGTCCTTTAGCTTACGACCTTAGTTCGGTCCTACACCTGTCCTTTAGGTCACGACCTTTGCTCGGTCCTACACCCGACCTTTTGGGTCACGACCTTTGCTCGGTCCTACACCCGTCCTTTGGGTCACGACCTTTGCTCGGTCCTACACCCGTCCTTTGGGTCACGACCTTTGCTCGGTCCCACACCCGTGTTTTGGGTCACGACCTTTGCTCGGTCCTACACCCGACCTTTTGGGTCACGACCTTTGCTCGGTCCTACACCCGTCCTTTGGGTCACGACCTTTGCTCGGTCCTACACCCGTCCTTTGGGTCACGACCTTTGCTCGGTCCTACGCCCGTCCTTTGGGTCACGACCTTTGCTCGGTCCTACACCTGTCCTTTGGGTCACGACCTTTGCTCGGTCCTACACCCGTCCTTTGGGTCACGACCTTTGCTCGGTCCTACACCCGTCCTCTGGGTTACGACCTTTGCTCGGTCTTACACCCGTCATCTGGGTCACGACCTTCGCTCGGTCCTACACCCGTCCTTTGGGTCACGACCCTCGCTCGGTCCTACACCCGTCCTTTGGGTCACGCCTTTGCTCGATCCTACACCCGTCCTTTGGGTCAAGACCTTTGCTCGGTCCTACACCCTTCCTTTGGGTCACGACCTTTGCTCGGTCCTACACTCGTCCTTTGGGTCACGATCTTTGATCTGTCCTACACCCGTTCTTTGGGTCACGACCTTTGCTCGGTCCTACACCCGTCCTTTTGGGTCACGACCTTTGGTCAGTCCTACACCCGTCCTTTGGGTCACGACCTTTTCTCGGTACTACACTCGTCCTTTGGGTCACGACCTTTTCTCAGTCCTACACCCGTCCTTTGGGTCACGACCATTGTTCGGTCCTACACCCGTCCTTTGGGTCACGACCTTTGCTCGGTCCTACACCCGTCCTTTGGGTCACTATCTTTACCCGATCCTACACCCGTCCTTTGGGTCACGACCTTTGCTCGGTCCTACACCCGTCCCTTGGGTCACGATCTTTGCTCGGTCCTACACCCGTCCTTTGGGTCACTACCTTTGCTCGGTCCTACAGCCGTCCTTTTGGGTCACGACCTTTGCTCGGTCCCACACCCTTCCTTTGGGTCACGACCTTTGCTCGGTCCCACACCCATCCTTTTAGTTATGACCTTTGCTCGATCCTACACCCGTCCTTTGGGACACGACGTTTGCGAGGTCCTACACCCGTCCTTTGGGTAACGACCTTTGCTCTATCCTACACCCGTCCCTTGGGTCACGATCTTTGCTCGGTCCTACACCCGTCCTTTGGGTCACTACTTTTGCTCGGTCCTACACCCGTCCTTTTGGGTCACGACCTTTGCTCGGTCCCACACCCGTCCTATGAGTCACGACCTTTGCTCGGTCCTACACCCGTCCTTTGGGTCACGACCTTTGCGAGGTCCTACACCCGTCTTTTGGGTCACGACCTTTGCTCGGTCCTACACCCGTCCTTTGGGTCACGACCTTTGCTCGGTCCTACACCCGTCCTTTGGGTCATGACCTTTGCTCGATCCTACACCCGTCCTTTGGGTCACTACCTTTGCTCGGTCCTACACCCGTCCTTTTGGGTCACGACCTTTACTCGGTCCCACACTCGTCCTTTAGGTCACGACCTTTGCTCGGTCCTACACCCGTCCTTTGGGTCACGACCATTGCTCGGTCCTACACTCATCCTTTGGGTCACGACCTTTGCTCGATCCTACACCCGTCCTTTGGGTCACGACCTTTGCTCGGTCCTACACCCGTCATCTGGGTCACAACCTTTGCTCGGTCCTACACCCGTCATCTGGGTCACGACCTTCACTCGGTCCAACACCCGTCCTATGGGTCACGACCTTCGCTCGGTCCTACACCCGTCCTTTGGGTCTCGACCTTCGCTCGGTCCTACACCCGTCCTTTGGGTCACGACCTTTGCTCGGTCCTACACCCGTCCTTTGGGTCACGACCTTTGCTCGGTCCTACACCCGTCCTTTGGGTCACGACCTTTGCTCGGTCTTACACCCGCCTTTTGAGTCACGACCTTTACTCGGTCCTACCCTTGTCCTTTAGCTTACGACCTTAGTTCGGTCCTACACCTGTCCTTTAGGTCACGACCTTTGCTCGATCCTACACCCGTCCTTTGGGTCACGACCTTTGTTCGGTCCTACACCCGTCCTTTGGGTCACGATCTTTGCTCGGTCCTACACCCGTCCTTTGGGTCACGACCTTTGATCGGTCCTACACTCGTTCTTTGGGTCACGACTTTTGCTCGGTCCTACACCCGTCCTTTTAGGTCACGACCTTTGCTCGGTCCTACACCCGTCCTTTGGGTCACAACCTTTGCTCGGTCCTACACCCGTCCTTTGGGTCACGACCTTTGCTCGGTCCTACACCCGTCCTTTGGGTCACGACCTTTGCTCGGTCCCACACCCGTCTTTTGGGTCACGACCTTTGGTCGGTCCTACACCCGTCCTTTGGGTCACGACCTTTGCTCGGTCCTACACCTGTCCTTTGGGTCACGACCTTTGCTCGGTCCTACACCCGTCCTTTGGGTCACGACCTTTGCTCGGTCCTACACCCGTCCTCTGGGTTACGACCTTTGCTCGGTCTTACACCCGTCATCTGGTTCACGACCTTCGCTCGGTCCTACACCCGTCCTTTGGGTCACGACCTTTGGTCGGTCCTACACCCGTCCTTTAGGTCACGACCTTTGTTCGATCCTACACCCGTCCTTTGGGTCACGACCTTTGCTCGGTCCTACACCCGTCCCTTGGGTCACGATCTTTGCTCGGTCCTACACCCGTCCTTTGGGTCACTACCTTTGCTCGGTCCTACAGCCGTCCTTTTGGGTCACGACCTTTGCTCGGTCCCACACCCTTCCTTTGGGTCACGACCTTTGCTCGGTCCCACACCCATCCTTTGAGTCACGACCTTTGCTCGATCCTACACCAGTCCTTTGGGTAACGACCTTTGCTCTATCCTACACCCGTCCTTGGGTCACGATCTTTCCTCGGTCCTACACCCTTCCTTTGGGTCACTACCTTTGCTCGGTCCTACACCCGTCCTTTTGGGTCATGACCTTTGCTAGGTCCCACACCCGTCCTTTGAGTCACGACCTTTGCTCGGTCCCACACCCGTCCTATGAGTCACGACCTTTGCTCTGTCCTACACCCGTCCTTTGGGTCACGACCTTTGCGAGGTCCTACACCCGTCTTTTGGGTCACGACCTTTGCTCGGTCCTACACCCGTCCTTTGGGTCACGACCTTTGCTCGGTCCTACACCCGTCCTTTGGGTCACGACCTTTGCTCGGTCCTACACCCGTCCTTTGGGTCACTACCTTTGCTCGGTCCTACACCCGTTCTTTTGGGTCACGACCTTTACTCAGTCCCACACCCGTCCTTTAGGTCACGACCTTTGCTCGGTCCTACACCCGTCCTTTGGGTCACGACCATTGCTCGGTCCTACACCCGTCCTTTGGGTCACGACCTTTGCTCGATCCTACACCCGTCCTTTGGGTCACGACCTTTGCTCGCTCCTACACCCGTCATCTGGGTCACAACCTTTGCTCGCTCCTACACCCGTCATCTGGGTCACGACCTTCACTCGGTCCAACACCCGTCCTATGGGTCACGACCTTCGCTCGGTCCTACACCCGTCCTTTGGGTCTCGACCTTCGCCCGCTCCTACACCCGTCCATTGGGTCACGACCTTTGCTCGGTCCTACACCCGTCCTTTGGGTCACAACCTTTGCTCGGTCCTACACCCGTCCTTTGGGTCACGACCTTTGCTCGGTCTTACACCCGCCTATTGGGTCACGACCTTTGCTCGGTCCTACCCCTGTCCTTTAGCTTACGACCTTAGTTCGGTCCTACACCTGTCCTTTAGGTCACGACCTTTGCTCGGTCCTACACCCGACCTTTTGGGTCACGACCTTTGCTCGGTCCTACACCCGTCCTTTGGGTCACGACCTTTGCTCGGTCCTACACCCGTCCTTTGGGTCACGACCTTTGCTCGGTCCCACACCCGTGTTTTGGGTCACGACCTTTGCTCGGTCCCACACCCGTCTTTTGGGTCACGACCTTTGCTCGGTCCTACGCCCGTCCTTTGGGTCACGACCTTTGCTCGGTCCTACACCTGTCCTTTGGGTCACGACCTTTGCTCGGTCCTACACCCGTCTTTTGGGTCACGACCTTTGCTCGGTCCTACACCCGTCCTCTGGGTTACGACCTTTGCTCGGTCTTACACCCGTCATCTGGGTCACGACCTTCGCTCGGTCCTACACCCATCCTTTGGGTCACGACCTTCGCTCGGTCCTACACCCGTCCTTTGGGTCACGCCTTTGCTCGATCCTACACCCGTCCTTTGGGTCAAGACCTTTGCTCGGTCCTACACCCTTCCTTTGGGTCACGACCTTTGCTCGGTCCTACACTCGTCCTTTGGGTCACGATCTTTGATCTGTCCTACACCCGTTCTTTGGGTCACGACCTTTGCTCGGTCCTACACCCGTCCTTTTGGGTCACGACCTTTGGTCAGTCCTACACCCGTCCTTTGGGTCACGACCTTTTCTCGGTACTACACTCGTCCTTTGGGTCACGACCTTTTCTCAGTCCTACACCCGTCCTTTGGGTCACGACCATTGTTCGGTCCTACACCCGTCCTTTGGGTCACGACCTTTGCTCGGTCCTACACCTGTCCTTTGGGTCACTATCTTTACCCGATCCTACACCCGTCCTTTGGGTCACGACCTTTGCTCGGTCCTACACCCGTCCCTTGGGTCACGATCTTTGCTCGGTCCTACACCCGTCCTTTGGGTCACTACCTTTGCTCGGTCCTACAGCCGTCCTTTTGGGTCACGACCTTTGCTCGGTCCCACACCCGTCCTATGAGTCACGACCTTTGCTCGGTCCTACACCCGTCCTTTGGGTCACGACCTTTGCGAGGTCCTACACCCGTCTTTTGGGTCACGACCTTTGCTCGGTCCTACACCCGTCCTTTGGGTCACGACCTTTGCTCGGTCCTACACCCGTCCTTTGGGTCTTGACCTTTGCTCGATCCTACACCCGTCCTTTGGGTCACTACCTTTGCTCGGTCCTACACCCGTCCTTTTGGGTCACGACCTTTACTCGGTCCCACACCCGTCCTTTAGGTCACGACCTTTGCTCGGTCCTACACCCGTCCTTTGGGTCACGACCATTGCTCGGTCCTACACTCATCCTTTGGGTCACGACCTTTGCTCGATCCTACACCCGTCCTTTGGGTCACGACCTTTGCTCGGTCCTACACCCGTCATCTGGGTCACAACCTTTGCTCGGTCCTACACCCGTCATCTGGGTCACGACCTTCACTCGGTCCAACACCCGTCCTATGGGTCACGACCTTCGCTCGGTCCTACACCCGTCCTTTGGGTCTCGACCTTCGCTCGGTCCTACACCCGTCCTTTGGGTCACGACCTTTGCTCGGTCCTACACCCGTCCTTTGGGTCACGACCTTTGCTCGGTCCTACACCCGTCCTTTGGGTCACGACCTTTGCTCGGTCTTACACCCGCCTTTTGAATCACGACCTTTACTCGGTCCTACCCTTGTCCTTTAGCTTACGACCTTAGTTCGGTCCTACACCTGTCCTTTAGGTCACGACCTTTGCTCGATCCTACACCCGTCCTTTGGGTCACGACCTTTGTTCGGTCCTACACCGGTCCTTTGGGTCACGATCTTTGCTCGGTCCTACACCCGTCCTTTGGGTCACGACCTTTGATCGGTCCTACACTCGTTCTTTGGGTCACGACTTTTGCTCAGTCCTACACCCGTCCTTTTAGGTCATGACCTTTGCTCGGTCCTACACCCGTCCTTTGGGTCACAACCTTTGCTCGGTCCTACACCCGTCCTTTGGGTCACGACCTTTGCTCGGTCCTACACCCGTCCTTTGGGTCACGACCTTTGCTCGGTCCCACACCCGTCTTTTGGGTCACGACCTTTGGTCGGTCCTACACCCGTCCTTTGGGTCACGACCTTTGCTCGGTCCTACACCTGTCCTTTGGGTCACGACCTTTGCTCGGTCCTACACCCGTCCTTTGGGTCACGACCTTTGCTCGGTCCTACACCCGTCCTCTGGGTTACGACCTTTGCTCGGTCTTACACCCGTCATCTGGTTCACGACCTTCGCTCGGTCCTACACCCGTCCTTTGGGTCACGACCTTCGCTCGGTCCTACACCCGTCCTTTGGGTCACGACCTTTGTTCGATCCTACACCTGTCCTTTAGGTCACGACCTTTGCTCGATCCTACACCCGTCCTTTGGGTCACGACCTTTGTTCGGTCCTACACCGGTCCTTTGGGTCACGATCTTTGCTCGGTCCTACACCCGTCCTTTGGGTCACGACCTTTGATCGGTCCTACACTCGTTCTTTGGGTCACGACTTTTGCTCGGTCCTACACCCGTCCTTTTAGGTCACGACCTTTGCTCGGTCCTACACCCGTCCTTTGGGTCACAACCTTTGCTCGGTCCTACACCCGTCCTTTGGGTCACGACCTTTGCTCGGTCCTACACCCGTCCTTTGGGTCACGACCTTTGCTCGGTCCCACACCCGTCTTTTGGGTCACGACCTTTGGTCGGTCCTACACCCGTCCTTTGGGTCACGACCTTTGCTCGGTCCTACACCTGTCCTTTGGGTCACGACCTTTGCTCGGTCCTACACCCGTCCTTTGGGTCACGACCTTTGCTCGGTCCTACACCCGTCCTCTGGGTTACGACCTTTGCTCGGTCTTACACCCGTCATCTGGTTCACGACCTTCGCTCGGTCCTACAACCGTCCTTTGGGTCACGACCTTCGCTCGGTCCTACACCCGTCCTTTGGGTCACGACCTTTGTTCGATCCTACACCCGTCCTTTGGGTCACGACCTTTGCTCGGTCCTACACCCTTCCTTTGGGTCACGACCTTTGCTCGGTCCTACACCCGTCCTTTGGGTCACGACCTTTGCTCGGTCTTGCACCCGCCTTTTGAGTCACGACCTTTGCTCGGTCCTATCCTTGTCCTTTAGCTTACGACCTTAGTTCGGTCCTACACCTGTCCTTTAGGTCACGACCTTTGCTCGGTCCTACACCCGTCCTTTGGGTCACGACCTTTGCTCGGTCCTACACCCGTCCTTTGGGTCACGATCTTTGCTCGGTCCTACACCCGTCCTTTGGGTCACGACCTTTGATCGGTCCTACACTCGTTCTTTGGGTCACGACTTTTGCTCGGTCCTACACCCGTCCTTTTAGGTCACGACCTTTGCTCGGTCCTACACCCGTCCTTTGGGTCACAACCTTTGCTCGGTCCTACACCCGTCCTTTGGGTCACGACCTTTGCTCGATCCTACACCCGTACTTTGGGTCAAGACCTTTGCTCGGTCCTACACCCTTCCTTTGGGTCACGACCTTTGCTCGGTCCTACACTCGTCCTTTGAGTCACGATCTTTGATATGTCCTACACCCGTTCTATGGGTCACGACCTTTGCTCGGTCCTACACCCATCCTTTTGGGTCACGACCTTTGGTCGGTCCTACACCCGTCCTTTGGGTCACGACCTTTGCTCGGTACTACACTCGTCCTTTGGGTCACGACCTTTTCTCAGTCCTACACCCGTCCTTTAGGTCACGACCATTGTTCGGTCCTACACCCGTCCTTTGGGTCACGAACTTTGCTCGGTCCCACACCCGTCTTTTGGGTCACGACCTTTGCTCGGTCCTACACCCGTCCTTTGGGTCACGACCTTTGCTCGGTCCTACACCCGTCCTTTGGGTCACGACTTTTGCTCGGTCCTACACCCGTCCTTTTGGGTCACGACCTTTGCTCGGTCCCACACCCTTCCTTTCGGTCACGACCTTTGCTCGGTCCCACACCCATCCTTTGAGTCACGACCTTTGCTCGGTCCCACACCCGTCTTTTGGGTCACTACTTTTGCTCGGTCCTACACCCGTCCTTTGGGTCACGACCTTTGCTCGGTCCTACACCTGTCCTTTGGGTCACGACCTTTGCTCGGTCCCACACCCGTCTTTTGGGTCACTACTTTTGCTCGGTCCCACACCCGTCTTTTGGGTCACGACCTTTGCTCGGTCCTACACCCGTCCTTTGGGTCACGACCTTTGCTCGGTCCTACACCTGTCCTTTGGGTCACGACCTTTGCTCGGTCCTACACCCGTCCTTTGGGTCACGACCTTTGCTCGGTCCTACACCCGTCCTCTGGGTTACGACCTTTGCTCGGTCTTACACCCGTCATCTGGTTCACGACCTTCGCTCGGTCCTACACCCGTCCTTTGGGTCACGACCTTCGCTCGGTCCTACACCCGTCCTTTGGGTCACGACCTTTGTTCGATCCTACACCCGTCCTTTGGGTCACGACCTTTGCTCGGTACTACACCCTTCCTTTGGGTCATGACCTTTGCTCGGTCCTACACCCGTCCTTTGGGTCACGACCTTTGCTCGGTCTTACACCCGCCTTTTGAGTCACGACCTTTGCTCGGTCCTATCCTTTTTCTTTAGCTTACGACCTTAGTTCGGTCCTACACCTGTCCTTTAGGTCACGACCTTTGCTCGGTCCTACACCCGTCCTTTGGGTCACGACCTTTGCTCGGTCCTACACCCGTCCTTTGGGTCACGATCTTTGCTCGGTCCTACACCCGTCCTTTGGGTCACGACCTTTGATCGGTCCTACACTCGTTCTTTGGGTCACGACTTTTGCTCGGTCCTACACCCGTCCTTTTAGGTCACGACCTTTGCTCGGTCCTACACCCGTCCTTTGGGTCACAACCTTTGCTCGGTCCTACACCCGTCCTTTGGGTCACGACCTTTGCTCGATCCTACACCCGTACTTTGGGTCAAGACCTTTGCTCGGTCCTACACCCTTCCTTTGGGTCACGACCTTTGCTCGGTCCTACACTCGTCCTTTGGGTCACGATCTTTGATCTGTCCTACACCCGTTCTATGGGTCACGACCTTTGCTCGGTCCTACACCCGTCCTTTTGGGTCACGACCTTTGGTCGGTCCTACACCCGTCCTATGGGTCACGACCTTTGCTCGGTACTACACTCGTCCTTTGGGTCACGACCTTTTCTCAGTCCTACACCCGTCCTTTGGGTCACGACCATTGTTCAGTCCTACACCCGTCCTTTGGGTCACGACCTTTGCTCGGTCCTACACCCGTCCTTTGGGTCACGACCTTTGCTCGGTCCTACACCCGTCCTTTGGGTCACGACTTTTGCTCGGTCCTACACCCGTCCTTTTGGGTCACGACCTTTGCTCGGTCCTACACCCGTCCTTTGGGTCACAACCTTTGCTCGGTCCTACACCCGTCCTTTGGGTCACGACCTTTGCTCGGTCCTACACCCGTCCTTTGGGTCACGACCTTTGCTCGGTCTCACACCCGTCTTTTGGGTCACGACCTTTGGTCGGTCCTACACCCGTCTTTTGGGTCACGACCTTTGGTCGGTCCTACACCCGTCCTTTGGGTCACGACCTTTGCTCGGTCCTACACCCGTCCTCTGGGTTACGACCTTTGCTCGGTCTTACACCCGTCATCTGGTTCACGACCTTCGCTCGGTCCTACACCCGTCCTTTGGGTCACGACCTTCGCTCGGTCCTACACCCGTCCTTTGGGTCACGACCTTTGCTCGATCCTACACCCGTCCTTTGGGTCACGACCTTTGCTCGGTCCTACACCCTTCCTTTGGGTCACGACCTTTACTCGGTCCTACACCCGTCCTTTGGGTCACGACCTTTGCTCGGTCTTACACCCGCCTTTTGAGTCACGACCTTTGCTCGGTCCTATCCTTGTCCTTTAGCTTACGACCTTAGTTCGGTCCTACACCTGTCCTTTAGGTCACGACCTTTGCTCGGTCCTACACCCGTCCTTTGGGTCACGACCTTTGCTCGGTCCTACACCCGTCCTTTGGGTCACGATCTTTGCTCGGTCCTACACCCGTCCTTTGGGTCACGACCTTTGCTCGGTCCTACACCCGTCCTTTGGGTCACTACCTTTACCCGATCCTACACCCGTCCTTTGATTCACGACCTTTGCTCGGTCCTACACCCGTCCCTTAGGTCACGATCTTTGCTCGGTCCTACACCCGTCCTTTGGGTCACTACCTTTGCTCGGTCCTACAGCCGTCCTTTTGGGTCACGACCTTTCCTCGGTCCCACACCCTTCTTTTCGGTCACGACCTTTGCTCGGTCCCACACCCGTCCTTTGGGTCACTACTTTTACTCGGTCCTACACCCGTCCTTTTGGGTCACGACCTTTGCTCGGTCCTACACCCGTCCTTTGGGTCACGACCTTTGCTCGGTCCTACACCCGTCCTTTGGGTCACGACCTTTGCTCGGTCCCACACCCGTCTTTTGGGTCACGACCTTTGCTCGGTCCTACACCCGTCCTTTGGGTCACGACCTTTGCTCGGTCCTACACCTGTCCTTTGGGTCACGACCTTTGCTCGGTCCTACACCCGTCCTTTGGGTCACGACCTTTGCTCGGTCCTACACCCGTCCTCTGGGTTACGACCTTTGCTCGGTCTTACACCCGTCATCTGGTTCACGACCTTCGCTCGGTCCTACACCCGTCCTTTGGGTCACGACCTTCGCTCGGTCCTACACCCGTCCTTTGGGTCACGACCTTTGTTCGATCCTACACCCGTCCTTTGGGTCACGACCTTTGCTCGGTACTACACCCTTCCTTTGGGTCATGACCTTTGCTCGGTCCTACACCCGTCCTTTGGGTCACGACCTTTGCTCGGTCTTACACCCGCCTTTTGAGTCACGACCTTTGCTCGGTCCTATCCTTGTCCTTTAGCTTACGACCTTAGTTCGGTCCTACACCTGTCCTTTAGGTCACGACCTTTGCTCGGTCCTACACCCGTCCTTTGGGTCACGACCTTTGCTCGGTCCTACACCCGTCCTTTGGGTCACGATCTTTGCTCGGTCCTACACCCGTCCTTTGGGTCACGACCTTTGATCGGTCCTACACTCGTTCTTTGGGTCACGACTTTTGCTCGGTCCTACACCCGTCCTTTTAGGTCACGACCTTTGCTCGGTCCTACACCCGTCCTTTGGGTCACAACCTTTGCTCGGTCCTACACCCGTCCTTTGGGTCACGACCTTTGCTCGATCCTACACCCGTACTTTGGGTCAAGACCTTTGCTCGGTCCTACACCCTTCCTTTGGGTCACGACCTTTGCTCGGTCCTACACTCGTCCTTTGGGTCACGATCTTTGATCTGTCCTACACCCGTTCTATGGGTCACGACCTTTGCTCGGTCCTACACCCGTCCTTTGGGTCACGACCTTTGCTCGGTCTCACACCCGTCCTTTTGGGTCACGACCTTTGGTCGGTCCTACACCCGTCCTTTGGGTCACGACCTTTGCTCGGTACTACACTCGTCCTTTGGGTCACGACCTTTTCTCAGTCCTACACCCGTCCTTTGGGTCACGACCATTGTTCGGTCCTACACCCGTCCTTTGGGTCACGACCTTTGCTCGGTCCTACACCCGTCCTTTGGGTCACGACCTTTGCTCGGTCCTACACCCGTCCTTTGGGTCACGACTTTTGCTCGGTCCTACACCCGTCCTTTTGGGTCACGACCTTTGCTCGGTCCTACACCCGTCCTTTGGGTCACAACCTTTGCTCGGTCCTACACCCGTCCTTTGGGTCACGACCTTTGCTCGGTCCTACACCCGTCCTTTGGGTCACGACCTTTGCTCGGTCTCACACCCGTCTTTTGGGTCACGACCTTTGGTCGGTCCTACACCCGTCTTTTGGGTCACGACCTTTGGTCGGTCCTACACCCGTCCTTTGGGTCACGACCTTTGCTCGGTCCTACACCCGTCCTCTGGGTTACGACCTTTGCTCGGTCTTACACCCGTCATCTGGTTCACGACCTTCGCTCGGTCCTACACCCGTCCTTTGGGTCACGACCTTCGCTCGGTCCTACACCCGTCCTTTGGGTCACGACCTTTGCTCGATCCTACACCCGTCCTTTGGGTCACGACCTTTGCTCGGTCCTACACCCTTCCTTTGGGTCACGACCTTTACTCGGTCCTACACCCGTCCTTTGGGTCACGACCTTTGCTCGGTCTTACACCCGCCTTTTGAGTCACGACCTTTGCTCGGTCCTATCCTTGTCCTTTAGCTTACGACCTTAGTTCGGTCCTACACCTGTCCTTTAGGTCACGACCTTTGCTCGGTCCTACACCCGTCCTTTGGGTCACGACCTTTGCTCGGTCCTACACCCGTCCTTTGGGTCACGATCTTTGCTCGGTCCTACACCCGTCCTTTGGGTCACGACCTTTGATCGGTCCTACACTCGTTCTTTGGGTCACGACTTTTGCTCGGTCCTACACCCGTCCTTTTAGGTCACGACCTTTGCTCGGTCCTACACCTGTCCTTTGGGTCACAACCTTTGCTCGGTCCTACACCCGTCCTTTGGGTCACGACCTTTGCTCGGTCCTACACCCGTCCTTTGGGTCACGACCTTTGCTCGGTACTACACTCGTCCTTTGGGTCACGACCTTTTCTCAGTCCTACACCCGTCCTTTGGGTCACGACCATTGTTCGGTCCTACACCCGTCCTTTGGGTCACGACCTTTGCTCGGTCCTACACCCGTCCTTTGGGTCACGACCTTTGCTCGGTCTTACACCCGCCTTTTGAGTCACGACCTTTGCTCGGTCCTATCCTTGTCCTTTAGCTTACGACCTTAGTTCGGTCCTACACCTGTCCTTTAGGTCACGACCTTTGCTCGGTCCTACACCCGTCCTTTGGGTCACGACCTTTGCTCGGTCCTACACCCGTCCTTTGGGTCACGATCTTTGCTCGGTCCTACACCCGTCCTTTGGGTCACGACCTTTGATCGGTCCTACACTCGTTCTTTGGGTCACGACTTTTGCTCGGTCCTACACCCGTCCTTTTAGGTCACGACCTTTGCTCGGTCCTACACCCGTCCTTTGGGTCACAACCTTTGCTCGGTCCTACACCCGTCCTTTGGGTCACGACCTTTGCTCGATCCTACACCCGTACTTTGGGTCAAGACCTTTGCTCGGTCCTACACCCTTCCTTTGGGTCACGACCTTTGCTCGGTCCTACACTCGTCCTTTGGGTCACGATCTTTGATCTGTCCTACACCCGTTCTATGGGTCACGACCTTTGCTCGGTCCTACACCCGTCCTTTGGGTCACGACCTTTGCTCGGTCTCACACCCGTCCTTTTGGGTCACGACCTTTGGTCGGTCCTACACCCGTCCTTTGGGTCACGACCTTTGCTCGGTACTACACTCGTCCTTTGGGTCACGACCTTTTCTCAGTCCTACACCCGTCCTTTGGGTCACGACCATTGTTCGGTCCTACACCCGTCCTTTGGGTCACGACCTTTGCTCGGTCCTACACCCGTCCTTTGGGTCACGACCTTTGCTCGGTCCTACACCCGTCCTTTGGGTCACGACTTTTGCTCGGTCCTACACCCGTCCTTTTGGGTCACGACCTTTGCTCGGTCCTACACCCGTCCTTTGGGTCACAACCTTTGCTCGGTCCTACACCCGTCCTTTGGGTCACGACCTTTGCTCGGTCCTACACCCGTCCTTTGGGTCACGACCTTTGCTCGGTCTCACACCCGTCTTTTGGGTCACGACCTTTGGTCGGTCCTACACCCGTCTTTTGGGTCACGACCTTTGGTCGGTCCTACACCCGTCCTTTGGGTCACGACCTTTGCTCGGTCCTACACCCGTCCTCTGGGTTACGACCTTTGCTCGGTCTTACACCCGTCATCTGGTTCACGACCTTCGCTCGGTCCTACACCCGTCCTTTGGGTCACGACCTTCGCTCGGTCCTACACCCGTCCTTTGGGTCACGACCTTTGCTCGATCCTACACCCGTCCTTTGGGTCACGACCTTTGCTCGGTCCTACACCCTTCCTTTGGGTCACGACCTTTACTCGGTCCTACACCCGTCCTTTGGGTCACGACCTTTGCTCGGTCTTACACCCGCCTTTTGAGTCACGACCTTTGCTCGGTCCTATCCTTGTCCTTTAGCTTACGACCTTAGTTCGGTCCTACACCTGTCCTTTAGGTCACGACCTTTGCTCGGTCCTACACCCGTCCTTTGGGTCACGACCTTTGCTCGGTCCTACACCCGTCCTTTGGGTCACGATCTTTGCTCGGTCCTACACCCGTCCTTTGGGTCACGACCTTTGATCGGTCCTACACTCGTTCTTTGGGTCACGACTTTTGCTCGGTCCTACACCCGTCCTTTTAGGTCACGACCTTTGCTCGGTCCTACACCTGTCCTTTGGGTCACAACCTTTGCTCGGTCCTACACCCGTCCTTTGGGTCACGACCTTTGCTCGGTCCTACACCCGTCCTTTGGGTCACGACCTTTGCTCGGTACTACACTCGTCCTTTGGGTCACGACCTTTTCTCAGTCCTACACCCGTCCTTTGGGTCACGACCATTGTTCGGTCCTACACCCGTCCTTTGGGTCACGACCTTTGCTCGGTCCTACACCCGTCCTTTGGGTCACGACCTTTGCTCGGTCCTACACCCGTCCTTTGGGTCACGACTTTTGCTCGGTCCTACACCCGTCCTTTTGGGTCACGACCTTTGCTCGGTCCTACACCCGTCCTTTGGGTCACAACCTTTGCTCGGTCCTACACCCGTCCTTTGGGTCACGACCTTTGCTCGGTCCTACACCCGTCCTTTGGGTCACGACCTTTGCTCGGTCTCACACCCGTCTTTTGGGTCACGACCTTTGGTCGGTCCTACACCCGTCTTTTGGGTCACGACCTTTGGTCGGTCCTACACCCGTCCTTTGGGTCACGACCTTTGCTCGGTCCTACACCTGTCCTCTGGGTTACGACCTTTGCTCGGTCTTACACCCGTCATCTGGTTCACGACCTTCGCTCGGTCCTACACCCGTCCTTTGGGTCACGACCTTCGCTCGGTCCTACACCCGTCCTTTGGGTCACGACCTTTGCTCGATCCTACACCCGTCCTTTGGGTCACGACCTTTGCTCGGTCCTACACCCTTCCTTTGGGTCACGACCTTTACTCGGTCCTACACCCGTCCTTTGGGTCACGACCTTTGCTCGGTCTTACACCCGCCTTTTGAGTCACGACCTTTGCTCGGTCCTATCCTTGTCCTTTAGCTTACGACCTTAGTTCGGTCCTACACCTGTCCTTTAGGTCACGACCTTTGCTCGGTCCTACACCCGTCCTTTGGGTCACGACCTTTGCTCGGTCCTACACCCCTCCTTTGGGTCACGATCTTTGCTCGGTCCTACACCCGTCCTTTGGGTCACGACCTTTGATCGGTCCTACACTCGTTCTTTGGGTCACGACTTTTGCTCGATCCTACACCCGTCCTTTTAGGTCACGACCTTTGCTCGGTCCTACACCCGTCCTTTGGGTCACAACCTTTGCTCGGTCCTACACCCGTCCTTTGGGTCACGACCTTTGCTCGATCCTACACCCGTACTTTGGGTCAAGACCTTTGCTCGGTCCTACACCCTTCCTTTGGGTCACGGCCTTTGTTCGGTCCTACACTTGTCCTTTGGGTCACGATCTTTGATCTGTCCTACACCCGTTCTATGGGTCACGACCTTTGCTCGGTCCTACACCCGTCCTTTTGGGTCACAACCTTTGGTCGGTCCTACACCCGTCCTTTGGGTCACGACCTTTGCTCGGTACTACACTCGTCCTTTGGGTCACGACCTTTTCTCAGTCCTACACCCGTCCTTTGGGTCACGACCATTGTTCGGTCCTACACCCGTCCTTTGGGTCACGAACTTTGCTCGGTCCCACACCCGTCTTTTGGGTCACGACCTTTCCTCGGTCCTACACCCGTCCTTTGGGTCACGACCTATGCTCGGTCCTACACCCGTCCTTTGGGTCACGACCTTTGCTCGGTCCTACACCCGTCCTTTGGGTCACGACCTTTGCTCGGTCTTACACCCGCCTTTTGAGTCACGACCTTTGCTCGGTCCTACCACTGTCCTTTAGCTTACGACCTTAGTTCAGTCCTACACCTGTCCTTTAGGTCACGACCTTTGCTCGGTCCTACACCCGTCCTTTGGGTCACGACCTTTGCTCGGTCTTACACCCGCCTTTTGGGTCACGACCTTTGCTCGGTCCTACCCCTGTCCTTTAGCTTACGACCTTAGTTCGGTCCTCCACCTGTCCTTTAGGTCACGACCTTTGCTCGGTCCTACACCCGACCTTTTGGGTCACGACATTTGCTCGGTCCTACACCCGTCCTTTGGGTCACGACCTTTGCTCGGTCCTACACCCGTCCTTTGGGTCACGACCTTTGCTCGGTCCCACACCCGTCTTTTGGGTCACGACCTTTGCTCGGTCCCACACCCGTCTTTTGGGTCACGACCTTTGCTCGGTCATACACCCGTCCTTTGGGTCCCGACCTTTGCTCGGTCCTACACCTGTCCTTTGGGTCACGACCTTTGCTCGGTCCTACACCCGTCCTTTGGGTCACGACCTTTGCTCGGTCCTACACCCATCCTCTGGGTTACGACCTTTGCTCGGTCTTACACCCGTCATCTGGGTCACGACCTTCGCTCGGTCCTACACCCGTCCTTTGGGTCACGACCTTCGCTCGGTCCTACACCCGTCCTTTGGGTCACGACCTTTGCTCGATCCTACACCCGTCCTTTGGGTCAAGACCTTTGCTCGGTCCTACACCCTTCCTTTGGGTCACGACCTTTGCTCGGTCCTACACTCGTCCTTTGGGTCACGATCTTTGATCTGTCCTACACCCGTTCTTTGGGTCATGACCTTTGCTCGGTCCTACACCCGTCCTTTTGGGTCACGACCTTTGGTCGGTCCTACACCCGTCCTTTGGGTCACGACCTTTGCTCGGTACTACACTCGTCCTTTGGGTCACGACCTTTTCTCAGTCCTACACCCGTCCTTTGGGTCACGACCATTGTTCGGCCCTACACCCATCCTTTGGGTCACGACCTTTGCTCGGTCCTACACCCGTCCTTTGGGTCACTACCTTTACCCGATCCTACACCCGTCCTTTGGGTCACGACCTTTGCTCGGTCCTACACCCGTCCCTTGGGTCACGATCTTTGCTCGGTCCTACACCCGTCCTTTGGGTCACTACCTTTGCTCGGTCCTACACCCGTCCTTTTGGGTCACGACCTTTGCTCGGTCCCACACCCTTCCTTTGGGTCACGACCTTTGCTCGGTCCCACACCCATCCTTTGAGTCACAACCATTGGTCGATCCTACACCCGTCCTTTGGGTCACGACGTTTGCGAGGTCCTACACCCGTCCTTTGGGTAATGACCTTTGCTCTATCCTACACCCGTCCCTTGGGTCACGATCTTTGCTCGGTCCTACACCCGTCCTTTGGGTCACGACCTTTGCTCGGTCTTACACCCGCCTTTTGAGTCACGACCTTTGCTCGGTCCTATCCTTGTCCTTTAGCTTACGACCTTAGTTCGGTCCTACACCTGTCCTTTAGGTCACGACCTTTGCTCGGTCCTACACCCGTCCTTTGGGTCACGACCTTTGCTCGGTCCTACACCCCTCCTTTGGGTCACGATCTTTGCTCGGTCCTACACCCGTCCTTTGGGTCACGACCTTTGATCGGTCCTACACTCGTTCTTTGGGTCACGACTTTTGCTCGGTCCTACACCCGTCCTTTTAGGTCACGACCTTTGCTCGGTCCTACACCCGTCCTTTGGGTCACAACCTTTGCTCGGTCCTACACCCGTCCTTTGGGTCACGACCTTTGCTCGATCCTACACCCGTACTTTGGGTCAAGACCTTTGCTCGGTCCTACACCCTTCCTTTGGGTCACGGCCTTTGTTCGGTCCTACACTCGTCCTTTGGGTCACGATCTTTGATCTGTCCTACACCCGTTCTATGGGTCACGACCTTTGCTCGGTCCTACACCCGTCCTTTTGGGTCACAACCTTTGGTCGGTCCTACACCCGTCCTTTGGGTCACGACCTTTGCTCGGTACTACACTCGTCCTTTGGGTCACGACCTTTTCTCAGTCCTACACCCGTCCTTTGGGTCACGACCATTGTTCGGTCCTACACCCGTCCTTTGGGTCACGAACTTTGCTCGGTCCCACACCCGTCTTTTGGGTCACGACCTTTCCTCGGTCCTACACCCGTCCTTTGGGTCACGACCTATGCTCGGTCCTACACCCGTCCTTTGGGTCACGACCTTTGCTCGGTCCTACACCCGTCCTTTGGGTCACGACCTTTGCTCGGTCTTACACCCGCCTTTTGAGTCACGACCTTTGCTCGGTCCTACCCCTGTCCTTTAGCTTACGACCTTAGTTCAGTCCTACACCTGTCCTTTAGGTCACGACCTTTGCTCGGTCCTACACCCGTCCTTTGGGTCACGACCTTTGCTCGGTCTTACACCCGCCTTTTGGGTCACGACCTTTGCTCGGTCCTACCCCTGTCCTTTAGCTTACGACCTTAGTTCGGTCCTCCACCTGTCCTTTAGGTCACGACCTTTGCTCGGTCCTACACCCGACCTTTTGGGTCACGACATTTGCTCGGTCCTACACCCGTCCTTTGGGTCACGACCTTTGCTCGGTCCTACACCCGTCCTTTGGGTCACGACCTTTGCTCGGTCCCACACCCGTCTTTTGGGTCACGACCTTTGCTCGGTCCCACACCCGTCTTTTGGGTCACGACCTTTGCTCGGTCATACACCCGTCCTTTGGGTCACGACCTTTGCTCGGTCATACACCTGTCCTTTGGGTCACGACCTTTGCTCGGTCCTACACCCGTCCTTTGGGTCACGACCTTTGCTCGGTCCTACACCCATCCTCTGGGTTACGACCTTTGCTCGGTCTTACACCCGTCATCTGGGTCACGACCTTCGCTCGGTCCTACACCCGTCCTTTGGGTCACGACCTTCGCTCGGTCCTACACCCGTCCTTTGGGTCACGACCTTTGCTCGATCCTACACCCGTCCTTTGGGTCAAGACCTTTGCTCGGTCCTACACCCTTCCTTTGGGTCACGACCTTTGCTCGGTCCTACACTCGTCCTTTGGGTCACGATCTTTGATCTGTCCTACACCCGTTCTTTGGGTCACGACCTTTGCTCGGTCCTACACCCGTCCTTTTGGGTCACGACCTTTGGTCGGTCCTACACCCGTCCTTTGGGTCACGACCTTTGCTCGGTACTACACTCGTCCTTTGGGTCACGACCTTTTCTCAGTCCTACACCCGTCCTTTGGGTCACGACCATTGTTCGGTCCTACACCCATCCTTTGGGTCACGACCTTTGCTCGGTCCTACACCCGTCCTTTGGGTCACTACCTTTACCCGATCCTACACCCGTCCTTTGGGTCACGACCTTTGCTCGGTCCTACACCCGTCCCTTGGGTCACGATCTTTGCTCGGTCCTACACCCGTCCTTTGGGTCACTACCTTTGCTCGGTCCTACACCCGTCCTTTTGGGTCACGACCTTTGCTCGGTCCCACACCCTTCCTTTGGGTCACGACCTTTGCTCGGTCCCACACCCATCCTTTGAGTCACAACCATTGGTCGATCCTACACCCGTCCTTTGGGTCACGACGTTTGCGAGGTCCTACACCCGTCCTTTGGGTAATGACCTTTGCTCTATCCTACACCCGTCCCTTGGGTCACGATCTTTGCTCGGTCCTACACCCGTCCTTTGGGTCACTACTTTTACTCGGTCCTACACCCGTCCTTTTGGGTCACGACCTTTGCTCGGTCCTACACCCGTCCTTTGGGTCACGACCTTTGCTCGGTCCCACACCCGTCTTTTAGGTCACGACCATTGCTCGGTCCCACACCCGTCTTTTGGGTCACGACCTTTGCTCGGTCCTACACCCGTCCTTTGGGTCACGACCTTTGCCCGGTCCTACACCTGTCCTTTGGGTCACGACCTTTGCTCGGTCCTACACCCGTCCATTGGGTCACGACCTTTCCTCGGTCCTACACCCGTCCTCTGGGTTACGACCTTTGCTCGGTCTTACACCCGTCATCTGGGTCACGACCTTCGCTCGGTCCTACACCCGTCCTTTGGGTCACGACCTTCGCTCGGTCCTACACCCGTCCTTTGGATCACGCCTTTGCTCGATCCTACACCCGTCCTTTGGGTCAAGACCTTTGCTCGGTCCTACACCCTTTCTTTGGGTCACGACCTTTGCTCGGTCCTACACTCGTCCTTTGGGTCACGATCTTTGATATGTCCTACACCCGTTCTTTGGGTCACGACCTTTGCTCGGTCCTACGCCCGTCCTTTTGGGTCACGACCTTTGGTCGGTCCTACACCCGTCCTTTGGGTCACGACCTTTGCTCGGTACTACACTCGTCCTTTGGGTCACGACCTTTGCTCGGTCCTACACCCGTCCTCTGGGTTACGACCTTTGCTCGGTCTTACACCCGTCATCTGGTTCACGACCTTCGCTCGGTCCTACACCCGTCCTTTGGGTCACGACCTTCGCTCGGTCCTACACCCGTCCTTTGGGTCACGACCTTTGCTCGATCCTACACCCGTCCTTTGGGTCACGACCTTTGCTCGGTCCTACACCCTTCCTTTGGGTCACGACCTTTACTCGGTCCTACACCCGTCCTTTGGGTCACGACCTTTGCTCGGTCTCACACCCGCCTTTTGAGTCACGACCTTTGCTCGGTCCTATCCTTGTCCTTTAGCTTACGACCTTAGTTCGGTCCTACACCTGTCCTTTAGGTCACGACCTTTGCTCGGTCCTACACCCGTCCTTTGGGTCACGACCTTTGCTCGGTCCTACACCCCTCCTTTGGGTCACGATCTTTGCTCGGTCCTACACCCGTCCTTTGGGTCACGACCTTTGATCGGTCCTACACTCGTTCTTTGGGTCACGACTTTTGCTCGGTCCTACACCCGTCCTTTTAGGTCACGACCTTTGCTCGGTCCTACACCCGTCCTTTGGGTCACAACCTTTGCTCGGTCCTACACCCGTCCTTTGGGTCACGACCTTTGCTCGATCCTACACCCGTACTTTGGGTCAAGACCTTTGCTCGGTCCTACACCCTTCCTTTGGGTCACGGCCTTTGTTCGGTCCTACACTCGTCCTTTGGGTCACGATCTTTGATCTGTCCTACACCCGTTCTATGGGTCACGACCTTTGCTCGGTCCTACACCCGTCCTTTTGGGTCACAACCTTTGGTCGGTCCTACACCCGTCCTTTGGGTCACGACCTTTGCTCGGTACTACACTCGTCCTTTGGGTCACGACCTTTTCTCAGTCCTACACCCGTCCTTTGGGTCACGACCATTGTTCGGTCCTACACCCGTCCTTTGGGTCACGAACTTTGCTCGGTCCCACACCCGTCTTTTGGGTCACGACCTTTCCTCGGTCCTACACCCGTCCTTTGGGTCACGACCTATGCTCGGTCCTACACCCGTCCTTTGGGTCACGACCTTTGCTCGGTCCTACACCCGTCCTTTGGGTCACGACCTTTGCTCGGTCTTACACCCGCCTTTTGAGTCACGACCTTTGCTCGGTCCTACCCCTGTCCTTTAGCTTACGACCTTAGTTCAGTCCTACACCTGTCCTTTAGGTCACGACCTTTGCTCGGTCCTACACCCGTCCTTTGGGTCACGACCTTTGCTCGGTCTTACACCCGCCTTTTGGGTCACGACCTTTGCTCGGTCCTACCCCTGTCCTTTAGCTTACGACCTTAGTTCGGTCCTCCACCTGTCCTTTAGGTCACGACCTTTGCTCGGTCCTACACCCGACCTTTTGGGTCACGACATTTGCTCGGTCCTACACCCGTCCTTTGGGTCACGACCTTTGCTCGGTCCTACACCCGTCCTTTGGGTCACGACCTTTGCTCGGTCCCACACCCGTCTTTTGGGTCACGACCTTTGCTCGGTCCCACACCCGTCTTTTGGGTCACGACCTTTGCTCGGTCATACACCCGTCCTTTGGGTCACGACCTTTGCTCGGTCCTACACCTGTCCTTTGGGTCACGACCTTTGCTCGGTCCTACACACGTCCTTTGGGTCACGACCTTTGCTCGGTCCTACACCCATCCTCTGGGTTACGACCTTTGCTCGGTCTTACACCCGTCATCTGGGTCACGACCTTCGCTCGGTCCTACACCCGTCCTTTGGGTCACGACCTTCGCTCGGTCCTACACCCGTCCTTTGGGTCACGACCTTTGCTCGATCCTACACCCGTCCTTTGGGTCAAGACCTTTGCTCGGTCCTACACCCTTCCTTTGGGTCACGACCTTTGCTCGGTCCTACACTCGTCCTTTGGGTCACGATCTTTGATCTGTCCTACACCCGTTCTTTGGGTCACGACCTTTGCTCGGTCCTACACCCGTCCTTTTGGGTCACGACCTTTGGTCGGTCCTACACCCGTCCTTTGGGTCACGACCTTTGCTCGGTACTACACTCGTCCTTTGGGTCACGACCTTTTCTCAGTCCTACACCCGTCCTTTGGGTCACGACCATTGTTCGGTCCTACACCCATCCTTTGGGTCACGACCTTTGCTCGGTCCTACACCCGTCCTTTGGGTCACTACCTTTACCCGATCCTACACCCGTCCTTTGGGTCACGACCTTTGCTCGGTCCTACACCCGTCCCTTGGGTCACGATCTTTGCTCGGTCCTACACCCGTCCTTTGGGTCACTACCTTTGCTCGGTCCTACACCCGTCCTTTTGGGTCACGACCTTTGCTCGGTCCCACACCCTTCCTTTGGGTCACGACCTTTGCTCGGTCCCACACCCATCCTTTGAGTCACAACCATTGGTCGATCCTACACCCGTCCTTTGGGTCACGACGTTTGCGAGGTCCTACACCCGTCCTTTGGGTAATGACCTTTGCTCTATCCTACACCCGTCCCTTGGGTCACGATCTTTGCTCGGTCCTACACCCGTCCTTTGGGTCACTACTTTTACTCGGTCCTACACCCGTCCTTTTGGGTCACGACCTTTGCTCGGTCCTACACCCGTCCTTTGGGTCACGACCTTTGCTCGGTCCCACACCCGTCTTTTAGGTCACGACCATTGCTCGGTCCCACACCCGTCTTTTGGGTCACGACCTTTGCTCGGTCCTACACCCGTCCTTTGGGTCACGACCTTTGCCCGGTCCTACACCTGTCCTTTGGGTCACGACCTTTGCTCGGTCCTACACCCGTCCATTGGGTCACGACCTTTCCTCGGTCCTACACCCGTCCTCTGGGTTACGACCTTTGCTCGGTCTTACACCCGTCATCTGGGTCACGACCTTCGCTCGGTCCTACACCCGTCCTTTGGGTCACGACCTTCGATCGGTCCTACACCCGTCCTTTGGATCACGCCTTTGCTCGATCCTACACCCGTCCTTTGGGTCAAGACCTTTGCTCGGTCCTACACCCTTTCTTTGGGTCACGACCTTTGCTCGGTCCTACACTCGTCCTTTGGGTCACGATCTTTGATATGTTCTACACCCGTTCTTTGGGTCACGACCTTTGCTCGGTCCTACGCCCGTCCTTTTGGGTCACGACCTTTGGTCGGTCCTACACCCGTCCTTTGGGTCACGACCTTTGCTCGGTACTACACTCGTCCTTTGGGTCACGACCTTTTCTCAGTCCTACACCCGTCCTTTGGGTCACGGCCATTGTTCGGTCCTACACCCGTCCTTTGGGCCATGACCTTTGCTCGGTCCTACACCCGTCCTTTGGGTCACTACCTTTACCCGATCCTACACCCGTCCTTTGGGTCACGACCTTTGCTCGGTCCTACACCCGTCCCTTAGGTCACGATCTTTGCTCGGTCCTACACCCGTCCTTTGGGTCACTGCCTTTGCTCGGTCCTACAGCCGTCCTTTTGGGTCACGACCTTTGCTCGGTCCCACACCCTTCCTTTCGGTCACGACCTTTGCTCGGTCCCACACCCATCCTTTGAGTCACGACCTTTGCTCGGTCCCACACCCGTCTTTTGGGTCACTACTTTTGCTCGGTCCTACACCCGTCCTTTGGGTCACGACCTTTGCTCGGTCCTACACCTGTCCTTTGGGTCACGACCTTTGCTCGGTCCCACACCCGTCTTTTGGGTCACTACTTTTGCTCGGTCCCACACCCGTCTTTTGGGTCACGACCTTTGCTCGGTCCTACACCCGTCCTTTGGGTCACGACCTTTGCTCGGTCCTACACCTGTCCTTTGGGTCACGACCTTTGCTCGGTCCTACACCCGTCCTTTGGGTCACGACCTTTGCTCGGTCCTACTCCCGTCCTCTGGGTTACGACCTTTGCTCGGTCTTACACCCGTCATCTGGGTCACGACCTTCGCTCGGTCCTACACCCGTCCTTTGGGTCACGACCTTCGCTCGGTCCTACACCCGTCCTTTGGGTCACGCCTTTGCTCGATCCTACACCCGTCCTTTGGGTCAAGACCTTTGCTCGGTCCTACACCCTTCCTTTGGGTCACGACCTTTGCTCGGTCCTACACTCGTCCTTTGGGTCACGATCTTTGATCTATCCTACACCCGTTCTTTGGGTCACGACCTTTGCTCGGTCCTACACCCGTCCTTTGGGTCACGACCTTTGCTCGGTCCTACACCCGTCCTTTGGGTCACTACCTTTACCCGATCCTACACCCGTCCTTTGGGTCACGACCTTTGCTCGGTCCTACACCCGTCCCTTGGGTCACGATCTTTGCTCGGTCCTACACCCGTCCTTTGGGTCACTACCTTTGCTCGGTCCTACAGCCGTCCTTTTGGGTCACGACCTTTGCTCGGTCCCACACCCTTCCTTTGGGTCACGACCTTTGCTCGGTCCCACACCCATCCTTTGAGTCACGACCTTTGGAAGATCCTACACCCGTCCTTTGGGTCACGACGTTTGCGAGGTCCTACACCCGTCCCTTAGGTCACGATCTTTGCTCGATCCTACACCCGTCCTTTGGGTCACTACCTTTGCTCGGTCCTACAGCCGTCCTTTTGGGTCACGACCTTTGCTCGGTCCCACACCCTTCCTTTCGGTCACGACCTTTGCTCGGTCCCACACCCATCCTTTGAGTCACGACCTTTGCTCGGTCCCACACCCGTCCTTTGGGTCACTACTTTTACTCGGTCCTACACCCGTCCTTTTGGGTCACGACCTTTGCTCGGTCCTACACCCGTCCTTTGGGTCACGACCATTGTTCGGTCCTACACCCGTCCTTTGGGTCACGACCTTTGCTCGGTCCTACACCCGTCCTTTGGGTCAATACCTTTACCCGATCCTACACCCGTCCTTTGGGTCACGACCTTTGCTCGGTCCTACACCCGTCCCTTAGGTCACGATCTTTGCTCGGTCCTACACCCGTCCTTTGGGTCACTACCTTTGCTCGGTCCTACAGCCGTCCTTTTGGGTCACGACCTTTCCTCGGTCCCACACCCTTCTTTTCGGTCACGACCTTTGCTCGGTCCCACACCCGTCCTTTGGGTCACTACTTTTACTCGGTCCTACACCCGTCCTTTTGGGTCACGACCTTTGCTCGGTCCTACACCCGTCCTTTGGGTCACGACCTTTGCTCGGTCCTACACCCGTCTTTCGGGTTACGACCTTTGCTCGGTCCCACACCCGTCTTTTGGGTCACGACCTTTGCTCGGTCCTACACCCGTCCTTTGGGTCACGACCATTGTTCGGTCCTACACCCGTCCTTTGGGTCACGACCTTTGCTCGGTCCTACACCCGTCCTTTGGGTCACTACCTTTACCCGATCCTACACCCGTCCTTTGGGTCACGACCTTTGCTCGGTCCTACACCCGTCATCTGGGTCACGACCTTTGCTCGGTCCAACACCTGTCCTATGGGTCACGACCGTCGCTCGGTCCTACACCCGTCCTTTGGGTCTCGACCTTCGCTCGGTCCTACACCCGTCCTTTGGGTCACGACCTTTGCTAGGTCCTACACCCGTCCTTTGGGTCACGACCTTCGCTCGGTCCCACACCCATCCTTTGAGTCACGACCTTTGCTCGGTCCCACACCCGTCCTTTGGGTCACTACTTTTACTCGGTCCTACACCCGTCCTTTTGGGTCACGACCTTTGCTCGGTCCTACACCCGTCCTTTGGGTCACGACCATTGTTCGGTCCTACACCCGTCCTTTGGGTCACGACCTTTGCTCGGTCCTACACCCGTCCTTTGGGTCAATACCTTTACCCGATCCTACACCCGTCCTTTGGGTCACGACCTTTGCTCGGTCCTACACCCCTCCCTTAGGTCACGATCTTTGCTCGGTCCTACACCCGTCCTTTGGGTCACTACCTTTGCTCGGTCCTACAGCCGTCCTTTTGGGTCACGACCTTTCCTCGGTCCCACACCCTTCTTTTCGGTCACGACCTTTGCTCGGTCCCACACCCGTCCTTTGGGTCACTACTTTTACTCGGTCCTACACCCGTCCTTTTGGGTCACGACCTTTGCTCGGTCCTACACCCGTCCTTTGGGTCACGACCTTTGCTCGGTCCTACACCCGTCTTTCGGGTCACGACCTTTGCTCGGTCCCACACCCGTCTTTTGGGTCACGACCTTTGCTCGGTCCTACACCCGTCCATTGGGTCACGACCATTGTTCGGTCCTACACCCGTCCTTTGGGTCACGACCTTTGCTCGGTCCTACACCCGTCCTTTGGGTCACTACCTTTACCCGATCCTACACCCGTCCTTTGGGTCACGACCTTTGCTCGGTCCTACACCCGTCATCTGGGTCACGACCTTTGCTCGGTCCAACACCCGTCCTATGGGTCACGATCGTCGCTCGGTCCTACACCCGTCCTTTGGGTCTCGACCTTCGCTCGGTCCTACACCCGTCCTTTGGGTCACGACCTTTGCTAGGTCCTACACCCGTCCTTTGGGTCACGACCTTTGCTCGGTCCTACACCCGTCCTTTGGGTCACGACCTTTGCTCGGTCTTACACCCGCCTTTTGAGTCACGACCTTTGCTCGGTCCTACCCTTGTCCTTTAGCTTACGACCTTAGTTCGGTCCTACACCTGTCCTTTAGGTCACGACCTTTGCTCGGTCCTACACCCGTCCTTTGGGTCACGACCTTTGCTCGGTCCTACACCCGTCCTTTGGGTCACGATCTTTGCTCGGTCCTACACCCGTCCTTTGGGTCACGACCTTTGATCGGTCCTACACTCGTTCTTTGGGTCACGACTTTTGCTCGGTCCTACACCCGTCCTTTTAGGTCACAACCTTTGCTCGGTCCTACACCCGTCCTTTGGGTCACAACCTTTGCTCGGTCCTACACCCGTCCTTTGGGTCACGACCTTTGCTCGGTCCTACACCCGTCCTTTGGGTCACGACCTTTGCTCGGTCCCACACCCGTCTTTTGGGTCACGACCTTTGGTCGGTCCTACACCCGTCCTTTGGGTCACGACCTTTGCTCTGTCCTACACCTGTCCTTTGGGTCACGACCTTTGCTCGGTCCTACACCCGTCCTTTGGGTCACGACCTTTGCTCGGTCCTACACCCGTCCTCTGGGTCACGACCTTTGCTCGATCTTACACCCGTCATCTGGGTCACGACCTTCGCTCGGTCCTACACCCGTCATCTGGGTCACGACCTTCGCTCGGTCCTACACCCGTCCTTTGGGTCACGACCTTCGCTCGGTCCTACACCCGTCCTTTGGGTCACGACCTTTGCTCGATCCTACACCCTTCCTTTGGGTCACAACCTTTACTCGGTCCTACACTCGTCCTTTGGGTCACGATCTTTGATCTGTCCTACACCCGTTCTATGGGTCACGACCTTTGCTCGGTCCTACACCCGTCCTTTTGGGTCACGACCTTTGGTCGGTCCTACACCCGTCCTTTGGGTCACGACCTTTGCTCGGTACTACACTCGTCCTTTGGGTCACGACCTTTTCTCAGTCCTACACCCGTCCTTTGGGTCACGACCATTGTTCGGTCCTAGACCCGTCCTTTAGGTCACGAACTTTGCTCGGTCCCACACCCGTCTTTTGGGTCACGACCTTTGCTCGGTCCTACACCCGTCCTTTGGGTCACGACCTTTGCTCGGTTCTACACCCGTCCTTTGGGTCACGGCCTTTGCTCGGTCCTACACCCGTCCTTTGGGTCACGACCTTTGCTCGGTCTTACACCCGCCTTTTGAGTCACGACCTTTGCTCGGTCCTACCCCTGTCCTTTAGCTTACGACCTTAGCTCGGTCCTACACCTGTCCTTTGGGTCACGACCTTTGCTCGGTCTTACACCCGCCTTTTGGGTCACGACCTTAGCTCGGTCCTACCCCTGCCCTTTAGCTTACGACCTTAGTTCGGTCCTACACCTGTCCTTTAGGTCACGACCTTTGCTCGGTCCTACACCCGACCTTTTGGGTCACGACCTTTGCTCGGTCCTACACCCGTCCTTTGGGTCACGACCTTTGCTCGGTCCTACACCCGTCCTTTGGGTCACGACCTTTGCTCGGTCCCACACCCGTCTTTTAGGTCACGACCTTTGCTCGGTCCCACACCCGTCTTTTGGGTCACGACCTTTGCTCGGTCCTACACCCGTCCTTTGGGTCACGACCTTTGTTCGGTCCTACACCTGTCCTTTGGGTCACGACCTTTGCTCGGTCCTACACCCGTCCTTTGGGTCACGACCTTTGCTCGGTCCTACGCCCGTCCTTTTGGGTCACGACCTTTGGTCGGTCCTACACCCGTCCTTTGGGTCACGACCTTTGCTCGGTACTACACTCGTCCTTTGGGTCACGACCTTTTCTCAGTCCTACACCCGTCCTTTGGGTCACGGCCATTGTTCGGTCCTACACCCGTCCTTTGGGCCATGACCTTTGCTCGGTCCTACACCCGTCCTTTGGGTCACTACCTTTACCCGATCCTACACCCGTCCTTTGGGTCACGACCTTTGCTCGGTCCTACACCCGTCCCTTAGGTCACGATCTTTGCTCGGTCCTACACCCGTCCTTTGGGTCACTGCCTTTGCTCGGTCCTACAGCCGTCCTTTTGGGTCACGACCTTTGCTCGGTCCCACACCCTTCCTTTCGGTCACGACCTTTGCTCGGTCCCACACCCATCCTTTGAGTCACGACCTTTGCTCGGTCCCACACCCGTCTTTTGGGTCACTACTTTTGCTCGGTCCTACACCCGTCCTTTGGGTCACGACCTTTGCTCGGTCCTACACCTGTCCTTTGGGTCACGACCTTTGCTCGGTCCCACACCCGTCTTTTGGGTCACTACTTTTGCTCGGTCCCACACCCGTCTTTTGGGTCACGACCTTTGCTCGGTCCTACACCCGTCCTTTGGGTCACGACCTTTGCTCGGTCCTACACCTGTCCTTTGGGTCACGACCTTTGCTCGGTCCTACACCCGTCCTTTGGGTCACGACCTTTGCTCGGTCCTACTCCCGTCCTCTGGGTTACGACCTTTGCTCGGTCTTACACCCGTCATCTGGGTCACGACCTTCGCTCGGTCCTACACCCGTCCTTTGGGTCACGACCTTCGCTCGGTCCTACACCCGTCCTTTGGGTCACGCCTTTGCTCGATCCTACACCCGTCCTTTGGGTCAAGACCTTTGCTCGGTCCTACACCCTTCCTTTGGGTCACGACCTTTGCTCGGTCCTACACTCGTCCTTTGGGTCACGATCTTTGATCTATCCTACACCCGTTCTTTGGGTCACGACCTTTGCTCGGTCCTACACCCGTCCTTTGGGTCACGACCTTTGCTCGGTCCTACACCCGTCCTTTGGGTCACTACCTTTACCCGATCCTACACCCGTCCTTTGGGTCACGACCTTTGCTCGGTCCTACACCCGTCCCTTGGGTCACGATCTTTGCTCGGTCCTACACCCGTCCTTTGGGTCACTACCTTTGCTCGGTCCTACAGCCGTCCTTTTGGGTCACGACCTTTGCTCGGTCCCACACCCTTCCTTTGGGTCACGACCTTTGCTCGGTCCCACACCCATCCTTTGAGTCACGACCTTTGGTCGATCCTACACCCGTCCTTTGGGTCACGACGTTTGCGAGGTCCTACACCCGTCCCTTAGGTCACGATCTTTGCTCGATCCTACACCCGTCCTTTGGGTCACTACCTTTGCTCGGTCCTACAGCCGTCCTTTTGGGTCACGACCTTTGCTCGGTCCCACACCCTTCCTTTCGGTCACGACCTTTGCTCGGTCCCACACCCATCCTTTGAGTCACGAGCTTTGCTCGGTCCCACACCCGTCCTTTGGGTCACTACTTTTACTCGGTCCTACACCCGTCCTTTTGGGTCACGACCTTTGCTCGGTCCTACACCCGTCCTTTGGGTCACGACCATTGTTCGGTCCTACACCCGTCCTTTGGGTCACGACCTTTGCTCGGTCCTACACCCGTCCTTTGGGTCAATACCTTTACCCGATCCTACACCCGTCCTTTGGGTCACGACCTTTGCTCGGTCCTACACCCGTCCCTTAGGTCACGATCTTTGCTCGGTCCTACACCCGTCCTTTGGGTCACTACCTTTGCTCGGTCCTACAGCCGTCCTTTTGGGTCACGACCTTTCCTCGGTCCCACACCCTTCTTTTCGGTCACGACCTTTGCTCGGTCCCACACCCGTCCTTTGGGTCACTACTTTTACTCGGTCCTACACCCGTCCTTTTGGGTCACGACCTTTGCTCGGTCCTACACCCGTCCTTTGGGTCACGACCTTTGCTCGGTCCTACACCCGTCTTTCGGGTCACGACCTTTGCTCGGTCCCACACCCGTCTTTTGGGTCACGACCTTTGCTCGGTCCTACACCCGTCCTTTGGGTCACGACCATTGTTCGGTCCTACACCCGTCCTTTGGGTCACGACCTTCGCTCGGTCCTACACCCGTCCTTTGGGTCACGACCTTTGCTCGGTCCTACACCCGTCCTTTGGGTGACGACCATTGTTCGGTCCTACACCCGTCCTTTGGGTCACGACCTTTGCTCGGTCCTACACCCGTCCTTTGGGTCAATACCTTTACCCGATCCTACACCCGTCCTTTGGGTCACGACCTTTGCTCGGTCCTACACCCGTCCCTTAGGTCACGATCTTTGCTCGGTCCTACACCCGTCCTTTGGGTCACTACCTTTGCTCGGTCCTACAGCCGTCCTTTTGGGTCACGACCTTTCCTCGGTCCCACACCCTTCTTTTCGGTCACGACCTTTGCTCGGTCCCACACCCGTCCTTTGGGTCACTACTTTTACTCGGTCCTACACCCGTCCTTTTGGGTCACGACCTTTGCTCGGTCCTACACCCGTCCTTTGGGTCACGACCTTTGCTCGGTCCTACACCCGTCTTTCGGGTCACGACCTTTGCTCGGTCCCACACCCGTCTTTTGGGTCACGACCTTTGCTCGGTCCTACACCCGTCCTTTGGGTCACGACCATTGTTCGGTCCTACACCCGTCCTTTGGGTCACGACCTTTGCTCGGTCCTACACCCGTCCTTTGGGTCACTACCTTTACCCGATCCTACACCCGTCCTTTGGGTCACGACCTTTGCTCGGTCCTACACCCGTCATCTGGGTCACGACCTTTGCTCGGTCCAACACCCATCCTATGGGTCACGACCGTCGCTCGGTCCTACACCCGTCCTTTGGGTCTCGACCTTCGCTCGGTCCTACACCCGTCCTTTGGGTCACGACCTTTGCTAGGTCCTACACCCGTCCTTTGGGTCACGACCTTCGCTCGGTCCCACACCCATCCTTTGAGTCACGACCTTTGCTCGGTCCCACACCCGTCCTTTGGGTCACTACTTTTACTCGGTCCTACACCCGTCCTTTTGGGTCACGACCTTTGCTCGGTCCTACACCCGTCCTTTGGGTCACGACCATTGTTCGGACCTACACCCGTCCTTTGGGTCACGACCTTTGCTCGGTCCTACACCCGTCCTTTGGGTCAATACCTTTACCCGATCCTACACCCGTCCTTTGGGTCACGACCTTTGCTCGGTCCTACACCCGTCCCTTAGGTCACGATCTTTGCTCGGTCCTACACCCGTCCTTTGGGTCACTACCTTTGCTCGGTCCTACAGCCGTCCTTTTGGGTCACGACCTTTCCTCGGTCCCACACCCTTCTTTTCGGTCACGACCTTTGCTCGGTCCCACACCCGTCTTTTGGGTCACGACCTTTGCTCGGTCCTACACCCGTCCTTTGGGTCACGACCTTTGTTCGGTCCTACACCTGTCCTTTGGGTCACGACCTTTGCTCGGTCCTACACCCGTCCTTTGGGTCACGACCTTTGCTCGGTCCTACACCCGTCCCTTAGGTCACGATCTTTGCTCGGTCCTACACCCGTCCTTTGGGTCACTACCTTTGCTCGGTCCTACAGCCGTCCTTTTGGGTCACGACCTTTCCTCGGTCCCACACCCTTCTTTTCGGTCACGACCTTTGCTCGGTCCCACACCCGTCCTTTGGGTCACTACTTTTACTCGGTCCTACACCCGTCCTTTTGGGTCACGACCTTTGCTCGGTCCTACACCCGTCCTTTGGGTCACGACCTTTGCTCGGTCCTACACCCGTCTTTCGGGTCACGACCTTTGCTCGGTCCCACACCCGTCTTTTGGGTCACGACCTTTGCTCGGTCCTACACCCGTCCTTTGGGTCACGACCATTGTTCGGTCCTACACCCGTCCTTTGGGTCACGACCTTCGCTCGGTCCTACACCCGTCCTTTGGGTCACGACCTTTGCTCGGTCCTACACCCGTCCTTTGGGTGACGACCATTGTTCGGTCCTACACCCGTCCTTTGGGTCACGACCTTTGCTCGGTCCTACACCCGTCCTTTGGGTCAATACCTTTACCCGATCCTACACCCGTCCTTTGGGTCACGACCTTTGCTCGGTCCTACACCCGTCCCTTAGGTCACGATCTTTGCTCGGTCCTACACCCGTCCTTTGGGTCACTACCTTTGCTCGGTCCTACAGCCGTCCTTTTGGGTCACGACCTTTCCTCGGTCCCACACCCTTCTTTTCGGTCACGACCTTTGCTCGGTCCCACACCCGTCCTTTGGGTCACTACTTTTACTCGGTCCTACACCCGTCCTTTTGGGTCACGACCTTTGCTCGGTCCTACACCCGTCCTTTGGGTCACGACCTTTGCTCGGTCCTACACCCGTCTTTCGGGTCACGACCTTTGCTCGGTCCCACACCCGTCTTTTGGGTCACGACCTTTGCTCGGTCCTACACCCGTCCTTTGGGTCACGACCATTGTTCGGTCCTACACCCGTCCTTTGGGTCACGACCTTTGCTCGGTCCTACACCCGTCCTTTGGGTCACTACCTTTACCCGATCCTACACCCGTCCTTTGGGTCACGACCTTTGCTCGGTCCTACACCCGTCATCTGGGTCACGACCTTTGCTCGGTCCAACACCCATCCTATGGGTCACGACCGTCGCTCGGTCCTACACCCGTCCTTTGGGTCTCGACCTTCGCTCGGTCCTACACCCGTCCTTTGGGTCACGACCTTTGCTAGGTCCTACACCCGTCCTTTGGGTCACGACCTTCGCTCGGTCCCACACCCATCCTTTGAGTCACGACCTTTGCTCGGTCCCACACCCGTCCTTTGGGTCACTACTTTTACTCGGTCCTACACCCGTCCTTTTGGGTCACGACCTTTGCTCGGTCCTACACCCGTCCTTTGGGTCACGACCATTGTTCGGACCTACACCCGTCCTTTGGGTCACGACCTTTGCTCGGTCCTACACCCGTCCTTTGGGTCAATACCTTTACCCGATCCTACACCCGTCCTTTGGGTCACGACCTTTGCTCGGTCCTACACCCGTCCCTTAGGTCACGATCTTTGCTCGGTCCTACACCCGTCCTTTGGGTCACTACCTTTGCTCGGTCCTACAGCCGTCCTTTTGGGTCACGACCTTTCCTCGGTCCCACACCCTTCTTTTCGGTCACGACCTTTGCTCGGTCCCACACCCGTCCTTTGTGTCACTACTTTTACTCGGTCCTACACCCGTCCTTTTGGGTCACGACCTTTGCTCGGTCCTACACCCGTCCTTTGGGTCACGACCTTTGCTCGGTCCTACACCCGTCTTTCGGGTCACGACCTTTGCTCGGTCCCACACCCGTCTTTTGGGTCACGACCTTTGCTCGGTCCTACACCCGTCCTTTGGGTCACGACCATTGTTCGGTCCTACACCCGTCCTTTGGGTCACGACCTTTGCTCGGTCCTACACCCGTCCTTTGGGTCACTACCTTTACCCGATCCTACACCCGTCCTTTGGGTCACGACCTTTGCTCGGTCCTACACCCGTCATCTGGGTCACGACCTTTGCTCGGTCCAACACCCGTCCTATGGGTCACGATCGTCGCTCGGTCCTACACCCGTCCTTTGGGTCTCGACCTTCGCTCGGTCCTACACCCGTCCTTTGGGTCACGACCTTTGCTAGGTCCTACACCCGTCCTTTGGGTCACGACCTTTGCTCGGTCCTACACCCGTCCTTTGGGTCACGACCTTTGCTCGGTCTTACACCCGCCTTTTGGGTCACGACCTTTGCTCGGTCCTACCCTTGTCCTTTAGCTTACGACCTTAGTTCGGTCCTACACCTGTCCTTTAGGTCACGACCTTTGCTCGGTCCTACACCCGTCCTTTGGGTCACGACCTTTGCTCGGTCCTACACCCGTCCTTTGGGTCACGATCTTTGCTCGGTCCTACACCCGTCCTTTGGGTCACGACCTTTGATCAGTCCTACACTCGTTCTTTGGGTCAAGACTTTTGCTCGGTCCTACACCCGTCCTTTTAGGTCACAACCTTTGCTCGGTCCTACACCCGTCCTTTGGGTCACAACCTTTGCTCGGTCCTACACCCGTCCTTTGGGTCACGACCTTTGCTCGGTCCTACACCCGTCCTTTGGGTCACGACCTTTGCTCGGTCCCACACCCGTCTTTTGGGTCACGACCTTTGGTCGGTCCTACACCCGTCCTTTGGGTCACGACCTTTGCTCTGTCCTACACCTGTCCTTTGGGTCACGACCTTTGCTCGGTCCTACACCCGTCCTTTGGGTCACGACCTTTGCTCGGTCCTACACCCGTCCTCTGGGTCACGACCTTTGCTCGATCTTACACCCGTCATCTGGGTCACGACCTTCGCTCGGTCCTACACCCGTCATCTGGGTCACGACCTTCGCTCGGTCCTACACCCGTCCTTTGGGTCACGACCTTCGCTCGGTCCTACACCCGTCCTTTGGGTCACGACCTTTGCTCGATCCTACACCCATCCTTTGGTTCAAGACCTTTGCTCGGTCCTACACCCTTCCTTTGGGTCACAACCTTTGCTCGGTCCTACACTCGTCCTTTGGGTCACGATCTTTGATCTGTCCTACACCCGTTCTATGGGTCACGACCTTTGCTCGGTCCTACACCCGTCCTTTTGGGTCACGACCTTTGGTCGGTCCTACACCCGTCCTTTGGGTCACGACCTTTGCTCGGTACTACACTCGTCCTTTGGGTCACGACCTTTTCTCAGTCCTACACCCGTCCTTTGGGTCACGATCTTTGCTCGGTCCTACACCCGTCCTTTGGGTCACGACCTTTGATCAGTCCTACACTCGTTCTTTGGGTCAAGACTTTTGCTCGGTCCTACACCCGTCCTTTTAGGTCACAACCTTTGCTCGGTCCTACACCCGTCCTTTGGGTCACAACCTTTGCTCGGTCCTACACCCGTCCTTTGGGTCACGACCTTTGCTCGGTCCTACACCCGTCCTTTGGGTCACGACCTTTGCTCGGTCCCACACCCGTCTTTTGGGTCACGACCTTTGGTCGGTCCTACACCCGTCCTTTGGGTCACGACCTTTGCTCTGTCCTACACCTGTCCTTTGGGTCACGACCTTTGCTCGGTCCTACACCCGTCCTTTGGGTCACGACCTTTGCTCGGTCCTACACCCGTCCTCTGGGTCACGACCTTTGCTCGATCTTACACCCGTCATCTGGGTCACGACCTTCGCTCGGTCCTACACCCGTCATCTGGGTCACGACCTTCGCTCGGTCCTACACCCGTCCTTTGGGTCACGACCTTCGCTCGGTCCTACACCCGTCCTTTGGGTCACGACCTTTGCTCGATCCTACACCCATCCTTTGGTTCAAGACCTTTGCTCGGTCCTACACCCTTCCTTTGGGTCACAACCTTTGCTCGGTCCTACACTCGTCCTTTGGGTCACGATCTTTGATCTGTCCTACACCCGTTCTATGGGTCACGACCTTTGCTCGGTCCTACACCCGTCCTTTTGGGTCACGACCTTTGGTCGGTCCTACACCCGTCCTTTGGGTCACGACCTTTGCTCGGTACTACACTCGTCCTTTGGGTCACGACCTTTTCTCAGTCCTACACCCGTCCTTTGGGTCACGACCATTGTTCGGTCCTACACCCGTCCTTTAGGTCACGAACTTTGCTCGGTCCCACACCCGTCTTTTGGGTCACGACCTTTGCTCGGTCCTACACCCGTCCTTTGGGTCACGACCTTTGCTCGGTCCTACACCCGTCCTTTGGGTCACGACCTTTGCTCGGTCCCACACCCGTCTTTTGGGTCACGACCTTTGGTCGGTCCTACACCCGTCCTTTGGGTCACGACCTTTGCTCTGTCCTACACCTGTCCTTTGGGTCACGACCTTTGCTCGGTCCTACACCCGTCCTTTGGGTCACGACCTTTGCTCGGTCCTACACCCGTCCTCTGGGTCACGACCTTTGCTCGATCTTACACCCGTCATCTGGGTCACGACCTTCGCTCGGTCCTACACCCGTCATCTGGGTCACGACCTTCGCTCGGTCCTACACCCGTCCTTTGGGTCACGACCTTCGCTCGGTCCTACACCCGTCCTTTGGGTCACGACCTTTGCTCGATCCTACACCCATCCTTTGGTTCAAGACCTTTGCTCGGTCCTACACCCTTCCTTTGGGTCACAACCTTTGCTCGGTCCTACACTCGTCCTTTGGGTCACGATCTTTGATCTGTCCTACACCCGTTCTATGGGTCACGACCTTTGCTCGGTCCTACACCCGTCCTTTTGGGTCACGACCTTTGGTCGGTCCTACACCCGTCCTTTGGGTCACGACCTTTGCTCGGTACTACACTCGTCCTTTGGGTCACGACCTTTTCTCAGTCCTACACCCGTCCTTTGGGTCACGACCATTGTTCGGTCCTACACCCGTCCTTTAGGTCACGAACTTTGCTCGGTCCCACACCCGTCTTTTGGGTCACGACCTTTGCTCGGTCCTACACCCGTCCTTTGGGTCACGACCTTTGCTCGGTTCTACACCCGTCCTTTGGGTCACGGCCTTTGCTCGGTCCTACACCCGTCCTTTGGGTCACGACCTTTGCTCGGTCTTACACCCGCCTTTTGAGTCACGACCTTTGCTCGGTCCTACCCCTATCCTTTAGCTTACGACCTTAGCTCGGTCCTACACCTGTCCTTTGGGTCACGACCTTTGCTCGGTCTTACACCCGCCTTTTGGGTCACGACCTTAGCTCGGTCCTACCCCTGCCCTTTAGCTTACGACCTTAGTTCGGTCCTACACCTGTCCTTTAGGTCACGACCTTTGCTCGGTCCTACACCCGACCTTTTGGGTCACGACCTTTGCTCGGTCCTACACCCGTCCTTTGGGTCACGACCTTTGCTCAGTCCTACACCCGTCCTTTGGGTCACGACCTTTGCTCGGTCCCACACCCGTCTTTTAGGTCACGACCTTTGCTCGGTCCCACACCCGTCTTTTGGGTCACGACCTTTGCTCGGTCCTACACCCGTCCTTTGGGTCACGACCTTTGTTCGGTCCTACACCTGTCCTTTGGGTCACGACCTTTGCTCGGTCCTACACCCGTCCTTTGGGTGACGACCATTGTTCGGTCCTACACCCGTCCTTTGGGTCACGACCTTTGCTCGGTCCTACACCCGTCCTTTGTGTCAATACCTTTACCCGATCCTACACCCGTCCTTTGGGTCACGACCTTTGCTCGGTCCTACACCCGTCCCTTAGGTCACGATCTTTGCTCGGTCCTACACCCGTCCTTTGGGTCACTACCTTTGCTCGGTCCTACAGCCGTCCTTTTGGGTCACGACCTTTCCTCGGTCCCACACCCTTCTTTTCGGTCACGACCTTTGCTCGGTCCCACACCCGTCCTTTGGGTCACTACTTTTACTCGGTCCTACACCCGTCCTTTTGGGTCACGACCTTTGCTCGGTCCTACACCCGTCCTTTGGGTCACGACCTTTGCTCGGTCCTACACCCGTCTTTCGGGTCACGACCTTTGCTCGGTCCCACACCCGTCTTTTGGGTCACGACCTTTGCTCGGTCCTACACCCGTCCTTTGGGTCACGACCATTGTTCGGTCCTACACCCGTCCTTTGGGTCACGACCTTTGCTCGGTCCTACACCCGTCCTTTGGGTCACTACCTTTACCCGATCCTACACCCGTCCTTTGGGTGACGACCTTTGCTCGGTCCTACACCCGTCCTCTGGGTTACGACCTTTGCTCGGTCTTACACCCGTCATCTGGGTCACGACCTTCGCTCGGTCCTACACCCGTCCTTTGGGTCACGACCTTTGCTCGGTCCCACACCCTTCCTTTGGGTCACGACCTTTGCTCGGTCCCACACCCATCCTTTGAGTCACGACCTTTGCTCGATCCTACACCCGTCCTTTGGGTCACGACGTTTGCGAGGTCCTACACCCGTCCTTTGGGTAACGACCTTTGCTCTATCCTACACCCGTCCCTTGGGTCACGATCTTTGCTCGGTCCTACACCCGTCCTTTGGGTCACTACTTTTACTCGGTCCTACACCCGTCCTTTTGGGTCACGACCTTTGCTCGGTCCCACACCCGTCCTTTGAGTCACGACCTTTGCTCGGTCCCACACCCGTCCTATGAGTCACGACATTTGCTCGGTCCTACACCCGTCCTTTGGGTCACGACCTTTGCGAGGTCCTACACCCGTCTTTTGGGTCACGACCTTTGCTCGGTCCTACACCCGTCCTTTGGGTCACGACCTTTGCTCGGTCCTACACCCGTCCTTTGGGTCACGACCTTTGCTCGGTCCTACACCCGTCCTTTGGGTCACGACCTTTGCTCGGTCCCACACCCGTCTTTTGGGTCACGACCTTTGCTCGGTCCCACACCCGTCTTTTGGGTCACGACCTTTGCTCGGTCCTACACCCGTCCTTTGGGTCACGACCTTTGCTCGGTCCTACACCTGTCCTTTGGGTCACGACCTTTGCTCGGTCCTACACCCGTCCTTTGGGTCACGACCTTTGCTCGGTCCTACACAAGTCCTCTGGGTTACGACCTTTGCTCGGTCTTACACCCGTCATCTGGGTCACGACCTTCGCTCGGTCCTACACCCGTCCTTTGGGTCACGACCTTCGCTCGGTCCTACACCCGTCCTTTGGGTCACGACCTTTGCTCGATCCTACACCCGTCCTTTGGGTCAAGACCTTTGCTCGGTCCTACACCCTTCCTTTGGGTCACGACCTTTGCTCGGTCCTACACTCGTCCTTTGGGTCACGATCTTTGATCTGTCCTACACCCGTTCTTTGGGTCACGACCTTTGCTCGGTCCTACACCCGTCCTTTTGGGTCACGACCTTTGGTCGGTCCTACACCCGTCCTTTGGGTCACGACCTTTGCTCGGTACTACACTCGTCCTTTGGGTCACGACCTTTTCTCCGTCCTACACCCGTCCTTTGGGTCACGACCATTGTTCGGTCCTACACCCGTCCTTTGGGTCACGACCTTTGCTCGGTCCTACACCAGTCCTTTGGGTCACTACCTTTACCCGATCCTACACCCGTCCTTTGGGTCACGACCTTTGCTCGGTCCTACACCCGTCCCTTGGGTCACGATCTTTGCTCGGTCCCACACCCGTCCTTTGGGTCACTACCTTTGCTCGGTCCTACAGCCGTCCTTTTGGGTCACGACCTTTGCTCGGTCCCACACCCTTCCTTTGGGTCACGACCTTTGCTCGGTCCCACACCCATCCTTTGAGTCACGACCTTTGCTCGATCCTACACCCGTCCTTTGGGTCACGACGTTTGTGAGGTCCTACACCCGTCCTTTGGGTAACGACCTTTGCTCTATCCTACACCCGTCCCTTGGGTCACGATCTTTGCTCGGTCCTACACCCGTCCTTTGGGTCACTACTTTTGCTCGGTCCTACACCCGTCCTTTTGGGTCACGACCATTGCTCGGTCCCACACCCGTCCTTTGAGTCACGGCCTTTGCTCGGTCCCACACCCGTCCTATGAGTCACGACCTTTGCTCGGTCCTACACCCGTCCTTTGGGTCACGACCTTTGCGAGCTCCTACACCCGTCTTTTGGGTCACGACCTTTGCTCGGTCCTACACCCGTCCTTTGGGCCACGACCTTTGCTCGGTCCTACACCCGTCCTTTGGGTCACGACCTTTGCTCGGTCCTACACCCGTCCTTTGGGTCACTACCTTTGCTCGGTCCTACACCCGTCCTTTTGGGTTACGACCTTTACTCGGTCCCACACCCGTCCTTTAGGTCACGACCTTTGCTCGGTCCTACACCCGTCCTTTGGGTCACGACCATTGCTCGGTCCTACACTCATCCTTTGGGTCACGACCTTTGCTCGATCCTACACCCGTCCTTTGGGTCACGACCTTTGCTCGGTCCTACACCCGTCATCTGGGTCACAACCTTTGCTCGGTCCTACACCCGTCATCTGGGTCACGACCTTCACTCGGTCCAACACCCGTCCTATGGGTCACGACCTTCGCTCGGTCCTACACCCGTCCTTTGGGTCTCGACCTTCGCTCGGTCCTACACCCGTCCTTTGGGTCACGACCTTAGCTCGGTCCTACCCCTGCCCTTTAGCTTACGACCTTAGTTCGGTCCTACACCTGTCCTTTAGGTCACGACCTTTGCTCGGTCCTACACCCGACCTTTTGGGTCACGACCTTTGCTCGGTCCTACACCCGTCCTTTGGGTCACGACCTTTGCTCGGTCCTACACCCGTCCTTTGGGTCACGACCTTTGCTCGGTCCCACACCCGTCTTTTAGGTCACGACCTTTGCTCGGTCCCACACCCGTCTTTTGGGTCACGACCTTTGCTCGGTCCTACACCCGTCCTTTGGGTCACAACCTTTGTTCGGTCCTACACCTGTCCTTTGGGTCACGACCTTTGCTCGGTCCTACACCCGTCCTTTGGGTGACGACCTTTGCTCGGTCCTACACCCGTCCTCTGGGTTACGACCTTTGCTCGGTCTTACACCCGTCATCTGGGTCACGACCTTCGCTCGGTCCTACACCCGTCCTTTGGGTCACGACCTTTGCTCGGTCCCACACCCTTCCTTTGGGTCACGACCTTTGCTCGGTCCCACACCCATCCTTTGAGTCACGACCTTTGCTCGATCCTACACCCGTCCTTTGGGTCACGACGTTTGCGAGGTCCTACACCCGTCCTTTGGGTAACGACCTTTGCTCTATCCTACACCCGTCCCTTGGGTCACGATCTTTGCTCGGTCCTACACCCGTCCTTTGGGTCACTACTTTTACTCGGTCCTACACCCGTCCTTTTGGGTCACGACCTTTGCTCGGTCCCACACCCGTCCTTTGAGTCACGACCTTTGCTCGGTCCCACACCCGTCCTATGAGTCACGACATTTGCTCGGTCCTACACCCGTCCTTTGGGTCACGACCTTTGCGAGGTCCTACACCCGTCTTTTGGGTCACGACCTTTGCTCGGTCCTACACCCGTCCTTTGGGTCACGACCTTTGCTCGGTCCTACACCCGTCCTTTGGGTCACGACCTTTGCTCGGTCCTACACCCGTCCTTTGGGTCACGACCTTTGCTCGGTCCCACACCCGTCTTTTGGGTCACGACCTTTGCTCGGTCCCACACCCGTCTTTTGGGTCACGACCTTTGCTCGGTCCTACACCCGTCCTTTGGGTCACGACCTTTGCTCGGTCCTACACCTGTCCTTTGGGTCACGACCTTTGCTCGGTCCTACACCCGTCCTTTGGGTCACGACCTTTGCTCGGTCCTACACAAGTCCTCTGGGTTACGACCTTTGCTCGGTCTTACACCCGTCATCTGGGTCACGACCTTCGCTCGGTCCTACACCCGTCCTTTGGGTCACGACCTTCGCTCGGTCCTACACCCGTCCTTTGGGTCACGACCTTTGCTCGATCCTACACCCGTCCTTTGGGTCAAGACCTTTGCTCGGTCCTACACCCTTCCTTTGGGTCACGACCTTTGCTCGGTCCTACACTCGTCCTTTGGGTCACGATCTTTGATCTGTCCTACACCCGTTCTTTGGGTCACGACCTTTGCTCGGTCCTACACCCGTCCTTTTGGGTCACGACCTTTGGTCGGTCCTACACCCGTCCTTTGGGTCACGACCTTTGCTCGGTACTACACTCGTCCTTTGGGTCACGACCTTTTCTCCGTCCTACACCCGTCCTTTGGGTCACGACCATTGTTCGGTCCTACACCCGTCCTTTGGGTCACGACCTTTGCTCGGTCCTACACCAGTCCTTTGGGTCACTACCTTTACCCGATCCTACACCCGTCCTTTGGGTCACGACCTTTGCTCGGTCCTACACCCGTCCCTTGGGTCACGATCTTTGCTCGGTCCCACACCCGTCCTTTGGGTCACTACCTTTGCTCGGTCCTACAGCCGTCCTTTTGGGTCACGACCTTTGCTCGGTCCCACACCCTTCCTTTGGGTCACGACCTTTGCTCGGTCCCACACCCATCCTTTGAGTCACGACCTTTGCTCGATCCTACACCCGTCCTTTGGGTCACGACGTTTGTGAGGTCCTACACCCGTCCTTTGGGTAACGACCTTTGCTCTATCCTACACCCGTCCCTTGGATCACGATCTTTGCTCGGTTCTACACCCGTCCTTTGGGTCACTACTTTTGCTCGGTCCTACACCCGTCCTTTTGGGTCACGACCATTGCTCGGTCCCACACCCGTCCTTTGAGTCACGGCCTTTGCTCGGTCCCACACCCGTCCTATGAGTCACGACCTTTGCTCGGTCCTACACCCGTCCTTTGGGTCACGACCTTTGCGAGCTCCTACACCCGTCTTTTGGGTCACGACCTTTGCTCGGTCCTACACCCGTCCTTTGGGCCACGACCTTTGCTCGGTCCTACACCCGTCCTTTGGGTCACGACCTTTGCTCGGTCCTACACCCGTCCTTTGGGTCACTACCTTTGCTCGGTCCTACACCCGTCCTTTTGGGTTACGACCTTTACTCGGTCCCACACCCGTCCTTTAGGTCACGACCTTTGCTCGGTCCTACACCCGTCCTTTGGGTCACGACCATTGCTCGGTCCTACACTCATCCTTTGGGTCACGACCTTTGCTCGATCCTACACCCGTCCTTTGGGTCACGACCTTTGCTCGGTCCTACACCCGTCATCTGGGTCACAACCTTTGCTCGGTCCTACACCCGTCATCTGGGTCACGACCTTCACTCGGTCCAACACCCGTCCTATGGGTCACGACCTTCGCTCGGTCCTACACCCGTCGTTTGGGTCTCGACCTTCGCTCGGTCCTACACCCGTCCTTTGGGTCACGACCTTTGCTCGGTCCTACACCCGTCCTTTGGGTCACGACCTTTGCTCGGTCCTACACCCGTCCTTTGGGTCACGACCTTTGCTCGGTCTGACACCCGCCTTTTGAGTCACGACCTTTGCTCGGTCCTACCCCTGTCCTTTAGCTTACGACCTTAGTTCGGTCCTACACCTGTCCTTTAGGTCACGACCTTTGCTCGGTCCTACACCCGTCCTTTGGGTCACGACCTTTGCTCGGTCCTACACCCGTCCTTTGGGTCACGATCTTTTCTCGGTCCTACACCCGTTCTTTGGGTCACGACCTTTGATCGGTCCTACACTCGTTCTTTGGGTCACGACTTTTGCTCGGTCCTACACCCGTCCTTTTGGGTCACGACCTTTGCTCGGTCCTACACCCGTCCTTTGGGTCACAACCTTTGCTCGGTCCTACACTCGTCCTTTGGGTCACGACCTTTGCTCGGTCCTACACCCGTCCTTTGGGTCACGACCTTTGCTCGGTCCCACACCCGTCTTTTGGGTCACGACCTTTGCTCGGTCCTACACCCGTCCTTTGGGTCACGACCTTTGTTCGGTCCTACACCTGTCCTTTGGGTCACGACCTTTGCTCGGTCCTACACCCGTCCTTTGGGTGACGACCTTTGCTCGGTCCTACACCCGTCCTCTGGGTTACGACCTTTGCTCGGTCTTACACCCGTCATCTGGGTCACGACCTTCGCTCGGTCCTACACCCGTCCTTTGGGTCACGACCTTTGCTCGGTCCCACACCCTTCCTTTGGGTCACGACCTTTGCTCGGTCCCACACCCATCCTTTGAGTCACGACCTTTGCTCGATCCTACACCCGTCCTTTGGGTCACGACGTTTGCGAGGTCCTACACCCGTCCTTTGGGTAACGACCTTTGCTCTATCCTACACCCGTCCCTTGGGTCACGATCTTTGCTCGGTCCTACACCCGTCCTTTGGGTCACTACTTTTACTCGGTCCTACACCCGTCCTTTTGGGTCACGACCTTTGCTCGGTCCCACACCCGTCCTTTGAGTCACGACCTTTGCTCGGTCCCACACCCGTCCTATGAGTCACGACATTTGCTCGGTCCTACACCCGTCCTTTGGGTCACGACCTTTGCGAGGTCCTACACCCGTCTTTTGGGTCACGACCTTTGCTCGGTCCTACACCCGTCCTTTGGGTCACGACCTTTGCTCGGTCCTACACCCGTCCTTTGGGTCACGACCTTTGCTCGGTCCTACACCCGTCCTTTGGGTCACGACCTTTGCTCGGTCCCACACCCGTCTTTTGGGTCACGACCTTTGCTCGGTCCCACACCCGTCTTTTGGGTCACGACCTTTGCTCGGTCCTACACCCGTCCTTTGGGTCACGACCTTTGCTCGGTCCTACACCTGTCCTTTGGGTCACGACCTTTGCTCGGTCCTACACCCGTCCTTTGGGTCACGACCTTTGCTCGGTCCTACACAAGTCCTCTGGGTTACGACCTTTGCTCGGTCTTACACCCGTCATCTGGGTCACGACCTTCGCTCGGTCCTACACCCGTCCTTTGGGTCACGACCTTCGCTCGGTCCTACACCCGTCCTTTGGGTCACGACCTTTGCTCGATCCTACACCCGTCCTTTGGGTCAAGACCTTTGCTCGGTCCTACACCCTTCCTTTGGGTCACGACCTTTGCTCGGTCCTACACTCGTCCTTTGGGTCACGATCTTTGATCTGTCCTACACCCGTTCTTTGGGTCACGACCTTTGCTCGGTCCTACACCCGTCCTTTTGGGTCACGACCTTTGGTCGGTCCTACACCCGTCCTTTGGGTCACGACCTTTGCTCGGTACTACACTCGTCCTTTGGGTCACGACCTTTTCTCCGTCCTACACCCGTCCTTTGGGTCACGACCATTGTTCGGTCCTACACCCGTCCTTTGGGTCACGACCTTTGCTCGGTCCTACACCAGTCCTTTGGGTCACTACCTTTACCCGATCCTACACCCGTCCTTTGGGTCACGACCTTTGCTCGGTCCTACACCCGTCCCTTGGGTCACGATCTTTGCTCGGTCCCACACCCGTCCTTTGGGTCACTACCTTTGCTCGGTCCTACAGCCGTCCTTTTGGGTCACGACCTTTGCTCGGTCCCACACCCTTCCTTTGGGTCACGACCTTTGCTCGGTCCCACACCCATCCTTTGAGTCACGACCTTTGCTCGATCCTACACCCGTCCTTTGGGTCACGACGTTTGTGAGGTCCTACACCCGTCCTTTGGGTAACGACCTTTGCTCTATCCTACACCCGTCCCTTGGGTCACGATCTTTGCTCGGTCCTACACCCGTCCTTTGGGTCACTACTTTTGCTCGGTCCTACACCCGTCCTTTTGGGTCACGACCATTGCTCGGTCCCACACCCGTCCTTTGAGTCACGGCCTTTGCTCGGTCCCACACCCGTCCTATGAGTCACGACCTTTGCTCGGTCCTACACCCGTCCTTTGGGTCACGACCTTTGCGAGCTCCTACACCCGTCTTTTGGGTCACGACCTTTGCTCGGTCCTACACCCGTCCTTTGGGCCACGACCTTTGCTCGGTCCTACACCCGTCCTTTGGGTCACGACCTTTGCTCGGTCCTACACCCGTCCTTTGGGTCACTACCTTTGCTCGGTCCTACACCCGTCCTTTTGGGTTACGACCTTTACTCGGTCCCACACCCGTCCTTTAGGTCACGACCTTTGCTCGGTCCTACACCCGTCCTTTGGGTCACGACCATTGCTCGGTCCTACACTCATCCTTTGGGTCACGACCTTTGCTCAATCCTACACCCGTCCTTTGGGTCACGACCTTTGCTCGGTCCTACACCCGTCATCTGGGTCACAACCTTTGCTCGGTCCTACACCCGTCATCTGGGTCACGACCTTCACTCGGTCCAACACCCGTCCTATGGGTCACGACCTTCGCTCGGTCCTACACCCGTCGTTTGGGTCTCGACCTTCGCTCGGTCCTACACCCGTCCTTTGGGTCACGACCTTTGCTCGGTCCTACACCCGTCCTTTGGGTCACGACCTTTGCTCGGTCCTACACCCGTCCTTTGGGTCACGACCTTTGCTCGGTCTTACACCCGCCTTTTGAGTCACGACCTTTGCTCGGTCCTACCCCTGTCCTTTAGCTTACGACCTTAGTTCGGTCCTACACCTGTCCTTTAGGTCACGACCTTTGCTCGGTCCTACACCCGTCCTTTGGGTCACGACCTTTGCTCGGTCCTACACCCGTCCTTTGGGTCACGATCTTTTCTCGGTCCTACACCCGTTCTTTGGGTCACGACCTTTGATCGGTCCTACACTCGTTCTTTGGGTCACGACTTTTGCTCGGTCCTACACCCGTCCTTTTGGGTCACGACCTTTGCTCGGTCCTACACCCGTCCTTTGGGTCACAACCTTTGCTCGGTCCTACACTCGTCCTTTGGGTCACGACCTTTGCTCGGTCCTACACCCGTCCTTTGGGTCACGACCTTTGCTCGGTCCCACACCCGTCTTTTGGGTCTCGACCTTTGGTCGGTCCTACACCCGTCCTTTGGGTCACGACCTTTGCTCGGTCCTACACCTGTCCTTTGGGTCACGACCTTTTCTCGGTCCTACACCCGTCCTTTGGGTCACGACCTTTGCTCGGTCCTACACCCGTCCTCTGGGTCACGACCTTTGCTCGGTCTTACACCCGTCATATGGGTCACGACCTTCGCTCGGTCCTACACCCGTCCTTTGGGTCACGACCTTCGCTCGGTCCTACACCCGTCCTTTGGGTCACGACCTTTGCTCGATCCTACACCCGTCCTTTGGGTCACGACCTTTGCTCGGTCCTACAGCCTTCCTTTGGGTCACGACCTTTGCTCGGTCCTACACTCGTCCTTTGGGTCACGACCTTTGATCTGTCCTACACCCGTTCTTTGGGTCACAACCTTTGCTCGGTCCTACACCCGTCCTTTTGGGTCACGACCTTTGCTCGGTCCTACACTCGTCCGTCCTTTGGGTCACGACCTTTGCTCGGTACTACACCCGTCCTTTGTGTCACGACCTTTTCTCAGTCCTACACCCGTCCTTTGGGTCACGACCATTGCTCGGTCCTACACCCGTCCTTTGGGTCACGACCTTTGCTCGGTCCTACCCCTATCCTTTTGGGTCACGACCTTTGCTCGGTCCTACACCCGTCCTTTGGGTCGCAACCTTTGCTCGGTCCTACACCCGTCCTTTGGGTCACGACCTTTGCTCGGTCCTACACCCGTCCTTTGGGTCACGACCTTTGCTCGGTCCTACACCCGTCCTTTGGGTCACGACCTTTGCTCGGTTTTACACTCGTCCTTTGGGTCACGACCTTTGCTCTGTCCTACACCCGTTCTTTGGGTCATGACCTTTACTCGGTCCTACACCCGTCCTTTTGGGTCACGACCTATGCTCGGTCCTACACCCGTCCTTTGGGTCACGACCTTTGCTCGGTCCTACACCCGTCCTTTGCTCGGTCCTACACCAGTCATTTGGGTCACGACCTTTGCTCTGTCCTGCACCCGTTCTTTGGTTGATCATAATTCTTATCTGTTAAAACTTATTTTCCCCACACAGTCTTAATCCCTTCCTTCGGTTAACTACTGCCAGTCAGTTAACATACCTATTCCTCTTTTCTCTTGGTTTTAACACCATTCCTTTGTTTGTTTCCTCAGTAGGGTCGCTACCTTCTGATTTTCAGTCATTGTCTCTTTGTTATCTTACTCCCCAGCGGAGTCTCTTTATTCCTTTTGCTCTCTTGGTTTCAACACCACTATTGCACTTTACTCTTAGCACATTTATTATCTTTCCTTTGCACTTCTTTCTTGGTTATGACACAATTTCTCTTTTGCATCCCCAACGGATCTTTCTCTATCTCTTATTCTCTTGGTTTTGACACCATTTCTCTTTTGTTCTTTGCACAACCACTTTAGTCTCTTACTCTTCAGTGGAGTACTCTCTCTTACCTTTTGCTCTCCTTTCTTGGTTTTGACACCATATCTCTAGAATCCCCAGTGGAATTTCCTTCTTTCTTTTGCTCTTGGTTTTGAAACCACTTTGCTTTCCTTTTCCTTTTCCGTCTTTGTTCCACGAACTACGGAAGCTCTGATTCTGCATTCTGGCGAATGTATGATACGTAGGCACGAGATCGCGATGATCTTGGCGAGCATACTTCCACCTTTCTTTCCTTCTTCTTTTCCTTTCTGTCCCCTGGTTCCATGAACTACGGCGCTCTGATTTCCTCATTGCACTATGAGGGTACGTAGACACGAGGGCCCCAATCCTCCGCGAGCACTTTCTTTTCTTTTCTTTCTTTCTCCCTTCTCTTCTCTCTCCTATTTCTTTTAGCTAGAAGCCTTTAGATAGATAAACCATCCAAGCCTAGAAGCAAGCGAAATGGTTCCCGTTGAGTACAACGGATGCGTAAGGTGCTAGTACCTTCCTTTCGCATAACCGACCCCCGTTCCCGTTTCTCTTCCCCTTGGGTTTTATTGATATTTTCCCTGTCCTTTGGAACTAAATAAAATTTGGTGGCGACTCTGTGTTATCTTTGAGTGTGCGATTCACTCGGGTATAAACTAACCATCTTCAGCTGGCGACTCTGCTGGGGAGTTCTTGCTCCTGAGCTTCTCCTCCTTTTGCTTGTCTCCTAGCTAGGTGGGACTCCCCATCTTCAGCTGGCGACTCTGCTAGGGAGTCCTTGCGCTTGCAAGTTGGGGTCTTGCCTAGTTTTGTTTGCTTTCTTGCTTGCTTGGGTGTTTACATTTCACGCTTTACTTGCTTTATCTTTATGCTTTATTTAGCTTTATGTTTATTTACTGCATTTTTTTACTGCTTTGAATATTCATATGCTGCATATTCTGGATATCTGCTATTTTCTGCTGTTGTTGGGATGGGTAGATATTATTGGAGAGAAAAGTCCTAACACCGGGCTTAGTATACACATAGGCTAGAACGTGGATAGTCGTGAGGCCTGGGTTTTGAGCGTTGGGTTATCACGAGAGACACATCCCAGATCGTGATTCGCTTGAGAATACTTCCGTCCTGTGAGAATTCAATACGGCGGGCGGTTTTCACTCTGAGTCCTATGGTTTGGGCGACCTTTCTAGGGACCACCTTGTTGTGTCTAGATCACACCTGTGAGGGGGATATGGGTTTTTGCAGGAAAACAAGCCACTTCACACCTTTGTTCTCTCACGCCAAATCTTCCCATCTACACAGAGCTACATGGGTAGATTATCCAGAAGCTGTTGCATCTCTAACTTACATTATTGCATAATGTTGTTGCATAATGTTATTGCATCATCATGTATGCCGAATTTTTGAACTAGAGTTATGGCATCATTGTATATACTGCATTGTCGAGCATGAGTTATTGCATCATCATATGTATGTTAAACTTTTGCATCACCTAACCTTTGCATCATTGGGTGTCGCATATCTCATTTACATTCCACCTGCATAAACAACATATGCATACATACATTTGCATTACATCCAAACCAGAAAAGCTCACTTTCTTCCCTTCATCAGCCCAAAGACAACGATTCTCCGATGCCGAAAGCCAAAGGATCATGGAACAGATTGGGTATGAGAACACAGTGCACAAGGAAGGCAAGATTGACATGATTGCAGAACTACTTCTGGACAGTATGGCAATGAACTCCTTGGATCAGGTTAGGACCGATGAGCAAGCTCAGATTGGACCAAAGGTGGATAAGATCATGAATGTGGATGCAAGCAATCTGTCAGTTCACCCCCCGTCTAATCAGAAGACCGCTCAAGGCAATCAGAAACAAAAGCGTAAGCAAATCAGCAAAGGGAACAACAATCAAGGGAGGAGACGTCCTCGTCATGATCTAATTCCCATGACTTACACGCATCTACTGCCTGTTCTGATTCATGCTGGGGCAATAGTTCCTAAAGAGATCGCGTCAGCCAAGTTTCCTTATCATCCTAAGCACGATCCTAATGCCACATGTGGATACCATGCTGGATATGTGGGGCATTCTACAGAAACATGTGTTGTCTTTAAGGACAAAGTCCAAGAGCTCCTCGATCAGAAGTTGCTTTGCTTTACAAAGAAACCTTGCCAGAAGTCTGCACTTGTGATTGCTGAAACATCTGCTGAAGCTAAGAATAGAGGTCCTCCTATTCATGTGTAGATTCCTCCAGCTGTTCAACTTATTGGGCAATACCCCTACCAAGGTTTTCAGTCTGCTACCTATGGAATGCCTTTTGCCTATACTGGGGCACCCTCTTCTGTTGCACCTTCAGTTACTTATCCTGAGGTACCCTACACTCCGTATGGGATCCATTTTGGTCAGACTGTTAATCGGATGGGTAATCCTGGTTTGATGCACCCTGCTCAAGTGTTCCCGCGATACACTACTCGTCAAGTTCATCCTCAAGCACCTCTGGCTCCTACGTCATACTATTCATTCTTGCATGTTACTGCAACCCAATATCAACAGCCTCCTCAGAATCATAATCAACAAGCCCAAGGCCGAGAGCGCCAAAATCAGCGCAAGCCCCGGAAAAATCTAGAACGAAGGAATGCTCCTCTAGATCCGATTCCCATGACATACAGTCAACTTCTCCCACATCTGGTTCAGAACTCGCTGGTGGTTCCCAAAGCTTTGAAGCCCCCTCCAAAACCATTCCTACCTGGTATGATCCCAATGTGCGGTGCGGATATCATGTTGGGTCAGCTGGGCATTCGACTGAGGATTGCAACGCTTTCAAAGCTAAGGTTCTACAGTTGATTGACAAGAAGCACTTAACCATTCAAGGTGAGAATCTGCGGGTGAATGGAAATCCTGTGTCTGTGTAAGGGCCAGATTGCAAAAGCATCCCTTGAAATAATTGATCAAGCTGGAGAGCACTTCCTCAACATCGGCAATCATCATGTCACTACATCTTTTCCATTTTGTAATCTTTTTGTTTGTCAAGAATTGTTCACTTGTAAAACTTGTTTGTTTTCAGATGATAATAATAATGAAATGAATATGCATGTTTTGAATAAATTCATTCGTGTTCACTCATACCTTTTATCTGTATCACACATTTGATCAAGCAAAATCAAAAAGAGAATGATGAAATCAAAAAGACATGAGATTACTGTCTGTATGCTTTTGAATAAAACCTTGCTGACGATGTAAGGCATTGGTTCCATTCCCAAACACTGGAGGTATAAGGAAGATAAACCCTACTCAACCCCTTTGGGCCTTGAAGTAGGAGTTTCTTTCTGTACACATAAAACCCTCAATCTTAACCAGGGGCAGGGTAGTCTTCAGTTAGTTTGACCATGCATTCAAATTTCAAAAGAGGAGCACCCCATTCTGAAGATCAACCACATCCTATCCCTCGCAAGAGGTCGGAAAGATCACAAATCCATATTGGATATCCCTCACCGATCAAAGGAGCGAGGCAGTCACAACTCACACTTACAAATCAAACAAATACATGTCACACGATTTTGTTCAAAAAAAAGAGAGAGAATCAAAGCCATAAAAGCAAATTAAAAAAAAAGCAAAAAAACAAAAAGCCCGCTAAGTCACAAACAAATGACTTAGGCAAAAATAGGGCATCCCGGTAGACTGCAAAGTCAAAATAATCAGTCTATGTAAAAATTAGAGAAAACAAAAAGAACAAAACAGAGAATCAAAAGAGAAAAATCCTCAATAAGAACAAGTTCGTGTGATCACATGTGACAAAAACAAAAGGTGAGTGATTGCCGCTCCAAAACCCTCGTCGGTTCCTCTATCGTCACCTCCATCATTCAAAATCCTTTTGAAATGTGAACGCTTGTGTCAAACTAGTTGAACGTAGGACTGGAGAACATCAAGGAGAATGGGTGGGGTAAAAATAAATTTTGAGCCTTATATCCTTTCTTTTTGAAACCGTGAACCATGCCAAGTTGCAACCCGCAAAAGACCTAATTGAAGCAGGGTTTATTTCGAAAGCATACCACAGTGGGATCATGTCAAAGCTGACTCCCAAAGATTTGCTTATCATTGTGCTGATATTGACATGGAATTCTAATTGGTGATCCATTCACTATATGTCATAATCTTAGTGAACATACTTGGATTTCAAAACTACATATGCATGGCATTAGCAGTATCATTTTCAAAACAAACACTTTTTACTTGAGAACAAGCACTTAACATCAAGAAGGTTTCCACAATGGAAAGTTCGATCATCTCAAGGGGCAAAACGCCTGAAAACTCCATTGAGCAAAAAGGCCTAGCCATCTCAATATTCAGTCAATCTGAGCCAATCACGTCAAGATTCAGCAAATCTCTCAAAGATCAGTTGGTCAGGGGCATTCCTCCAAAGATCGATCAGACAGGGGCAAAATCACTTTAGAGCTCCTACCGAGGCATACCACCTCAAGAGCACAAGAAGTCAACCTCTCTAAGAAACGATTAATCAAGGGTATACTATTCCAATACACTGGGGCAAGTTAACCTTGTGGCTGGGGCAACTCATGCAGATACCCAACACACTGGAACAGAGACGGGCTACCAAAGTACAAGTTTTCTCCCTATTTTGAAGCAAGAGCAATGGGGCATCAACAACTGCTAATCCTGAAATCGGTGTCTGGGAATCACGTCTTTATGGCTCATACCCTAACCTCAACTTTTCCGTCTCCCACAACAAAAGCACTTGAACTATTTCATAGACCTTCCTCATGCTTTGATCACATCGCTTCACTCATACTTATTATTCATCTGGCATAGCATGAAACCTTGACATAAGCCCGATCATACTTAACATCTCTTCATAAACCCGATCACTGACATTATGCATATAGTAATCATCATCGAACAACATGGCATTTTCAAACGCATAGCATAATCACCAACATGGAGCATTACACCATACAGCTTCAGACATGCTTCCCGGTCAAATTCCAGTTCTCGTCTGGTCGTCAGTCCTCATCTGACTCATCTCTTTAAAGTCCAGTTCTTGTCTGGCAAACTTCTTTAAAATCCATTTCAGTTCTTGTCTCACCTACCTTTACGAAATCCAGTTCTCGTCTGGCACACCTTTTTCAAATACCGGTTCTCGTCTGGCGCACTTTTCAAGTCCAGTTCGCGTCTGGAAAACTTTTTCAAAGTCTCTTCCTTCCCTTTGGTTCATCCAAAGACCTTTCCTTATTCTTTGGTCCGTCCAGAACCTGCAAACTCGCAGCACATTACCTCAACTTGCATCTGTGCATTGCATGATATCAAGCATCATAACACATACATGTCATATGCATCAAGCATACTACCTTTCTTTTTGCCTGATTTATCTCCCTAGAAGATATTTAGCCAAGCTTGCACCTATCTTTTACCGCCGTCGGCCAAATTTTTGAGCTACTCTTTTATTTAATCCCCTTCTACCCCGAATCATCGAAAAGCTAGCGCAATTCGTACATTCAGGTCCAAGTGGATTAAAAAGGGGCAACTGTCGTAACCCGAAATTTGACCTTGTAATACCCCAAATTTTGACCATTTAGATTTCCCATCGTTGTGAAAATCATCATCACAATATGGATGTACCATCATGCTTCATCAGTCTCCCCAAAGATGGGTGAGCATCCACTACAAGCAAAATTAGGGTTTCAAGCCCTCTCTGAGTGCTTAGACAAAGGATCAATCAAGAAATGACATGATCTTCAACTTGTCTAATCTCTTAAACATCCACAATGGATCAAAAAGGACTCCCACTTCAAGGATTAAGCACAAGGCTGCTCCCTTCTAGGTGGATCAAGTCTCGAGATCGACAGTGTCACCAAATTAGAGTTTTGGTCAACCAGGGCCTCCAGATGGAAATTTTCATCTGGGCACAAGGCAATGATCCAAAACATGACCTAATATGCTTCATGGAACCTCATGAACCCATGCATCAAGTCAATTTTGCCTCAGGGGATGCATTCATCAAAAATCAGGAATTAGGGTTTCTTGACCTAATTCACCCCTAAGTTGACTTTTGGGACAAACCATGAGCCAAGAGCTCAAGAGATGATTTGAGGGTCTCTAATACACTATATTGATCCATTTGGAACAATGGATTGATCCAAGAAGCTTGAGCAACAAGTCTCATTTTCATCTGCACCACAATTAGGGTTTTAAGGGAAAAGTCAACTGTAACTTTGACTTTTGACCAAGACATGCTCCCAAACCCTAATACATGATTGAATATACCCTATGACACCCATGGAACATGTCCATCAAGTTTGATTTAGGTCAAGGACATGATTTCCTAAAGAATTGCACAGTTTGGAATTCATCTGATAAAAAGTCAACTGTGCCCAAAAGTCAACTTTGACTTTTTGAGATTTTTCACCAAAATGGATTTTTAACCCTAAAATGATGTTAATGTATGATTTGAATCATCATTCATCAAGAAAAATCATGAAAAGTGAGGTAACTTGTAAAAGGGGTAACCATAAAACTTAGAAATTTTTCTAAGTTAAAAAATAAAGTGGCAAAGGTACCAACTTTGGAGGACCATAACTCCTAAACCACAAGGCCATTTTTTCTCATCCAAAGATGGATTTGTAGCCCTCATTATCACCTACAAAAACTTCAACTACAAGTCATTCCAATTCATTAAGGATTTCGAGTTATGGAGTGATCAAAGTGGCTGAAAAGTGAAAATGTCACTTTTTCCAACACTTCGTGAAATTTTCACTAAGTCAGAATTCTGCTTCACTTTTTGCCAAATGTAGGGGGATTTTTCACTTGGAATCAAAAGAGATCAAAACCAAACTTGTTCAAACAGTTGTTGTATCATGTAAGAGCTTTCCAAAATGGCCAAGAACATTGCCAAATTCAACCTACACCATGAGATACAACATTGGCAAGTTGCCTTGCTGAAATCTGTCAAAGCAAGGCAGAATTTGCATTTTGGCTCGATTTGCCAAAATCAGCCAATTGCAATTGCTCCAATCCACTTGGACACCTCAGAGGATTGAATCCAAAGGGGACAATCACTGAGCCAAGCCTCCAAGGTCCAAGGAACAAGGAATAGCATGTTGAACCTAGAATGGCCAAAATAGGGACAAGACTTCAAATTTGGAATGAGGCATTCAATGGAACCATCAAGGTGGCATGGACTGAGCCATTCTCATCTGAAATCAGTCAAGACTTATCCAAGACCAAGGGGACCAAAGCTCTGTGCCCTAACCTCTAGTCAATGGCTAGAGGAGACTTTCATTTCCATTGGCCAACATTGAGGAAACATACTTACCAGCTGCCATGTACTATTCCTTGCAAAACAAACTTGCTCTACTATAAATAGAGCTCAATTGTGGTCAGTTTGAGTACACCAAAGCCATCTAACAGATGCTTTCCTCAAAATCTCTTTCTCTTGGCAAAAATGCCTTTCTTAGCAAGGTAGCTATCGGGTTTTGAGTTTGAGAGCAATTCTGCACAAACCAATCACTCACACACCTCACATACATCACATATGAGCTGATCAAACACTCACATAACTTCTGAAACATCAAAATCTCAAAATCACTTGCCATCCACACAAGTTTGAAGTGAAGTTGCAGCTGAGATTCCATAAACTGATCCAGTCCATTTCAATTCAATCCAAGTGTTCAAACACACTCCATATGGTGTAGGGAAGCTGTTCAGATCATCACAACTCATTTGTAACACCTCCAACCCAGAATTTGATTTGCTCTTGCTGTCACGACTTGGAGGTAAGCCTAAACTTGGTCATCTCTCAATCTATGCATATTTCCTCGCACAATAATTTGGCCATATGTTCATAATCATGCATGGAATGTTTTCCCTCAATTAATTGCATTGTTTAAATCGTGTATCAAAAATCCTAGCCTTCATGCAAAAATTAGGGTTCTTGAGGTTTCTTCGTGATTTCATGTTTTATGTTTAATTTAAATGAAATTAAAGTACATAGACATAATCGTGAGGTTAATACGAGCATAATGATATGTGGATTGCATGATATGGTTACGTATTCATGGAGATTGGATAGAAAATGCAAATCTGGGCAAACTGAAAAACGCGCGTGTTCTTGGTGTTGTTCTTGGCGCCATTTTCATAAATTTGAATATTTGAATTTTGTGATTTTGTTTAATTGATTCAAAAATTAATTTCTCTCTGAGTTTTAATGATTTTGAGTTGATTCTTTTTTTAATAATTCACAAAAATGTTAAAATATTTTATTTTATCAAAAAATCCCAAAAATATTATTTATTTCATATAATTGATATTTTTGCAAAGAATTAATGTTTTAATTGTTTTTAACATTTGAAATATTTTTTCCACTTTGATTTTGCAACTTTTAATGCTTTCTAATTATTTTGTAGGTCAATACTTAATTTTTGAAGCATTAATCCAAGATCACAATTTGTTTTCCATGTGTTAAACAATTTTTGATCATTTTAATTGAATTTTTATTCAATTAAATACATTTTGAAAACAAATTAGGGTTTTGGATTAATTCAACCCTCATAAATCATTTTCAAAACTCTTTGGGCCTCTATTAGAGTGTAAGACCCAACCCCCTTTTTTTGACCAAATCATCTTTGGGCCTCACTTATTGTATAAGTCCCGATACCGTCAAAAAACAAACGGCGCGATCATCGCCTTTTCAAAAATCATCTGGGCCTACCCTCGAGTAGTAAGACCCATTTATTTTTCTTTAAAACACTTTGGGCCTCTATTAGAGTGTAAGACCCAATCCCCTTTTAACCAAAACATTTTGGGCCTCACTTATTGTATAAGTCCCTCTGCGTTAAAAGAAAACCTCGGCGCGATTGCCATTCTTAAACGAAAAATCATTTGGGCCTACCCTCGTGTTATAAGCCCCACTCTTTTTCTTTAAACCTTTTTGGGCCTCTTGAGAGAGTGTAAGACCCATCCCTTTGTACAGAAAACCTTTTTGGGCCCCAGTCACTTGTATAAGTCCCTCTGTACAAATTCAAACAGTGCGCTCACTGATAAAACCCTGGGCCTCTCCTTGAGCTGTAAGCCCCAAATCTTTCTTTTTCAAAGTACTTTCTCCTTTGATTTTGAATATACTGTTGTTTTTAATCTTTCTTTGTTGAACAACTAACCAAACAGCATGGAAGCTCTACAACCGAGTAAGTGGTTATCGCTTTCATTTACTGCTTTCATATTATAAACTGTATTATGGGGCTGCTCGATGTAAGTCTCCTTTCATAAACTCATATCTACTGTGTAATAATAGTATAGATATTTTGAGTTTCCCCGGCTACTACGTCTAGAACTAGGTGACGCCGTTTCATTTATTCGTAGAAATAGACGCCTAGATCCCCAATAGGAGCACCAGATACAGTCTTCTCTTCGGTTGTCCTCCTTAGGAATCGTCAAGAAATTCTATTCCCCAGAGATGAATTATTCTCGGTGAAACTTCTCTTGAATTTCTTCAAACCTCCGAACTGCTCAAACTCTCTTGAAAAGATAAAAGTTGTTGGATAGTAAACCTCGCACGTTTACCAGTGGTTTTATCTTTAAAAGAGTTTTCTTGAACTTTTCTTTGGTTTGAGACCCACGGGCTTCTTAAAAGCATCGGCCTCCTCTTGGGCATCATACAAGGACCCACAGGCTTCCTATAAGCAACCCGGCCTCCTCTTGGGCATTATTCAAGGACCCTACGGCTTCTTAGAAGTATTCACAGCCTCCTCTTAGGCTTCGTATAATGATCTCTTCCTCCGGGAATGATAGCCTCCTCTTGGGCTTCGTACAAGGACCCGTCGGCTTCTTAAAAGTTTCCAGCCTCCTCTTAGGCTTCGTACAAATTGTCCCGACGACCTCCTAGAGGTATAGGAACAGAACTTAGTCATCCTCATAGAACAGTCCTTTCATAGAGTCTACTACTGTTTCTCGAAGCATAGTACAAAAGATAAAACTCTAGACACGGACAGTCTAACTTCCTTGAGTCTCAAAGACATTCTCAAGCACCCTTCGTTAAATAGGAAGGAAACCCGCAGACTCGGATAGTCTCAATACCCTTTGGATTTCCCGTTTCCTCAAAGAAAAGGAAATATCCCTGATCCTCAAATTAAATCCCTGAGTACAGTGTTGCTCATATAAGAACTGATTTTCTCTTTTAAATCAGTATGTTGGATCTGTCACTCAACTGAAACAGTTACAATAGCCTCCATCTCGGGCTTCATACGAGATACCAAAATTCTCCCCAGTGGAGTCAAAACAACCTTTTAGCCTCTCTCTCATGCTTTGTATGAGACACAAAAGATTCCCTCGTTGAGTCAATCACCCTTTTTTTTGCCTCCATCTCGGGCCTCGTACGAGATATAAATCCCTTAAGTAAGAGTCGAACTCTTTGCTAGCCTCCTCTTAGGCTTGGTATAACGATATGCCCCACTGGGTCAAAAACCTTTAGCCTCTCTCTCGGGCTTTGTACGAGACACAAAATAGCCTCCTCTTAGGCTTTGTATAATGATTTTCCTAGCGGAAATTAGCCTCCTCTTAGGCTTTGTGTAAGAAAACCACTGGTTGATCCAATCGACCTTTTAGCATCAAAGTTGTGCCTCGTTCGCAGTACATAAACATCAACAACTCCTTTCCTTTCATCTAATCGCTGTAAGCGGCAAGCCTCTGGATCATCTATATCCATGCCACTGTCCCTCTTTTAGCATGAGAAATTCCTAAGGAAAGATGGCATTGCTCTACACTGAGTTAAAGTCTTCTCCTTCAGGTTAAAATCCTTTCTTCGGAAATTATGGCATTGCTCGGATCCGCGTATCCCAGTTAAAGTAATTATCCTTCCCCCTCTTTAGAGATGAAAAATTCTCTCTAGAGTCGAGGTCTTTCAGCTTCACATCTTGGGCTTTGAACAAGACACAAATAGACCTTTTAGCTTCACATCTTGGGCTTTGAACAAGATACAAACCACCTTTCGCTTCACGTCTTGGGCTTTGAACAAGACACCAAAAACCAATTTCCTCCCATAGAATAGGAGGAACTACGAACGCTCTGATTTCCCTGTTTCGGTAAACGGGAATACGTAGGCATAAGATCGAAAGAAAAGATCTTAGCGAGCGCAATCAACAAAAAACCCAAATCCCATATCTCCATCAATTAAAAGCAGTAATTCAAAAGCATCAGTCCTAACATCCTAATCCTTATTCCCCGCCAGAAACCCTTTGCCTAGAAAAAAGACAGAAAGAACCGTATTGGCGAAATACGAATAACCAGTACAAAAGCCCCCCCCCCCCACATTGATAGCATCCGTAACCTAACAGACCGCTGTTTAAACTCAGTATGCAAGCAGGGTTAATTGGAGACATCTATTTCCCTTCCTTATTCAGCTCACAATAGGATAAAAAATGAATCGACCTGTAGTTTTAAGCTCAACCGCAGAGAGCGACCAGTGCTTAAGAGCCGCGTCCAAAATCGCTCGCTACAGACCTCCTTTTTTTCTTTTGCATAAGCATGTGCATTCGCATCATCGGCATACGCATTCACACTTTTCTCTATGTGTTTCTTGTTGCAGGATCTTCAGGTTTTCCAAGCCCGATTAATTGCATCCTCTCAAAGTCATCTCCTCATCAAAACAAGCACAAAACAAGGGTTTCCATACCTATTCATCAAAACAAGAGGTAGAAAATCGGAACCGGAGCCATAACACCCATTTTTAAGCAAATTTGGGCCAAATTGGCTGAAGTAACTAGTTACCCTGTGGTGAAAAACCGATTATTCTGTGCAAAATTGCAGTTCCTGCTGCATTTTTGGGACAACAGCCATGCACACTCTTTGGTCTTTGATTCTACTTGATTCTAGCAGTGTGTGGAACATTCTAGACATCTCTAGACATTTCAAGGCCATTCAAGACATTCCAAGTGCATTTATTCCAATGCTTCACTCTAAAATAAGTGCACCATGTTCCTTGATTTCCAAGTATGTGGACCTTTGGATATTGGAGCTCACATTGGAATTGTTACTGAGTTGGTTCTAACTAACCGAGTTAACCACCTTGACTCGGTGAGTCAAGCCTAACTAACTCCTAGCCTAGTTCCAAACCACCCAAAGCTAAGTCCAAACCTAATTCCAAACCTCTCACACTCCAAACCAAAACTCTATATAAACAAAGCTTCACCATTTTGCAACTCCTCCACAATCATTCACACAAATTCACACTTTCTTCACTCTCTATTTTCTTACATTCTCTCTGAATTTTTCTACTACTTCTTCATCTTCTTCACAATTCTCTTTCAAAACCACACTAAAGCTCTTAATTCACCATTGAAGAAAAGCTACTTTCACCTTGAAAGTTCTTTTTCTTGAACTTAACCTTCATCCTAATTCCATTCTACTGGATTTTGTGGAGCTTCAGTAGCTTTTGGATTCATCTCAAGTGATCACTTCAAGCTTCTTCGGTGATAATTCTCATTTTCGAGTTTTCGTCGCAATTTGCTCGGTTTCGATATGTTTCGGCTATAATTGAAGACTTCTTCTGGTTATCTTTGATTATCTTCATCATCTTGATATTATACTTGAGTTTCTGGAGTTCTATTAACTTTTGGATTCATCTCAAGTGTTTTCTTCAAGATTCTACGGTTCGAATTCGCATTTCAGAGCTTCGTCGCAATTTGCTCGGTTTCGATACGATTCGGCTACGATTGAAGATTCCTCTGGTTTTCTTTGGCTATCTTCATCAAGAATCCTTTGCAACAATTACCAAGGCACGTCTCATCCTTGTAGGTTGGTGGATCTCACTTTACTCATTGTTTCGATCGTTTCCGCACGTTTACGATGTAATTGCGATTGTTTTTCGATTTGATTTGCCATGCAATTGTTTGATCTTTTATCTCCATGATTAATGCTTGTAATTTGTGTTTAATTGCCCTTACATTATGTAATTTTCGTGTACAAATTCCTGTCCTAGCATGTGGTGGTTGGCATAAGTGATTAAGTGTTGAAAACCACTTTTGAAAAATAGTTTTTGCAGTTATTTTTGCCACTGTCTCAGTGGTAACCGGTCAGCAGATATGCTGTAACCGATTACTCAGTTCAATTTTCACCAAAAACTTTGATTTTCAAGCAGTAACCGGTTAGCAGATATGCAGTAACCGGTTACCACTGAACAGAATGGCCAATTTTGAGTTTTTTCAAGCTTGTTTGGTATCCTTTCTTCTTCTAACTTCCATGGATTAACATGCTTGATATTTATGGATGTTTTAAGTACTGTTAACCTCTGTTTAGAGCATATTTACATTAATTCAATGATTGATTTATCAATTCTTGCAATTATGTGTGTTCTTGATATTTGTTTGAACATGCTAATTCTTGCACTTTCTTTGACTACATGATACATGATTTGTGTTGTATTTTCAATGTCATGTGGTACTGTTTTGCACTCCCTCTCTTTTCTTTGCATTAAATTTATTCTTCATGGATAAACTTAATCTTGCATAATCAATAATTTACACCTTTTGCTTTAATGATTTTCCATTCTCTTTGGGAAATTAGTAGCATGGCATTTCCCTTTGATTAATTGATCGAAACCATGTTTTGATTAGTTGATCTTCCCCTTCCCTCTCTTTAGGCTTCCTTTAGAGCTCTCTCTCTCTTTTCCCCTCGCGGAGTTGCAGATTCATACGACGACCAATGCACGACACTAGAGCACTGTACAACTAGGAGCTGTTACGCTGTCAGTTTCAACTTCTGCACTACACCCTGTGTGTTAGAGAAGGGATGAGAAGGGAGAATTCCTACTCTCATTCTGACCACTTCAGGTAGGGGACGAATGACCCCGTGCTTGGCTTAGTCACCTCTATCCCCAGGCGGTAGTCTATCTTCTTCCCCAGTCGAGTCGATATTAGATCACTCTTATCTCTTTCAATCAGTCTTTTGACCTATCACCATTCCCTTGGTTCACGATCATTAGCAATCTTCAAAGAGTCAATCTCTTGCCTTTGTTCAATACCTCTCCCTTGTTCTCTTCAAGAAGGTTTCAATTACCTTTTCTTGTGGCTAGTAATTTCTTTTGCTGATTCCCCATGAGAGTTGTATTCATTCTTCCATTGGTTGATCACAATCATACTGTTAAAACCAATGCTCTATTCATCTACAATCTCGCTCTTTCTTTAGTTAAACACAGTTTTCCTGTTAAACACCGAAACTCTTGCGGAGTTTGCAACCTTCTCTTGGTTCTTCTCCCTTTGATTGGTTAACCATTGCTTGTCAATTAAAACACCAATTTGTGCTCCTTCTCAGTTAATCACAGTCTATCTGTTAATATTGAGTTCTTCTTGGGTTAATCATCATCTCTTGGTTAATAACCCTCCTCCTCAGTTAACCACAACCTGTATGTTAAAACACTAAGTTCCTCTTAGGTTAATCACCTATTCTTGGTTAATCACCTTTTCTACAGTTAACCAGAGTCCGTCTGTTAAAATACTGAACCCCTTTTTGAGTTAATCACCTTCTCTTGGTTAATCACTCGCTCTTTTCGGTTAATCATAGTCCGTCTGTAAACAACGAATACCCAGCAGTTGGCAACCTCCTCTTGGTTCGAATACTTGCATCTTTGGGTTAGTAACCTTTCTTTGGTTCGAATACCCTTTCTTCAGTCAGGTACTGCTTGTTCAGTCAATGTACCGAACGTCCTTTGGGTCACGACCTTTGCTCGGTCCTACACCCATCCTTTGGGTCATGACCTTTGCTCGGTCTTACACCCGTCCTTTGGGTCACGACCTTTGCTCAGTCCTACCCCTGTCCTTTGGGTCACGACCTTTGCTCGGTCCTGCACTCGTCCTTTAGGTCATGACCTTTACTCGGTCCTACACCCGTCCTTTGGGTCACGACCATTGCTCGGTCCTACACCCGTCCTTTAGGTCACGACCATTGCTTGGTCCTACACCCGTCCTTTGGGTCGCGACCTTTGCTCGATCCTACACCCGCCCTTTGGGTCACGACCTTTGCTCGGTCCTACACCCGTCCTTTGGGTCATGACCTTTGCTCGGTCCTAGACCCGTTCTTTGGGTCACGACCTTTGCTCGGTCCTACACCCATCCTTTTGGGTCACGACCTTTGCTCGGTCCTACACCCGTCCTTTGGGTCACGACCTTTGCTCGATCCTACAACCGTCCTTTGGGTCACGACCTTCGCCCGGTCCTGCACTTGTTCTTTGGTTGATCATAATTCTTATCTGTTAAAACTTCTTTTCCCCACACAGTTTTAATCCCTTCCTTCGGTTAACTACTGCCAGTCAGTTAACATACCGAGTCCTCTTTTCTTTTGGTTTTAACACCATTCCTTTGTTTGTTTCCTCAGTAGGGTCGCTACCTTCTGATTTTTCAGTCACTGTCTCTTTGTTATCTTACTCCTCAGTGGAGTCTCTTTATTCCTTTTGCTCTCTTGGTTTCGACACCACTATTGCACTGTACTCTTAGCACATTTATTATCTTTCCTTTGCACTTATTTCTTGGTTATGACACCATTTCTCTTTTGCATCCCCAGCGGATCTTTCTTTATCTCTTATTCTCTTGGTTTTGACACCATTTCTCTTTTGTTCCTTGCACAACCACTTTAGTCTCTTACTCTTTAGTGGAGTACTCTCTCTTACCTTTTGCTTTTCTTTCTTGGTTTTGACACCATATCTCTGGAATCCCCAGTGGAATTTCCTTCTTTCTTTTTCTCTTGGTTTTGACACCACTTTCCTTTCCTTTTCCTTTTCTGTCTTAGTTCCACGAACTACGAAAGCTCTGATTCTGCATTCTGGTGAATGTATGATACGTAGGCATGAGATCGCGATGATCTTGGCGAGCATACTTCCACCTTTCTTTCCTTCTTCTTTTCCTTTCTGTCCCCTGGTTCCATGAACTACGGCGCTTTGATTTCCTCATTGCACTATGAGGGTACGTAGGCACGAGGGCCCCAATCCTACGCAAGCACTTTCTTTTCTTTTCTTTCTTTCTCCCTTCACTTCTCTCTCCTCTTTCGTTTAGCTAGAAGCCTTTAGATAGATAACCCATCCAAGCCTAGAAGCAAGCGAAATGGTTCCCGTCGAGTACGACGGATGCGTAAGGTGCTAGTACCTTCCTTTCGGATAACCGACCCCCGTTCCCGTTTCTCTTCCCCTTGGGTTTTATCGATATTTTCCCTGTCCTTCGGGACTAAATAAAGTTCGGTGGCGACTCTGTGTTATATTTGAGTGTGCGATTCACTCGGGTATAAACCAGCCATCTTCAGCGACTTCTGCAAGCGGTGCTACTCCTTCCTTCACAAGATCCCAAAAATCTTGATAACAGAAAACCACCTTAATCTGCTTGCACCAATTCTCATAATTGTCTTTCTTGAGAATCAGAAGGCTCGCCGGAAAGTGCCCGTTTGGATGATTCATCGTCATCACAGTTTTCTTCCTTGAATCAAAATCGGAGCTCTAGATACCAGATGTTGGAATTCAACCACAACCTATGGAGAATTTCTATTCAATCTTGATCTCAAGATTGTTAACAATCACACAATGGCAATGAAAAGAAAAGGTTTGAAAGAAAGAAAGAAAGAAAACAATAGCGCTGGAGAAGAAGATGAAAATCTGCAGAATTTCTCTCTGACCACAAACTGTGGAAACTTTCTCTATTCACTTACAACTGCAAACTGTGAATTCTGTTATGAGTTCTGAGTTGTTACAAAAATAAGGGTTTCTCCCTATTTATAGATTCAGGTTAGCTTGCACCCCAAGCCAAATCTCAAAACTATAAAAGCCCAAAATAGCTAACATTACTAAAATAGGCTTAAGTCGAAATCTTGTGTGAAACAACCTGCTTTGACACTTCGACACACTATTACAGCTCGACACACACACATTATAACAATTCGACAACTCATTGTTTCTGTCGAGCTACACTGCTTCGACACAAGGAATTACAACTCAACATTTTTTATAACCAAGTAGATATAGATCGATTAGATATTGCCCTGAGATGAGATATTCCTACAAATAAGAAACATGTAGAACCTTTGAGTACTTATCTTCTTTAAATAAGGAAAGCATAATGTATACCTACTTCACAACACAAGATCTTAAACAAAATAGGATAAAAGTTCAATGAACTATCTTGCAACTGCCTTGACTAAGAGGATAAGTATGAGAACACCTCTTTTGACATCCAAAAATGATGAAAAGACATGAAGAGAAACTCTCAAGGAAAAGAAACAAGAAACCTTAAAAAGGCAGCATAACATTAAGAATCGAATAATGTTCATGGTTGAAAAACATTAGAAAATCAAAGGCGAAAAGGAGCTTCTTAGCACATAATACTTTAAGCTAGACGAAAAGCTAAAAAAACAACAATTAGAGGATTGAATTATTCATCAAACTCACACATAATAATAATAATAATTTGAATCCTTTTATTAAACAAAATGTTGGTTTGAATATGGACTTTTAGAATAGTAGGGAAAGTATAAATTCTACACCCTCCGGTCACTATTATAAACAAATTTATCTGTTTGTGGTACATTTGACTATTAATGTATCTAGTTCATATATAGACTAGATACATTAATAGTCAAATGTATCACAAAAAGGTAAATTTTCTTATAATAGTGACCAAAGGGTGTACAAGAAAATAACGGGATTGTCTGCATTTCTTATTGGAAAAATGAAAGGACCCGACACCACCTTTTTTGGTTGACCAACCAAAATTTTAGTGGTTTAACACATTATAATAGAAGAGAACATGGTAAATCCTTCCTCAATAGTTTCAAATGCCCCTTTTAATCCAAGAAAAAAAGTAACTAAAGAAGGAGAAAAGACAATTCAAGATCGTGGAGTACCATAGTTACATAGGCCAATTTGTTTTTATAATTTTCTTACTTGTTTGACTACATAGCCAACTTATGGCTATCAAAACTTGTTTTGACTACATAGCCAACCTAGGAATGCCAAAATTTCTTCCATGACTTGTGATAGGGTGGCACGATAGACTGGCGTTCTTTGAAGCTCTCTTTGCACCAAGCATGTGCTAGAAACATTTAACAAAGAGCATTTCTTAATACACCACCCAAGTTTCTTAGACACCACGCGAAATTTCTTTTTTGCCCCCTGATTCCGGATGTGTACATCCAGACGCACCAATTTTTAAAAAAACATTGATGCGTTACGGATATGCATATCCGAAAAACTACCTGATATGCAGATCCGGAACAATGTCTTATTAATTCGCGTCAGACCTTCTTCCTCCCCCTCATTCTTCACATTTTCATATTCCAAACACCAAACTCTCTCAAACTCTCAAATTCTCAATCCCACAAATCTCGAATTTTTTCACTCGAGTTCGGCGCAGAGCAACTTCTACAACGATCAAGACACTCCAAATCCTTCATATCTTAATTTAATCGGTAAGTTTTCGAATTTTAGAGTTTCGGAGTTATTTTCGAGTAATCAATTTAGAGTAGACATTTAGGTCTAGAAATTGTTAGGTAGTGTGAATAACATATGTTAGAACAATGTAGATATTGTTTGATGCTTCAAACGCACGATCAGGGCATTAAAATGCCCTTTTCCATGGTACAGTAGCCATGGCTGCTATTTTTGAACTTGAAAATACGTACCGGATGTGCAGATCCGGAAGGATTTTAACGTTCAATATTCTGAGTGCTTCCGGATGTGCAAGTCCGGAAACACCCAACGTTAAATATTCTGCGTACTTCTGGATGTGCAAATCCGGAAGACACTTGGTTTTTTTTTGTTTGTTTGTTTTTTTAATTATTTTTAAAAAAATCTAATTTATTTATTATGCTTTGCAGATTACATGGCTGGCAGAGACGATCGTATCATACATGGACGGATAGCTCAACACGTATCTGTCCGACGTGAGCGGACACAGTCTATAGCCGAGGCTTCCGACGCAGAGGGAGTTGGGGTAGCCACTACAACTGAGGGACATCCTACACCACAGCCTTCCACATCATAGGTTCAGGCCACTTCCACATCACAGGTTCAGGCCACTCCCCCGTCAGCCGCCGATTCTACATCTCGGAGGCGTCGGGTTTCTACTGCTGGTTCATCAGGGTCCCAGCCCGCACGCAGGCGTCGTCGGGAGACTCCAGCTCCATCAGTTGCTCCTATTTTATCCCCTGTTCCTGTTCCTGTTCCTGGGGGTGATCACCCAGCACATGAGGATGGTGACGTCGATGACGATTTCGATGAGCTGGACGGTTACCCCGGGGGACCGTCTGATATGTCCCTACTCGTGGGGTACACTGAGCATACTGCCAGATATGTCTGGCTAGGACAGGTAACCTTTCTCGGTTTATTTATAGAATTGTTTTCGTTGAAAATATGTTCATTTGTAACATTGTTTTATTTGGAAATTTTCAAGAGAAGGATTCCCAGAAGTTCTATAACCATGGGGGCAAGGTTATAGACATGATTGCGGTGCTGCCAGGGGATGGGTGGTTCATGTATGCAGTTGCTACCTCTGGTCTCGGAGGCCTTTCTAGAATTGGGTATCCCCAGATCATGTACGGTATGATGATGGCCTTTGTTGAGAGATGGCACCCTGAGACATCCTCATTTCATCTACCGTACGGCGAGCTCACGATCACACTCGACGATATCTCATGCCTTTTACATCTCCCGATCACGGGTACCCTTCTCCGTCACGGTAAGATGTCGAAGGTGGACGCGATAGAGATGCTGACTGAGGAGCTTGGGGCTACCCCAGACGATGCAGTTGCAGAGGTGACCCAGTTGAGAGGCGCACACGTTCGGTTCTCCTTTCTGACACGCAGATTTCATGAGGAGCTTGCAGAGGCAGGACGGGCAGCAGGTGATCCAGCTGAAGTAGAGATCCACAGGCAGCGTGCCCTGAGATGCTACTATCTATTTCTTCTCGGTATACAACTGTTTGTGGACACCAGCGCCACTTACATTGATATCATTTACCTCAGGTACCTTTTGGATCCCACAGAGATCCATGGGTACAACTGGGGGGCGGCTACGCTGGCATACACCTATGCTAGGCTCTCAGATGGTTGCCTCTGGGCAGCCAAGACTGTGGCAGGTAGCTGTACACTATATGTGGTAACAATCTTATATTCCAAGTCTTTTTTTTTCATTTCTTTTCTTTCTATATTCATTATAATGTTTGACACCGATGTTATGTTTTCCATTTCAGGCATAGATATTACAGCACTTTCCTAAGATTACTGGTTGGGGGAGTGTCGAGGGGTACACTGAGGATATGCCGCATGCTGCTGCATTTCTCCTGCTCAGAGGGAACCAGGCGCCCGACCCCTACAGAGTTTATCTTGATCGGATGGCTGCTGAGGACATTTTTTATGACGCCTATGCCGATCACCGTGTGACGCGCCCGATCGATGAGGTTTCGTTGTTCTCGGGATGGTTGGCATGCAGTTCGACCATTACTGCTCGATATCTGCCGGAGCGCGTCTTGCGTCAGTTCGGTTACACACAGATGATCCCCAGGATGCCTCATGAGTCTGCTCCTCTAGGCTTGACCCGCGTGCAGATAGATGAGTTATATGCTGACTTCCAGTCCCACTTGGTACCGGAAGAGGCTCGGGCGACCAGAGCGCCGAGAGACTGGAGCGTTGCGACGGGTACATCATGTGGTTCTATACCGTCTCACACCCATGCATGGTGCCCACTGCTGAGGGATCACCACCGATACCTGCTCATCAGGAGATATTAGAGGAGCGGCAATCTCAGCTGGACATTACTCAAGATGTCCTACCTCGCTGTCGTGAGATAGAGGAGATAGCGCAACCGGCCATTGCGGACGGTCACCTCCCTGAGGGCTCTGGTGGCAGACTTGTCGTTGATATGATTATTGAGATTGCTCGGGGGGGACTTCAGTACCGCAGACATCGATCTAGGACGGTGGGTAGGGGAAGAGGAGCAGGGGAGCCAGGATAGATAGGGGTGTCAAAACGGGCCGCCCGCCCCGCCCCGCTTAATGCCCGCCAAAAAAAGAGCGGGGCGTGCATGCCCGCCAAGTTTAAATGGGCATGAAAATCAAGCCCGCCCCGCCAAGGTGGCGGGTTGGCGGGCGGCGGGCTTGCCCGCCTTCTTTTTTTATTTTTATTTTTTTCATTTTTTTTAAGAAATTAAAAGGCTTTTTTTACCTTTCAATAAGAACAAATTGGGTTAGAAATTTCTCAAACAGTCCCGTTAAAAGCATGCACAAAACATGTGTTTTTATAAATTTTGTATAAAAATTGGCCTACTAAGCAATGTATATAAACTATGTGTTTTTATAAAAGCATGCACCAATTAAACAAACTATGTGTTTTTATAAAAGCATGCACAAATTGGCTTACTGAGCAATTTTTTGCGCAAGGCAAATAAAATATGAGCAAGACTAATAATTTGGAGAATCTTCAAATTTTCATACTGTATATCAATTTTCATACTGTATATCAATTTTCATACTGTATATAATTTTCATGTGATGCAAGGCTAGTAAATAATTTTCATACTGTAAATAATTTCATAATGATTATCATAGTAAAGAATTTTCATAAAGTATATAATTTTCATGTGATGCAAAGTTGTATATAAATTTCATACTGTATATAATTTGGAAAATAAAATACCAACCATGTTAATAAAAAAAATGCGGCGGGCTTTTGCGGGCGGCGGGTTTTGGCGGGGCGGGCTTTGGCGGGTGGCGGTCTTTAGCGGGGCGGGCGTTGGTGGGCGGCGGGCCCAAAATTCCAACCCAACCCGCCATTTTTTGGCAGGTGGGCGGGCCGGCCCGGCGGGCCACGGCCCGTTTTGCCACCCCTAAGGATAGATCCTTCACCATACACAGTAGTTTTTTGTTTGATGTATTCTATTTTTATTACATTTATATACTGTATTTTGACAGAAGTATTATTATGTATATATATTATTTTATTTTATATATGGATGTTTTCAAATGTATATTAAGTTGCGACAATATATTAACATATGCGACCAACCAACAAAACAGATTTTAAAAAAAAAATAAAGTTCTGCTATTTTTCCGGATCTGCAGATCAGGGATTTTTCTGGATTTGCACATCCGGAACACATCATCGCTTTTTAAAAAATTGGTGCGTCCGGATGTGCACATCCGGAATCAAAGGGCAAAAACGGAAATTCGCGTGGTGCCTAAGAAACATGGGTGGTGTATTAAGAAATGCACTTAACAAATTATTCACCATCTTTTTCCTTATGCAAAATGAGCTTTTCTTCTGGTCTTCTTAGAAAAAAAAGAATGCCGACAATTTGTTTTGCTTCTATAGGGTCAAAGCATAAGCTTATAAGGTTCTTCTTCCACATGAAAAGGTTTTGATCAATTAGATCACTCACCATGGCATCTTTGCCCAAACCTCTCACTGAACTAAGAAATTAAAAACTTGCATTCTCGGGAATCTAATCATCTTCCCAGATTTAAAATTTTGTTTTGCGTCCAATCCTTTACCTAGATCCTGCCATAATCAGCTCTTTAGTACTCAGAATGCTTCTCCATGCGTAACTTGGAGCAAATCCTACATTTACATTTTGGATTGAGCAACTGGGGTAGTATATACTCTTGAAAACTTTCTCCAGCAATGACTCCCCCCTTGTGTGGAATCTCTAGAAGTGTTTACCAAAGAGGCTTGCATTAAAGTCACTTATTTCTCTAAATCCCATGCCTTCTATTCCTTTCGCCTAAGATAATTTTTCATAGCTCACCCAATGCAATTTCCTATCTATATTCTTTGTGCCACAACAAAACTTGCCCATTAAAGCTTCAATGTCTTTGCATGCTCCTTCAGGAATTTTAAAACAACTCATAATATAGCCTGGGATTACTTGAGCCACCGCCTTAATTAAAACTTCTTTCCCATATCTAGATAGGAATTTTTCCTTCCTTACTTTCATCTTCTTCAATAGACGCTCAACAACAAAGGAGAAGATTTCATTCTTAGATCTTAAAAATACCAATGCAAGACCCAAGTATCTCGCGTGAGTAATCACAGTCTTTATGCCCATCATGTTATGGATCATATCTTTAACTTCATCAAGCACATTTCGATTAAAAGATGCATCCGAAATCTCTAGATTGACCATATGATCTGAAGACTCTTGGTAGGTTAAGAGAGCTTGCAAGATCCGTTCTTCTTCCCTAGAGTTTGCACGGGAGAAGAGAAAGCTATCATCTAAGAAGAATAAGTTGGATATTTTTAGGGCCTTCCATGCCACTTGCAAACCATGAACGTTTTTGGACTTGGTTTCCTTCTTCAGCATTTTGGACAAGACATATACACACAAAATAAACAAGTAAGGGGAAAGAGGCCCGCTTGACGAATATCGCGCCCAGGATAGAACCTCTTGCTTAGTTGACTGTTTATTAGGACTTGGTAAGAGACTGGGGAGATACATCTTAAAATTAGCTTCATTATATTCATCTAGGACCCCATAACTTCCAAAACTCCCTCTACAAAAGCCCCATTCTACACTGTCGTAAGCCTTCAACACATTTTACTTAAGAGCCATTACTCCTTTTATCCTTTCTTCTTATTTTTCATCCAATGGAAGCACTCCATCGCAATTAGAGTGTTATCCATGATTAGTCTACCTTTGACAAAAATGCTTTATTCTTCATCTATGATCTCTGATAGCATATGCTTAACTCTATTATTTATTGTCTTAGTGACTGATAATACAAAAATACATAGTATATTTCGACTCAATTAGCATATATTTTAGTGTTATTTTTATATATTTTTATTGTGTTTGCTGGTATTTTATGTTGGTTTCAGGTACTTGATAGGTATGAGTCAGTACACGAGAAAACGAAACAAAAATAGTGAAAAATGGAGTTTTTATGAATTAATTGCACTCATGGCCTTCAGCGTGAGGCCACAACGTTTGCCATGAACCTTGATGGTCACGTTTAGCATGCCGGTGCTCATGGCGTTCGCCATGAGGCAACGACATTCACCGTGGGCTTTGAAAGCTGGAAAAAAAAACAGCAGCAGTTAGCAAATGAGTCCACTCCCACTCTCCTACATTTTCTCCCACGATCCACACTCCTTTGGCATCAGTTTTTCAGCATCATAACACTATATATTACAAGTTTGACGTGGAATTTCACATCTAAGTTTTATACGAATTGTGTGAAATTTATTCTTTCATAGTTTTAGGCATAAATCACCATTGTAAAAGTGGTAGCTTTCTCACACCGGCGAACTACCACACCATTAGTGTTTAGACCTACAATTTGTGTAACGCTTGAATCAATCTTGCTATCATTTGAAGTCTTTAATTCAATTTTATATTTCAGCTTTTATCTTCAGGTTCATTTACTTTTATGCATTTATTTTCCTGCCTTTAATTTCTGTCATTTACTTTTACGCTTTATTTTTTTCTCCCATTATTACTATTTCAAGCTTCTACCGTTTTCTTCGAACATCGCTTTTAATTATTTTAAATCGCTTATTATGTCTTTATTCAATTCAAAAACCCAAAATTATTTATTTATTTCTGCAATCATGTCCAACTAAATTTCTAGAGTCCGGATGTGAGGACTGTCATTCCGATGGGACTTAGTAGATACAAATTGGCGTAAATTTTATAAACTTTTTTTTTCTGGTTCTGGTTTTTAGTTTAAGATTTAAAGTTTTTGCGCGACAGCGAAAACATTAAGGTCTCAAGCCAATAGCGCGACAGTGTGAGGCTCGTGCCATATAGTAAAGACCGGATGTTAACTTCTAAACACAACGACAATGCTTTAGGATTAATTAGGACCTGTTGGTTTTCAAAAGGTATTTCGCTACTTAAATGGGCGAGCGACAGCAAAACATTTATGGTTTCAAAATATAACATGGTTCAATAGCACGATAGTGTGAGACTAATGTTTTTAAACTAATATTTTCTTGAAAAGTAATTTAAAACATAACATACGCCAAGGATTTAGTGAGTCCCAGAGGTGCAATTGGAAATTATATTCCGGTCTTGCTTTAATTAATTTTCTCCCAAACCGACTTTATTTTCTTGTTTTATTTTCTATTCTAAAAACTCCAAAAGTTTATCTGATAGGCTTAGATTTACAAAGCGACAATAGACTACAATAGGTTGGCATTGGTTTATGTAGGTTCAACACTTTTTATACTATAACTGACATTTTCATGCACTTGCGGATACACATCAGAGACCAATTTCATGAACACATTACATAGGCTAATGGGCATGATCTCTTTTGGGGACTTCAGGTTCTTGCATTTTGGGATCAACACAATGAAGGTTTGATTCACCTCCATGAGGTCATGGTTATTGTCCAAGATATCTAACACCATCTTCTTTACATCCCTGCCCATAATACCAATATTATTTTAAAAGTATGTTTAGAAGCCCATTCGGACCTGGTGCCTTTAAAGGGTGCATTTGAAAGAGTGTCTCCTCCACTTCCTTCTGCAAATAACTAGCACCACACCAATCCTTCTGCACTGCATTCAGTTTCTCTTTGACCACCTCACATGTATTTTTGATATTTGTGGGAGATGATGAGGAGAACATTTCTAAAAAGTAATAGAGAATGATTATCTCACAATTATTTTCACTTCTCCACCAAACACCATTATCATCTTTGAGCTTCTTTATGGTATTGGTTTTTCTTCTTTGATCCTCTTTACCATGTAAATGTTATGATTCAAATTTGAACATGTATCCTTTGTTTATGTTATGATTCTTTAGAACTATCTCCAAATCAATTTGAATGGTTGCATTATCTTATGTGAACTATGTAGGTGAATTACCTTTATAAGAGAGAATCTGGTGATAAAATCTGAAGTTTCTAATCCTCGTTGAATGTTTTCATATTTCATTCTTCCATTTGACCATGTAAATTGATACCCCTAGAAGCCTAGGTCTTGTAACCCGCATAGATCCAATGTTTGTCTGTTGCAAAGTAACTAACTAGTTGTTCTATTGTTCCCTCTGTGTTTCTCACTTTCAGCTAAGATATCATTGAAATCCCTAAAGCACAACCACTTATCTCCAAGATCCCTATATAGTTGTTGGATAAGGTACCACATTTACCTTTTATTTTGCTCCTCTAGAAATCCATAAATCCCTAAGAACAACCAAGGTTAGTCTTCTTTTTCATCCAAGATAGACCCACCAATGTGATTAAAGGAAAAATATGAGATTGTAATATTTATTTTATCATTCCACATTAAAGTAATGCCTCTTGTAGTCTCCATGCCATGGCCTTTACATTCCACTATTTAGCATCGATCAAATCCATATTTATTTTTTATAGTCTACATCTCATGTTCTTTTAAGCGTGTTTCCATAAAAAAAGACCAGGTTGGGATTTTTCAAGAGGATGAGCCTTAGCAAGGCTCGAATTGTACGGGGACTCCCTAACCTCCTGCAGTTCCAACTTAAGAGTTTCATCGGGATAGGCAATGTTTGTCATCCAACACCATCTTTAAAATACGTGAATTGACAACATCCAAGTCATTGGATTGTTTTCTCTTATTTCCACCGCTCCCAAAATCCTCTATTGATCCCTTAGTGATCATCACATCAACCGATTGCCTGTTTCCCCTGTCAAAATCCAATATCTTCAGTTGATCCATATTGGCCTTATTCCCTATTTTTTTGTTGGCTCCATTTCCTCCCATGGGCTCTCCCATGTTTTGAGCTTGAGCCCTCCACACTATGGTGATTAGTAATGGCCATTGCTCCCAAGGATTCAACAACTGTTTCAATTTCAAATTCATTTTCCTTTGATCTTGCTTCTTCTATATCCTGATTTCCTTTTGGTTTTTACCTATTTTCTTTAACTTGCAACACCTCAATCTTTCTCCTTTGGTTCACATCTACTTTGGCTAGAGGACACATTGAAAAGGCTTTTACTGTAAGTGCCCGAACTCGATTCCTTGTTTCTTGTTCCTCAAAGACTTTAGGTAGAGGGGAAACCCTTAGCCAAAACTCATATGACAATTCATGCTCATCCACCTCTTCGTAGCCTTCCTTACCCAGGTCTCCTAATGTCTCACAATCCTTTTGTTGATGACATATCCTTCCACAAATGAAATATAAAGTTAGGATTCGCTCATATAAAAATTACTCTGTGGCTTTTCCTTTTAAATATGTCCATAATCCCCCTTTTCAATGGTTGATTCAAATCCACATTTACTTTAATTCTCAAGAAACGCCAATTTTGGTGTATTTCTTTCAAGTCCATCTCTTAAAAAGTTTCTAATATGTTCCCAATTTTTCTTGCCATCATTTCAAATCTAAGCATTAGAGGAAGGTCATATATTTTTACCGAAATACTTTGTATTGAATGTCCAACTCTAATGGTTGCTCTTCCCTAGAGACACGACCCAAAACCAAAAGCTTTCTATCAAAACTTCATGGTTTGTTCAGAGTACAGTTTCCAGAACTCTCTTGGATGCAAATTTGAATAGGAAAAGCTTTTTGTTGAGATCCTGGATTCTCACCAGATTCTCTAGTCTCCAAGCTCCCACTATAGTATTGGTGAAAGCACGCACATTAAAATTATTTTTCATCCACAGTTTCCCAACAAGAGTTCTTTGAAAAATTTCTTCGTCACTAACCTCCTTTATCACCACTGTAACACCTTTTTATTCTTCTTTTGTGAGAGGGATATTTTCCATTTCTCCATATCTTAGAGCACTCAGCATCGGGGGTTATGTCAGCGGTTGAAGGGTAGAACGAAACAGACGAAGCAACATCGAGAACCCTAAGGGTTAGGGTGAAAACTAACAACACATGTGAGAAGATTCTAGAAATATCTGGAGGGGGTACCACCATAAACCCTATGGAGATTTGGGTGGGGGTGATGCTAAGTTTTAGAGAGAGGGGTGTGCCTTCTCTCTAGAAAACACGTGGATTACAAAGGCTTGAACATTTTTAAGATAATAATTACTCATATTGATTACATTGACAAATAAAGTTTCATTTATTAAAATATTCTTATTAATTGTAGTATGAAATTTTTAGTTGAGTTGAAAGACAATAAATAGGAGTATAAAAATGGAAAAAGTAATAAATGTTGTTTTGATATTTTAAACGAAAAATAATTTGAGAAAAAAATAATATTGCAAAAGTGACGCTAAAAGTAACACTAGTATTTGGATCTGAATTATTAATTCCATGTGTCTTTGCCTGATTTTAACACTTCAACGAATTTCATGACACTTTTTGTATTTGAGAATGACTCACATGGCTCGTATTTGATTGCTTCTAATTTGATTTACTTTCACTCAACTATCTAGACATTAGCTAAATCTCACTTGAAAACTGATTTTTTTGGCTTAAAATTAAGTTCTTTTATTAATTTTAAAAAAAAATCCCGGTGACATTATAATTTTGTCTAACTCACAATAATATAAAACATGCAAATGATCTTTTCAAGTTTCAACGAAGTGGCGTGTGGGTCCAAAGTTAAACATGTGGGTTCAAAATAAGAAGAAATTTGATATGATTCGAGTGGTTTTCATAAATGTACATTTAATAATATTCAATTTTGTGTTGTTCTTATCTTTTTTAATTGAGTTGTAGTTTTAATTTGAATCAATTTGAATTTCAAGATTAGACTAGCTAATGTTCTAGACTAGACCTAGGCAGCTAGGCTCAATCCATCAAAACCTAACCTAAAAACATAGACAAATTCTTTTCCCACCCTTATAGATTCTTCAAAACCCTTGGCGAAAGTAAAAAATGTCCTTAGTTTTCGGAGATGCATCTCCGAACATACTGTTTTCTCACTTTTTCAAAATTTAATTCGGAGATGCATCTTCGTATTTATTTTAGGGTTTGTTCAGAGATGCATCCCCGAAACAACCCTTAACTCCAAACGTGTTCAATGTATATGTATTGCACCAGGGCCTCCCTATTTTCCTTCTTCATTTTCTGAAACTTTTTCATCCTCAACTTCAAGCAACATTGGAGCTCATAGCAACATACTTTCAGTCTATTTTTCAAGCTTCTTCAAGGATAAGCACTACCTTTACTTCAAGAATTTCAATCCCAACTAACTTCACTTATTCATCCTCTAAATTTTTTTGAGTAAGTTTCTCATTTAACTTATTTTGATTTTTGATTAATGTATTAGGTAAAATAGATTGTTATGAATGCCTTAGGTAGTAGTCAAATTCGTAATAGATAGTTGTTAGAGACATGAACTATGATTTGATTTCATTTTGGGTTGTTAGGGAAAAACTGGTATTAGTTTCTCCCATTGATGCAAAAATGAGCTTTTTTGGAGATGCAACTCTAAATTGGCGATTTACCGATTTTTAGAGATGCATATTCAAAAATTTCTTGGATGTAAATTAATGCATTTTTCTCGTATTGTTTTAGAAAAAATGGTTGCAAATAACGACGACAGACCGAGACTCGATCGTGAAACCCAACACATGTTCACTCGACGTGAGAGGGTTAGGCTTCAGAATGAGCAGGCCAGAGTTGGGCGGGGAACTGTCCCTAGGCCTCATGAGGGAGAAACATCGACTTCTAGGAGCCGCTTGTCACATGGGTCCTCATCCCAGGGGCACGTCTCCCCTGATCATTTAGACTGGGAGGAAGCTCATGTTGCTGCATATGATGGTGTTCCTCTACTTGCAGACCATTTTTCAAGAGGACCCTCTGACACCTCCTTACTGATATACTATAGAGTTCATGTTGTTGGGCATGTCCGGATGGAAAGGTATTTTTGTTAACGATTGTTATTTATATGTTTTAAACACTTGTCCTAAGACTAATATTTTGTTTTTTTTTTAACAAGAGAGTAATTGTTTGAAGTCTATTAACCACAGTAGAAGGATTTTGAAGCTTTATTATCCTAAAGATCATTGGTTCCAGAGTGTCCTCCAGATCACTAGTTTTGCAAGTTTGTGTTGCTCTGGGTATAAGGCCATTAGCCATGGCATGCATGTGACTTTTGCTGAGAGATGACATAAAGAAATGTCATCTTTCCACTTCCCCATTAGCGAGATGACGATTACCCTGAATAATGTTACTTGCCTTCTACACCTTTCCACCAGGGGGAGGTTACTTGATCATTCTAGGATCAAACATGATGAATCTCGGGATATGATGGTCATTTATTTGGGAGTTGATCCAATGGATGCCCTGATGTAGTGTGAAAGCACCATAGGTGCACATGAAAAATTTTATTACTTGGAAACGCTATATCAAAATAACTTAGAGTAGGCCGAGAATGGCGACAATGATGATCTACTGGTTACCTACCACAAGGAGTATGATTTGAGGTGTTTCCTCATATTCTTGGTTAGCACCTCCGATTTTGTGGGCAAAAGTGCAAGCTACGTTGATGTGGCATACCTTAAGTATTTCATCGACTTGCTGGCTATTCACGAGTAAAACTGGAGGACCGCCTTTTTGGTGTACCTCCATTCCAAGTTAAGCAAAGATTCTCTTTGGAAGACAAAGAAAATGACAGGCTCATGCACCCTGTTGACGGTAATTTCCATAGCCACTATTAATATTAAAACCATTTCATTACACTTGTTACTAATACTTTTTCTTATTCATTTTCAAGGATGGATCCTATCCCACTTTCATCGCATACACAGTTTTGATTGTGTGCTAGAGTATACTGTAGATTGACTACATGTTTACCAATATTGCCCGCGGAAAGGAAATGATGTTGTGCGTCCGTTTCGTGTGTATATTGATCAGACTCAGCATGATGACATCGACAAGACAGCATACAACACTCACCGAGACAATGTTCCCTTCGACCCCATTTCATTTTACTTCAGATGGCTGGCATGTGGCACGAATCTGATGAGCAGGTATCTGCTGAAGCGATGCATGCATCAGCTTGGATATGTGCAAATCATTCCGAGATCCCCCTTCATGGTTGCTCATAATAGCATCGTCCACAAACATCTTGAAGACATACTGCCAAATTACAAGAGTTATCTGGTACCAGAGGAGTATCGGAGTATGACCGCCACAAGTCAGTGGTCTTATGTGGACGGTTACATGACTTGGTTCTATATTGTGTCACACCATGTCATGACACAAGAGCTTCTAGACGTCTGTAGCGTGCGATTTTTGTCAGTGACGCGACCACCTTATCGCGGAATTTGGGTTTTCTCCTCAATGAAGAAGAGGGGGGTGCTACTTTCTGATTTCTTATTTATCCCATGAAGCTGGAAGGGAAAGGGAAGTTATCTAAAACTAACCTTGCATGCGAATGTTTAACTGAACAAACGCTAAGAGAGATTGGGGGGTCCGGGGTCAGGTTATACAATGGGGAGTTGTCAATTACCCATCCTATATGTGGTTATCCACAGGATGTTAGCTTTAGGTTTCGCGTTGTACTTGATGGTGTTTATCCGTTAATGGGTTGGGAAAGTTTCTTGGGAAATATGAGAGAGTGAGTGAGTTTTTGTTGATGTTCGGGTTTTTATGAGGTTTTTGGTAAGGTGCTGGACCTAAGTTTTGATTGATATGAAGGTACTGAACCTAGAGCTTTTGATTAGTATGCTCGCTAAGATTTTGCAATCTTATGCCTACGTATTCCCGTTTAAACGAAACAGGGAAATCAGAGCAATCGTAGTTCCTCCTATTCTAAGGGAGGAAAAAGATGTTTTGGTGTTTTGTTCAAAACCCAAGATTGAAGCTAAAAGGTTGATTTGTGTCTTGTTCAAAGCCCAAGATTGAAGCTAAAAGGTTTGAATGAGAGAGAATTTGTCATCTCTAAAGGGAGACATCTCGTCTGTTTATCACAACTGTTGGGTGACTGATTATGAAGGAGAATTACTTTAACTGGTGTATGTGAATCCAGTAATGCCATAATTTCCTTTATAGGGGATGTTGATTTTTGTGTGCTTTGATCAAAGCCCAAGGTTGAAGCTAAGAGGTTGATTGACTCCACTGGGGAAGTCCTTATACAAAGCCTAAGAGGAGGCTGGAAACGGCCGACTCAACAAGAAAGTGTTTATATGTCTTGTACAAAGCCCAAGATTGAGGCAAAAAAGAGGCTAACTCTTTTAGGATATCATTATATAAAGCCTAAGAGGAGGCTAAAAGGGTACTGACTCTGGGGGAGAGAAATCTTTATCTGTCTTGTACAAAGCCCAAGATTGAAGCTAAAATGACTCAACTGAGGACTTTTTAGGTGTCTTGTACAAAGCCCAAGATTGAGGCTGAAAGAGATTTGACTCAACTGGAGAATGTTATTTGTCTTGTACAAAGCCCAAGATCGAGGCGGAAATAAGTTTGACTCAGTTTAGGGAATTCATTTCTTAAAGCCTAAAGAAGGCTAGGAGGAATTGACTTAGCTGGGAAAGATATTTGTCCCAAGCCTAAGAGAAGGTTATGAAGATTTATGTCTTGTACAAAGCCCAAGATTGAGGCTAAAAGGGTTTGACTCAACAAGAGAGTGCTGAAAAGGTGATTGACTCAACAAGAGAGTGCTTTTGAAACTGATTGACTCAACAAGAGAGTGTTTTTATTTTGTACCATTGACTCAACAAGAGAGTGTGGAAAGGTTATTTACTCAAAAAGAGAGTACTTTATTTGTCTTGTACAAAGCCCAGGATTGAGGCTAAAAAGGGTTAACTCAACAAGAGAGTACAAAAAGGTGATTGACTCAACAAGAGAGTCTGACAGTTGATTGACTCAACAAGAGAGTCTGAAAAGGTTAGCTCCACTGGGGAGAATCATTGTACAAAGCCCAAGAGGAGGCTGGCTATGCTGAGGAAAGATCATTATACAAAGCCTAAGAGGAGGCTAGCTATGCTAGGGATTATTGAGATCCTGAGGTAGGTCCAAAGGGGGAATCAACTCTTGCTGAGGATTACAGAAGAATTGAGGTATCAGAGACCTTGAGGTTCTGATTTGGGATAGTGTTATACTGACGATAAACTGACCCTGGTTGGGGATTGATTGGATGATCAGGGTTTCTTCTACGTTTGTAGGGAACTTGAGAATGTCTTTGAGACTCAAGAGGGAATTTAGATTGTCCATGTCTACAGGTGTGGAAGAGTTTTATCTTTTGTATGATGCCCAAGAGGAGGCGAGTGAGGGTTGAGTATCAACCCTAAAATGGTTTGATGTTTGACACTGGAAATACTCCTCTAGCGAAGGATGACTAAGTTCTGTCTTATACCTTTAAGAGGTCTTCAGGGTCTTTGTATTAAGCCCAAGAGAAAGCATGAGAACTTCTAAGAAGCATGAGGGTCCTTGTACAAAGCCCAAGAGGAGGCGGGAATGCTTTTAGGAAGCCTGTGGGTCCAAACTTAAGAAGAGTTCAAGAAAAGTTTCACCGAGAATAATCTTTTCTTTAGTGAACGGTTCTAGAGTTTGAAGAAATTCAAGAGAAGTTTCACCGGGAATTAATCCTCTCTGGGGAAACTGAATTTCTTTGACAAGTTCTAATAGTGACAGTCTGAGAAAAGGTTCACCGAGAATACTGCCTTTCTCTTTGTTCCATATTGTTTAAGCCCAAGAGAAGGCAAGATTGTATCTGGAAATCCTATGGAGATCTAGTTTTGACTGTATTTAAAGAGTGACCAACTGGCTTTACCTAGTTCTAGACCTAGTTGCCGGGAAGAATTCTAAATAACTATACTAGTATATATACAGTAGATATATGACAAGTATTTAAAAGGGTATGAAAGAAGGACTTACAGTGGAGCAGCTTCCCACAATACAGTTATATATATATATATATATATGAAAGCGATTAAATGAAAGTTGTTAAAACTTACAGGTGAGCAAGCTTTCATGCTGTATTGTTAGTTGTTCAAAGAAATTAAAGAAAGTTTTGATAACAACATGTATATTTGAATCTAAATCAAAAGAGAAGTTGTTTTTGAAAAGATTGTCGGGGCTTATATTCACAGAGAGGCCCCAGGTTTAACAATGATCGTACCGTGGCTTTATAGACTGTATTGGGGCTTATACATCGACTGAGGCCCAAAAAGGTTTTTGTACAGAGGGATGGGTCTGACAACTCAAAGAGAGGCCCAAAAGTGTTTTGAAAAAGAAAGATGGGACTTATAACACGAGGGGAGGCCCAGATGACTTTGTTTTAAAAGGCGATGACCGCGCCGTGATTTTGAAAATACAACGAGACTTATAAAACATCTGAGGCCCAAAATGGTTTGTATTTACAGAGGATTGGGTTTTACACTCTATTAGAGTCCAAAAGATTTATTTTTGTACAAGTGATGGGGCTTACAACTCAGGGAGATGCCCGGGGTGATTTGGTGTTGAACTGGCGATCATGCCGAGATTTTTGAAAATGTGTTGGGACTTATACAATGTCTGAGGCCCAAAAAGGTTTTGGTTAAAAGGGGATTGGGTCTTACACTCTATTAGAGACCCAAAAGTGTTTGAAAAAAGATTTGTTAGGGTGGAAATCAAAGAAACCCTAATTTCATCATATTTTAAAGTAATTATTTAGAGAAAATTAATTAAAATGATAAAAACACCAAATAAGTTTGAATAAACAACTTGTGATTTTTGGTTGAGGTTTGAAAAATGATGTTTTAATCACAAGATGAATTAAAACTCATTTGGTTTTGATTTCCAAGATGAAAATTCATTTTTTAAATGTTTAAAAACAATAAAAAATGAATTTATTCACAAAAATATTAACTATATTAAATGAATAATATAAATTTGATTTTTTTTTTTGTGGAATAAAATGCTTTAACATTTTTGTAATTTTTTGCAAAAAGAACCAATAAAAAATAATTAAAATTGAGAGAGAAATTAATTTTTCAAATCATTTAAGAAAATACTATGAAAAATATATTAAAAAATGGAAAAGTAATAAAAAAAGGGTCTGGGGCGAGGGGGATTCGAACACCAGACCTCCAAGCCAAACACATGCACGCGCAACCACTGGGGTGGTGATACATCTGTGTATCAAAACCACCCTATAAATACATATGGGATACCAAGTTTTCAGGCCTGGCCAAGGCAAGGCAAGACAAGTTCTTGGGCCAAAAACGTGAAGGCTGTAACTATCTCATTTCTCCATGGATTGAGACAAAATTTAGGTCTATCCTGCCTAGAATTTCACAAGGAATCCAATGGTGCCCTTAGTTTTTTTTCAGATGAGGTCCCCATTTTAAAACCGGTAGTGGTTTTGAAATAGGCCACAATTTGCATTTTCTATGCTACCTCATGGTACAGGCAAGAATTACATGATGAATTAGTTCAAACACAACATATACAACATGTATGAGATGTTTATGATCAGTGGACTTCAAAGTAATGCATAATTCAAAGAGTTCAAGTTGTCATGCACTTACCTCTTGGAGCTTTTTGTGCTATCTACCAAGTTCCTTGTGCCAGAAGTAATTTGATGCTTTAGACACTCTCAATTGATCCCTTAGAAGCTTTTAGAATGATCAGAACCAGCTGGAATCCTCAGGAACAAGTTTGAGCTCTTTCTTGCAAAAGGGGCAAAAGTGACCAATATGGCAACTTTCTCAAATGGTGTTCCAGATGAGGGGAACCAATTGAGACAGTTCAAGGATGATATTTGAAGTGTGTTTGAGGTTTTATCTAGTTTTGAAAGTGACTGAATCAAGACATGGCTTGAAAAATGCAAAAAAGTCCAATTTTGAGGTTTTGGAAGTGGACTTAGTGATTTTGGTGTTTCAGGTCCCAAATGGGAGTTTGAACAGCTAAGATACACCATATTAGAGGTGTTTGGATCATGAGCTATGATGGAATTGCTCTCTAACTCAAAAACTCAGAGATACCTTGCAAAAGAAGGCATTTTGGCCTAGAGAAAGGGATTTTGAGAAAAGCAAGTGTTGTAGTGCTTTGGTGTACACAAACTGAGCACAAATGAGCTCTATTTATAGTAGAGCAAGTTTGTTTTGCAAGCAATAGTGAATGGCAAATGCAGCAGGCCTTTGGCCAATGTTATGAAAAAGGAATCTCAAGTCTCCTCTAGCCATTGACTTGAGATTAGAGCACAAGCTTTGTAGCTTTGGTTCAGAGATAAGTCTTGACTAAATTCAGTTGGAATAAGCTCAATTCATGCCACCTTGATGCATTCATTAAATGCTTGGAAACAAAATTGGAGTCTTGGCATCTTTGTAGCCTTTTTAGGTTTGTTAGGGCTACTTGTAGATTCTTGGACTTGGGAGGCTTGAGGATCAGATCATCCCCCTTGGATTTGATCCTCTGAGGTGTCCAAATTGATGACAAGGCTTGGAGTTATCAGATTTGGACAAATCGAGCAAATGTGCACAATTCTGCCTTGTAAAACCAGTTCATGATGCCATGTTTCAAGGGCTGTATCTCCCCGCTCAAATTGAATTTGGAGATGATCTAGTACTTGTTGGAAAGCCCTTATGGCATACTTTAACTTTGATGTTCACCCCTAGACCTGGTTTGACTTGGATCAAGGTGAAAAATGTCCCTACACTTTGGAAAAAGTAAGGCAGATTCTGACTTAGTGAAAATTTCACTAAGTGTTGGAAAATTTCACCATACATTGAGGCATTGGCTCATGCCTAGAAGAAAATTCTCATCTGGAAGCCTCAGTCGACCAAAACCCTAATTTGGTGACACAGGCGATCTTGAGGCTTGATCCACTGGGCATATTGCAACCTTATGCTTAATTCTTGATGTGGGAGACCTCTTGGTCCTCCATGGATGTTTAATAGGCTAGACAAGTTGAAGATCATGACATCTCTTGATTGACCTTTTGTCTAAATGCTCTGAGAGGGCTCAAAACCCTAATCTTTGATTTGAAGTGAATGCTCAACAATCCTTGAGGAGGTTGATGAGGCATGAAGGTTCCTCCATATTATGATGATGATTTGCACAATGATGGGAAATCATGGTGGTCAAAATTTGGGGTATGACAGTGTCCACCTAGGCATACTCATGAGGAGATCCTGGAGAATGAGCAGGCCAGGGATGACCATGACATTGATGTGTTGTCGATATGTCAGAATATTATGCGGATTACGCTGAGGGCGTATAGTCTAGGATGTTTGAGAGAGGTGACGATGATGCAGTTGCCCTGACACATTCCATTCTTACCGAGGCAAGGAATGTCTTGGGTTACCAGCAGCAGAGGAAGAGTCAGAAGGTTAGAATTATGCCTTCACAATAAAATATGATTTTATTTGTATTTTGGGAAATTTTAGTATTTTTTTTCATACTTTGAGAATAATGTTTGTAATATGATTTGATGTTTTTTTAATAAACGCATTACCTTGTTATACAATATTCATGTTTATTAATGTTTGAATCAAATAATGACAATGTTAGTCAAATTAAAATGACTTTGGATTAAAAAAAAAATACAAACTTAGAACAATGTTTTTGCTCAAAATACATACAGAGAAGATTTCGGAGATGTATCTTTGAATGCACCCAAAAAATATTTGTAGATGCATCTCAGAACCTTTTTTTTTTGTAAAAATTGGATGACGGCTTGATTTACGAAGGAAGAAATGTGCTTTCGGAGATGCATCTTCGAATTTATCTTAGAAATATTTGCAGATGCATCTCTGAATCAATTTTTGGCAAATATGAGGTGATTGTTTGATTTACGAAAGATGGAAAAATTTTAAATGCGTTCGAAGATACATTTTCAAAAAATTTTAAGAGTATTTTTTTAGTTTTCAGAGATGTGAGACAAACCATAAGGATGTGAAAAGAAATTGACAAAACATATGTCCTACTCAAAGGTTCAAAGTTCTCCTGCACACCAATAATGTCTAGCAATGACATATGCGAAGACAGAGGCGGAGAACAGGGGCAAAGATTAAGGCACTGTTACATCGATTATTATAAAAGCTAGATACTTTAGAGACTCATCGCTAGATATAAATGCCCCTCTGAAAGGTAAACAATCTTTAACTTTTCTTTCACTTACTAACTTAAATGGAGTGCTTTTGGTTACCATCCTCATCAACAAAGACAAGAATTGTTCAACCATATTTTTCCGAGTCATCATCATCTTAATCCAATTTGAATAAGCTAGTTAGCAACAACCCAAATTTCACAAAGAGTTCTCTTCTATAAACAAGTTTGATAAGAAATCACAGTGACACAAATATCTGACAATATTATCTTAAACAACATTCATTTTAAAACGGAAGTAGTACACGTGAAAATAATGCCCTCGGTTCAAAAAGTACTATTAAACGCATGACCGAAGCAGCAAGGCTACAAATACAATATAGTAATAGTTCATCTCGTTTGCATAAAATTAGAAAATATTTCATGAGCACATGTGGTAGGGATTTGAAATTCATTGACATTATCTTGTATTGAATAGCATTAATAGCAAATTGCAACTAGTTCCTATGATTAAGGATGATGATAATGATATAAAATCAAATCATATTATTAGGCTGAAAACAAGGACAGAACAACATGTCCCCAGAATGAATGGTACCAGACACTAACTGTCTACTAATAACGACAACTAAATGGGTGGGTCCATTAATAATTGAAAGAAGAAAAGAAAAAAACAGAGCAATTCTGGTTCTAAATTGAGACAAACTAGATAATGTGAAACCAAGAATAATTCCAAAATGATTCTTCTAACATCTAATTTATGGCATCCTGAGTCAACATAAGTCAGTACTTAGAAGACAACCTGGTATCACATGTCAAATCAATTAAAATCTGGTATAACATAATGCATTATACTGTATGATCTTCCATTACAAATAACTAACAAAACGTTTTCAGACAACAAATTATTATCACAAATAATGAGTCTTTTGATATTCCTTCTGTTTTTCTGTTAAAAAACAAAAACACAAAATCAAAGTGTTTGGCCTAAATTTAAATCAAATATATTGATTTTTTTTATCTATGAGAAGATTCACCTATCGCGCTAGTTTTATCTCCCGCCAACTTGGGTATGGTACACAACTCGCATTGCGCACGCTAAAGATTCACCTCCCGCGCTAGTTTTGTCTCCTGCCAACTCGTGTATAGTACACAACTCACATTTCGCGCACTAAAGAACACACAACTGTAATCGCGTTGACTTGAACCTATGACTTATTGCTTCACTAGTATATACCACAATTATATGATGTTGAGACATAAGAAGAAAAACAATCATTTCTCATGAATGATAAGACAAACTTACAAGAAATGTTGACAATCTCATATATTGGATGAAAGCGTGTATGTATGTTCAAACACAAGGATATGATGATTTGTCAACAAAGATTAAAACATGATCGTTTTTCCCTTTCAAACCGAAAAGATTCACCTCGTGTGCATTAGATTTGTTTCCCGCCAACACACCAACTTGTGCATAGTACACAAGCTGGCGTTCATAGACTAAAAGAACACACAACTATGAGCGCGTTCAATGAATCTATAACTAATAAAACATAAATGTCAATATTTGTCACAAATAACAACAACCTCAGCCTCGCAAATTGCGAAGAAATAAAGTCAATCTATATGATTAGCTGAGGATTTTTGTAATCTATATTTAGGAACGAAAATAGTAGTTTCTTTGTCGAACTAAATAGTAATAACTCTTCTCAATCTTCTCAATATTATTAGGTGAAAAACAAAAATAGAAACTAGAAATTCAATTATATCATCAAACACTATCAATAACATAAATCTTTATAACCATAAATCTCATAAAATCCCAATTAATAAAAAAAACCATCATTCTGACAATTTTCAGCAACTTCAATCCAAATTCCAAACCAAGATTTTCAAACTCATTACATACAATTTCCACATTCCACCCCACCCTCTCCAATCAACAAAGTTAAAAAAAAAAATTAAAAATAAATAAAAATAAATCACCTCCTTGTTCTCCTTTCACCAATGTAATGCGAAAGCGGAACAACCTCCTGCAACGGCGTCGACAACGGCGTCGGCATAGGCGAATTCCGACACACCGGACAAGAACCATTAAGCTTCAACCACGAATCAAGACAACAGAGATGAAAATAGTGTCGACATTCCGGCATCATCCTCAACGTCTCGGAATCCTTATACTCACACAAACAGATCGAGCATGTACCATCATGTCCCATCATCTCCTTCCCATACTGCAGCCTCGGGTAAGAATTGATCACGCTCTGGTCCAAACCCGAAACGACGTCGTCTCGATCATCGTCATCCTCCGCAACAAAAATCACCCGCGGCAGAACGATACCGTCTGAGTTTCGTTGGTTGTTGCTGCTGCTGTTGTTGTTACGACGGTTACGGAAAGTGCGGCAGCAGAGGTAAGAAGAGAGGATGAGAGTTGAGATGAGGAAGAGGAAGCCGAGAGCTATGGCGATGGAGTAACCGAAGCCGAGGTTGGAGAGGTAAGGAAGTGGCGGCGGCGGTGGTGGTGGTGGTGGTGGTGGAGGAGGGTAAGGGTTTGAGGAAGACATGGAAATGATGAAGGTGATGATGATTTGAAGGATGAAAAGGGGAATATTCCATTTGGGAGAGGCTATTGTTGTGAATAATTTTGGGATTTTTGAAGAGTGGGTGAGGGTCTTAGTTGCTGCATTTAATACTAAGAGTAACTCAAAACTTGAACGGCATTCAATGGTTGCGTTGATTTGGTGATGGGTTTATGATATTCATTTATTTGTTGTTGTTGTTGTGCTGGTTGGTTGGTCTCTTTGGAACTTGGAAGGGTGAGGAAACATAAACTATGGTTAACCAATAACATCCTTGTGTTAACTTGCAAGTTATAGGCAATTCAATCTTTGTCAAATAAAACTACTGTATATCCTTAGCAGTTACTTCATCCGTCCAACAATTAGTGATCTATTTAGAATAAAATAGTATTTTAAAATATATAATTTATTTTAATTTTTAATATAATTTTTTCAATTTTATCCTCTAATATTACTTTTATCATTCTCAATATATCACAAGGGTATTTTCATAAAAATATCGTTCTCTTCCTTCATTTATTTTATTTTTTTTAATTTGTGTGAAAAATCAACTGAGTCACTTATTGTGAAACAGATGGAATATTGAGAAAAAAAAGAGTTTTTCTAAGCCCTCTATTCTATTAATAAGAAATAAGTTTATGTTAAAAATGAAATAGTTATTTAAAAACTTTGTCCATAATTTATGATATATAGGAAATATAACTTTCCTACCCGGTTTGTGAGATTTGTAAAAAGAGAAAGTAATAAATAAATCAGAGAGTATAAAAGGAAATATAAAATTAATACTACTTTTTAAAAATTGTGAAATGAGATAAAGTGATATACTTTTTTAAAATTGTGAAATGACATAAAATTAATACTTTGTGGAATGATATATTATATGTGTATCTAAATGAAAGATTTTTTTTAATGATTCTTTTAGATGGAAAGAGGTACTATTATTATGGATTTGGGATTTAAAACGTTTTAGTTATTAATTTTATTTTTAATTATAATACTTTCATGAATATTTTTTGACCTTAAATATTATATATTTTTTTAATTTTAAATATATTTATACTATTTTAAAAATATATTATTCAATAATATGCTTTTCATTTCACAAAAATTGTCGTATCTTACATTTTTTTCCATTAAATTAATATGATAAAAGAAAGAAAATGTGAAGTCATTTTATTCAACTATTCGTATTAGTTTTTGATATATTTTTATTATAATCAATATAAAATGAAAAAAAAAAATAGAAACAATATTCATAGTAAATTATAAGGTGATCGTGAAAGCTGGATCAGATCCTGTAGAATCAGGTCGCCAAGTGCGGGATGCTGGTCGTATGGAGAGGAGGAGGGGGTGTACCTGCAAGGCACTCCGACGCTCATGTAAGTAAAGGTCGGAGAGAAAGAGGCAAGTACAAGAGTGAATTCTTAGGGTGAATATTGAATATCTGACCCTCTCAAGCGAGAGGGTTTATATAGAGCCCCCGGCGCGTGGCCAACGGTCCTATTTTCGGGGCGAAATAACCGTTTTCCCCAAAGAATAGGTAACTACCTAAACTAGCTGTTATGTCGGGCAGGGTGCCCGAAACTAGCCGTTATGTAGGGCATATGCGTGGTTCCGGGCACCTGCCCCTGGCTGTTCGGGGAGCAGTGAAGCCGTGCGTAACGGGCAGTAATTCCGGGGAGGAACGTCGTGTTCCTTGCCCGGTTGGAGGGGCAGAAATGTCACTTTTGCCCCTCTGTGGATTGGACTTGGGCAATATGGGCCGCTCTGGAGCAGAGGCGGATTGGGCCAATTCTAGCCATTGGTCCAGTCCAGAACAGGAGCCCCCCAAGTCGTTGCTCCGAGCATGGGAGTGATGACTTAAGGACTGCTCGTTGCTCCAGGGAGCTAGTATAGAGTCGTCGTTTGGAGACAATGATGCTTGATCTCGAAATGCTCGTGGCTCTCTGTGCCCGTGATATTCGTGGTCGTGACCCTATTGTCCGGTATTCGGGGAGATTAAGCGTCAAACAGAATGGGAAACGTTGGGTTGCCACGTGTGCTTCGAGCCCTGTGTAGCAGTTAATAAGTAATGATGGCTAGCGGGTAGTCATTATGGCCTACGAGCGCGTGTGTGCACGTGCCCCTCAGTATAAAAGGGGGGAGATTTTCCCATTTTGCACTTTTTCTTTCTGATTTCTCTTCGTCTCTTCTACGTTCTTGCCCGTCACCGTCTTCAGTGCTTCCGACCACCGTGCCGAGCTTCGAGCAATCTCTTTCTTCTACTCAAATCAAGTAAGTTTTCTGATTTGTAGCTTGTTTTACTTCCCTTTGTTGTTAGTGGTAGATTGCATGCGGTTAGGGTTAGCTTTAGGTGATGAAATAGGTAGATTCCAGGCGAGTGTTGGTGGTGGACGGTGGTTGTGCCATTTTTCCGCCTTCAGCATTTCGCCGGAGTATGTAGTACGTTTAGCGAGGAGGGTGGTCCACGGCGTGGTCGCGGTAGTTGTGCATGCGTGACCACCGTGTTTGTTCACCTTCTGGTAGAACGATGAGTTTTCCGGTAGATCGTTCCTAGATTCCGGTGAAGCTTTGCGATTTCCGGCGGAACTTCAACCGGAAACTGGGCGTGAGTGCGGGCAAGCTCCTCGTTCTGAATTGAGAGCTCCGGGCATTCCCTCGCGGGGAGGTTTTTGCTTTGATGTTAGGGCTTAGGCCGGGGACGTTGTCCTCAGCCCTTCGCGCGCCCTTTCACTTGACTTAGCAGTGGAAGGGTGGATTTGATTTGCTGTTGAATTCACTGTTTTCTCTGCTTTTCAGGTGATCGTAATGGCGACAGGGCCAGATAGAGAGGCTATTCTAGATACGTCTGAGGAGGAAACTGGCTCCGAGGAGAATAGTAGCTCGACGGCTTCGAGCTCTGCGGCTTCGAGCTCTGCAACATCGAGCTCCTCGAGCAATGTCGGAGAGGAAGAAGAACTGGATGTCATGGAGGAAGACGTTGAGGGGTTCTGTGCGGAAGAATGGGAGGTGGCCGAACCTTCCGAGCATATTTCCACGTTCGCGAAGTCTTTGGCGGACGTTTTTACGGAGGTAGGACCAGAAGGGGAGTGGAAGGTGCGCTTCCCTACCTTGGACGAGCGGGTCTGCTCGGATTTCGGGGATCGCTTTACGATGTATGAGTATGCCTTCAAAGAGCTGGGACTGAGGCTGCCTTTCACTGATTTCCAGCGGTCGGTGTTCGATCATCTAAAGCTGGCACCCTCTCAACTTCACCCTAATTCGCTGGCCTTCATCCGGGCCTTTGAATTGGTGTGCGAGCATCTCGCCCTGGGGACTACGCTCCCTCTGTTCTTCGCCGTTTTTCACCTTCAAAGGCAGCTGGCGGGGAAGAAGTACGGATGGGTTTCCTTGAAGCAACCCAAAAAGTTATTTAAGTCGTTCTCGGAGTCAATCCGAACGTTCAAGGGACGATATTTCATCGTAGAACCTGTATCCGAGGTTGCCCAGGATAGCACATATATCTGGGAGATAGAAGTCGACGAAGATGGGAATGAGCTGCTCAACGAGGAGGGAAAGTATATTGGGCGGAGGCTGTACATGTTTCCCATCCGCTGGGCACCCGACCATTTCTCCAAGAAGCCCAGCGCTTATGTCTTCGAGCCGAGCGAGTTGCGCGGGCAGGACGCCGTGGCTTACGAGAAGCTGGTGAACTGGGTCAATTCCTTTAGTCTCACAAGCTGCTGGACGAGCAAGGGCAACCCTATCTTCGAGGAGGATGGGAGCTAGAGAGTTGAGCGCAGATTCGTCAATGTTAAGGCACTGCTGGAGTGCAAGACTCCCGCAGATGCTCAGAAGTTGCTCGGTAGTCTTGGTTATTTAAATTTTGTTTGTGTTATCTCTTTTCCAGGTCGCTAACGTGCTCGTTTTTTCATTTGCGCAGGTGAGATGCCTCAAGCTCGCGATCGCGTGGTGAGGAATGCCATGGCGAGGAATAAAGCTGGAGCGGCTCCTCCTAAGACTCGGCCTGCTGGTGCTCGTGCTCCTCCCCTTGTTCAAACTGTAGTGGGGACCTCTTCTTCTCCTTCTCCTACTCCACGGGGATCTCCACTGCCTTTGACTGGGCGGGCGAAATGGCCAAGGACGTTAGATGCTGTGGACCTTACTCGTGTGCCGGAGAAGGGGAAGTTTGAGTTACCTCAGTGCATCCTTGACAGGAGATTTTTCGAAGGCAACTCTTTGGTCGTCCCTCGGGCGGAATCCCTTTGCTTGGAAGGCATGGATCGCCCGAGCAAGAGGGCGCTGGTGGCGCAGGATGCTTCTGCCCTGGTCAGAATGTTGGAGATGGCTGCTGTCTACGACGAAGGGGACTCCACGCTTGAGTCTGAACTCACTGTTGTCCGGGCTTCTGAGGCGGCCCTGAAGGAGGAAGTTAAGAGTGCCCGTGAGGCTAGGAAGAAGGCCGAAGAGGAGACGGCTAGGTTGAAAGAGGATGTCACTAAGCTGGCGGCAGAGAAAAAGGCTGTCGAGGAGCTGAACAAAGAGTTGATGGCGGCCAGTGCCCCGGGTGCCGACGAACCGGATGAGATAAAAGAGTTGAAGACTAGGGCTGAGCTGGTTGCCAGCATCCTGCAGGCCGAGGATGACGGTATCGCCGTGGCAGTGGAATCCTTTGAAAACGCTGTGGCTCAGTTGCGGGTGGTGAATCCTGGGCTTGAGATTTCGACCGAGGGTACTCACTACCTCGCGCGCGTTGAGGATGGTCGCATCGTCTTGCCCGCAGGCCTTGTTCTAGATACCCCCGAGGCCCAGCTTGAGGACCAGCCCGCGGAGGACCGGGGACCTGAGCCGGTGTCAGCTGAGCAGGCGTATGACTGAGGAGTGTTGTTATTTTGATGTTGTAGTATCTTGTCCGGCCTGCGCGCCGTTGAATTATTTGTAATTTTATTTTTGGGGGCATGGCCCCGTTTCATGTAATGACGCACAATCGTGGCCCTTGTGGTCATATGTTATGTTAGTTATATTTCTGTCTTCTTCGCGTGCATGATTTTACTTGCGTTTATTTTTGCTAAGTGTTGTATGCATGCTTGCTGTGAATGTATGCCTGCCCGTGTTTGGGAGCTTTTGACTTGTGCAAATATTTGTGGGGAATTGCTCGATGTAGATGAGTTCGACAGTGCAGGGAACTGGTCGAACGGCCGGGGAATGTCCTGGCTGGGGAGCGGAGCTCAGGTCGCATTTGAGGTCTGAGTTCACGGCGTGAACGTCCCATCGCGAGCTGGGGTTCTGCCAATCGTGGGACTTTGACGACGGCGATGCTCGATCGAGGACCGCTGTCGAGCAACTACCCAGTTCGTTACTGAGCGGGGTTGTGCTTTAATCGTATGCGACGCTTGTACCTAGACGCGCATAGTGGTCGGTAGGTGACGTTCGTCGATGCGACGAGTCGAACCGAGGATTTAGCTGTAGTATTGTTTAAGCTTTTCGGCGTTCCATGGTCGAGCGAGTTCTTCCCCAGTGAGATGTTCTAGGTAGTAGGCCCCATTTTCCGTTTTTGCCCGGATGTGATAGGGTCCCTCCCAATTGGCTGCTAGCTTGCCTTTGCGAGATTCTTTGTGGTTTCTTCTTAGGACAAGGCTTCCCATGTCGAACTCTCGTCGTATCACTTTGGTGTTGTGCCTGATGGTGATCTTTTGTTTCAGTGAGGCCTCGCGGAGAGCTGCCCCGGTTCTGATTTCCTCGACGAGGTCGAGCTATTCCCTTAAAGATTCGTCGTTCATTTCCTCGTCTAGGGACGACTCTATCCGCCTAGAGGACACGTGAACTTCGATGGGAATCACAGCCTCGGTTCCGTATGCTAAGTGGAAAGGTGTTTCCCCGGTCGTTGAATGGGGAGTTGTACGGTAGGCCCAGAGCATGCTTTGTAGCTCCTCGACCCACGCCTTCTTTGTTTCGTCTAGCCTTTGCTTAAGGCCTCGAAGGATGTCTCGGTTAGCAGCCTCAGCCTTCCCATTTGTTTGGGGTGTTCGACGGATGCGAAGTGTTGCTTCGTGCCTAGTTGGGCAATGAAGTCCTGGAACTTCTTGTCCATGAACTGCGTCCCGTTGTCCGTTACTATCGCTTGGGGAACGCTGAAACGTGCAAGGATGTTTCGTTTGTAGAAACGCAGGATGTTGAGGGCAGTTATCTTGGCTAGAGGTTCTGCTTCTATCCACTTTGTGAAATAATCCACGCCCACTATGAGGTACTTGTTCTGACTTGATCCTACCACGAAGGGTCCTAGGATGTCTAGGCCCCACCAGGCGAATGGCCACGGGGAGGACATGGTCTTGAGCTCGTTAGGCGGGGCTAGGTGCATGCCCCCGTGCCGTTGGCATTTATCGCACTTCTTTACATGCTCTTTCACGTCGTTTTGCATGGTCGGCCAGTAGTATCCTGCTCGGAGGGCCTTTCAAGCAAGGGACCTTCCGCCGAGATGTTGGGCGTTGATTCCTTCGTGGATTTCGCGTAGGATGTGCGTGAACATTTCTTCCTCGACACATTTGAGCAGCGGAATGGAGAATCCTCGTCTGTACAGTTTGTCTTCGACCAAGGCATAAGAGCAGGCCCTTCGCCTGACTATGCTGGCCTCCTTTGGGTCGGACGGGAGTTCATCTTTGGCGAGGTAGTTGTAGACGGGGGTCATCCAGCAGTTGTTGTCGCCGATCACCTACACGTCGAGTGTCGGGGAGGCCTTCTCGATGCTTGGTCGGGGAAGTACTTCTTGTATGACGGATTTGTTTCCGCCTTTCTTCTTCGTGCTGGCCAATTTGGACAGCACGTCCGCTCGTACATTATGTTCGCGGGGAACGTGTTTCACCTCTACTGTTGTGAACTTTGCCATTTCCTTCTTTACCAGGGCCAGGTATTCGGTCAGGTTGTCGTATTTGGCTTGGTATTCGCCTCAGACTTGGAGGGCCACGAGTTGTGAATCCGTGCAAATGACGACTTCTTCTGCTCCCAGGTCCTCGGTAAGGCGTAGCCCAGCGAGGAAGGCTTCGTATTCCGCCTGGTTATTGGAAGTTGGGAAAGACAGTGTGAGTGATACCTCGATGATAGTCCCTTCGTTGCTCTCCAGTATAATGGTCGCGCCGCTACCTGCCGAGCTTGAGGCACCGTCGACGAAGATGGTCCACTTGCGTGTCTCGCTCGCGGGGGAGTCCGCGAATGTCATCTCCGCGACGAAATCGGCCAGAGCTTGGGCCTTAAGGGCTTTTCTGCCTTCGTACCGGATGTCAAATTCGGACAGTTCTAGCGACCATTTAAGCATTCTTCCGGCCATATCCGGTCGTCCAAGCAGCTGCTTTATGGGCTGATCTGTTCGAACCACGATCGTGTGGGCTAGGAAGTAGTGCCTTAATCTCCTGGCGGCGTTGATGAGGGCCAATGCCACCTTCTCTATCTGTTGGTATCGTAACTCTGGTCCTTGTACCGCCTTACTCTTGAAATAAATGGGCTTCTGCCCGTCAGGTGTCTCGCGGATGAGAGCGGCGCTTACTGCTTCGGCTGCTACGGCCATGTATAGGTATAGCGTTTCGCCATTGTCCGGGCGAGAGAGAACCGGTGGCTCTGAGAGTGCTCGTTTCAGATGGAGAAGGGCCTTGTCGCACTCCTCGGTCCATTCGAATGCGGCCTCTTTGTGGAGGAGCTTGAAGAACGGTAGGGCGTGCTGGGCGGATTTGGCCACGAAACGAGATAGTGATGCCAGCATCCCGTTGAGGGACTGGATGGATTTTTTGGACTTGGGCGTAGGAAACTCGGAGAATGCCCGGCATTTGTCGGGATTGGCTTCGATTCCTCGTTCCTTCAAGTAGAAGCCGAGGAATTTGCCTGCCCCGACGCCGAACGTGCACTTCTCCGGATTGAAACGCATTTTGTATTTCCTGGCCTGCTCGAAGACCTTTCGCAAGTGGGCGGTATGATCGGTTTCCTCGTGGGACTTTACGATCATGTCGTCCATGTATACTTCGAGCATGTCGCCTATTTCTCCCCGAAATACTTTATTTATCATTCTTTGGTATGTTGCTCCGACGTTCTTCAGGACGAAGGGCATTACGTTGTAGTAATAATTCCCTGATTCGGTCATGAAGGCCGTGTATTTTTTGTCGGACATTGCCATTGGGATTTGATTGTAGCCCGAGTACGCGTCCATGAACGATAAAAGTTTAAAACCAGCGGAATTATCAACAAGTTTATCAATATTGGGGAGGGGGTAGGCATCCTTCGGGCATGCCTTATTGAGATTGGTATAATCAACGCACATACTCCATTTTCCATTAGATTTTTTGACCAATACAACGTTGGACAGCCAAGTGGTGTACTTGACTTCCGAAATAAATTTGGCCTCGAGGAGGTTCTTTACAGTTTTTTCAGCAGCCTCCATTTTCTCCGGAGACTGCTTTCTCCTACGTTGTGCTACGACCTTAATGGTCGGGTCAATGGTCAGCTGGTGACATGCGGTGGACGGGTCTAAACCGAGCATCTCTGCGGCGTCCAAGCGAAGAGGTCAGCGTTCTCCCGGAGGCATGCTTTGAGCTACTTCCTTGCGATGTCAGGCAGGTCTGCTCCGATCATCACCCCTCGTTTGGGGTCCTCTCCGAACAGAACTATCTCGAAGTTGCCATCCAGGATTGGGCGCATCGGATGGGAACTGCTACTGGATGCTATAGACGGGACGGCTGATACTGCTCGTTCCTCCTGATGGTCCTCGGAGAAGCGGCTGTCGAGGTCGATAGAGTCGACCTGGGGCAGAGGCTTGGCTTCCTTGGAGCTGCTTGGTAGTGTCAGCTTGCTCGACACCTTTGGCTTGGGCGCAATGGTGTTGAGTCCCTTTGTGGCTGCTTCGAAACACCGTCGGGCAGCTTCTATATCGCCGTGGAGGGTGGCGACCTTCCCCTTCGAAGTGTAATACTTCATCTTCAGGTGGACGGTTGAGGGCACTGCTACCAACTCGGATAGAGTTGGCCTTCCAAAAATGCATTGGTAAAGTGATGGGCAGTCGATTACCAGGAACTGCACCTTGATGGATCTGGCCGTCTCGGCTGCGCCGAGTGTCACAATCAGCTCCACGTAACCCCACGGCTTTGTCACGGACCCGTTGAATCCCTGAAAGTGGGATCCCACGTAGGGAGTGAGGTGAGATTCGTCCAGCTGGAGTGTTGAAAATAGCTGGGAGTACATGATGTCGACCGAGCTGCCCTGGTCGACAAGTATCCTGCGAACATCAAAGTTCGCCATCCAGGCTCTGACGAGCAGAGGTATGCTGGAGTTCGGGGATCCGCCGAGGAGTTCCTCCTTGTAGAAGGAGATTGGGACGGAGCCCTTCTGTGCCTGATCAAGCGTCGTTACTTTATTGCAGCTGGTGTTGATCAGGTGGTCGAACTTCCGTTTCACGGAGCCCACAGTGACTTTGTTGAATCCCCTGCCAGAAATGACCATGGCGGAAGGAAAAGTCTCCCACGGGTTGTGGGCCGCGAAATAGGCAGGGGCAGTGAGCCCGTCTGGGACGTAGAAGTCCTCTGGCCGGGATATAAACATTGCTACCTGCACGTTGGTATCATCCGAGGAGGGTACTTCTTCCTCGACCTTCTTGGACTCCTGGGCGTCTTGCCGAGGAGTGTCCTTCTTCTTTGCGAACTGTTTCAGGTGCCCGTCCCTGATCAGTATCTCTATGGTATCCTTTAGGTGGATGCAGTCCTCTATAGTATGGCCGTGACTTTTGTGGAAGCGGCAGAATTTCGACTTATCCACGTTTGGTCTGTTCGGCAGCTGTTTGGGAAAACGGACCCCGGCTTGTTTGAACTCCGAATTGGCACATTCGGACCGAATCTTTTCCCTGGAAACAGTCAGGGGAGTGTAATCTTGGAAGCACCAGGAGGGTCCCTTGCTGTCGCGGGAGTCCCTCAGATGGTCCTCGTGTCTTCGTTCACCCCGACTAGATGTCGAGGCTTCTTCCCCTTTGGCGGCTCGGGCATTCTCCTGGCGGCGCGATGCCCGGACGTTGCATGCCTCAATTTTCTCCTCGTACTGGATATGAGTTTGGGCTTTGAGGAGGAGGGCGTCTAAATTCCTCGGTGGGGCGAGGCCAATGGATTTAGCGAAATCGGAGTCCGAGAGGACCCCTTGTTCGAGCAGGAACTTCTTCATTTTGTCTGTCGTTGGGACCTGCACCGCTTCCTTGTTGAACCTCTCGATGTATGCTCGGAGAGGTTCGTCTTTCCTCTGGATTATGGCTCCGAGGGAGGCCTCAGGTTTGGGGTGGCGGCGAGATGCTATGAAGTGCCGCGAGAACATCCTGCCGAGCTGCTTCCACGAGGTAATGGACTCCTCGGGCAGTTGTTTATACCATGTCATTGCTCCTTTCCGAAGCGTGGTCGGGAACAGTCTGCATTTGATGGCGCCCTATACGTCGCGGTAGTCTAAGAGGGCATCAATATTCTCGATGTGCTCGTCTGGGTCAGTGGTCCCGTCGTATGTACCGAGTGACGGGGGTTTTTCCAAGCCTTTAGGGAGATGGGTGGCCAGGATCTCCTGGGACAACGGGCCGCGAGGCTCGTCGTCATCGCTGGAACTGGTGTATGATGGTGACCGGACGGGCTGCTCGCGTCGGCGGTTCCTTCATGGAGAAGGCGAGCGGTTTCTTCGAGGAGAAGGTGAGCGGTTCCTTCGCGAGGAAGGTGAGCGTGTTCATCTTTTAGACTTGATCATAGACTCCTCGTTCCTTCGAGTCCGTTTGTGGTCATGAGCGTGCTGGTCACGCGGGGAAATCTGGTCGCGCGGGGAGATCTGGTCGCACTTTCGGGCTGTGCGAGGATCTTGCTCGTGGCGCAGTCTTCGATCGATTTCTCTCCGAGGCTGCGGGCTTCTTGATCGTCATTGATTTCTCTGCGTAGGAGGGGATCTTGGACGACGAGACTCTTCCAGTGCCCCGATCCTCTCGTTTTGCTGCAGGATCAGGGTGTTGGTTTTGTTGAGGGCCTCCAGGAGGGCTGCCACAGCCGGGTCGGCGTTGGGCGGAATGAGAACGGGATGGAGGTCGAGAGACGGTTGATCGTTGTGGCGATCAGTAGGAGTTAGGGAAGGAGAAGCGGTGGCTCCATCCCTAAGGAAACGGGCATCTCGGAGGAGAGATGATTGGCCGTCAACGTCCGATTTGTTGACGGGGAGGATGGTTGAATGAAGGCCATCCTGGGTGCGATCTTGGGAGGCCATGATCGTGATGATGTTCGAAAGTTTGTTTTGATCTTCGGTTCAAGAAAGAAGGGGAGAACAAAGTTTCCCACAGACGGCGCCACTGATCGTGAAGGATGGATCAGATCCTGTAGAATCAGGCCGCCAAGTGCGTCAGGGATGCTGGTCGTATGGAGAGGAGGAGGGGGTGTACCTGCAAGGCACTCCGACGCTCAAGTAAGTAAAGGTCAGAGAGAAAGGGGCAAGTACAAGAGTGAATTCTTAGGGTGAATATTGAATACCTGACCCTCTCAAGCGAGAGGGTTTATATAGAGCCCCCGACGCGTGGCCAACGGTCTTATTTTCGGGGCGAAATAACCGTTTTCCCCAAAGAATAGGTAACTATCCAAACTAGTCGTTATGTCGGGCAGGGTGCCCGAAACTAGCCGTTATGTCGGGCATAGGCGTGGTTCCGGGCACCTGCCCCTGGCTGTTCGGGGAGCAGCGAAGTCGTACATAACGGGCAATAATTCCGGGGAGGAACGTCGTGTTCCTTGCCCGGTTGGAGGGGCAGAAAGGTCACTTTTGCCCCTCTGTAGATTGGACTTGGGCAATATGGGCCGCTCTGGAGCAGAGGCGGATTGGGCTAATTCTAGCCATTGGTCCAGTCCAAAACATAAGGTATAGTTAAAAAAATACTAATAAATATTACACTGTGTATTATGGACATATTTATAAAGGAACAAAGCCTCAAAAGGTGATCACCACAAAATATGGTACCTAAATATAACTCATACTCAGTTGGCTACTCGCCATGAGGAGAAACATGGGTTTACATGTGCATAATCTATAACTGCATGTGCATGAAGATTTGGTCACGATTTTCTAAAAAATAGGTAGTCAACAATTTCCTCGGTCAAAGTGGAGCGGTTGCTACATCCTAGAGGTCTTCAAATCTAGACTTAAGAGCCTCTATAAATACCCCAACTCTATGGTTGAGAGGGACAATTTATAATACACTTGAAACCCCCCAAAGATACAGAGTTTCTCACCTCACACCACACGGGATTGCTCTCTACACCAAAAATCACCTCAAAACAAAGTCTCTCACCACTGTGAGCGGTGAGCCTGCTATAATACCACTGAAATTCCTTAAAGCCTCTGGCCACCTCTACCAGCATAAGGATGTCACACATATGTACTTTTTGAAGGGTACAATGACACCTACTTTGGGGCATCGGTAAAACTAACCTGAGTTACACCTTCCATTATCACCACCACTTCGACACTCACCAAAACCTCCACTTCTAACCCTAAATGTTCCCAACCATGCTTTCTAGGAGGGAACAATCCCTTCATACATGAGGGTATTAGAGGTAGCAGTGATCCCAACGCCATAGCGAAGATGCGCGCTACCATGGACGAACTGTGCCGCCAGAATCAAAATCTAGAGGACAATGTTCTCAACATCCAACAACACTAATAGGAGACTACCCCCACAAAGGAGATGAAAGTACTATACTCCCAGCCACTTTCAGACAAAATTGTAGCAAAAGCCTTATTTCCCTAAGGAGGTGTTATTCGTGTCGTCGTGAGTACCAAATTTTTTGTTTGAACCTGTGCTAGGGATCCTACTAGCAACCCGTTATGAACAAGGGTCAGAAGTATATGGTTATGGATGGGTAATGGGATTCTTTGGACTTTGAGTTGTTGTTAAAACATTATATGTAGGGATAATAATGATATAATTTAGGTTTATGTTGAGCCTTCTACTGATAGCTATTGCGAGGCTCGTATTATGGCATGTGAGTGCGAAGTGTGATTAATAATGTCGCCCTTTTAATGAATGAGCATGTGGATATAAACTTATATTAGTCGCGTCCTCCTTGTGACAAGTGAAGATGCAAGTAACACTTTTTTTGTAAGGGAGACAAAGCAAAGTATTATTGTTTTTCTAGGTTTAGATTAGGGGAGTCCATGGTCAGAGGCGGATTTATATAGGGATTCAAGGGAGATATGGCACCCCTAAACTTCATGTGGTCGAGTGGTAAAATTAATCTTATTTTTGCATAAGAGTGATCGCACCTAAGACCAATCATGTGTTATTGTGGTTGGCCTTTCGTATTGGTGGGTTGAGGCCCATGTTTACATATGGTTGGGCTTATGACGTTAAATGTTTGAGATTTAACCTGCCACCCCCTAAATTATACATGGCACTCCCAATGTTTCATAATTTCAAAACTGCCTCTGTGTGAAAAACACACCAAATTTTCATATGAAATTTTCGGTAGGCATATTGAAATTTCTGGTACCGATTGAAATTTTCGGTAGTTTATTTGAAATTTTCGGTGTACCGAAAATTTGGAAATTTTCGGTAACGTACAAAATGTTCCAGAAATTTGGAATTTCCGTGGTGATACCGGAAATTTCAACCTAAGTGAAATTTCTGGTAGTTTCATTTTTATGATTTTTTGGATGATTAGGATTTTGTCAACAATTTTGTATCGCTATGATTGCACTGACAGTTTGTGTGGTCTAAAATAGATTCAAAGTTGTATAAATAAGGGTCATATGTTGTTGATAAACACATCTCAAAAAATGCATCTTCCTCAATTTTAGGTTCAATTTTTGTCGACAGTTTTTTGACCGTCGCCACTCCAAAAGCTGTATACAACTGGGTTAACACAACACCCCCTAAGCCCAGCTGGTGTCCTCGAGGCTATTGAAGAGGCACAAGTATCGGGAATCAATATAAACACCAGACTTGTCTGCAAAGAGAGTAAATGCTACTATATGTAGCATGTAAGCCCTAGCGGCAACCTTATACCTCCCTGCAACTACTAGTTGATTGATCGGTGGTTTTTATGCGTTATTTTACCGTTAATTTTAGTTAGTTTTATTATATGTTTAATTGCATTTTATTCCTATTTACCACATTTTATACTTGGTTTGTGTCTTTTCAATGTTTTGAGGTTCAGATAAGCATTCACGAGGAATCAGAGCGAAAACCGGGAAAAAACGCAAGAATTCAGAGAAAGTTGCAGGTGCATGTCAGGATGCCTGGACAAAAAAAATCAACAAACATAAAATATATTGGGCAACCAATTGTCTTATCTATAATATGTTATAGTTCTATTTATTAGCTTTCCAACGCTTCGAACGGGGACCAAAACGAACATACCGATCAAAAGTTATGATCGAAACAATTCCGGTTATAAAATCCCGTGAGCTGACAAGGCCGCCCGTGTTGGCTGACACGGCCCGTGTCAGCGGGTAACGCTGATTTGCTGATTTTTTTGATATTTTCTCCGTATGTTAAGTTGTGGGGGCACTTTGGGTATTTCCAACCGATCTGAGTGATTTTTTGTTATTTAGATGAGTTTTGGCAAGAAAGAAAGGGACTTTTGGACCAGAGAAGAATTTCACGATCAAGATTGGAGAGATCAAGGCTTTTGGAAGGCGAAAGGTTTTCATGAGTGGAAGCAATTGAAGATCAAAAGTCATCCAAATTCTTGTAATGTTTAATCTTTATTTTGTAATTTTTTATCTGAATACTATAAGTAGCTAAACCCCCCAATGCTAGGGGGTGTCCCTGAATTGCAATGTAATAACTTTTATGTTCCTTATTTTAAGATACGAGTGCTTTTGATCTTAATCTCTTTTATCTTGCAAAATGCTTAATGCTTTTTACATCGGACAAATGTAATTTGATTTACGGTTAAGGTTTAGGTCGGACAAACCAACTTAACGTTGTTTGCATGATAATAATACCGTAGATATTACCTAGGAATGAGGATACCCGGTAGTAACCGTAACATTCTTGATAAAATATAATGCTTGTGATTCTTTCTAGACCGCTAAGGAATTAGGGTAGAGACTGAATCTCAAAGGTTTTTCTGCTAAGGAATTAGGGAAAAACAATCTTAAGAATCGGTAAGAGTTGGTTGAAAACAAAATATCATAGAATAAGGATTGAGGTTATCACAGATCAATTCACACCCCTTGCCCTAGCATGTTTCATAATATTGTTTAAAAGTCAAGTTTTAATCTTCTGCTTTACTTGTTTTCGTAGATTATAGTTTAAAAACAAATCAAACACCAAAGGAATTTTTGTTCAGTTGAACAACACGCAAACTTATATTTACTACGCAGTCCGCGAGATCGATTCTGGGGATAACCCCTATTATTACTACATCGGTGAAAATAGTACACTTGCTATTTTTTCCGATCAAGTTTTTGGCGCCATTGTCGGGGACTTCCAAAATATAAGTTTAATTATAGTTCAATTGGAATTTTGTCGCTCTGCGACTAAAATTTTATTTTATTTTTCTTTCTTTTTTCTGTTATAAATTTTAACTTTTGTTTCTCTAACAATTGTCTAATCTGTGTACGCGAGGCCAGCCCTCAGCTGAATTAATTTTTGTATGCAGACGCAGATACCGACACAGAGACACGTCCAGAAGCTGTTAAGATGGCTGCAAATCTGCTGCCAGCAGAGAGACTTCTGGGTGACTATGGGAGAGCAAATGCTTCAACAGGACGGTTGACGATAGTAAATCAACCGGTGAATGTTGATCATTTTCAGCTGCACCCATCTACAATCCGTCAGCTCGAAAGGAGGCATTTTTCGGGGAAAATCAATGAAGATGCCAACAAGCACCTCCAAAGGTTCCTTACTTTGAGTACATCATTAAAGATTGAAGGGCAATCTGAAGAAGCCCAACAGTTGGTGATGTTTCCATTTACTTTGTCCGAGGATGCTGAAAAATGGTTTTATTCTCTACCTGTTGGGAGTATTACCACTTGGCAAGAGATGGAGACAACGTTTCTCAATGAGTACTTTCCTGTTTCTGTGTACATCCGTAAGAGGTAGACATAGTGAACTTTAAACAGAAGGAGGGAGAGTCGCTGGGGGACGCTTATAAAAGGTTTAAAAGGTTGCTAGTTGCATGTCCTACTCACTACATGGATGCAACAGAACAGATGCAGAATTTTGTGAACGACCTCAAGTTGAAGATGAAGCAACTGATTGATATAGCAGCCGGTGGCTCATCTAATCTTACAACAGCCACTGGTATTAAAAAGATAAGTAAAGCTATTACGACAAATGAGCATCTGGAATTATATGATCGCAGTGTAAGTCAACCTAAGGGAATAATTGATCTGAAGCTAGCAAATCAAGTTGTCAAAATGGAAGACCAAATTGCAGCGGAAGTAGAAAGAAGACTTAAGAATATGTATATTGGTGCTCATCCTGTGGCACAAGTTCAACAAGTTCAAACTGGTTAGAGGGTGAGTTGTGAGATTTGTAGCGGACCCCATTATACTGTGCATTGCATTGCAACTGCGCAACAAATTGAAGAGATAAAGATTCTGAAGCAGAACAATCCCTATTCTCAATCTTATAATCCAGGGTGGAAGAATCATCCTAACTCCTCTTGAAAAGACCAGAATCAATTCCAATACCAACAGCAGCAACAGGTCCCTCAGAAAGCAGAGTGGGAGATTTCCATTTAGAAGATGGCAGCTCAAAATATGCAATTCCAGGAAGAGACCCAAAATGATCAAGGGAACACCACAGCGTCTATCAAAACTCTTGAGGTTCAGATGGGTCAGATAGCAAAGCACCTAACCAATGCTCAAGCATCAGACGCCCTCCCGAGCGCAACAAGACCAAATTCTAAAAGTCATGAGAATGTTAATGTTGTCACAACAAGGAGTCATAAAGTTGCGGAAGAAGAAAAAGGAAGGGAAATAGATGATTATCAGTGTATAGAGGTGGATCTGGAAGTGAGAGAGAACAAGAAAGAACCAGAAAGAGTCATACCACGCGTAAAGCTAACTGAAGAGAAAAAGAAAGAGGGGGCTAAACCAAAGATCAAGTTACCTTATCCGCCGAGAGTGACAAAGAAGGATCCAAAAGAGAAGGACTTTGAGAAATTCAGCACATTGTTAAAAAAGTTAGAGATCAATATGCCTTTCTTCGAAGCACTCGAGCAAATGCCTTTGTACAAAAAATTCATGAAGGAGGTAATCGGTAAAAAAAGACCTAGTGGAGAGAAGATGAAGGTAATCAAGCTTCAGTTGGAATGATCCAAATAGTGGGAAAAAGCAAAAATTCAAGACCACCTCCTGAAAAAATTGCGGGCATAATCTTTAAGGTTGCAGTATCTCAGTCATCTATTGCACATAACAAAACTCCAAAGCTTATTCAAGAAGTCAAGAAGAGAAAGAAAAAGAAACATCAACGGAAGTATATGGAGGTTGGAGGTGACTTGAGGGATAAAGTAGCTCTTATCTCTGAACCTGACTGGTTTTCTGTGGCGAAAAAGTTAAGAGACAAGGTGTGGAAGCTGAAGTACCCCCCATGACATTGGGGAATGAGCCGTCGAGCCATGCGACGTTAAACGAAGCGCTACGTGGGAGGCAACCCACGCTTTTTATTTACTAAGTCATTTTTTATTTTTGATATTTTTGTTTCATTTGCAGGTAATAAATAGGACCTTACGGGTGCAAGCTATGATGTAGCAGTTGGTGTTGCATTACCTTCTGCCTCCTCAGTAAGGATCTCTGTGAGTAACCTCTCTCACTCTTGTCCTAACACATTTGAACAATGTGTGGTTAAAGTTTGGGGGGGGGGGGGGGGGGGGTTATTGTTTTTAGTTCTTCTGTTTAGACTTGTTATTGTTGTTTTTGTGTGTTGTCTTATTAAAACCACTTTAAATTCTCCCCAAATTAGAGCTGTAAATTTTTTTCTTGTGAATACTGTGATTTTGAGGTGGTCAAAAAAGTATATAGAGTTTGAGGGAAGAGGATCTAGAATTAGGGACATTGGGAAAGTTTGGAAAGTGAGGTATGACCTGAACACCATAGATTCCCTGGAGTATGGAAACGAGTCCAACATGTAGATTTGTGCCATAGTACTTGGATTTTGAGAAGTATTCCTTGAGTAGTTCATAGTGATAGTCTGGCATGATTAAAAAGAATTGCATGTATAGGGTTGATTGAGAGAATGACTTAAGACACCGAAAAAAAATTAAATAATGGTGATAAAGACAACTAGTCCCTCTAAGTTGGGTAACCCTAACCCGGTTACTTAGCTTAACGGCGGTTGAGTCTCAATTGTCATCCCAAAGTGGACGAATAAACGCCAATGAGCAAAAAAAAAGAATAAAGGTGCCTAGAAAAAGTTTCGATCAATCTTGTACATGTGAGGGAAGACGATCATAAATGCCTTAGTCTGATTATCTGAATGAAAAGGGTAGAAAATCGAAGAAAAGACTTAAGCCCAAAGCATAGTTGGAGAGGTGACCGAAAGGGGGATTTAGGTCCGTGGTTTTATCGCGGTATGTGCTTGTGTAATACCTTGTTAACAGACAATTACCAAGAGAACTAGTTTTAGTCGATCGGAACAAAGGCTCACATATGAGTATTGATACACCTCACCTTCACAGGTCTTTCATTTGATGTGTACCATTTGATCTGAAAAAATCTTTATGCAAGTTTGTTGCTTGAGGTCAAGCAAATGTTTAAGTTTGGGGGAGTTTGATCGGTGGTTTTTATGCGTTATTTTACCGTTAATTTTAGTTAGTTGTATTATATGTTTAATTGCATTTATTCTCGTTTTCCGTATTTTATGCTTGGTTTGTGTCTTTTCAATGTTTTGAGGTTCAGATAAGCATTCACGAGGAATCGGAGCGAAAACCAAGAAAAAGCGCAAGAATTCAGAGAAAGTTGCATGTGCGTGTCAGGATGCCTGGACCAAAAAAATCAACAAACATAAAATATATTGGGCAAACAATTCTCTTATCTATACTATGTTATAGTTCTCTTCATTAGCTTTCCGACGCTTCGAACGGGGACCAAAACGGACATACGGATCAAAAGTTATGATCGAAACAATTCCGGTTATAAAATCCTGTGAGCTGAAAAAGCCGACCGTGTTGGCTGACACGGCCCGTGTTAGCAGGTGACGCTGATTTGCTGATTTTTTCATATTTTCTCCGTATGTTAAGCTGTGGGGGCGCTTTGGGTATTTCCAACCGATCTGAGTGATTTTTTGTTATTTAGATGAGTTTTGGCAAGAAAGAAAGGGACTTTTGGACGAGAGAAGAATTTCACGATCAAGATTGAAGAGATCAAGGTTTTCGGAAGGCGAAAGGTTTTCATGAGCGGAAGCAATTGAAGATCAAAAGTCATCCAAATTCTTGTAATTTTTAATCTTTATTTTGTAATTTTTTATCTGAATACTATGAGTAGCTAAACCCCCCCAATGCTAGGGGGTGTCCCTGAATTGCGATGTAATAACTTTTATGTTTCTTATTTTATGATACGAGTGCTGTTGATCTTAATCTCTTTTATCTTGCAAAATGCTTACTGCTTTTTACATCGGACAAATGTAATCGGATTTACGCTTAAGGTTTAGGTCGGACAAACCAACTTAACGATGTTTGCATGATAATAATACTGTAGATATTGCCTAGGAATGAGGATACTTGGTAGTAACCGTAACATTCTTGATAAAATATAATGCTTGTGATTCTTTCTAGACTGCTACGGAATTAGGGTAGAGACTGAATCTCAAAGTTTTTTCTGCTAAGGAATTAGGGAAAAATAATCTTAAGAATGGGTAAAAGTTGGTTGAAAGCAAAATATCGTAGAATAAGGATTGAGGTTATCGCAGAGCAATTCACACCCCTTGCCCTAGCATGTTTCATAATATTGTTTAAAAGTCAAGTTTTAATCTTCTGCTTTACGTGTTTTCGTAGATTATAGTTTAAAAACAAATCAAACACCAAAGGAATTTTTGTTCAGCTGAACAACACGCAAACTTATATTTACTACGGAGTCCGCGAGATTGATTCTAGGGATAACCCCTATTATTACTACATCGGCGAAAATAATACACTTGTTATTTTTTCCGATCACTGATCGTATGTCTTTCAAAGCTAATGCATATGAAGGTACGCACCCCTAGTCACATCAAACTCCTCTAGCACCTCCGCCTCATACAAACTCAAATCACGTGCCATAACCTAACATGCAAGGGTCATGCTAAGAACGGGAGCCGTCCAGAATCTGCCGCCGATAAGGAGATGGAACAATGCAGAGACATCATCTAGAGTGATAGTCATTTCCCCAAACGAAACATGAAATGATGATGTTTCCTTGTGCCACCTCTCAACAAAGGCACTAAGCAACTGAGCATCTAGTATGGTGAGAGATAAATGGGTAAAATCATGCAACTAGAAGTCCCGTATAATCCGACTAACATGCTCAGGCATTGGAATCTTTGGGAAGTCCTTCATCTTCGACCCATGAGATATCACCTTTAGTGTGGGTCGCTCCTGTGACAACAAAATATAAACAAATTAGTTGATATCTCATGTGACAAACATATATAAACAAAAATTTAAACTAAACAAAAAAGACATATACCTCGCCCTGCCATAATCGTAAGGCCACATGCTCAGCATACTCTGTAAGTATATATCGGTCGATGCGTCCTCCTAGGAATCCTCCATCAGTGTGCATAGAGGGCTCGGTCGAAGGAGCCTTAACCTCTTTGTCAGCAGAAACCGATGGGTCCGACTCACCAACAACAGGATATGAATGTACCTCCTCAACAACCTCCTGAGCAACCTCATGAACATACTGTTATAACAACCTCCTAAGTATATATTGAAAGAACAGTGATGTTATCTAAAGTGTGTTCTAAGTATGCAGGTTTTAAATCTTGAAGAGAAGGCATTCAGAATCTGATATAAGGACGCATTTGAGAGGAGCTGAGTTACTAGCTTTTGGTGGATCAGAACCTAAAGAACACTCTCTAAGTGATATCTAGAGTAGACTCTGAAGCTGAAGACCTCAGCATCAGAAGAGTAACATATTGACTCTACACTAAGTTAATGTATCAGCTTCTGGTGAACATTCAGAGTTAGTAATAAAGCTTGAGTTATCCGTATTATTGAAAGCAAGCTGCATTGTCAAATCACCTTGTCAGCTAGAGTATGTGTTCACAAGGCTCAAGAAGAGTTGACATTCCTTACGGATATCTCTCTCAACGAATCTATAGTACAAAATTACATGGAAGACGCAATGGTGAAACATGTTACACAATGGATTAAGATCTTTTGGTGTATCTATCTTCAACGTCTCTTGTACTATGGAAAAACAAAGACACTTGTTCAACTTATCTCTTCCAACGACTAGTTTTCTACAACTGCTATATAAGCCACTGAAGATTCAAACTGATGTCTTCAACAAAGAGCAAAGAAAAAGAGTAAATAGAGAAGGAAAGCCAAAAAGGATAGACGTGTTCTGCACTTCTGTCTGGATGGAGGAATATCAAGATCAACAATAAGCAACACAATCGAGTATGCAGAATTTCTATTATATGTTGCAAATTGTAATAAGTCTTAAGATTTCTTAAACATTGAATATATTAGTAATCTTAAGTGTTTAAGGTCTTTGTTATGGTGATTACCATGTACCTCTGATTTTGTATCAATTACACCTTGTTCTCTATTATGCTAAACATGGTGTTTACTAGTTTAGATAAAGACTCTTGCTATGTGCTTGAGCATCAAAGTCTCTTGCTGAGAAGCTTGAGCCAAGTAAGGCTCTTGCTATGTGCTAAAGCATTGAAAGTCTTGATCAGTTGTTGATTGAGCAGAAAGTCTTGGACTAAAGGTCTGAGCAAGAAAATCTTGGGCCTGAGGGGCTTGAGCAGAAGTCTTGGGTTCGTAAAACTTGAGCAAGGATGTCTTGAGCTAGAGGGGCTTGAGCAGAAGTCTTAAGTTCGTGGAACTTAAGCAAGGAAGTCTTTAGCCTGAGGGGCTGGAGCAGAAGTCTTGAGCTCATGGAACTTAAGCAAGGAAGTCTTGGGCTTGAGGGGCTTAAGCAGAAGTCTTGGATTCGTGAAATCTAAGCAAGGAAGTCTTGGACCGAGGGTCTAAGCAGAAGTCTTGAGCCTGAGGGGCTTGGGCAAGGAAGTCTTGGATTCATGGAACCTAAGAAGAAGTCTTGGCCTTTAACGGTTTAAGCAGGAAGGCTCGGGCCGAGAGTCTGAGTAAAGAAAAGTATTATGCTTAACTGCATAAGAAATTGTAATCATGTTTTGGTTATAGTGAAAATATCTTGTGATGCAAGGGGACTGGATTACTCTCTTTTGGGAGGAACCATTATAAATCTTTGTGTGTTCTTTATCTTTTATTTGCTTCTGTTAACATTCCATTGAAACGTATAATCAAAATCTAAACACCAATTTAGATTCTGAACTCTGATCAGAGGCAAAGTTAAGAAACGGAAAACATAATTCAACCCCCCTTCTTGTGTATTTTTCTCACCTTTAGTTGGCATCAGAGCATGGTCTGTGCATAACACTTAACAGTGGTGCTGATAATGATCCAATGAGAAAAAGTATGTTTGCTAAAGGCTTTCCTTCAAGATGGAGTTAAGTGCAACATGAAAAATATTACACTTCTAATCCTAACATATTCAAAGGGTGATTCTGCTAAATTTAAATGATGAATTAAGCAAAAAATATTTTTAACTCATTGGTCTTAATAAAGGGTTTTGATGAAGGTTTATAGAATACTCATAAGAAAGGTATTACTATAGAAGTTGATGGTGTAGAGATGATCAAAGTCTAAAAGTCTCTCACACCAGCTCAGAAGAAGTTTATTGAAAATATCTTTAGAGTTAGATGCATTCTGGTAGGTATTGTATCTCATTATGAGTATATCAACATCATTGATATGTCTAATGCTCAAGACTATCTTTGAATCCTTGTGTTCTTATTTGAAGGAAATCAGGTTGAAGCTTATTAAGTTACACTTCATCTAATTTTTCAAGCAAATTCTAAGAAGTTTGCTTGCTGATATTAAACCATAAAGTCACATCTACTCAGGAAGTCAAAAGTTTGAGTAGAATGTGTCTTGAAAGGTTTAATAGCATTTTTCGAAGAAAATAAATGGAATTAGATGATGAAAAGTTGTCAAACAGATCATCCTTCCTCAAGCCTGTTGAAGAAAATTCCTCTGGAATGTTTGATGATTTGGAATTGACCTTCCCTATCCAAGGACTCTTTTAATTGCTTGAATGGAATGTGATATATGTTGTTCGAAGAGTAACTTCAGAAGCTTCTAAAATATTCTTATTTCAACTGATTTCCCAAATCTTAAGAACAAGGAGGAATACTACCAGAAAAACCCAAAAAGAAAAATGTCTTCAAAGTATATTCTAATGAAGCTGGCATAATTATGGATTAAGAATCTGATAAAGAATGTAATCAGGCATTGATGGTCATTACTTCTTTTGAAGAACCAATCTGAATCCAGGAATAAAATTAATTATTGAAGAGAAAGAGATAACTACAATCTATCTTGCTTCAATATTGATAATAAGGAGTATGTATCTAAAGATAATATCTTAAGTGACTCCATTGCTCCTTTGGAAATTTAAGGTTATCATAGAATTTGTGTTAAAGGACCATTCTATAAGAAACCTTTTATTTCTTCTTCTATTTCTGGCAATACTATAATAGTGGTGTAAACTTGTTTTATGCCAATCTCTGATAGCAAACATTATCTGAATCTATGCTTGTCAAATTTCAAAGTCAAAAGATTTAATCCAAGACAGTGAAATCAAAGACTCTGCTAAGAACAAGATTTTGTTAATACCATTACTCATCTTAGACTCGTACTCTGGAATGAATCATGGTACTAGTATCAGGTTGAAGTATAAAGCAAGAAGAAGTTTGTCAAGACTAACACTTCTGGACTCATATAAATATGAGTACCAATATCCATATTTGTATTTGCTACATATATGACAGAAGAAAGGAGCAAGGCATCTTCCATGGTACTTAATCAAAGGTTGTTTACAACATTTGATGGAAGAATAGCCTACATCCGAGGCTCAAGTGCTAAAAGCTTGAAGTTTGGTGGAGAAAGTGGAATCATTGGTTTAAAAGCCAATGAATCAGAATCCACTCAAGACAGTATTCAGATTCTATGGTCAAATCTGAATACTCATCTAGAGCATGACCAAGAAAACAAAAAAAAGGTATGTTATGTTATTTCCATGTAAATCTCTTGACTCAATGAAATATTTATGTATGAGTAAATACAAAGTCTCTGTTAGATCTCTAGAGAAATTCTTTTAAGAATCTTCAAAGATCTTAAAAAAGAAACTATGTTGTATTTGTCTATACTGAATATGTCATTAACTAGGTGGTGATCATATTTATGGAATCAATACCTTCACCTTTTGTGATGATTTTGTTGCTAGTTAGTTGTCAAAGAAACCAATTTAATATTCATTAATTAAGCTTGACTCTAGTTCCAAGAGAAAAAGCTTGATTCTGAATAGAATATCAAGGATTGATGACTAATAGAAGATGTCTCACTCTTAGTCTAATCCTACTAGACTCTGATGACAGATAGCTTCTGAAAAATGTCAGTCTATGAGATTCAGAAAAAGGAATCTTTGATTCTGATACAGCAGTTTAAGTAAAAATATTTTTAAAAAAACTTTGTTTACTTAAAACTCCATAAAATTGATTATCATCTGGTGGCTGCAAGAAATCTGTTGGGTAAGAACCTTAGGATAATGATGTTTTCTTTTATATATTTCTATTATCTTTATCCCCTATCTTTGTGAAACATCATTTCGTGTCTTTTTTCTGTTCTTCTGATAAGATTCTTATTCCTTTAGAGTCTTGTTTAGTTTCTTTTTTTATTCTTTTCTTCTTTGTTGTTCAAACCAAACTTGAGATGAATTCTCTAGTTAATTCTCCTTTGAATCAAATAGTTATCATCAATGAAATGGATTTGTATGAGCTGCTTAAACTTGGTTTTAACTTTCGGAAGACTGTGTCTAAACAAGGTTGGAATGGATACTTTGATATGCTATGTGGTTTCACTTATCCAAGTCTTGCCAAAGAGTTTGGATTAATGCTTCCATTGTTGAGCTAAGTTCTGAGTGTACTATTCTTTCTAAGGTTTCTAGTGTTTCTATAACAGTAACCTATAAGGTGATTGCCAATGTAATTAACTATGAGGAGATTGGAGAAATTTCAGGTACT